>JAYGXS010000003.1:64461892-64515248 GCA_036362985.1 Ligula intestinalis | reverse complement strand
GTTAAGTAATGAGAGGCGGCAACTGACGAGCTCTCTCGAAATGATATTGATCCAATAAATCATTTTTCTGCTATTGCCATATTTAAATTTGCACCAGGGAAACGTTGCTTTAAATTAATCTAATAGTAATCCTGGCCTTAACTCCAACCCCAATTTTAAACATAACCCTAATTTTCCTAGAATATAATGAAAGCCACCTGCATAAGGATGATTTCTGTCCCAGTATCCTGCTGTGGGGTCATGAAGGCGCGCCCTACTTCTCGTTTTTGTATGAATCGCACGAAATTTCTGCTTTCTCTTCGCTACAAGTGATAATTTCTCGACATAAATTAGGAATGCTGTCAACGCACTTATCTCCGTGCCCTCAAACTGTGGTCATAGATATTAAATATGCATTTTGGTACTTGTGGTTGATATGAAATTTTAATTCTGCGGTATATCTTTTTCTTGAAATTTTTTAAAATTTAATAGGCCGTGCTGTCTACGGCAGTCTATATAATTTATGCAAGCACACACAGAGGGTCTGGTACAGCCCTGATTGTAATGCCGCCTTGTTAAAATTTGACTGTGTCTCTTCCAGGTGTGTGTATATGTGGGTGGTTTCCAGTCTTTGGACTTTGTGCTCCTTGCACTTGTTTTACCCTTCCCCCTCTCCCCTTCTGTACGCGTTTGTTTTCCTTGGATTTGCAGCACAACTGCCAGGTGCAAGACTTGTTTACGGACCTTCGAACAGGACACCTCCTAATCAAACTCATTGAAATTCTCTCCGGTCAGCAACTGGTAAGTCAGGCCTGCTCACGTGTCGATTTCCTTCAATAAATACATGGTGTACTTAAGGCCCAAGGGGCCTTTTCATTGCAAACTTAGTGCTGTGATCAAACTGAATACAAAGTTGGTAATCACAGCTGCGCGTAAGCAACTCTTTAATGAAATGAATGAGTACTAGGTTATGCATATTAAGTCAGATCCGATTTATAACGGACCCTTATTTGAAATACTTGTCAAGCATATTAGGTCACTATGGTAAACTTAGAAAGAGGCAATGAAAAATTCCATAACGGGAATCTTTGGCAGAGTTCTGTGAGCCACCGATTTCCAAAAAACCATAGGAGAAAACTACTTAAGTAGGTATTTACATTGATATCATATGCTGCAGTGAGATGGGATCGTGATGTCACCTTGTAACATGAAAACCCCTTTTGGCCGTTTATTTTATCACTAGATGAACGTGAAATTAGACCGCCTTACTGGTACGGAGATAGGTTAGCCTCTAGTCCTCATTAATAACAACGCGTAATTTTGCCTAGTCTAGTTTGCTCGAGACGAAGTTTCAGCTCTTGGAACCTCTTATAAGGTCCGGTTCGAGGAGCTTTTAACTACGTATCATGTCCGGCAGATAAAACTAGCTTTTCCGCCCTAGCAATTGACTACTAGCACTGCTAGCTCGAGCACAGCGAGGAAGCCCTGTCCAACGCCGATCCATCTTCCACCTCCCACGTCCATCGTATTTCACGGCCAAGTGCCGGTCAAGGCGGCTGACGGCATGACAGTTTACGCAATAGCCGACCCAACATGTAGCAGTTATCGCGTTCCAAGCACGTGCTTGTGCCCCCCTCAAGTTATCGTAAACCACCTATCGCTCTATCCGATATCACGTTGATGAGAGTTGACGTAAGAGTGCACTAAGCGAGGTTCAGCACGTTGTCGCTACCACTGCTAAGGACCGAACGTTCCTGCTTGATGTTCACATCCCAGAAAGCGACTTTAAAGAAACAAAAACAGCATCCTCGAAACTCTCTCTCTCTCGTTCCTCTCTCGACCAGTGGCAAAACTGAGCGAAGTCAAACTGAGCGCAGTAGCTGATATGGCATAAATCGCTGGGATCTCATTGCCACGTGCGTGTTTGGTTCTTTTCAAGGCCACACTGTACTGTCTCACTCTTTTGGGGCATATACGAAGATGTAAGGGTGTCCAGTGACTCGTAAACATAAAGCGGAGTGCAGAAGTTATTGAAAGGGGCAATTTGTTTTCGCCGATAATTCCTGGGTTTGGGAAGATTTGCCAAGTAATTTATATTTATTGTTAGGGCTGCACGATTTGACAAAAGTAAGCAAAACGATGTTCGTTACCTTACAAATGTGCCTTACCTGAACTGCTTGAACGTTTTTTTTCTTAATTCGTTGACAATTAGTCTCCCAAGCAGACGGGGACGATACTAGTTGGCGTGCTGAAACGCAGGGTGTCGTTTATGTGGCCGTATCTGCAAGCGCTGATAATAAACAAGATCGGATATATGTGACTCTTTCCAAAAGGTTCTTATCACACCTCTCAAGTGTGATTGATTAAAGCCAATTTGTAATTCCACCATAGACAGCAGTTTCGCATTACTTCAGCCCCTGCGTCTAATCTTATTTTCAGTCGGCTTGACTGGGACAACTCCCTGATATATGAAAGGCAGAAGAGTGGAGACAAAAAGAATCAGGTCAATCCAGGACAGATCCGACATATAATTCCATTACTATACACAACCAGATATAACTTTTAACATCTATGCATTGAAAGGTTGCCGACCGATCCGGTCCTATTCAGGACTGGGGTGTAGGCTAAAATGGTTCATTGTGAATGTGATCGTTATAGCACTGTGCTTCAAGTGACTTTCGAACCATTCTTAACGGATCACAGTGCATATACCTTTGGGAGAAAGGTAATGTGTAGTACGCACATATGGACTGTTTGGCTTTCTCATCCAGTATGCTCGCGTTCGTCTGCAGTCAGCATGACGTTGTCTTGTTATTAGAAAGTAGAAGATTTAAGAAGAATGGGGCGATGAGTTCTAGGTGAGAATGTTTTACTTTGCACGCAAAGGGCCACTATGATCTCGTCTGGGCATTGTTTTTCATCAGTTGTTATGAATGAAATGCTACAACAAAAGATCAAAATACTGCTAATAATACTAACCTTGGAACGCAAGTTTGCTGTAAGAATCGGTAGGACACGAAAGTAGCTTCCTCCTCCCCCCGTCCAGGGGGAATTAGGGTTCAGTATTGGGTTAGGTCACGGAAGTATGCCTCGTTCCTGGAATTTAACCTAAGGCCATCTATATTACCGGAGGTGTGGGGCCATTTTCCTGTGTCCTAACAAAATATTCAGCTGAATGTAATGCTTTCGTTACTCACTTTTTGCTTAAAAATATGTTCAGGTAATCCAGCTTCGCCATGTGCGCGCGGCCCAACCGAATTCTGTTCGTCATTACAGTCTCACCCCTTGTCCGCCGTATGGCCTGATTACTGCCCTAGTCTTCCTTGGCATGGTTCCCAGGGACTTGCCAATCATTGTATGAGACAGCTACTGCCTGGATGCCAGCGAGATATGTTGGGTTAATTAAACGGATAGAGTTGTTGTAGTGCGTGTTTTTTACATAGCTCTTGACTTCTCCTATTGGGTTTAAAATGCTGGTATTGAGCTTAGAGGAAAATATATGCAGACGGACATTAGCCACAACGACAAGGCAGACTAACATGGCCATTTCTGGCTTATTAGCCGTTGTCAGAAAGTGGTGCCCCATCTGATGTTCGAACCCACGACCTTGTTAGTTAGAAGTCCGACGTCCTAACCACTGCGCCACGGGCTCGCTATCTTGTTGGTTTTTGATCGGGGATATATAGTGGCAGGTAGGCGTACACTGATCAGTTAGAGGACACACTTGTCTGTCCATGGTGCCCTTGGATGTTGGCTTATACGTTCAATGTTTTCACTTACCTAAATTCGCGACACATTTTGAACATCGGTTGCTTGAATGTGTGGACTCTGCTTGATCCCGGCCGTCAAGCACTTCTAGCACGCGCATTATGGGACTATAAAGTAGACGTTGCCTGTCTGTCAGAAGTTCGTCTCCCAGACTCTGGAACGAGAGAAAACAAAGTCCCACAAGAGGATGCTGAGTACGTGCTCCTCCACAGCGGACTACAAACAAACACAGGACTGCATGGGGTGGCAGTAGCCATGACAAAAAAGGTGCACAACACTCTCTTAGCGTTTGAGCCTATCTCAGAGTGGATTGCCACAGCCCGTTTCAAAGGCACCATTGCAAATATGTCTGTGGTTGCCGTTTATGCCCCAACATTGCAAGCGGATGAAGCAGTTAAGATGGAGTTCTATGAACGCCTTCAAGCTACAGTGGCCAGGATACCCCCTAGAGACTTGCTGTTTGTCGCCGGAGACTGGAATGCCAGGACTGGCCCGTGCGATGAGACCACGAGACACGTCATCGGAAAATACGGACTGGGCCAACGTTGCGACAACGGAGAACGATTGGTAACATTTGCTGATTATGATCTCGTCGTTACAAACACTCGTTTTCAACACCCCCATCGGCAGTTGCTAACATGGTATTCAAACGATGGTCGAACGGCAAACCAAATAGACTACATCTTAGTACGCTCAAGGTGGACCACCTCAGTATCCGACAGCCGATCGTTTCGAGGTGCGGAAGTTGGGTCGGATCACGTACTTGTCCGTGCCCGCTTTAAGCTCCGTTTGTCGAATCGAAGTAAGAAACTGTCCCCAAAACGTGTCAACGTTATGGCACTATCACACACAGAAACCCGTGAAGCGCGCAACGAATGTCTCACTGCACGGATCCGAGATCAATCCACTGTTCGCATCGAACCTCCAGACGACGTCGATAATGAAACTTCGCCCGACACTCAGTGGCCACACTTGAGAGACGCGCTACAAAGTGCGATGAATTCGAGCTTGCAACAACAGGTAGTACAGGTAGTACTGGATCTCCACAACCACCCTCCATCTATCGGCACAAGCTAGACTCGCTCGGTTGTCAAACTCAGAGAACTACCGCTCATTGAGACGCCAAACTACGCGATCAGCAAGAGCGACCGTCAGAACCATTGGACCGAGTTAGCTGACGCCATGGAATCAGCTTCAAACTCTGGTAACTTCCACCAGCTCTATTACCTTTTACGTAAAGCATTAGGCAAATATAAACCGCCTTGCACTTCCGTTCGGGATAACTCGGTTCAAGTGATTACTGATATGGCTGGAAAAATCGATCGATGGCGAGAGCACTTTAGCTAGCTAATGGATCCGCCTATACGTTCACCTGCGAACCTACAGCTATCAACTGGAATTCCATAGCGTAGTGACTGCGAGCCACCTACGAGATTTGAAGTGGAATCGGTATTACAACGATTAAAAGTTCGGAAGGCAGCGGGTGAAGATGGTATCCCAGCAGAAGCCTCCAAAACTAATTGTCCTGCTTTGACGGAATCAATACATCGACTGAACTCGACTATATGGACTACCGAAGTCATCCCGACTGACAGGTCACTGTCCATTATTTTACCGATACCGAAACGCGGTGACAGGACACTATGCTCAAATTACCGCGGCATCAGCCGCCAAAGTGTTTGCAACCATCCTTCTCCGTAGATTTCCGACTGAGCGTAATCTTCGTACTTGTCCTAACCAAGGAGGATTTCGTCCAGGTAGAGGATGTATTGACCAGATCTTCATTCTACGCCGCATACTAGAGCGCAGACATCAAAACCTAAAGATCACTACCGCCTGTTTTTTCGACTTCAAAACCGCCTTTGATCCTATCGACAGAGAGGCTTTATGGCAAGTCTTGCTTGCTGACGGTCTCCCGCCAAAGTTGCTCAATTCGATCAAGGTTTACTATAGCACAACATCAGCCCGAGTAAGAACCCTTGGTGAAGAGTCAACTTCTTTCCCTCTGACTTGTGGAGTTCGACAAGGGTGCCCTCTATCTCCAGTTCTCTTCAACTTCTTGATCGACTGGGTAATGCATCAGTCAATTCTACCTGACAGTGGATGTGAAATCAGCTCTGAATTAAGAGTTCCTGACCTGGAATATGCCGATGACATTGTCGTACTCGGTAAAACTCCTCAATCACTACAGCCAACGCTAGACCGAATCACCGGCTTCGCGGCAACTGTTGGCCTGACAATTAATGTGCGCAAGACGAAGCTCCTGACTACGCATCTGGGCGCAACACAACCACTGTTTATCAGCGGTCAACCCATTGAAGAAGTTAGCTGCTTCCGCTATTTGGGCTCGAATGTGCTAGCCAATGGACAGGCCAAAGATGAAATCAAGAACCGAATCGCGCAGGCTAGAAATCCATTTAGGCTGCTAGCCAGACCACTCTGGTCTCGCTCAGACATCAGTTTACGTAATAAGCTGCTGATATACAAAGCATCAATCAGACCGGTGTTAGTATATGCCTGCGAAACATGGCCAGTGAGAAAGGCAGACATCATATCGCTCGAAGTCTTTGAACGTTGGTGTCTTCGACGCCTCTTAAGAGTCTTCTGGCAGGATCGAATCTCCAATGTTGAGCTATACCGCAGATGTTTCAAACTACCAAGTCTAGCATCGTACATCCAGCATCGCCGATTGCAATGGTTTGGCCATTTCCTGCGCAAACCATCGACGGACCTCTGCAGATTGGTCGTGAACCCTTCTCGTAGTGCAAACTGGAGATACGGACAAGGCGGTCAATTGAGGACATGGCTCAGCACCGTTAAGTCGGACGTTGAACGGATGGGCCTCGTAACCGTTTACGGCTTGCGACATTGGAAGAAACAATTGGTTAACATCTGTGAAGAGCTCGCCTCTGACCGCCGCCAATGGTTTGCTGCTATTCATGACATCCGTGAAGCCGATTCATCCAACAACAGGAGCTAATCGGATCAAGTATCAAGTAAGTAAGTAAGTACTTACCGATTGCTTCGAAGCTGGACATTGTCCACCTCGAGGACACACCGTGTCACGCTGTTGTACACTGCAATAACAGCCCAGCCTTCATTATCCTCTCGTACTGTTGGCTTTCAGCATTAAGGCGACGACTGAATGAACTCTACAGTTCGACGTAAACAGTACCCTTAAACAAGACGGGATTACCTTCGACAGATTTCGCTCCTCGTGCACCCTCAGTCTGACTCATCCGACATAACAGTCCCGCACCCATGAGCTTCACCCAGATGGAACGCAGTAGGTGTTTTTTTTTGCGGTGACATGCTTGGGCGTCACCCCACATGTGTGTGCAAGGCTAAACGAACAACGGTTCCTCTCTTCTTGGGCACTATCTCTCTCGGTCTCGTAGATGAATGCACCTCTGACTAAGAGGCGACCCGCAGCAATCTGTCAAGTGTTCATGGCAAGACAGCGCAGTAACAGTTTACTGCTGAGTCATCCAGTTTACGTCCTGACAGTCCTGTTGCTGTTATTAGGGTCCTTGGTCACTTTACCGCCCGGGACAGTGAGGTTCAGCGTTAGTCACCGATTGCTCCGCCCACTTCTCCTGTTTCAGGGCAGAGCATTTTCTGGCCAGTGGCACTCTCTTGCCGAAGCAAATTGCCTATTTGTGTCCTACATATTTTGCCCAGTAGACTTGTGATGTCCGCGCACTCACATATACTTTCACATCAAAGCGAAAACGGTTAAATTTTGCGTTTGCTTTGGAGCTAGGGACTACCAAACCTCTGCACTCGTTTCCTATCGTAATCCTTTCTTCTTCCGCTGGAACACTGGTCATCACTGCGGAGGTTTTTATCCCAGACTCGCTGCACTTATTAGAATTGTAAATGGTAATTCCTCTTGCGGATCAGACCTACTGTTTACCAGAATCATTCCCATCTAAGCCTTATGCGGAAGCAAAAAGCACCTTCTGTTCTAGGCAGCCGTCAAGCTGTCGATAGTTTAACAATGGGCACTGCGGCCTCATCCTTGCTGTATCACCAAAACATTTTCAACAGATGGTCTTTTGAGATGCTGTTTTTTTTTCGTCAGGCTTTAGTCACCCGGAAAGTTGCTTCTAAAACTGTGTGAAATTTGGTGAAATCACTCTCCCAATCACCATTTTTGCATTACTAATCAGTCTGCTTTACTTGCCAAAGGATCTTCTAGAGAGGACGCCACTGTGCTTCCGGAGGCAGGGCTGCACGCTTCCTAAACAGTGATGTGGGGGCTAATTTCCATGTAAAAAATGTTGCAGGTTGGCACAACATGCATTAGTCATCATACTAGTTCCTCGCAAACCGACTGCTCCACCGGACCAATACTGACTCGCGCAATGCTTTATTCGGACTAGTTTTTATCTGTATGTGCCCTTTCTTACTTCCATACTTATGGCAGTCAGCTTATCTCAGAAAAGTCCCTAAGTTATAGCAAAGAGGAGAAAGAGTCAAGTTGATCCAGCCAGGATTCGTTGTTCAAGTTCGTCACTATATGCAACTAAATGTGGCAGGTAGGTGTACACCGATCAGTTAGGGGACACACTCGTCCCGTCCTGGTGCCTTGAGGGTTCACACTCGAGCCACGTCGCAAGGCAGTTAATGATATAGGCAGAAGGACATTACTGACAATGACAAGAAGGAGAGACTAGGATGGTCATTTCTGGCTTATTAGCCAATTGGTGCCTCACTCGAGTTTCGAATCCGCAGCTTTGTCAGTTAGAAGTCCAATGCTATAGCCACTGCGCCACGGGCTCGCTGGCTTGTCGGTTTTCGATCGGGGTTATACAGTAGCAGATAGGCGTACACCGATCCGTTACAGTACACTGTATATGTCCGATCAAAAACCGACAAGCCAGCGAGCCCGTGACACAGTGCTTAGAGTGTTGAACTTCTAACCGACAAGGTCCGCGGGTTCGAAACTCGAGTGAGGCACCAATTTCTGGGGCAACACTTGGGTTGGGTATTAGTAGCTAACGACCGCTAATAAGCTAGAAATGGCCACGCTAGTCTCCTGTGTCTTTTTCGGTAATGTCCTTCTGCCACAACCATAGGTATATGTTATCGATAACAATACGTTAACAACCATGAAGTAAAAGCTGTCAATTGCTGAGTCATCTCGAGCCCACAGAAGACTGAGAGTTAGGATGCACTTGTCTTTGGTGGTGTGAGTTTTATGACAGTCTTGCTCATGTGGGCTCTAAGGGACTATTTATAGGGTATGGTTCGTGTCTAATTGGCTATGTAGCACACGTAGGCGGATTGTTTGACTTTGTCGGCCAACACGCCCACGTCCATCTCCATCCAGTTGACTTTGTCTTGATATTTAATTGCATTAGATGTGAACAGAGAGACAGAGAGAGAGAGAGAGAGAGAGATGGATGCTAGGCGAATCCGTTTTCCTGGAAACAAATTTTTTTCGCAGCATACCCTTGAACGCTATCTGTGACACTGTTTGGCCGGGGCGCTCGTAATGTCACTCGCAGTGTTCCTCCTTCACAGAAGGCAGAAAATCATTGGTTAGCAGGTGTCCGTTAGGATGCCCGTGTAGGATGATAGCGATGACACTAAGTCCAGTTGACTGTAAGGTGCCTTTTGACAGCAAAATTAAATTTCCTTACTCCCTCCGATATTACGACAATATTTGAACTAAAGTCCTACATTAACTAGCTTTTTCCGATCGAGTGCAGCACGTTTAGAATGATGAGATTGTGGTTATGGCAGTTCAGTTTATGTAAACTGCAAAGGACTCTTTATGTCGAATTGCGTATGTGGGGCGCGTAGGCGAATTGCTTGACTTTGTCAGCCAGCACGCCCACGTTCACCTTCATCCAGTTGACTTTGTCTTAAGATTGACTAATAATAGGTGTTTCATCTTTCTTGACATCTCCGACGCTGTATCCAGTAGTCACGCGTACTTCAAACCCAATGATAACAACTATCAAGACAGTACGGTACTATTGATCAAACACTGTACAAACCTCAACAATGGATAGACCTCGTCAAGAACGAAGGGGGTCAGCCAAATCGCTTGACTATATAAGAGGGAACAACCAAAGTTAAGCCGCCATGCAGGGCGAAACCAGTCTTGGGAGAGCGTGTATATGTTAGTGGGAGAGGGGCATGGCTCTGCTTTTATATGATTTCAAGAGGTAATTCGTTTGGCATCAGGATTGGTCTGAAACGCCAGCGCGAATGGGGTCTCGTGTAGAAAGAAAATACTGCGCCGGTAAGGGAGCGGGGGTGGGGCTTTTAGGGGCTCTCGGAGCAGCAGTGGCTAACTGGATGAAAAAGAGGAGAGAGCAGACAGCCGGCTCTCCGTCACAAATCACTTCACGGATCTTCATCTTGGCTTGTCAAAACAGTTGTCTCTTTAGGCAGCGGGTGGCCGACAAAATTGAGGGAAGAAGTGGTTAAAATCAAGGTAGCCGAACGGGGTATGGCGACAGTATTCAACTACCACCTAGCCGTGGGGGAGGGCTGGTTTTTGGAAACAGTGTTCATTAGGCTGGAAAAAAATGTCAGCCGGGGAGGGCGGCAGCATTCTTGGAGGAGGGGGCCAATTTTTGGAGAAGCAGAACGATGTTATGTTGGTCTAACAGAATTTTCATCAGACGGACGTGGAAAACCTTAAACTTGCTGAGCTGGAAATAACAGTAGGTATGAAAAGAGAGGGTGAGCTGGATGCTAAGCGGGTCCGTTTTACCATAAACAAACTTATGCGCCAATTACCCTTTCACGCTATTCCTGAGACCGTTTGGCCTGGGCGCTCGTAATGGTCAGTCATCACGCTCTAACTGTGTCTTCTTTACAGTAGGCAGGAAATCAAAGATTAGCAGGTGTCTCTTTAGGAAGTTCTAGGCTGATAGCGATCACAGTCAGATCAGTTAATTGTAAGGTGTCTTTTGAGCGCAAAATTAAATTGCATTACCCCTTCTGCTATGATGACAATATTGGAACTGAAATCTTTTATTAAATAGATTTTTCTGGTTGAGTACAGCACGTTGAGAATGATTTTACCATCATGCTCAATGCTGCTGCGAGCAGTACCTCTTAGTTCGTTACTGCATTGGGGTGAACTGCACCCTAACCGGGCCTCCAGATCGCATATAAAATCTCTACGCAGTTGAATGTTTATTCGTGTCATGTGTTTTTTGAACGTTTTTGTCCACTGCAGGAAGAACCATAAATAAGAGGGAGGATAAACTACGATGTTTTCTTAACTGCCGCCTGTCGCTTCACAGTATGAACAAGGGGTGGAGGAAACACAATGAATTATTCTAAGCTTCAAAATACGGCCTACTATCTACTAGCAAGTAGATAATATTTGAATACTTAAATAATATTGCCCACCGACGCCTTTTTATTTCACTATCTTTTATTTGCAGACTGTTGAATACGGACTGTCCCGCGTCCATTGTATTCAAAACGTCCAACGGGTCCTCGAGTTCCTTCAGTTCCGCAAGGTTTGTTCATAAAACCTTTTGCTTACTCCTCCGCTCACTTAAATCTGTTGTTTATGCTTGTACCTGAATAGTCTACATACGTCGGCATTTTTGTGTTATTTCTTGGTGGTTCACTAGACTTGAAATCGTGGGGAATGTTTCTTGGAATTTTTTGTCCGTAATTTTGATTGCATTCGGAAGTCAGAAGAAGAAGGTAGTGAGCAAGTTAAGTGGACACGTACCATTCTGAGTCCGTGAGCCCTTTTAATAATGTGCACTGTATGAGGAATGTCGAATAGAAAAGAGGTAAGCTGTCTCATTGCGTTCGGGATACCCACAAAGATATTCGGATCACATAGTGAAAACACCTACGTTCCTTCACTTTGTAGTCGAGATCATATTTTTTGCAGAATTTTGCACACTTCCAATAAGGCATGGATAAAAGCGGGTGCTAGAATAAACATGGAGAAACTGCCCCCACTTACTATCTCAAATCAGTAATCCATACATCGACATGGATCATTGCAATCCTGTGAATTTATTCAGGATATATTAATTTAGATCAGATCTTAATTTATCTCGATTTCCTATTTTCTATGCATTTATTTCTTTAGATTGGAATTATAGCCGATCATAATGGTGGCATTTTTTACTGACCAGACCATGCCTGCACATCGTAAGCCCAAAAGGAAAGTTAACATCCGCTGCAGAAAACAACGAAAGGTGGCCTAGGAGCTTCTATTTTTCTCAAACCCGTCATCCGAAGTAGACAGTGTTGAGATCGAAATTGGCTAATTATAGGCTTAATTGGGGCCTGTCGATTCACCGCATAAAGAAACCTGATTGGTTGATTTCCATTTTAGTTATTTGGTTCTTTGGACGATCATTTCATATCTTTGGTAACGATATTGGTAGAAAATTGGCAAAAAATTGGAACAGCAATGTTTATCTGCCCAAAATACTAACCGCTGTGCGACTACTGGCGGCGCTCGAGAGTGTGTCTCAAGGCCAGAGTGAGACGAGTGAAATGTGTCAACGATCGGTGAACGTTGATCACCGAGTGTCAATATTCCCGATCTAAACCAGAAAGACAGCGAGCCCGTGCCTCAATGCTCAAAGCGTGCGACTTCTGATCCAAACATCGCGTGCTTGAGTCTCGTGTGGTGCGTTACTTGGACTTCATTATGACTGGCTGATGAAACAGAAGTGATCATTCTGGTCCACCCTTGTCTTTGTCGGCGATGCTCATTGGCCTAAACTATGCGGTTGCGGGCGAGGGCTCAAGAGTGAGCCCCATGGCAGAGGGGGGGGGGGCAAGTTAGTTCGCTTAGCGATAGGGGAACCCTCATCAAAAAGTGGAAGGCCCATTGCTTAGACTTAACTCTTCGTTCCACTTATCATCAGAATAAGTATCTGGTACTTATATCACAAAGTCAGTGCATAGACATGGAGATCCGACTTGTTGACGTTGCCGTCTATAGTTATCATAACAGGCCTCAACCTGAGTGTCCTTAGACTATTCCCTAGAAGGTATAATTCTGACATCAAGCAAATTGAGAGCTAATTTACTTACAAAAATTAGCAAGTAAATAAATTTACGGCCTATCTGCAGATTTGAGCTTTCCTACTATTCAAAGGCTGTAGTTATTGACACTCATTGACGAACTTTCATCGAGCGCTAACGGAACTCCCATGTCTCGCTCCGCCTTTGCCGTGGGCCTCATTTCTAGAGCGTTAGAGCGTTCGCCTCTGGCGCCGGAGAGACACAAGTTTGAAACTCGAGCGCTGCGGCAATTTTTGCTGCTACGCTGGAGTTGACCTACCACCGCCTAATGACGCCCAAATAGGCAGAAAAGCTTCGCGGCTTGTGGTCTCCGTTTGTCGGTAAAATACCAAAAGTGGTTTCCGTTGGCGGTCTTTGAACGTTTGTCAACGAGTGCCAATATCTTCCGACCTAAACCGGCAAGACAACGAGCTCGTCATTCAATGGTTATGGCGTTAGATTCCGATCGAAAGGTCACGAGTTAGAGGCTCGGGTGAAACACCACTCGGGTGAGGGTGTGACTGGCTGACGACGGCTAAGAAGCCAGGAATGGCCATCTCAGTCTCCTTTGTGTTTGCCCGCAATACTATCCGTTGTGGTTCTGAAAACTGTCACACCTCAGTCTGACGTGAGCAAATGTATGAATTGGAAAATGCTTATTAATTATTTTTATTTTCCATTAATTTGAGAATGCAGACGTTTATCGGATTATCCTACTTAGTAGTTATATCTATAAGGGTGTGCAGGGTGCTTCAAGACGACTGATCCCCTTAGTAGTTTCATAGCCGCGCAAACTGTCTGACTGTACGAGGTTGTTGCGAAGCCCTCAACATACCTGATGTTTACCTCTCATTAGCGGCTTCGCAAAACTGTAGTAAGCGCTGTCGTCACGTCATCATAATCGGTTGCGTTTATTCTATATTTAACGCCAGCAAATCCGTAGTAGGAGCCTAGTTCTGTTACGGAATGAGGTCAGCTTAGAAGGTTTAAACGAGGGCTTTATGGCAAGTCAACCAATTTGCCTAAGCCTATCTCCAAGCTCTCTGGTCTAACCTTATCTTTGGAAGACTTCGAGTGTCGGCTGAGATAGTGGGGTGAAGGCTTGGCCACAATAATACTGTTCACGTACAAGTGTCATTGTCCTTGTTCATATTCGACAGGCGATCTCTCCGGTGGGGTTGTCTATGCGAATCCCATGATGATTTTTAAGCCGAACCCAAAATTTTATTACCTTCAAGGGTAAGCGCGATTCGGGAGGGGTCTAGTGGGTTAAGATTTAATATCAATGTTACCGCAAACGTTAATCAACACCTTCGTTGAAACGTTTTGTGGCCAGTGAAAAAATCAAAGGTTCAAGAGCGGTCTTAATTTGTAATGAATCATCTGCCGACTCCACAAAGAATAGCTGTATACTCACCTGTGTGAATGAGGCCCTTCTCGCCGCTGAAGAGCAATATAACTGTAGTATATCAATCAATCAGAGGTCGACGAATTCCACTTTAGTATGCATTAATAGAACTCTATAGAAGCTTTCGGGGTACACTTTTTGAACAGAATGACTCAGCAAACGAGAAAATTGTTAGCATGTAGGCATCGGGTGGTGCCGTAAATGCAGGAGTATTTCTGACAAAGACGAAATACTTGAATGGCTGTTCGTGAAAGAACTAGAGTCCTTGACCGTAAAATCTGAAACTCTTTGGCGAAAGCCTGTTGTAAGAAGGCAAAGTAAATGCAGTTCTGCTAACTGTCAACGCCCAAATCATTGAAAAAATCATTTCCCTTCAAAAGCACGGGGATTGTTCACAATTTAAAATTATCCGCGGTTAGCGCGAATAAGAAACAATTGAAGGTCGGCTCACAGAAAGGATATATTTAAGTGCTTGCATCAACGAGTGTCAATATCACCCGACCTGAACCAGCAAGACAAAGAGCCTTTGACTCTGATCCAGATCAAGGCTCAGGTGGGGCACCAGTTGGGTCTGGGTATGACTGGCTGACGGTGGCTAATAAGCCAGAAATGGCCTGTCGTTTGACACAAAGCTGCCCACACACTCTCAATCGATCGCAGGGGGTGGGGGGGTGGGTGCCTTTACTACAAGGCGGAAATGGGACTTTTTGGTTTTTTTGAGTCTAGAGTCTTTACAGGTGGTCGACTATACGTCATTTAACTTAAGTCCTATTTGTTAGAATTAAGACAAAAATGTGACCGAAATGGAAACTTCACATTATTTATTTTTCCTTTTGATATGCACATCTATCTAAAATGCCTGTCTTGACTTTCTCATGACCTCTTTGGCATTCATATGTTGATTCCCCTACCTTTGAAACTGTTACATTCAGAGGCTTGCAGGGTAAACGCAAGGTTTTTGGCGACGGTATGAAAATGTTTTTAAAAAATACTCGTAGCGAGCACTCGCTATCTGCTTCACACGATATGACCTCTATCTGTTTATTTTGTAGGTTCGCATTGTGAACATCCGGCCGGACGAAATCGTTGATGGTAACCCCAAACTAACACTGGGTCTTATCTGGATCATAATCTTGCATTTTCACGTGAGTGGTGTCCGCGTTTATTCTCTCCTTTTCTAGGAAAGTAAAGCGGTGAATTTTGTGCATGAGATGCCTTGAAGTCTCCTTTTTTGAGTCCATCGTACAGAGCAAAATTCCGTGATTTCATACACTCTTATGCAGATAATAATGATGTTGAGGTAGACCTTTTAATAAATTACTCTACACCAGAGTTTCTCACGGTTTTCCACATCTGCCTTCTCATTCATAATCAACGTACTCAAGGGCTCACTAGGGTAATCGAAGGCCCACGCCTGCTTTCCCCTAAATAAACTGAACATAACGTAACTTGATCGTTTGTGGTGAATTTAAAGCAGCGTTTCCACCTGTTAATGTTTTTCTGGTATTTCGCTACTTCTTGTCAAATAAATGAAATTATAGGCATAGTCAGTGACCGATCACATAGAATGTTAACCGACCTTCATGAACGCGTTTTAAATTAGGAAGGGTTGCCAAGATATTTCGGACAGGCTAGAATGCCGACTGTTGAATGCAACTCCTTTTGGCAATCTAAACAAGAAAACACTCGGTAAAGGAATGGCCACTTGAGTAGCACACACTTTTCTTTTGATGTTTGATGTCCTTATACATTTAAATATACATATTTTGTAGAAAATGTAAGCGAAAATACTATTTTTATTTGGCTGGTTGACGAGCACTTCTTCAAATTTGATATGGAAGTTCTAAAAAGTTCCCAATCTGCCGTTTCATTTTCGTTTAGCGTTTTCAGTCCACTACCTGTATGCTGTCCTCAAAAGGACAATTATTCTTTAGTCTCCGCCGCATAATTTCTTTCCGAAATTTGCAACCAATGTGGACTGTATGGTATGCTTAACGGGAGACATTAATTAAAGGATGGGTAGAATGCAGTTTGGAAACAATTTTAAAAGTAAAATGTAACCTCTGAGTACGTCATTTGAGGATGATGTTATTGTCTATCAAACGAATACAAGAAAGGATACCGTTAACCATATTTTCTATACCATTTCTTCGAAGGTATGAGAGCAGCGCCAATCAATAGGAAAAGAACGTATTGTAAAGTGGCCATTTTTATCGAGTGCCGTCTTTGCAGGAGGGTGAAAGGAAGGGCGTTCAAATACCGACTTCCCGGCCTGGGCGAACGAATATGAGCCGGTGGCCGACGTTAAAAGCCCATTGAAGTTATTTTTCCCCATCTAAAACGTACTTCAGAAATTCAATTAATATTTCGCGAGATCGATCACTTACTGTAGCGAGTAGATGTCGATTTAAATGGTAGCATGGTTTGAATACACTGTTTCACTGCGATTATAGAACCAGGTTAGAAAACCTAGAATTGAGTATGATTTAATTTTGTTCAGTTGATTTCCGCGTTCGTTTCTCACAGAAGTTTTTAAAAATTGTGCTTTTAAGCCTTCTTTTAACATGTAAGGAATCTCATACACAAAATTTGATCTTTAGAAGCCCATTCCTACCATAAAATTAGCAAGCACTAATTTGAGTTCGTCTCGAGGCGCAGCTTTACGCTTTTACAACTTTAAACGATTTTCACAGCAGTCTAGATGTCGGATGGCTCTTTTGTTTCTTTGCTTATTTTTTCCTCTGGCCTAACGTAACCACTGTGTTTTTTGGAAACATTATAATAGGTCAGCGAAATATTCACCATTTTTCGTGTATACTTTATTTTATTGAAATCTTTTGCCTCTACCTGTTCTTGGTCCGGCCGCCGATGTAGGCTGGACCACGAGATTATCCCCGAAACAGTCTTTCAAATAGTCTTCCTTTAAGAAAACGGTCAGTAGAGTACCGGCGTTTTCGACACCTTGACCAAGTCCTATGGTTTCCCGCTGATACTTGATGACAAACAGTAATGAGAATAGGTAGCTGTGCGAACATTGGGCAATCAAGTTGATAGACTGTTGAAAATAAGCAGCCACTTCTCTCTTGTCGCTCACTTAGGAATGTTTTTTTTCGTTTGATGCAGTAAACTAATTAGTTATGCATCATCGGGCACATTACTGCCCTGTGATTAGTCATCGTTCTTCTAACTCAGTTATTCTGAATAAAATTAGTTCTTTCCGTCAATAGCGGAAGTCAATCGCTGTATTTGTAAGTGAATGCAAAAAATGCATCGCATTTTTCAAGACTTTCGACGTGGCAACTGATAGACTGTTTTTTGGGCAATTTTGGTCCTCACTCCTGTGCTACCTCGCTCAGGCTGACTGCTTCAAATACTTTCATTGGCGCACGTGAGAGGGAATGCTGACTGAATTGCCCATTGAGAAGAAGAAGAAGACTCGATCGCTGGGACAATATGTTTATTCGCGAATAAACATATTGTCCCAGCGATTGAGTCTTCTTCTTCTTCTCAATTGCTTCCTGGGACACGGATGTTCGCTTGTATTGGTGAATTGCCCATTGCTGGTCTCCGAATCCTAGTGGGACAGGCCTGAGCAGCTTATTTAGCTTTTCGTCCCGACGTTAAAAAACACTCCTTAAACGTTTTTAGTTGCAAAGAAGTTACCAACAGACAGTTCTGTCATCGGTCTTACCGAAGACTATCTCCTACTCTCAGATTTTTCAATTTCCCCCTTTTCACTTTTCATCCCAAGAAGAATTGAGAAAGAGCCGATTCTTGGTACAAGTGGGGATCGAAAGAAACAAATAGAGGAGATTTAGTCTAAAGGAGTGTTGAAGTAAAATATTCGCACTGATCAGTGTATACTTGTCACCTAGATTCTTCTTTTCTTCTTGTGGTCCTTAGCCTCTGACCCGGCTAATACCTGCAAAAACAATCGGTACAATTTGTTATGTCCATTTCGTAAATAATATATTCTACATTTCTCGGATAGCCTGGAGTAGAAAAAATAAAGAGTCTTTTTTATTCAACACTCAATTTCAGTAAATGATCTTGAACTATCGGATCAGTAACTGACGAATTTAGAAGCTTCTGTACACGTTCTTATGTTTATACCTCTATTTGCTATGTTATATGCTATCTTCACACACCTTGATGAATAATTTCAAGTTTTACTTGCCGTTACTCTGAATATTCCTATACTCATGTATTTGGGCTGAAACGAACAACTACTTGCTTCCTATATGTTTTCTTCAGTTCACAATTCGGATAAAGTTAAGATTTTTCATCGGCTCTACAGGCGTCAGGTCGTTTTTGATACGCTCTTACTAGGCCTTAGGCCCCGGATCAGGCCACTGTGACTAAAAATCCAGGGGTGTCGGAAAGTAGGGCTTGAGCCTATGTTAGTTTGGCGTGATCTCATATCTCAAGCACCGGTCGTTTTGTAATAGCACTTAACTAACAATCTCATGTTCTGGTGCCTCGTTTAACGACACTGTCTGGGCGTTAACGCCCTGATTTGATTGATTCGCGCTTAAGTAGCCACGGTGGCAAATCGTCCAGGCCTGTGTGCGGATTGGTTACAATATCTGCACTCACCTCGCCCGGCTCGATTAGCTCAGCCAACTTTCTGAACACTTATAAGCCGAAAGTGATTTCGGTTGGATCCTGACTACCGCGGCCTAATTTTCGTTCATTTTTTGCCCTCTTCGTTATGAAGACTGAAGTTTTGGCCTCCATTCATGCACCAGCGGATAAGTCAATGGTTTGTACAATTAATACTATGTTTAAGCCTTCTTGTTATGCCTAAGTTAGAATAATTTTTCTTCCATATCCATGAAGTATCGCTCGTGTTGTGTAGTAGGAGGCATTTGTAAATACTAGCGCTAATGCTGACCTTTGATAATGTTTTTTCTGCCTTTATCTGTTCGACACAGCTTTCGGGACTATTTCATCTTCCTTCCGGTGTCAACATCGCAATAGATAACTCTCTTTGTGAGAGTATCACTTTGCCCACCAAGGCTTGTGGGTCGACACGGAGTCTGTGGCTTGACGAAACTTCTGAGCGTAATCTCCTGGCATGGTGCCGTGCCGTTACTGATGGCTACCCCGGTGTTCAAATCAAGGACTTCTCCAACTCCTGGCGGGACGGTAGAGCCTTCTTGGCTATACTTCATCGCTACAAGTAAGTATCTATGACTTGACTCCTGTCTATGTCTCCTGAACTTGTCAGTTATATTGACTTCGTAAATTGCCAAACTAACAGTCTAGGTACTAGCTAAAGGGTCCAGACACATGTTTCGTTGGTATTCTGCCGCTGTTTGACACAGCTGCGAGTGGTCCGGCTCATCAGTGTGTCCGCCAGCATTCCCTGTTTGCTTTTTGGAAAGTTCAGGTTTTTAATTTTTTTAGAAATTACTTTCTGTTCTCGGTACACATCAGTATATTTAAGATCCTTAGGCATAAACCGACATTGTATGTGCACATTTGGGCTGAAATCAGTCAACCACTGTGCAATATGCACATGCTGCCAACGGACAGACAGTATAAGTATACAGTGACGTTGTAACTATACCTATAGACGTTCAATAAATTGATGTATACTCCAAACACAAATTAATTTCTTAGGAGATTAAAAATTGAACTCTCAAAATCGGTATATCAACCATGAAACAAACAGGTAATGCTGGCGGACCCACTGATGAGCCGAACCACTCGCAGTTGTGTCAAGCAGCGGCAGAATACTGGCGAAACAGATGTCTGAGCCTTTTTAGCTAGTGCATGGGCTGTTAGTGTGGTAAGTTACAACATCAATGTATATTACTAAAGTCTGTCTGCTGACAGCAGATGTTGTGCTTGACGGAATTCACCCCAAATATAAATATCAAATTTCGGTGTATGCCTATAGACCTAAAACATTTTGATGTATGCAGAGAACAGAAATTAATTTAGAAAATTTTTTTACGCGTACCGAAGGTTTTGGGGGAGTTTGCGTTCTGGTGCCGAGAATGGCCTGTAGCCACTTCCAAAACGCGAATATCTGCGTTCTGGAAACATTCTCCCTTGGTAAAGGTTACTGTAGCTTACAAGATTAGCATATAATTATTGCCAGTCATCGATGTTACTTAGGGCAGGCATAAAGGTGCTTTTGCCAAACGTTGAATACGTTTACTAGGTTTCTCCAAAAAGAAACGTTTTTAACGTGCATCCTAAAAATGCTCAAGCTTCTTGACTAATTTTGCTGCTATACAGACTCTTTCATTTGAAAGCTTTTATTGGCATGGTAACGTTTTTTGTACTTAAATGTGGTATCTCGACATTTTGGCCTATTAGTTCTTTAGACTTGGCAAGGAGTGAGAATACGAATAAAACCTTCTGTATAATCCTTCAAAGGTTTTACTTTTGTGATATAGAAGACAAGCTTGGTTCTGGGTCTTTATTTTGAAATTTGAACACGAAAGCTACTCAGTCAGAAGCGGACAGGTGTATTCTAACCTGAAGCTTATCAGTAGTATGCTGACACAGCAGAGGCAGCAGAACTAGCGTTAGTTTATTGCGTTGGCTTTCGGTTTTATCATGTGTCTTTTGCACAATATTTATCAGAATTGTCATGATTAATTTCGAGAACTTACCTTAATTTTACCCGCGGACACGCAGCAGTAAGGAACAATAATTTGTTTCCTAGCGGGGAATACCAACTTCAGATAACAGAAAAAAGCCCGTGCAGATTTGGCCATACCCTTCCGAAAGGGCGTTTGGGTTGTTAAATTATCTCACCACGCCCCCTCTCCCCGTCCTCAGATTACTTTAAAGTTATGCGATAGCTGTAAGCTCATGAGGCAATAAAAGGAGAAGATGCAGAACACTTAAGCCATCTTTCTTAATTTTTCTGAGACCTGCGTATTGTCTTCTCCGCCACTGGTGACTGCCTACTCTCAGCCGAGTCTTTATAATGCATTTGAAATTTGGTTATCATAAAGCGGTGGTCCAAAACCTATTTTTGCTCATTCTCCAGTTGGTTAATCTTGTGTTGGCTCGAGTTAATTGATAGCAAATATAAGCAACTGATGAATCGCACATACAGACTGTTGGTAGCGCTCCCTAAAACAGCCATCTGACCTTCCTTTGTTTGATTCTTTTCCGGTCGTTACCCAGGTGCTCATTGATGTTGTGTTCAAACACGATCATTAGAGTCCTCTATGCGGTTACTTCTCTTTAAAGCTTTAGGAACACTGCAACTTAAAAGCGTTGTCGCTGTCAACAAGATAGAGTTTGGAATTCTACGTCGGTATTTTCAGTAGGAGAATTCACTTTATTACAAAATCCTGTGGCCGTTAGGGCTTGCCAATAAAAGTTATACGTTCTTCGCCCAATTCCAGTTGCTGAAGGTAGTTGAACTTATGTCATGTTCTAATAATATAAGGTCTTATCGGTTTTGAGTAAAATAAACATGAGAAGTCCTTTTGATAAGCATGCTGAGCTTAGTACCCAAAATCACAGCATTGGTATATGCGCCTGATCCTTTGTCTGTCTCAACTGCCTGCAACAAATAATTGTGACTTAAACAGTTTTTGCAATTGTAATGGAAAAACTGTTTCCATTCTGTTGCAATAGTTGCAGTTGCGCGCACTCTATATGCTGGTGAATGAGTAACCCATCATGCCCTAACTGTTCTCTTCCTTAGACCCAACTTTTTTGACTACTCATCCGCCGCCCGATTACCGCCGCAGGAGGCCCTTGAATTTGCCTTCAAAATCGCTGAAGAAAAGTATGGCATCACCCGGCTGATCTACCCCGAAGGTTAGCTTGCTTTGGAGTCATTCGTTTTGCGGTTTTTTGCGTAACACTCTTTGTGTGGTTCAGGCTTACAGAATTTTGCTCAGAGGTTGAGGTCGCCGACGAGTAACTGAATAGCCTGGGCTACTCATATTTGGTTTGCTTGTACGTATTTATTAGTTTTGTGTAAGTTTTGCGAGTTTGGGTGACAGTCCATGTGCTGTGCTGCCAAGGCCCTCTAATTAATTAAAATAGCTACTTATAAAACTAAAGTAAAAGTGTTACTTATCTTAATGATTAAATCGTCGTAGATATGCTCCGGGATGGTGCGGTGGATGAACGTTCAATAATCATCTACCTATCCTCTATCTACGATACACTGGCACTGGGGCCGCGGGACCTTGTGACTGGAGAACGCCTGAAGCACCCAATCCCTCCCCTACCAAAGTCCGCTGCTGATGCTGCGAACTTTGCCACCAAACTCTCTCTCCCTGCCTTAAATGGCGATCGGGCCCTCGGCGAAGAATTGCATACTGTCTGGACAGAGTACCGAACTCTGGCTACAGAACTCATAGAATGGTTGCGTGCAACTTGTGATCGACTGGCGAATCGCCACTTTCCCGCCGATCTAGAGGGTATGCAACAACTTGTGCTGGCAGAACTGAAACGTCATCGTCGTGAGGAATTGCCCATTAAAGAACGACAACGGCAACAACTCGTTCGCCTCTACGCTGACCTCCAGGTTTGTAGTTTCACACTATACTTTTTGCTCTTTTTGGTGTCTCCGGCTATCCTGCCTTATCTTCATGGCACTGGTTTGGCTTAACTTTTACAGGGAATTCATTCCGTGAGTAGGTATAGTCGTGGCACAGGGTTTTGGTTTGCCCCGAATAGGTCATCTCAATCCTCGAAGTAAATCCTTAGTTTGGCTACTGTTTCATACCCCGACAATTATTTTCCTAATTTTTAACATGAATGCATACTAAGGCGAATTTTCGCATTCCAGATGTATAAGTAGGGAAGAAGCTGCCTGTTCAATCGCTGGAATCAGTTCTTTATTCAGCTGAACTTTCGAACTCGTACTGAAGTTCATTGTTAGAAATAAAGGCTACAGAAAACAAGCCACTCACACAAGTCGGGTGGAAGTATGACAAGCCGCTGTGGGGCAGCAAATGGGATTTGAGAGTGAGCAGTACGGAACGGGCGGATTCTACAACCAATGTGTGAGCACCCAGTCACAACTTTTTGATTTATGCCTGGGCCTCCAATGAGTACTCACTCAATCGATATATGTTGACCTTTTGTTGGCACACAAGACCCTGCACAGTCACCCGTTGACGTGTACAAACAGTCTACAAAAATGAAGCGTATGGATAGCCTGCAATGATGACGGCTCCAATTGCAATGCTGCCGATGAATGCGCATAATTCCGAAGTGAGCTACTGTTAGGTCGGAATCAGTTATATGCCCCTCCTTCCCGTCGGCAGGGTACGCGAATATGAACGTTCTACCCCCCTGAATATTAGCTCGCCTTGGGTTTCATTCCAAAAAGTGGTAAATATTCCCATGGTGTAATCTAAAATCAACCATAACCCAAGACTTAGTCCTAATTTCATCCCTAGGCTTAACTGTAGCCCTAATTTCCGTGATATTTAGCGCAAAGCCGCCTGTATTATGGGCGCCTGCTGCTCCAGTGTCGTTGCAGGGAGGAGGAGAGGTTGGCATATAATCGATCCCTACCAAATGTTGAGCTAGATGACTTCACCATCCTAAGTCGTGTCTGTCAGCCCTTGATTATCTTTTATAACTGGCCTGGTTTTGGGATGTCCATTAATTAAATGGACACATTGACTTCCCACCAAATTATCAAGCGTTAGCTTACCACCGCAAGGCCTGAGCAGGACTACACTAGTCGGGTCTATTTCATCTCCGCCGCCCCACGTGGTGAGCAAAAATGACGAGACTTGGCTCTGACAGTAACTTACTTCGTGTCCGATTAACCACCTGAAACGGATTTCTCAATTAAGATGTGGTGAGCTGCTCGTCCGGACTTAAAAATAGGAGAAGTAAGTGTGCCAGAACCGCGTCATCAACACCGCAATGTTATTTCAATAATTGCACTATCTGCCCGCGAACTTTTGCCTAGGGCAGGCATAATTCTTTTTTCCGAGTTCTCCCCCATCGTTGCTCAGTCCTTCGACCGTTTCTAGCTCATTGTCTTGCTTTTACCACTAAATTGAACGGCGTCTTGTCGATTCTTTTTCATTGGTGGTTTTTAATTTACCGGGAACAAACCTACTCTACTATTTTTCTCCCTTCCAGACTGCGATTGACAAGGGCCTCATCACAATTGATCCATTTATGCGAATCGAAAATGTCCACCGGTTATGGAAGGAATACGAGCTGACGCTCCAGAAACGGGAGTTGGCGGCAACCGCCGAAACCAATCGTCTTGAACGACTGCAGCGGGCTGGCCTCAACGTTGATCGTGAATGTGCGCAACTTCAAGCACAGGAGACCGCGCTTGAAAAGCGCATGCAGGAGGTAGGCAACCATGCCGAGCATACAATGCTTTCCCGTATACCGTTTGATGCAGTACATGGTAGTCTTCATGCATCTATACTTTCTTTTCTGTTTTTAGTTAAACGTAAATTTACCGTCGACGCATATGTTTGACGTGGATGGTGAATTACAGCGGTGGTCCTCCCAACTTGAGGCCATCGAAGCTGGTGTCAACAGGCTGTTTGGGGAGGTTCAATTCCTTCGAAGCGGACGATACGTGCGAACGGAGCAAGTGTACCGTCGGTAAGTTTCGATTTTTAACGATAGGACTGTCTTGTAGGGCCGCCTTACGTAAATTCCGCCAGCTTAAGGTCAAATTTCCGCCAATAGGAATTGTCTACTATTCCTATTGGTTAGCAGGCATCAGTAACCTAAGCAGCAGGAGTTTATGTTGGTCGAGTTAATTATATTTAGCTCAGTAAAACAATTATAAGTGGTTTTAATTTACTTTCCCTTGTTCACTTTCCAACCGAAACGGAGAGATATTAAAACCATCCTGTTTGACTCTTTGCATCACAGGGTGTGCACCGTGCACCAACAGTTTCTGGAACTCCAACGTTGCTACCGAAACCAGGTGGTAGCACTGACCCAGAAGAGGACAGATGTACCTCTGGGTAGCAGTCTTTCGGAGAGCATGTTCTCCACAGCGGCCTCCTCTTCGAGCAGAGAGCCCTTCAGGACCACTCTCAAGCAGCTCGTTGAAGGTAACAAGAATTTCGTAAACGTCCAACAATGTCTGGACTGGATCAAAGAGCAGGAAATCGCGATCAAGAATGCGCCTTTTGGAAACAACTGGAAGAGTAAGTTGCTCTCGCTGATATGCAAAAGAGATGTATGCTTAGATGTATCTGGTATTTGTGGAGGAGCTTCCTTACTCCCTGTGTTGCTGGACAGCCAAAAATTGAGTCCCGGTTATGATTCTGTTGTTTGTCCTCTTCTTTTGTTGTAAGGTCAGAAAGTTTTATAAAGCAACCATGAGAAGAAGAAGAATACTCGATCGCTGGGACAATATTTTTATTCGCCTGACGTTTCGATATCCGTCGCCGATTCGTCATCAGAGACATGAGTAGCATGTCCCCCTGATGAGGAATCCGCGACGGATATCGAAACGTCAGGCGAATAAACATATTGTCCCAGCGATCGAGTCTTCTTCTTCTTCTCAATTGCTTCCTGGGACACGGATGTTCGCTTGTATTGGCAAAGCAAACATGGTAAGCTAATGAAAAATGGCAATGGATTGCGGTTCGACCGGACAAACGGTAGAATTTTCTTGTAGGTAAACGTGTCATGTCACCTTAATGCACGCCTCGAACTCCAAATTAATTGAATTTATTTCTCCAAGGGACGTAGTCTACTAGGTTAGGACGAATCTGGCTATGTGAGTTGCGTTATGATATTTCTCCGCCCAGCAACGGTTCGGTGAAGCGAAGAAAATTCTAAGTTTGCATGACTGTGAACAAATGGTCACCAAGCGAAGATGTACATAAGTTGCAGCAAAATCGATCCATACATTTTCTACCCCGATACTGATACTTTTACCAGCTTCGAGAAAAACTCTGAACTGGCTGCAATTAGCTGTCATAAACTGCTGCAACTAAAGATTGAGATCAGTAAACGTAGCACTAGGCATAGTTGTCTCAATATCGGAAAAGCGCGTAGCCATTACTCGAGTTCAGAACGAGAGAAAAGCACGTTAATCGGCCTGACGTTTCGGATTTTCGCAGTGGAAGGCGTGGGTGAGCTAAACGGCCACGTAATTATCACGTCAACACCCAAAACGGATGATGATGATGATGATGACGACGACGACGACGACGACGACGTCGCGGCCATTCACGAACGCCGACTGCCAAGCCATTATCGCATCAATCACGGCCCCAAGCAAGGATCATGAGAGCTGCTTATTGCAGCACGGTCGCACGTGCTTGAGTGGTCACGACGGACTATAAATACTGCGCCTCCTGTGCCTCTATTACCCTTATCCGCTAATGTTCCTGATGATGGCCTCGAACGAGAATCTGAAACGTTCGGCCAATAAATGCCATGTTCCAGCAATCGCATTCTCTCCTTCTGGACTTCTTCCTGGAATCCGCCTGTTCTCTACTTTTTTTCGGGCCAGCCAGGCAATCTCTAAAACTCGTCGCAAGTACCCTTTTTTCTGAAGACAAGCTGATTGAAGAAGAAGAAGAAGAAGAAGAAGAATGCTTCATTTTGAAGGTAATATCCGGAATTTTCAGTAAAAAATGGCTCCATTCACGGAGAGAAAGGGATAAGGTAAGACAAAATCTAAGGTGGAATGTCATAGTATAGTCAAAATTAAAGTTAACACGATATCCACATCTGTTCAGGAGACAGGTCGGATTTCATCTCCTGAATTACCATTTCTTCAAACGTGAGGTAGCGTACTAGGAATGAGAGTACAGAGTGCTGATATGCCGATGTACGCCAAGTCATATGACGGAAGCTTCGGCGCATAGTACGGGTAGACATCGCAGCCATTAGTTCAGAGTGGAGAGAGTGAGCGACCTCACTAAGGATGCGATCCGCAAATTGCTTGACCGGCTGGTTGTTAGAATGCAAGACTTCGCGCTCAATAGGGTTACACCTGACCTCCAGATAATCCAGCAGAGTAGGCATTAGTTTGCCCGAAACCAACTGCAGTTTACCTAATTTTGGCGTCATTCTTGTCTTGTAGCCGTTACCGAAGCTACACGCCGATACGAGCTCCTCCACCGAAAAATTGAGTCATTTCGCGTTGAAATCGATCAGTGCCATAACATGAAGGTAATTTTCTTGATGTCATTTTTCCTCTCTCTCTCTCTCTCTCTCGCTAGCATATATATCCCTGTTTTTCCTCAATTTTGTGCCATAATTTTTGTGCGAGGGATATTCACAGGAAAGGGGAGGGGAACTGCTGCCTTTGATGACATCCCCAGTCAATGGAAACTCGTCGGCGTCGTCATTTTTGAGATTATTCTTACTGTTTCTTCTGAACGATTTTGGTTTCGTTGATGAATGTTAATCTGACCGATAACGGAACTCGTCTGTCCCGCCCTACCTTAAGCGTCATTTATCGGGCCCTGACAGCCGTAGCAGTTGGTAGTGCAGACAGATAGTATTGCCTGCAGTGACAAGAGAGGCTAGAGTGGCTATTTGTGGCTCATTAGCCGTCGTTAGCCAGTCCTACCCAGACCGAATCGGTGTCCCATCCGAGCCTCGAACTCGCGACCTGTTGATCAGAGTCGAACGCCCTAACCGTTGAGCCACGAGCTCGTTGTCTCGCCGGTGTAGGTCAGGGGATATTGACACTCGTTGATGAACGTTCACCTAACTGATAACGGAAATGGCTATTCCAGTCTCCCTTGTATTTACTGGCAATACTATCTGTCTATACTACCAGATCTTGGTGTCCCTGTTTCAGTTCCCTACATAGTCAGTACAATCCTATGATTTTATATCTTTAAAGTACTCTCAGTATAGGTTATCATCTGACTAATTTATGCATTTGCAAACTAGTGCATCTGTTCCTCGGGTTGAAGAGCAAACAAAAGCACATTTTAAAATGGGGAGGGCAATAAGCTGATGGTCAACCGAACGGTTGATTCAATTCACCGGTATTTTTCAGTCCTGGGCGCAGTTCTACGCGTTACGTATGCTCATACCAGAATGTCGGTTTAGCATTTTTCTAGTCTACCCTTCGGACCCGGCCTTTTGCAAGGCTCACCAAATTTGAATACGAAGGCTGTGGGGTCTTTCCATGTGCATAACGAACGAATGGTGATAGCTTTTGTGCAGTATTGAATCTTCTATTTACAGAAGTGATGGATGTTTTATTTTGGTAGTTTCATGCCCCGTAAACGTCAGTTTTTTCTAGTAACCCCGTCCAGTTAACACATCATTTTGCAACCGTTTCCTGTGTTAATGCAAGTTTGAGTCGACTGCATTGTTTGGTGAACTTTCATGAATACCCTCCGAGCATAAACAACACTTTAACATACTTTATACCGACGTTACGCAGTTACTAGGTTGAAAACTCTTTAGGTCGAGTGTTGGCCTTTTTGGCATTATAAGATGAATACCATCTTTCAGAATTGCTTGGGTGTGCCGTTCCTTGTGATAGTCAGTTGATTATTGAGTAACGCTATTTTTCTAAGATAGTATATAGAAAATAGGAAAGCTTACAGAGACAAGAAACGTTTGTTTAAGAGCAGGACCGAACGAACGATCTCCATATTCGCATTGGATGCCCTGGTGCGGTAGCTACTCCTTCCGGTTTTGTGAAATAATCGATGTTTCCTTTCTGGTGATTCACGAGGCGAGCCATCGTTACATTTTTAGGATTGTGTGTGACTTTTCGCATTGCATACAACTAATTTAACTAATATTGTCCCAGTCGGTAGGTATTACACACAGTCAAATCAGGTCGTTCTTTGTTTAAATGTCTTGTTGTTTTATATCAGGACGATAACAAAGCCATATTTGCGGTCCCTCCCCTTCTGCTTTATTCAATTTCCGTCTTTTCCCAATCCCGCTGCAAATCTGAGATTTTCGAGAGGCAAATTCAAGTGTCAGGGCAATTTTCCTTTGTCTAGTATTCACACAAGTAGAATTGTTCCAAGGGTAGTGAGATACGATACAGTCATCCAAATTTACGTTTGCCTTTGGGTTTAGCGAATGTCAGCAAGCTCGTATGCGGAAAATTTCACATGTTATGTAAATAATTTTAGTTCTTGCGGAATAATTCCTCACCCTTAAAAACCGAACGCAAAATCTCAAACTCTTTTCTCCTTAATTCTCTTCATATTTTCTTTCAATAGTCTGCAAATTGTACACAACAACCGTGTTTAATTGCGTGTACTTTTTTTTCCTTCTGTACATTGAATTTTCTTTTTAGGCGAAAATTTCTTCAGAAGAGGAGAAGTTCTTCACTGCTCTTTTGGATGATTTGGACAGACAGTACGATGCCTTAAAGGTAATATAGCCTTTAAAACCCAACCAAGAAGCAACCAAACCCCTAGTTTTCAAATTTTCTTTAGCCACATTGGTTTGTCATTTCATTGGACCAATGTGTTTCATATGGGTGAGTGCGGGTTCGGACAGTGCGCCCCCCCCCCCCCCCATGTAGTAACACATCGATATGGAGGAAAGTAGAAGCGAACTGGGAGATATATTCCAGTTAGCGGATTTCACAGAGTTTAGGCTTGCCTGGCTGAAATCGTAGAATGAAGGAGCGAGGTTTGTGGTTCGCCAATATGGTGAAGTCTCTGTCCCTGTTCCAGAAGTTTCTCACAGAAGCTCTCGTCTAAATGTATTTTAGTGCGAGTTCATGGGTGATAAGGTTCTGGAGAATAGAAGGAGAATTCGATAGGATATGCAAGGTGCTATTGGAGGACCGTGCTAACTGCAGCATTAGAGAGGTCGACCATGCCGGAAGTTGGTGCGTCGGCAGCAAATTGGGTCAGAAGGGTGGTGTCGGCTCAGAAAGACCAGAGACCAATGTCTGAGTAGAGGAAATAGGAAAAGATGGGGAGTAAAGAAATATTGAGGGACTGAGGCCGAAGTTGGGACTGTGACGGTCCGCCTCTGTTGGAGGAATACAGATTAACTGTGCACCAGTATCGACCAAGCAAGATCTGTCATTCCAGGCGTAAAGAATGCGACCGGAGATGGGGGCTGCCAGGGAGACTGGTCGCAATGACTTTAGGGTTGATCCGTTTCGCCCGTTACCACTGGCTGGCGAGGAAGGAACTGAGCGAATGTATAGGGACCGGCTTTGGCACTAATGGCGGTATGATATTAGCCGGTGATCGCTGTGTTGGACAAAGATGAATAAATAGGGTGGGCATACCGTTAGACAAACTAGATTGGCTCTGGGATTCGATAAGGGTACCTGTTATTGAAGAGGATTCAATTCGTTGGCTAGCCTCACTGTTTGAGCTTTCGAAGCTGAAAGAGGTAACGAATGAGAAGCTGTGTGAGTGAGAATTGAGACGATTGGGTGCTTGACGGAGCCGTGTGTCCGCATCGATCGGTCAGCCATCTGAGTGAATTGGGAGGCTGAGAGGAAGAGCCAAAAGCAGGGGTAAAGAAGCACTCCTGCTAAGGAATTGTTCGATTCCCAACCGATGGACACTCACTCGTGCTGCTCTCAGATAGCCTTACATGTTTCTGGAAAGGCTAGATATTACTTGAGCAGATTTTTGGCGCACCAAGCATCCATCATCACATGACGCCCTTCCTCAATTTCCTACTCTGATGCTAAAAAATAAACAGTTGTTTCCCCTGATAATATTGCCATCGTAATTTAACCGTCGATTTTCTCCAGGGAACCTCCAACCGTCGCCTGCGCCTGGCCAACTCCCTCCTGAGCTTTGTTGAGAAAGCGGGTGATTTGTTGTCCTGGCTGGAGGAGAAAGAATCGGTTGAAATTTTTCGAGACTGGACACCCGCTCACCAGTTGCAGTCAGCCGAGCTGTACGCGTACTTTCAGGTAAGTCGATTCAATGCTTGATTCCGGGGCCGAACCCGTGTCTGTGTCTGGCATGCGTCAACGCCCCCCCCCCTCTTACCTCCCCCTGTGCCACCGGTCATCTGCCAGTCGCCTAAGCCCTGGAGTTACGGTCCTGCGCTAATTGCCGTCCCCCGCCTTTTTGTTCTATTCATCAAGCCACTTTCCTCTGTCTCCTGTGGTCTTTTTAACTTCCATGGACTCAGTGTGTGCCCGACTCGTTCTTAAATACTTACCGGTTATAACTGCTGCCCTTCATTGTTTTTTGCCGCCAGTCTAACTTTAAGGTCATCCAGGTGAGTAACGTTTTTGTCCACCTCCGTTAATGTTATACACACACACAACCCAAAATCAATTCTCCGTTCACCTTCGTCTCCCTGTCTCCCCCACCCTAAAATGTTTTGGCCATATTTTCGTTGCTTAACTCCACCCTGTCCGTTTGCGTCCATGCACCATCGTCCCTCCCCCGTCCCCCCACAACATGATTTTAACTGTTGATTGCCTGTTTACTGTTTACGGCCGCCAGCCTTAATTGGTCCTTTATTCGTGCGAATCCTACCTTAGAATCTGCTGCAGGAAATCCAGTCACGGGAGGCCGTCTTTCAGGAGATCAGTGCAAGCGGATCGGCTCTTCATTTGGAGGGTCACCCTGCCTCTGATGTGATACAGGTAATGCATTTTGAGTTAGCCGACTCCCAAAATTATGCTAAGTACAAGTTCAGGTGGCAGTTATTTGTGTTGTAAACATCCAACATGTCGAACACTTGTGTGGTGACAGTTCAATTTTTGGGTTTGACTAGGTCTAGCCTTTGTCCCGCAGAAAGATGGCACAGCTGGACAGACTGTAGTTGTAGGAGTTTAAGCCCTTAGTGTGCTCAGAGCACTGCAATTATCACGCCCAGTCCCGTATAGGAGGAGAAGGGTAAGACCAGTAGGAGTTGTTTACTGTATACAGAAACTCAGTGGTGGTCTGAAGTCCCGACACGCGGCAGGCCCGGGCCCTGCGCGCGCGCTCGTCTGTCTGCTAGCGTGCTATGGGCGTGAATGCATGAACGTCATGCGAGAGTGGGTCACTGGCCGCTTGATCAGCTGCTTGGCCAATAGCAGTCTACGGCACCTGTGATTGGCTGTCCCAGAAGCAGAGAGAGGAGCGCAGTCACGTGGTGGTTTGCGGGCTTGGTGCCGGCGCTACATAATAGAAGACTGTAAATGTGAAAAGGGCTCATTTGATTGGTGCGTTTGGAGCCGCCCATAGGCGGGCCGCCCCATCCAGCTCAGATCCCATGGAACGGGAGTGCTACAGAGGCCACGCGAAGGAGGAGCCACTGCAGTCTGACTCTCAATCCGCCAGTCAGCCACTCTGCATAAACATGCATTGGGCTGACTGCGCCGTCCGAATTATCCTGTCAGTTGGCAATCTTCCGAGCCACGGCTTTTAGGAAACCTATAGTATGGTAAATGCGCCGATCCACCGACCTCACTCTCCATCACCATTCCCAGGTGCTAGCCACTGTCCGAGCCGATCAATTGACTGATGTGAGGAATGGACGCAGTGGCTGACATACTTAATGACGCCCGCCTGCGCGTGCCACATACAGGACCTGCCATCTCCCCAAACGTAAGCACCACTGTGGTATGGTATGCTAAGCTAAAGTACAAATAAAGATAGGATCACGAGCCGAGGCAGGCAGGTAGGTTTGGCGATGAGTTGGCTTTGAGTTATCAGGGGGGAGATTGCCAAGTAGGAGGCAGGTTGCAGGCAAGAGTTTGGCTGTACACAGACGATAGCGCAATTAGGAAGCTTTTTAACCATAGCTGAGTACGTGGCATTGAAAAAAAAACCAAGTTGACGTTCTATGGCTTTTTCACGATCTGAGCTTCAGGCAGTTTTACCTGCTGCCATTGATGTGGTCTAAGATTTTGCAGACGTTCCTTTATTCCCACTACTCGTTCCTTCATAATTTCAGTCATACTTAACGGCGCTGGATAGCCACTGGGCTTGGCTTCTTCAACTAACTCACTGCCTTGAAACCCGACTTGATCGAAGTGTGCGTTTTCAACAGTTCTTTGCCGAATCTAATGAGGCTGAAATCTTCTTGCAAAGTCAGCTGAAACAACTTGAAGCCATTCGGAATTCCGCCTCCGAATTCAGTTCAGTTGAACAAATACAGAAGCTGATGGATGGAATTGCCGTTAGTTTTTCTTTTTTTACATATACTGCGAACCTCAAAATATGTGCGCGTGATTGAGTAGAAGATAAGCAAGTTATATGTTTACTTTCTGTGTAGGAGATGGGGGAATCCATACGGGAACACGGCTACCTCGTTGATAGGCTTGTTGGCCTGAGCGAGGAAGTTGTCAACTTGACGCCTGGCTCGCGTCCACAGTCAGGGCCTGAGCAAGTGATGGCTTTGTGTTCATTTGGAAACCCCGATGACAACGTGCCCTGCGACGTGGACATGGACCCTGCCCAGGTGCCCCATTTAAACAACAGCCCATTGCTCTCATCGACCGCTTGGCCAGTAGGCATAAAATTCTTCGAAAAGGGTGACAAAATGACAATGACTGGCTTCAAGAGCAAGACTATCATCGGGGTATGTGCGCAGGGAACTTTTGTTCGTTTAATTTGCGAGGAAAACCCCCTCCCCCTCTTTACACACATGCGTGGTATTTTGATTGAACTAAAGACTACCATTGATAGGACCGCGGTGCCTTACTAGCTGATTTAGATAGGTATTTATACATCAAGAAGACAATTTTGATCATTAGTTGAAATTCGCACAGTTTTGTGTACTGAATATAGTCAAACTTAAACATAGATGCTTCAGGCATGTTATTCATTTAAATTTCCGAATACTTATGCACAAAAACAGAAAACACCAATTGGAAAAGTGCGGAAATAGGAAATTCCCGTGATACGAGTGATTGTGTGTTAAATTCCAGAGAGATTATGGTCAGTGTTAAGGCTGAAGTTAAAGATAGGGTTAAGTTTTGGATGGAGATAAGTTTCGGGTTGGGTTTAATGATAGGGTTTCAAAGGCCACCGAGCATATTGGGAAACCATAAACTACGTAAAATAGGGTAAAGGCTGATCATTAACTTCTCGGGAAAATTGTCCTTTCCTGGGAGGCGCTGCAAGGTCATGAGTTTTTTTTGAAAAAAGTACCGGCTCTGGGTTGCGGCATCGACTGTTGGTAAAGCTAAGAAGGTTTAACCCTAATGGCTGCGATCTTCCAGGCCAGGTTCCTTAGGAGAGGAGAGAAGACGGTGGAAAAGCCAGATTGTTAAGAATAGTGTATTCTGCAGAAGGATAGGAGAATAGATGGAAAGAGTTTTGACTCGGATGACTGCAGTCCGGCTGCCAGAGCGTCAATTCCGGAGTGACGACAGTGTCGGGAATGGCCGGATGGCCGGCGCATGCTTTGTTACAGTAGCCAATCAGGCGACTAATGTCTGGATAAGCGGTAGGGCGCGACCTTGAGATGGGCGACGGCTGGCGTGGACACGCGTGCCTTGCAGGCCAAAGGCGTCATGGGTCAGCGGCTGATCTTGGGTTCCAAGTGGTTGCTAGAGTCCTCTACAGGGGTATTGTCTTCAGGGCAGCTATTTTTATCAATAAATAATTAACAAACAGCCTGGTTGATGATATTTGACGAGGAACATAACCAGCCGATACTTCACATTCAAGCGTTCTAGCAATGGGCAAATCTTAAGTAGTCATGTTTCATTGGCCATACTGAGAATTACTTAACTCGGAAGCCATCTCGACAAGTGTTAACTTAAGGCCACATGAAGAAAAACTCACTACAGCTTGACTCTTGGTCCCTAAGACTGAGTTAATAAGTCTCAAGTTGGCAATGTCTCAAACATCGTTTGAATTATAATGAGTGAGGGTTATTATTTTGTCGTCCTCAATGCAACACTGAGTTGCATGTCGAGGCCCAAGACACAGCGGGACTGATGATTTCCTTTAGCAATCGGGTGAACATTTATCAACGAATGTCAATATTCCCCGACCTCAACCGGCAAAACATCGAGCTTGTGGCTCAATGGTTAGAGCGTTTGACTCGGATCAAAAAGGTCACCAATTCGAGCCACGAGTGATGCATCACTTGAGTGTGGGTATGACTGGCTGACGACGCCTAATAAGCCAGAAATGCCCATTCTAGTCTCCCTTTTCTTTGCCAGCAATATTATCTGCCTATACTACCGACTGAGTTGCTTTAACTGAACATGCCTATTACACATTCGTCCCTGCCTGTTGTATGCATTGCCAATCTTCCTGTGTCAGAATTTACCAGGGCCCTTGTTTAACACCAGAATGCTGAGCTCCGCATTTTTTGGCCTCACACAACAGAGTCGGCCACTGTAGGCTCTATGTAGTTCTTCAGGCGAACTCCTCAAGAACAGCTCCATCTGGAGGATGGTCCGGAGTGAATAGTTTGCGCATGTGTCTAGATTGGGGATAACTTACGTAGCATTCCCCTCGCTGTTTCTCCCCCGCCCCCATGATGTTACGGTAGTAACATCGGGTAAAATATAACGGCGTGGTTGTTGACCAGACATTCCTTAACCGCGTCCTGTCAATCAGTCCACAGGCACCGCACTTCACTTCTCACTCATTTTAAGGCTTAGCTTGACTTACTCTCAGGTGGATCTCAGCCCTGTCTCTATTCGATCATTTGCTATAGTTGAGAACCTCATCCGGGGAGGATTTCGAAGCCCCAGCTATCTGCTTTCTTCCTGTGCGACCCTGTACTGAGGCCATCGATCGGGCACAGGACATCGTGGCTGAATTCCAACGTGTGCTGGTAAATTGGGCGGATACTGAACTGCTAGTGGATGGTATCCTTATAAGAGCAGCGATGAGCGCCCTACACGACGACTTCTCAACCCTCTCGCCGTCAGAACAGCGTGCGCGTATGCAGGTAAATCTTCGGTGAATGTGGGGGGATGTTTGAAAGTCTTGCTTGCTTGTGTTGTTTTTGTTTTCTTCTCCCGAACCGGTCCTAAAAATGTGCTTTCGTGTCCTGCTGTTGCTGCTGCTAGGCCGTCAGCTCCGATGCTCAGCGCCACCTGGTGGCCATGCGCCTGGCAAGAAGACCCAGTGCGGAGGTGCAGGCCTTTCGGCAGGAGATGGAACGCCTCCAGGCCTGGTATTCGCAGCTTGTTGACTCCGCCACTGCTCAAAATGCCACTGGGAACGAGAGCAATCCCGCAGATGGCCAACTGACTGGGGACTTACAGCAGCTGCAGAAGACACTCGACCGACTGGCTGACCAATTGCAGCAGCAGATGTCTCAAGCCCTGCCCAGTCAAGTTGCAGCACTTGAACGAACCATGAAGACTCATAAGGTGTGTGTGTGTGTTATCTTTTAGACTAGAAATTGTTGTTTTCTGTAAAACACAACATCCCGCACGTCCTTCAGAGGACACTAGCCGAGTTGGCTCATCGACGCGAATTCTCTCAATTAGTAAACATCGTGAACACTTGTCTCTGAGCTGTGTCAGACAGGAATGTTGGCAGTACAGTGGAACCTCGGTTAACGAGTTCCGGCACCGAGCTCATCGTGTGAAGCACTCGTCTTGCTGAACGTAGCCAATCAAGCGGTATCAGTTCACTGATTGGCTGCAGTCGGCCGAGGACCAACGCCCTCGGAGCAAGACTCCACGACGTATACACGCACTGAAAACTGAGCGGAAGTTCGTCCATCGAAACATATTTTCTGTTATCGGATTGTTCGTTTGCTGAAGTGCTTCTAGATGGGGCTGTTCGTCACCCGAGGCTCCAGTGTAGAAGTCAAGTCGAAATTTCTGATATAGTCAGGTGTGTGAGCTAATGTCACATACTCACCTTATTCCAGAAGTTTTTCTGTGTCCTGAAGCGGAGTTGTTGCTGGCTCAAACTCCGTTTGAGCGACTTCCTCTTTAAGGTGGGGGGATACCTCTAGTTGTGTTAGGCCAGAAGGGATGAATCAACTTTCCACGGAGAGCGCCAAATCGAATTGTAAAACGTTACAGATGAAAATGACGCCGACCTAAATGCTCCTTCTTGAATAATCTTCTGTCAACAGCTAGCCCAACCCAACCCCAAATCGAATAGACTCTGTTGTAACGGTAGCCCAGGCCGAGATGTCACCTCTCAATAACGCCTTGTATGAGTTCCGAAAGAGAGAGCACGACAAGAAGTGTGCAACAGCAGAAGTCTTTTAGTGTAAACCATACAACATACTTAGGACAACAAACGCGTGTAACACGATGTCCATCGAGCCAATCAGCTCCTCTCCTGACTAGTCGCCGGTACGATTGGTTGGTGACTCAGCGACTGAATGTAATTTAAATTTAAATTATCGATTGATTGATGGCTTGTGTACGTTCGCCCGTGTAGGCCGATCGATAGTCTGCTTGGACTGTGGCTATTGCTTGTAGGCTAACTGCTTGTTAAGGCTGTTCGTTAGGCCGTCCTAACAGACTCAATATTTTAACTCAGCTCAGTTAGTCATCAAATATTTACGTTCGAAATTTGGTCTATTTATAACTCCCTGCTTAACCCCTATTGGCTGCAAGTAAAAATACTAAAGAATGTACTGCAGTAGCGTCCACCCAACTAGCTAGTGGTGCACTAGTTCCAGATCAGACTGATTTGCTGCCAGGGCGTCCATCCCAAATTGTCGTTGATCAGTTAACCTGGGTTCATAGTCTCGCTCAGTCTGGCCTAGGACTGCAGCATCACTGTCTGCTGATGGCCAATAAAGCAAAAATGGCCATTCCAGTGTCTGCTATCTTCATCAGTGACAGTTAACACTTTGTGATTGCCCGTGGTTATGCGTCCTCCTGCGAGAGCTCTAAACCCAAAAAATCCTAGAAAATGATTATTTCGGTCCTGTAGGTGGGACACGTCACTCCCGCACGATGCGGGGCTTTGGTTTCTGAAATCCACACAGATGCTAGAACGAACTCCTTGTGTTTACTTGTAAGTTCAGCTATTATCCTCATTTAAACGTACGCACGTCATCGGGCCTGTCCAATAAAATAAGGGAGGGTAGAAGAGCGAAATTGTAAACAGCCAATAAACACGAAGTGCGGGGGAGTGGGTTGAAGGCGTTCAGACGGCAAGAGTTGTAGCCTTGTTCTGTCGGGGGCTTAGCGGGGGATGGGCGGAGGGGAGGAGAGGAAGGTAAGGGGGGAGAGGAGGATGGGGGAGAGAGGCGCCTGGCCGTGAAGTTTCGTCCCTGTCTCGTCCTTATATGGTGATTTGGCAGGTGTGAACACGCGTGCTGGGTTTATCTTCAGCCACAGGGCCTGTATGAATGCTTTATGCGAACACAAGATTCGGTTAACTGGGCGCATGGCTACTGCTTCTACCGTCGCAAGTATCCCCTACCACAAGACCTTGGAGCGCCTAGACAGCACTTTGTAAATGACTCGGAATGGCGGGTTGGAGTCAACCAAATGAGCTAAATTGCGCTAGCAATAGACTTTTCCATGCTTTGGTTTAGCTAGACAGGGTTGTGCTTTCGCATCCGCTTCGACAGGTACCTAGTTGTTCGACCACTATAATCTACCCCCCCCCCCCAGGAACAAGTGAAGGCGTGGATGCATATTGATGAGATCTGAAAGGGCGGTCTGTCCTCACCTGCAAGACAAAGAAGTGGAGCGTTTTAGAAAAACACTCATCTTAGCGGCTGGATACATTCGGACGCCAGCAGCATTTAAGCGGCGATTCTAGAACTTCGCTCGCCTTATCTCTTCGAAGTGACAGTGAGAAATAACTCCTTCTTCTCAGCTGTTGGCATGCCCAATTTTGGGGAGTGTTCCTTCATATATTTACTGATAAACTTATCAGGAAAGCCGTTTTCTCACAGAAGGCTTTGGAGAGGGGCGAGTTCGTTCTCCAGTGTATTAGAAGTACATATTCTCCTAGCTCGGTTGTTGAGGCAGCGGACTAAGCTTCGTGTCTGACTTGGTGGAACAAAACCATATAAATTTGGGTATCGTTCTGTCACTTTCTTCTTACGAAATGCACTGCCACGAATTTTTCCATGAAACGTTATCCGGCTTCTTGTTCCAACGTGAAGGTTAATGCTGGATGAGCCTTGCAGCAGTTGTATAACCTTAAATGACTTCAATTTGTCCTATTATGAAACAGACAGTGGCCTCAGTTGGGTTTGAGTCCATAAGGATAGTTACCAGGTTTGTATGCAATTAACATACCAATTACCTGAGCTCCGATAGGTAGCCATAGGTTGAATTGCATTTGAGTCAAGTAACTCATCCAACCTACTGTTCCATGATTTCTCCCCACCCATTTGGCGGGTTGCTTTTTTCATACGAACTTGGAAATTGCTAATTAAGAGCCAGCCCTCTAAACTACCTTTTCATCTGAACCAGGTCGTAAGTCTAAAATCTGACGACAGGCGTAGATTGAGGCGAATTTTCGCATTTCAGCTGTCAAGGTAAGTAAGGGAAAAGAAGGATGATAAAAACGAAAGTGGCCGCGCAATCATCATGCCAAAATCTGGCACGAGCGATGACATTTCAGCAGGCCAGGCCCGCACGTCAACCATCGAGCAATTAGCGCACAAACGGGCAACTATCTTTTATAAAAGGGGAGTCATTGGTATGCAATAGCATAACGACTGTATCCTATTAATACTGCAGATTCCTGTGTACAAACAAAGCATTTCTGCTACTGTTACTGCCTCTGAGGATGGGTTCGATAGGGAATCCAAAACTTCAGGCGAATAAAGTTATCTTCCCAGTGATTGAGCCTAGTTCTTCTCAAAAAGAGGGCTGTTTGATCACCGGAGTCATATCTATATTAATCTGAGCTTTCGAACCCGTACAGATGAATAAAGAACTATCAATCAATCTTCTTCCTGACCCCTTATAAGCCTAGATTTCCTGTCTGTCCAAGGATATCCACACAACCATATTCTCGTCTATTTCTTGCACTGTACGGCATGAGAAGCTTGGTACTTGCTGTTACTGGACTAACCGTGTGCATTTTCCGTTATTATTGTAGGAGTGGATGAAGACAGCTCAACAAGTCCAATCTCGTCTACAAGTGATGGCCAAGTCCCGGACCCCAACAGCCAGCGATGCTGTAACCATCTCAGCCCTCACCACGGTCGCCGAGACTCTCATCTACGCTGGCGGGGCTGCCGGCAGTCGGCTGGCTGACGTTGACGCCATCCTCGTGCGTGTTAACAGCCTCCAGCATGCCCTGGCTGAGTCGGAACTGTGCTTGGTCCGGGTACTGGCACGCATGCATTCACCCGCCTCTCCGCGGGTTTCCTCTGGCGCGTCTGATCAGTCTGCATCCAGCAGCCAATCAGAAGTTGACTCCGTCAGTGTCCAGAGCCTGCACGCCGAATTGAAGGTATGTGCATCCAAAGGCCTATTAATGAGGTCGTAAATCTAATGCTCGGTGTGCGCAGATTCCTCCAACGCCTACTTCCATCTAAATGGACTTTATTCGGTTGGATACGGGGATAAACAGCCCCTAGTACACATGACACAACGTTAAATTCCCACTGTCTTAACTGTGACCCCAATCCAACCCCCACTTATAATACAGACTTAACTAGTCCCCTGTCTCACCTGGTGCTCTCATACTGTGGCATTTAAACGACCAGTGTGCGCGACTGGTCTGGACTCACGCCGTCTAGCTCACAGCCGTCCTTGGCTGGAAACTGGGTCGCGAAACCTGGCCGCGTGAGCATGGCGCTTGAGAGCCAACGTACCCTTTTTTAATGAAGTCCAGCCGAATCGGTCCTACGACAGCTGCAAAGGCCAATAATTCAACGTCGTGAGCGTACGGGTAATGGCGCAAGCCAGCAACGAGACGGGGGTGATAACTGCCGTCGACGGACATGCTGCAACCCCCCTCCCTCCCCCTCCTGCCCCCGCTATCAGCCCTCCCCCCCCCAAGCCACTAGACCACTGTGAATTAGACGGTGTGAACCCAGCCTGATTGCAGACGTTGACACCCTCCCTACCCCTCCCGCAAGCTGTTTCCAGGGCTAAAAACGAATATTACGTTATAAGTTGTTCTTGGGAGAACTTTAGCTCTTAACCGTGCAATATCGCCGTAAAAACTTGCCGTCCTGAAAATTTCCTGCTTTAATTCACTGCCTTCTCAAGGTTTTTCGTTACAGTAGATATATGGGCAGGTGGTGCTTATGTACGAATTGAGGCAAAGGTTCGCATCCCAGGTATGTGTATCGATTGAGAAGAAGCAGGTTCGATCACTGGAATCGGAGGTTTATTTTTCTGAGCTTCCGAACTCTTGCGAGAGTCCATCGTCAGAGATAAAACCGTCAACGAAAGCAAGCAACATTTATAAGGGGAAGGGGGCCAAGTAACCGTCAACGAAAGTAGTCAAAATCAACAGGGGTAGGGGGGGTTAAATAACTGTCAACGAAAGCAAGCAAAATGTTTACAGGGGAAAGGGGCCAATTAACCATTAAAGAAAGCAGCCAGCATATCAAGCGGAGGGGGTAATTAACTGTTAACGAGGGAAAGCAAAATGTGTAGGGGGAGGGATCAATTATCCGTCATAGGGGCGGGGGGGGGGGGAGGAAGCAGGGAGGGAAGGAGGGACAGGACCACCAGTGCTGAGTCCGGAGATACCCGCGCAGGGCAACATATGAAGGCGCTAGCTCGATGCATCGGTTAACTGAGTTGTCATCCGACACCCAGGCTTCAATCAGCTCTCGGCCCGTCTTGCTGCTTGGCAGTAAAATTGAATTGCAGAAGACAGGCCACACACAGTGATGTCCGCGCATAAAACTCAGCCTTTTAAAATAAATTGAAATCATTTCAAAAATGAGCACATATTCGTCAGTGTTCTTTCTGCTTTGAAATTTCGGTCTTTCCACCCTGTAGCCTCAATCAATGCAGTTAAGCCTTCATCGTAGAAAGAGGTCTGTCTTTATTTATGACATTAAGTTGCATTACCTAGAACTTTAGCGTAACATTTAACTTAAATCATATTTTCGAGGAATTTTCTTATGGGAATGCTCAAAAATAACTTTTATATTCATTCGTAGTCAGATGGATTATGGGAAGTAAATGAACATACATAATAATAATGAAGTGTAATTTCGAGTTTCTAAACACAAATTTTCGATTGGTTAAGTGTAAAAACACAGTCGTTTCTGACTATATCTACCGTGCACTGCCCCTCAGGGCTGATGCAGAGACAAAAGAAGGCACAATAATTAGTTCATTCTGATCGTACCACATTTTTTCTCAACATCCACGTGAACCCGCTGCCATGAGGGTGTCGAAAAGACCTGAAACTAATTCGGACGCAGTGTCGAACAAAGCTAAAGGGCTTGTCTGCGCTTATTAAACACGCTTGGTCCACATAAAAAGGATTAGGGTTTCTAGCAACGAAAAACGTGATGTTTCGGAACCCATTGACTGGAAATGTCCAAAAGACTACATTAATCAGGAGTATGGGTGTGCTGACCGATCTCCTCAATTTGCGACTTTCAAGTCATGACTTGGAGCCCATCCTGATTGCTCTGAGAGAGGGGTTTATCGTTTGAGAAGAAACAGATTCGATCACTGGAATCGGGGTTTTATTTTTCTGAGCTTTCGAACTCTTGCGGGAGTCCATCGTCAGAGATAAAACCGTCAACGAAAGTAGGTAACATTTATAAGGGGAAGGGGGCCAAGTAACCGTCAACCGTGTTAGCGTTAACGTCAGGGAAATATTGAGCCTTCTTGGAATTTAGCGCACAGTCCCTGTATTACGTGTTGTGCGGGAGAGACGTGCTTATTCCGGGTCCTTTCAAGGGGTCGTCTTGGCACTTCCGACCGATATTTGCATCTATGGCAAGACGAGGCGTCGGCAAGGCGCAGCAGTCCACTTTTTGGTATTTGGATTTTGGACAAGGTATACTGTTAACTGTGTCATACCCAACCCGAGGTGGTGTACCAATGGTTAGAACGTTGGACTTCTGAGCAAAATGTCGCTGTTTTGAGCCTTGGATGATGCACCACCTAGGGTTCGGTATGACTGTTTGATGACGGCTAATAAGCCAGAAATGGTCATCTCAGTCTTCTTTATCTTTGTCGGCAATGCTCATCAGCGTATTTGCACTTACTGTTGTCATTCTGCGCTTCTAGTAACTTCATGTACATCACTTCTTCTTTTCGTGCCTTTTAGGACATCACAATGAGCATTCACGGTCTCTTGAAGACGCTGGAACAATTCCCCCATCAATTAACCAATCTCTCCATACAACAAGTGCCAACAGCCCCGTCTACTGCACTGTCAAAGTCAGCGCATGACCTTGTCTGCCGTCTGCCACCTCCAAACACAGCACTCCTGGAGGAATTGGTGACAAAAGTGAATACTCGGTGGGCCAACGTGGTGCAGCAGCTTGATTCCAAGTTAGTTAATGGATAATCGCACGCCGAGGGCAACCTAGTACCCACCCTCCGTTTCTATTCCCTTTTGTTGGACTTTGAAGCCGTGAACGTTCTTCTATCCGGTGTCTTTATTTATGTTTTGACAGTATTCACGTATTGGTGGACACCTTTGACCAGTTCAAGACCTGCCTCAAGACGCGGAAGGAGCTTGTCAGGTGGATGCAAGAGGTGCTAGACCTACTGGATAGTGTCGAACGAACTCGCCGCCTTTCTACCACCGGTTGTCCACAAGTCCTGTCAGCCCAACTCCGCAAACTGGAAGAAGTGTCTACTGAAGTGGACCACTATGAAGGCCTCCTCAACACCTTGAAGACAACTTACACAAACCTTAGACAGAGTCTAGAGGTAAGTATGCAGAGCTTACTTGCTAAGAACCCACCACAGTACTGATACGGTAACTGGTTTCTCCTCACCAAGGAGTCTTAACTCTCCCTTCGGTTTTGGCTGTGTTATTCATATGTCGAATCGTTATTGTTAAACAGCCCCCGACTACAACTGGCTAACCCAAAGATACCCTAAAATTGTACTGGAGTTTACTGTACTCATAGATTCCGCGTAAATAGTACTGCAGTCGCTTTAAGTAAAATCTGCTGAATTCACGAAGATTTAGATGGCCAAAAACAGTTAGTGTAGTTCATAAACCACCATTGCAAACCATCTGCACAATTCCGAATTAGAATTTCGGAAGAATAGGCCTTCTTTTGACTGGCCAATTAGAAGTCTGAAGCTTCAGTTTCGGTAGGGATCGTGTTTGCAACGCACCTGACAAGACAGGGGAATAGGAAGATCCTGCAATAAAAGTCGATTTATGTCCAAGCACGGGCAACTTAGGGGTTCAGGTTAAAGTTAGGATTAGCGTTAGGGCTAGGCTTTAGGTTATGGCCATTCTACGGGCAAGGACACAGAAATAGGTACCGTTGCGCAATGTCATCTGTATTAGACGGGGGCGCTGTCTATTCCACTGCCCTGCCGGTGGGGTGGTGGTGGAGGCAAATAAACAATTCTGGTTTGTGAACAAGGCAAAGGCCGCAAGACTAGTAGCATTTAATAACGTCCTGTACTTTCGTGACCACCTCTAAATTGCTGTTCATTAGCAGAACAACGGCTATTCCAGTGGGAATAACTAAAGACCTTCTACCTATGCGCGCTACATTGAGACTCGCATCAAGGAACATAAGTTAGCCGTTCTCCGACGGGACCCTTTATCACTCGTATTTGCGTACCTCCTTAAGTGTGATCACCGCTTCCATTGGGATGGCACCTTGGTGATCGCCATGTTAGCCCTACCACGAAATAAGCGAGAGGATTCCTCGAAGCTTGACATTCGAGCCCGGTCAGTATCCACCGTCGCGGGGATCTTGATTCACACTTGGCCGGTTTTCGCACATCTTCCACTAACCTGTGCCCAGCCTGAAACAACAGCAGGCTATCCGTGCTCGGCCAAGTAGAACTTCACTGATTCTGCACCCCCTGGACACGTGGCCCACAATCAAAAAGATAACACCTCCCCTCACCCGCAGAACCTATCGGCGTAGGATTCATGCCACCCCCCCCCCACCCTATCCTCATTCGATGTAACCTCTGCTCCCAAAACCTCTAGTGCGACATTCTTAGCCCTCACTTTTCATTTAATCTGATGACGAACAAGTGCTACCTGTTCGAAAATTCACGAGTACAACTCGATTTTCCAAACATCGAACTGCGTTTAAGGGTTCGCATGTAGTTGCGGATGCAAATACATCGGGCGCTCGCAAAGGCAGCTGGCAATGCGATCAGCTGAACATATGCCGAAATGGTTGCTTGGGGCGGAACATAAAGTACCTAAGATTTCAATCACGAAGCGCCTAGTGGACACTGGCTGAGCAAAGGACTGCTTTTAAGGTGACGGCAATTTCCGCTGCTACACTGGAGTGGGGGTATCATTGCCTGATGACGGCAAACAAGCCAGAAAACGCGTTCGCGGTGTCCCCTTGTCTTTTTTTGGTAAAAAAATACATTGTTACTTAAAAATAACGAGTATTATAAGTTTATTTGATTCTATTAATAGGCAATAATCGTTTACAGTTGAATAAGACTCCACGAAATTTAATGACGTCCTTAATAAGTCGTGCTAGTCTCGTGGTGCTTCAATTCCGACTTCATTTTAAAAGAAACTTTTGAATACTGTTTGAGAAGTATCTTGATTATAGGATAAACACGTTTTGTCTGGGACTGCGTTACAACAATCTAATTGCGGAAAATAACTCAAACCCTGTTAATCCGGTCTTCCCTCTTTTTGTCTGTAGCATTTCTCGTTTTTTTAAATGCAGTTAGCTGACTGTCCCCAAGTACCAGGGAGGGCTTTGGGTTGGCGGTGAAAAGCTTGCTAGGCTTCGACCCATAATCGATCGTCGCTTATAGGCGAAACGAACTGTCCATGTTCCTGACTCGGTGCCTGACTCGGCTTGCCAATTTTATCAACCACCAAGAGGTGGTGGGAGATTGAGACTGGAAAGCGGTAGCGCACCGGTGTTCATGTTCTTTTCGAGGTCTATCAACCCATATTGACAGCCCATGCCCGGAGCTAAATTTTAATCATATGTTCTTGCTAGCGTGTAAGCGGTGTTGAAATACTATTAAACCTTTAACTCGTATCGGATTCTTTGAACGAAGGACCTACATTATCCAACTTTATCTTTATCAGCTAAATTTACGACGCAAAGCAAGAAGCAGTCTAGCTTTGACTCCCAAATAATCTTGAACGTATCGTCAGCGTTGGTGACCTCCACACTTTCTAACCCATGTGCTTGTTATTAGGGGAGGGGGGTTGGGAGATTTGAATGAGCCGGTAGTGAGCAGTTACCATTCTCTCTTACAAAAAAACACAAAAAAGTATTTTTTTCTTTTTTTACAACAGGATTCTGCGAGAGAGACCGATCGGTACAGACTATCCGTCGCAGATCTACCAAGTGCCTCCCCTGACGTGAGAAACATTTGCCCGGTTGGCCCACCTGGTTCTGGACTTGCCGACTTGGTGGCCCTTGACTCCTCTCTCTACAACGTCGATGCAACTTTCTCTGCACTGAAGGACAGGCTTGCTGCCCATATGCGGGCCGCCATAACGGTAAGCTCGGGGTCAGTTGTTATATGTGAAGGCAATAATTTCCACGCACAAACCCAATACTACTGAAGCCTATGAAATGATGATCAGTGCGAACCCACAGGTTGCCCTTTGCTGTTCACAGAAGTAGTCTAGATGGGAGGTCAACTCAGTTTAAGCGGTAAATGGGTTATTGAGGTGTCCTAACCAAGCTAAATCGCTGAAATCTTGGTCTAAGTCAACAAGGACTTAAAGTTTGGCATCTGAACTCTGTGTTTTTTCCTCCGACAGGAAGTGTAAGCATTTAAAAACGGGTTGGAAATTTTATTTATTCCATTTAAACCTTCTACATCACTCAGTCTTATGCTGTTTTACATGCACGTATGCTATCAGACCGCTAGCAGTAGTACTTTCTGAAGTAGGGTTTAGTTAAAGGTGTGTCCAGGTGGGTGAGGTTTACTTATATGGTGCCCAAATCAGGAAACGGAAGTAGCAACACCCGCCCAAGTAACGAAGGTAGCCCTGCACATAATTTTACGAAGGTTATGTGTGCTAGTTTTCCTGTCCTGTTTAAGGACCCATAAGTCATCCTTAACCCCAGACAGAGTGTAGCATGAATGAATATTTTCAGGTTCATTCCAGTTAAACAGGTCAGCTAGGTTCTTCAGAGGACTTTTGCGCATGTCTGTTCCATGCTGCGCATGGTGAACAAAGTCAACAGGTGCATTTGTCTACTTGTTACTTACATCCTTCTAGCGTATATGCATATTTGTCATGTTTAAGGCCAAATTAAGATCTATAATGCTGTATATTATTGGTTTGCCCATTTTTATAAGGACGGTCACTGTTACAAGGCCATATTTAGACGAATCTAAGGTCCAAAGCGTATGTCAAACGGCGGGCAGAACCCGATTAGACGGAGAGCTTTATTGGACTCTTCGTTTCACAGCTACCGCTTGCGACCGTTTTGGTGTTGCGGCTGTCTCTAAAAAATACCCAATCAAAACGGCATTTTTCGCCTGTTTTCTACTGTCGATTCACTCGACGATGAACTGCACTGAGAAAACATGCTGGTGTCGACAAAAATGTTGTTGCGATGTTTGCTACACCGACTGTAATCTTATTGAGCCGACGATTCTGAAGATTAGTTCTGTTTTTTAAACCACCTTTAACTTATTTAAAATCATTCAAAACCCGAAATTTATTTACAGTTGCTCAACCTTTCCAGAAACAATTTCTAATGGGAAATTCGAAGCATTAGCTTCTTAGGTGAAGTATATTCTGTCAACCATGCAAGATTATGCCGATTTTTGAGGAAACATCTTTTACAACATGCCTTTTTTCTTTGTTATTTATACGCTTACTGTCCTCTGTCTTTTAGCCTACCAAACGACCGAAAGTAGAGGATGCACTGGTCGTACCACTGAAGAGCGTCGCTGCAGATGCTGCTAATAACCAGTCAAATGAACTTCTGCCGGAAATTGATATGGGCGACTCCGAGGAGAACTTTGGTTTTTCCCTTCACCTTCCGTCTACTCGTACCGAACCGACGATTTCCTACCCCTTCTACTGGGTCACCACAGCCAGCCCCGCCGATTTGGCCACCTCCGAATTGCCCTTAATCAACACTTCCGGTGCCTGGTATCTGACACGACTAGCTGGAGAGGGCAGCGAACCGGTTTGCCTCGGCGACGCCCTGCGACGCGGTCTCATAAATGTACACGCACGCACTTGCTGTCAAAGTACCGAACCAAGACACACGCTCACATGGGAGGAGGCAGCCAATCAGGGTTGGATCACCCACCAGGCCGCCCGATATCTGACCTCTAGCCTCGAGTTCGAGTCTTCTGGCCAGACCTCGCGTCGTACGTCCTTGCCTGTGGTGCAGCTTCTAGAGCAATCTTCCGACCCTACAAAACCTAACTTGAATCCTGTGGATGGTACTGTCAGTCCACCAAAACAGGCCCTCTCTGAGGCCCATACCGCTGGTCGTCTCTCTACTGACGCCTTCGAGACGGCCGCCGGTCTCATAGCCAACGGTGTCTGCATCACCACAGAAAGTACCGAGATTAGTTGGAAGACCTGTTCGCCAACGAGCGCCATCGTGAAGACCGATCGACCGCCCTGTTTGACAGATTGGCTGAACGCTGGAGCTTTTAACCCGCGATCACGCCGACTGCGAGTGCTAACTGTTCAGCCGCCTACCAAGGAAACCTCACCACGATTTGAGGAGATCGAAATGACATTGCAGGATGCAGTGAAGAGTGGTCTTCTGGATGCGGACCGCCGCGAATTCCTTGTAATGCGAACAACTCCTAAGAAGAATTCTAACGCTTCCGTGCGACTAACTTTAAAAGAAGCTGCCTCACGCGGCCTTCTGGACACAAAACACGCAACTTTCAGAGCCTTGGGGTCGCGGAAGGCCAAGAAATTGCCCGTGGAGGTAACGCTTGCATCTGGTTGGTTAGCGCGTCCCCTGACGGTGGCCGAGCTTCTTCAGGCTGGACGGTGGTGCTCAAATGGCATACTCGATCTGGAAACCGGTGAAAAACTTTCATTGCCTGTTGCAATCTCCAAGGGAATAGTTGACGACACAGATGCCTGCTTGATTGTTCCGACTTCGAAAAAGTCCAAACCTATATCTGTGCACGAGGCTCTCGAAAGTGGGATCTTGACAACCAATGGCTCTGTAATGTCTGAAAAGAGTCACTGTGTGCCCCTCCGACAGGCTGTGAACTCTGGCCTTGTGCGTTTGCTTGCCACGGAAACCTATCCGCCGATTCCTGGTCCCGTTAGCGCAAAGACGGGCGCCCTGACACGCCACCCCATCATGGAAGCAATAGCCTCCCACAAAATTGATGCCACCACACTCGAGGTCGTGTCTGCTCATGGTGAACGCTTTAGACTGGCGGACAGGGCATGCGTTGCAAGCGCCAGCGTGGACGCTCAGACGGCTGATCTCCTTACCTCTCGCTGTGGAATTTGTGGAAAGGACGGTGATGAATTAAGTGGACTGCAAGCTCTGGCAAACGGACTTCTGCAACCAGCATCGTCCTCAGACCTCATGGGCACTGTCACAGAAGCGCTTACGGGTAGATTGATTAAAACCCGCGCAGAAATTGGGGAGAACCTCTCCCCGAAGGGAGCCCACCTTCTGCTGAGTCTGAGTCCATTCCGTCCGGCTTTTGGCTTCATACAAAAATGTCAAGTTGTCACTCGTTTAGACTGGATTGGCCCCGGACTCGATGATCAGAAAACCACAACATCCCATACGATGAGTCCACTTAATGAATCTCTTAAACAGGGTCCGTTTAAGACAGACGACATCCCCGTTTCAGTAAGTTCATGGCATATGTTGATTCTTTTGTATTCACACAGCAGTTTCATAGCATACTTTACTGGCGTAATGCAATTTTATCTTTACAGTCTCTGCCGATGTCAAGAGTCAATCAGAAAGTCAATTTGTCTCCGTCCGTCCTCTCGGACGAGTTCCCCAGAAAGGGTCTGATACCCTCTCAGGAAATCCCATCACGTGGGTCAAGGAAGCGCAGTGCAAGCTCCGGGTGGAAGCCAATTACCTTAAATGAAGCCATCACAACGGGCAAGATAGTAGAAGACGGCCAGCAAAATATCCTCCTCTGCTTCGCAGATGGCACTGGGCTGCCACCAATGGGCCTGGCTGACACAATCGCCTCCGGTCGACTTGATGCCAAGAGATCACGCATGAAGGATCCAAACACGGGCCGGTGGATGTCTCTGGATGAGGCTGTCAAGCTGAACCTAATAGACCTCACGACTGGCAGAGTCAAATGTGAAGGACAGTGGATTCCCCTGGCAGACGCAGTTCTCCAGGGTCTGTTTCCCGACGCTGTTCCTTCCGCAGAAGACCGTGTCACTCTGGAGGAGGCCATTGAGCGTGGCTTAGTAAACCTGGCGCAAAACACGGCACAAAATCCGGTGGATGGCAAGGTAACTAGTGTGGAGGCTGCGCTCCGCAGCGGTTGGCTCGAGGAACCCGGGAAGAATACAAGGATAAGCCTGTCTCAAGCAGTTGGTCCAGATGGTACTCTACCAACCAAGTCCAGCCGACTTGACTACTCATCAACGCAGTTAGAGGATGTAAGTCGGTTTACCGTCGCAGCGCTATGTAACATTTCCCTGATTATTTCCGAATATTTGTCTCTAATTTCTGAAACGGATCACTGAGACATCAAAACCTTACTTTTTGGTCGTTATTGTCTTCAAGAAAGACAATACTCCCCAACAGTTTGCGACGCGCCAAAATGTTTATCAACGGTTAGAATAATGTTACAGTTTGGCAAGCAAGTAATGGAATGTCTTAGAAGTCCGACTGTTGACCTAGCTGACCATGCATACCAACGCGTATTCCTAAAAGTGTGGAACATTCACGGTTTAGGGGAGAACCGATCCCTGACATACAAGCGATAAGAACAAAAAACACCTGAGTAGTCATTGCTCCATTATCTTGCATCCTTATTCGGTAAACTTCAAACCCAAGTCGGTGCTGATTATTGACACTTTTTTAAATTGAATGCTAGTTCATCTGACCTATGTGTGCACTTCCGTCAGCTGAGAGCGTACTTCTTCGAAGCCCCATAGGAAGTGTTGTTGATCAACATGTTTCGCTTGCTGAAAGAAAAAAGGAAATTTAATTTTACCGGTAGTACGTGAGAATAAGAATCTCTGGAATACAAGCAGCCTTGCGCTAGCTTCCAGAGAGAATAATTTATAAGATAGGTTATGGCGGTGTTTAGATTTAGAGTTAGGATCGGGGCCGGACTTAATGCTACGTTAAGAATTAGAAGGCGGGTATAAGTACCCATTCGTGGAATTTAACGCAAGCTTACTTAGATTCGTAGGACTCCTTCTCCCGTTTCTTATCTCTTTGCTATTTAGTTTCTAGTCTAGAACCCACACAAACAGTTGGATAACGACTAGTTATCAAGATAAATAACTTCACTCCCATCTGCCTGTCTCCTCTTGATCTCAGCCGACAAGATCTGGCCCCGTTGCTCAAGTGGAGGAGAATTTGATTTTAAAATACTCAACGACTAACTGCTTCGAATTCAAGTCTCAGACGCCTCTCTTAGGGTTAGAGCTTTAATGGCTAATGTCTGCGCATGTCTCAGCCTTTTCTACGATTACCTATGATAAAGGATTCTCGGCAGAGTCTGAAGCGTCAGGAAAATAAAACTCTTGCACCAGTGATAGCATCGTCTTCTTCTGAAGGAGAAAATGTCCATTCACCATATGGAAAGTTTCGTTTACCAAACTTGATTGTCATAAAAACCGGGACGCAGCTTAATAATCCTGGCGTTTAGAATCCATCTTACAATCCATAGTCTTATGAGCATGGTTTTTTTCCATTTATATCTATAATAGACTTCCTTATAACCACTCGTTGGTACTTTTTAGTAGAAGCTCGACTAGTATGGTCATACGCACTAACCAGCTAAAACTTAGGTCTTTGTCTCGTCTCCATGATGTTATACGGCTCCAGTAACAATATTTAGCATTTGTTGCGTACCGTCAAATACATTCTGGTTGACAGTTAATGTTCACTAGTATGGTACTTAGTATGTTAGTATGCGTTTATTATGCATACACTACTGATGCCCCAGCAAACAACATTGACGTATTTTCAAAGAAAGGCTATTGAGAGCTAGTTGCTTTCTCAACACCAGAAGGATCCTTACGTAACAAGTCTGGAAAGACTGATTGAACTTTGCTGTTCAAAAAGCTGTACAGTGGTACCGCGTACGAAAGCCAGCCGTGCAGGTGCAAAAGTGTGGATGTGACAGGTTTAGGCTGTACAATGAATAATCAATCGGCTGAAGCTAATCAAATGAGGCAGGATTATCGATTAGCTACCAGCGTAAACGCGGTGAGTTGACATCAGGCGTGCAAAAGGGCAATAGCGCGCAGCAAGCGAAGCTCAGCGCACGAGAGGTAGCATGAGTCAGCTTAGTGGCTCTGGGCGACGGATTCCTACAAGGCGTCCTTCGGGAAAGTGAGGAAACTTAATTCAGTAAATTTTCGACACTGGATCCCCAGGTCAGACTCGAGAAACTGTGCACGCTGTGTTCTTTGCAGAGTTTCTCAAGTCTGACGATGACCTGGGGATCCACTGTCGAAAATTTTCTGAAACAAGTTTCCTCACCTTCCCAAAGGAGGCTTTTCCTTAAAATTAAATTTTTTGGGATGCCTGCCTTCCAGTTTATACGAAATATAGACATATATTTGTAGTTTGGCAATGCTTTCACTGATGCTGTTTTTCATAGCATAGCACACTGCTTGTACAAATAGGCAGTTCATTGGCGTATGACCATAATTACCTCAAATAAGCTGTACTGAACTAAACCAAATAACATAGTGACTGCGAATCCACTTGTTTTTCTGAATTCCGAGTAATAACACGGAAATTTCCACCACTGATTACAGATCTCCTGTCCTTCGAAATTCTTCTGAATATATTTTTTATCCCAATTCGTCAGTGATAGAAGTTAATTATATTTCACTCAAACTAAATAATTTGGAGTTTTGTGTCATCAGTTCCACTCCCAAAACTGAAGCAAGTCTTCCCTTTGGTTTTTTTGAGCTAGTGAAAGGCCATGTTCTATATAGTCAGCATGACATTTTGCGCTCTATTTGTGTGCTTCATGGAAGTTTTTTATTCGAGGACCTTTCAAATTCTCTGAGTTAATTTCCTCGGAGTCGAAAAAGCCGCCTTGGTCAATAATATTTCAGTGAAAATGTTGCTTAAATGCGAGTGTTTTAAACTGGAACAAATATTCAT
>JAYGXS010000003.1:64405531-64447409 GCA_036362985.1 Ligula intestinalis | reverse complement strand
AGGTGGAGCAGACGGAGAGTGGTCTTGGCAGTAGACAAAGTCGTCGTGGTGTGGATGTGAATGGTGAGATGCTCTTGTCAACAGATGAAGACTCGAAGAGTGGAGCTGGAAGCCGCGGTGTTTGCGTGAAGGAGATAGGTGGCGTGGATGAGAATGAAATGTGGGGGAAGGTGGGTGCTGGTAGTGAGGCTGATGAGGGCGAGTCAGTGGTTCTGGAGGGTGATAAATCGGCGGAATACGAGAGGAGAGATGAAGAGGAGGAAGGCGAAGGATTGTGGAGGAAGTCAAGAGAGGTGATGGGAGTAGTGTGTGATGGTGAATTAGCAGGAGCAGCGAAGTTGACGGGAGCAGCGTTGAGAGGATGGGAAGGTGAAGAAGCGGAATTGATTGCCGAATGCGGAGCCAGAGAAGAGAGAGTGGAAGAGTTGCCGGAGGAGGCGGATGAAAGCAAGAGGAGAGGGCATGTGGAGGGTGATCGACTGGGTGAGGTTGTGAGAGGAGATGCAACAACAGGAACGGCGTTTGCGGATGCGATTGCGTCGTTGAAGGATTTGCAGGAGGAGGAGGAGGAGGAGGGCGTTGTTTTGGATGCTGAGAGGGCATTTGATGCGGAGGAGGAGGAGGTGAAGGCGGAGAGTGAGGAGGTGAAGAGTGGTGAAGTGAAGGAAGGAGGAATCCCGATGCCGTCAAGCGAGTGTATGGAAGCGCTGGAGTCAGTTGGCTTGCGGATGCAGTCAAGTGTGTCGCCGTTGGAAGAGGAAGAGGAGGAAGATGGATCAGCGATGGCGGCGAGGAGGGGATTGCCAGCTTCGGCGACAACAGCAGAAGTAGCGGCAGCAGTCAGAGATGGAGAAGCTGTTGTGAGCTCAACTGTAATTGAAGATGGTGTGGCGGCGGCTGTTGCTGGTGATGAGGATAAGATGAATGTGGAGGAGATTTCGGCAGAGACGAAGGATGTGGAAGCGAAGAAGGCAGAGATGAGTGGAGAGGAGATGGGTGAGAAGAGGGAGGAGGAGATTCGGGAAGTGAGTGGACCGTCTTCTTGGCGGAGTGAAGAGGTGGAGCAGACGGAGAGTGGTCTTGGCAGTAGACAAAGTCGTCGTGGTGTGGATGTGAATGGTGAGATGCTCTTGTCAACAGATGAAGACTTGAAGAGTGGAGCTGGAAGCCGCGGTGTTTACGTGGAGGAGATAGGTGGGGTGTGTGGTGGTGATATGTGGCAAAATGTGTTGTCGAAGCGTCCTGTGAAGCTTTTTGATATGTCTTCTGATACCCTGCAGTCTTCTTCTAATTCTTGGAATGTTTCCGTTGGATATTCTTCGAGCGTCTTGGATGGTTCCTCTTTGTACCTTCTGTCGCCCATCGCTGAGGAATTTTCTCCCTTGCTGCGTCGGGCTGTCGCTCAGCCTGTGGTTGACTCTTCTAGGCTATCCTCGGATGGAGCTTTGTGCCAGCCGCTCGTTTCTCCCAGTCTGCGCGATTTTGACGATCAGTTGTCTGCTGAGGTACTTTTTCGGTGTTACTCTTTGCATGGCTACTTTCGCGCTTTGCCTGTCGTCCTTGGCAATTGTCCGCCCTGATTCTTTTTTTTTGTCGCTCAGTCATCCCCGCTCTTTTTATCACGCCTGTCATTCGATTACTTGTCTTTTTTCTTTCAGCCTGCTGCGTTTTGTTGATCTGTCTTGCTTTATGTTATAATGATCTTTGCGTCTATCTCGCCGTGCGTCCTCAAAGCTGTTGCTTTTAGTAATTAGAGCGCTACTTATTTCCGGATTTTAATGCGCCTTCCACTAGCATGCAGTGCTTTTTTCAACTGCTGGTTTGTGACTGTTTTTTTTAATTCTTTTATTTTTGATAGCTCTCTCCAGATGAACTGTTGGCGAAGCTTCTCTCCGAACTTGATCAGCAGATGCAGTGGATGGACAAGTTGGATGTTCGTCTACATGAGTCAGATGGCATCCACCTGGACGACGCTTTTAACCAATCGCTTTTAGATTCGTACTATGTGGGTGTCGCTGTTTCTCCTTACAGTTCCATTGAAGTTTTTATTTCATTTGACAGATTTTCCGCGCAAATTTTGTGGGTTTTATGCACTCGTCAAGCGCTTGGACGTAGTTCCGATCACACACTCATGTAGCCGATGACTTGGCTTTTTCGGAAGTTCTCCCCCATAATTTCGCCTAACAAGATAGAATATGTGTTGCTTCCGATACGTTTAACTCAGTATATTTCGGCATGCCATAAGGGGAGGCCTTCAGCTCTCCCATTCAAAAGCGTCTAAATTCATGAATAACTTCCCAGCAGATAAACTCACCGTGCGCTTACTACAAGTAACATTTAGTTCCGTTCAGTTTAGTTTTATTTAGGGAAACGTCTTTGAGCTCCCTATTTGTAACACAGTGGCTAAGAAATGCATGGGTACAGCGGAAATATTCAAAGTAGATTGTTTAAATAATCGCAAACGAAAGGCGAGCAGTGGTCAGTTAGTTGGAACGAGTAAATAAGCACGACCACCCACTTTTTTCAAGTCTACTGTCCTTATATAACGACCATTTCATAGTAAATAAAGAGGTTTTGAAACAGCAAATTAGCTGCAAATTTTGTCATTTTTTCAGGTTTTCACTGTCTCTTTCTCTATCTGAGCTGGCTTTCGTATTTGGATGCTTAGTTAACTTAAAAAAACAGCTTTTGACTATCAATAAAACTATTCATCCACTAGGTCCTAGAATATCTTCTCCGCTGCTTCCAATCTATTCAGACTCTGCTTTATTCTTACCTCCCTGAAATAAACTCAGTCCTACTCGGTTGAAATTTTACCAATAATGTCAACTAGCAGCTGCGTCTCATAAAATCGAACTATTCGTCAAAAAATGCATATTGTCCCTTTCAGGAGATCAACAATGAGATCATGGCGCGGCGACCTACCTTGCAAGCCTCGTGTTCTCAGGCAGATCTCTTAACGCAGCGGACTGAGGCCAAACTTAATGTGGAAAACCGGAAAAAACTGGAACTGAAAGCAGCGGATGCTGGAAGTCGGTTAGAACGGGTAAGATGTACCTTCTAATCACTGAAGAATCTGATTGCCGGGAGAATGCTCTGCTAGTAAGCCCACATGACAGTTCGACCGATGCAAAAGGTGATATTCACCGTGTACCTCACTGAATGGGTGTAGCAACGGTGAATTGGGTTCGCACTAGTATCTGTTGAGGTAGAACTGCGCTGTCGCTAGCATTCTGACCTCCTGCATTCAGCTGGAACATATTGCAAGCCAGTATCGGGATGACTAGGGGCGGGCTCGGGTGTAGTCATAGAAACAGCTAAACGTCTACTCGTGCCCCACACAACCTGTTCTACACAAAATGCACCCAGTTCCTATGAGGACGGGTATGCTTTCGTTGTTGACGCGTCATAAAGGTCCCATCAGGAAGGTTCCGAGAAAGACCGAGTTATGTGGTTGATTGGCAAGCTTTCCAGCTGCGACTCTTATCTTGTCTTGATAGGTTCAATTTCGAGAAGTTTATTGTAGTGAAGACGGTGCTGGTGTGCTGTGATGGTTTCCAGTATAGGCCCCACTGTCTCTTCCCGCTCGCATGTCCCATCCTATTCTTTGAGCCAGCTGGTGTCGGAATTGGGCGTCGAGGTTCGGCAACCCAATCCCCTCCCATCCGATGTGCAGCAAACGTTATGGGTCCACGCGAATTTTTTGTAACCTTATCTGCAGTGCCATTTGTCCTTAGGCCACACAACTACATTAGATGTCTCGTCCCCAGCGCAGATGTTCACTACTGTCACATGGGGTAAACGTGGCGACGCCTTGCACTTCAACTTCTTGATAGTTAAATGGACTCTCCCGCATCTAATTCACTCCTTCGTCCCAACGCCTACAACATCGTTATGCTGCGAAGACCAAGTCAAGAAGGCTGGACGTCGGCGTAGGCACGCGCACACATATGTCGTTTCGAGAGCCTTCCAGTGACCCTTTCGAAAGCTGGTTGCTATATCGACAACAGAAGGATCCTCAAATCACAATTCAGCAAAGACGGAGTTGGTGGACAGAGCTTTATTGCTGGAAAACGAATGGCAGCAAGGCTGTGTTACGAGCCAGCTGCCAGCTGCGTCAGCTGTGTCCGGTACTGCGAAGCTCTGAGTTCGGAGTGTGTCCTTATGTGGCACGGCGCGCATCGATTGTTTCGAAGTAACGTGCGCCTCAGCAAGTGTGAGCCACCGAAGAATCGTAGGCCAGACAGGATATCGCGGGCCTCTCACAGCGATTAACAAATAAGGTGAGGGGGACTTTGTCACCTTCGAATACAGAAAGACTTGGCTAGCGAAGAGAGGATAAGTAAACGCAGCAGAACGGAGTGCAGGCTCCCACAACCATTATCAGCAGCGGGATGATCGTGTTACTATGTTTTTTTTCTATTTCATGCGTTTTCAATGCTCTTATAGTCTTGTCTTCAACTGCCTGCATTGTATTCATCTACACTCGCGCTTAGCTCGCAAAGGAGGCCCAATCTCGGATTCGTCTGACTACAGCTGCTCTCGACTCTCTCGAGCAATTGACCTATCGCCTGCAGGAGGCTCGCACCTGGCTGGAGGCCATGGAGGCCACCTTCACTGACTTCACTTCACAAGCGAACGGAACGCGGGACGGTGCTGGGGGTCGTCCGGCTAGCCCTCTATTTGCAAGACGTGCTGCTGACACCCCAAGCGTCCCTGCGGTGGCACGCCCAACCCTGATGTCGCCCGCAGACCTGCAACAACTTCTCAATCAAGTCAAGATTGTGGTGGGTGAACTGCACTCCAGACGGGAGGATTTGAACGGAGTCTCAGTAGCTGCACAGGCCTTCCTTGGCTGTCTCGACAATTATAATTCTGCACAGGTACGTTCTTTCCATCTATCCTACCTGCATCCTTCCTTTTTTTCGTGGAATTCAGGTGACTATCCTACTGGCTAGACGGTGAGACACCAGTTCATTCGAAAAGGGGTGGTGACTGCTGGTATCTGTGGGGCCATGCTACATTAGAGCGCTTCACCATGTCGGCATTGTGAAATTTATTAGTCACCTGGATCCTGCATGAAGGGCTGTTTTTAGGTTAAGAACAAAAGGGTTCTTCGTTCGCCTGAATTATGTTTTTTTGCCTACGTTTTCCGTCCATTTTCAGCGATAAAAGCGGCAACAAAATCGAGCAACAATTCCAAGGGGTGGGAGCCAATCAAAACACCAGCGAAGCCAGTCTGCGCAGAGCTATTTATGCCGGTGCTAGATCGATAAATCGATTCACTGAGTTCGCGTCGGTGGGTCGGGCTTCAATAAATTCCCGGCTTGTCTGGCGTTGGCGTGCGAAGACAAGCCTTATTTGTTGCTTTTGCCCACACACACAACTGGAATGCGAAATTCGCCTCAATTTGCGTGGGTTGTATTTAGCTGGTCTACAGTAGACTGACATAGCGTGACTTTTTTAGCTCCTTATACGCGAAAGGCTGATGTGGGTGTGAAGCCTCTTTATCGTCTTCGTTCTGAAGCCTGTTAGGAGTACCCTTTATGTGCGAGGCACAAGGCCATTATTGTCTCTAGACTCAGATGCATAGTAAAACACTCCAGGGACTTTTAAAAGCTAGCTTCTCTGTATGACTGAGAGCGTAAAAAACGCGGCACAGCGCCAGAGATAAACATGTTAACGAAAAACGAGCAACAGGGAACAGGGCCAATCAACCACGACGGACTTCAGTTCGGAGATGCCTGTGCCGACGCTAGATCGATAAATCGATTGACTGAGTTCTCATCCAGCGCTCAGACTTCAATCAATTCTCGGTCGGTCTTGCTGCCAGCGTGGGCGATTATCGTTCCGATTATCGTCTCGCGGGTGTGGACAGCCGCTTTTGATAATGCGTCATCCCGTCTTTCAGTCGGCTTATGTTCTTTTATGCGCGAACCAAGCATGCCTCCATTATTGTTGTTAATTGGCCCGTGACGATGGACTCCCGAAAGAATTCAAAATCTCAGACGAATAAAACCATGATTCCAGTGATTGACGTGCCTTATTCTTCTCCCCTGACCCCATCATTTTCATTCCGGATAATGTTGCAGGACCAATGCTCAGAGTAAGCAGAAGAACTTTTCATACCTTTCATAAAACTATTGACGGATGCATCAGTCTAAGACGCAAGACCGACTTAGTTTATGACGCATTCCTTACGGCCGGATTGCCTCCACGCACTTTCAGCTGATGGACCTTATCAATGAATAAAACTAAATTGAACTGAACTATAAAAAATATATTATTGCTTGTTCCTAAATAGCCCGTTTCTTCTAACAAAAAACGATTTAGTACCTATGCTTTACGATTCCAGGTCAGTCATACTTCCATTTACCTTTTGCAGAAGTCATTTTCTGAATCAATTGGTCGCTCCAAAACTCTCTCAGAGGAGGCCAATCGAGTGCAGCCGGCCGTTCGTTCGGCTGTTCGTTGGCTACTTGACAAGCACGCGGAACTAGATGCCAATGCACGGGCTCAGTCCTCTCTTCTTACCTCTGCCGTCGACGGGCTGAATGACTTCACGCATAAACTTGATGTCTGCAGGGATGCTCTCAATTCCACAGAGCGCTTTTTCCGTCAATCTGTCCGAAAACTTCTTGCAGCTGGTTGTGACGTCGATCCGAATACTGTTAAAACCTCTACTGCTAGACGTCTGTCAGAGATGCGTTCGAATAGACCACTTCTCGAAGCCCAACTTGCCGCTCTTTACGACCTCTTTGGCAGCATTGCCACAACAGACCGAACACTTCACGTAAGTACTAAAGTCGCAGCTGACTTCTGCATTCAAATTAACGTTTATGTGATCCACAACTAAGATCTATGTGATTGTTTCCTTCAGGGTTTGAAAACGGAAGCAGCACACCTCAAGGACCACACTCTACAATCATTAGCCTTGGAGCCCGAAAAAGTAGACGCGTGGCTGCATCAGCCTCTGACCAATGAAGTCACTCGCGCCGCCGAATTGGCCGAAGAACTGCGCTCCGTTAATGATTCTTTGGAGCTGGCTCTGGCTGCTAGTCAATCAACAGAGGAGAACTTGACTGCCCTTAACGATTGGTTGACCAGGCAAGAAGCCAGCTTGGACACCAACTTGCTTAAGGCCTCAACTTCTGATGAGCCCGTGACTGAACTACAGGACAGTGGAGCACGCCAACAGGTGGAAATGAAAGGAAAGACTACGGCGCTTTATATGACTTTGAAGAATGCAGAGGAAAATCTTGCCTCAATGGTGAACTCTGACGCACCAGCCGACGAAATTGCCAAGGCACGCAGGGAGGTTCAGAGTGTGCAAGCTCTTGTCAAAAGGTGAGTCTAAGAGGTTGACCATGCTTGTAAATGTTGCCTGTCGCTGTTGTACTTTTTTCGTTACGATCGACACAATTGCATCTCGATAAACTTATTCTGTTGAGAGGCAGAATAAACTCTTCGCTTCTGTCTCCTTCTTTTCAGAGCTGACAAACTATCTGACCGCTTCGAAAGTAGAAGGACTGCCCTGGAGCAACTAGGTGATCAGTTAGCCCAAGCAGATCAGCTTTCTAGCGATATTCAAAACTGGCTGCAGAACACGAGGGCGGATCTGGTCTCAGGCTTTATTTCTCGAATGCCAGAAGAAAAGGCCTTGGAGTATCTTCAGGCGGTCAAGGTCAGTCTCTCTCTCTATATCTCCCTGCATTCCATAATATCACACAATATAGTCCAATTCCTGTTAATTCGTGTATGCAATGACTTTCTTTTAAATCTGTTTAGGCGGAGAGTAACGCGAAGGAGAGGCAACTCAAGGAGCTGGAACAAAGGACTAGCGAGAATTTGGCAGGCCTCAAAGACCTAAAACTCGACAAGACAGCATTGGCGCAAGCATCGGTAACACGCCTGCAGGAGACAAAACAGCAGTTGGCTGTCTTGGCGGATATTATTGCCCGGCAGGAGGCAGCAATCGAAGAACGTGCCGATTTAAGAAGACAATTTGAACAGTCCTGCCGACATGCTTTTAACTGGCTCAATGAATTTGATGCAACAATTACCAGCCTGCCCGTGGTGCAGTTGGTCTCCTCGGAGATTGACAAACAAAGAAAGGCCTTAGTTGCATTGATGGCCAAATGGGAGTCCTTTAAGATGGAGGTGGATGAGATTCGTGCACTTGGAGGAAAGCTTGAATTATCTAGGAAGTGTGCTAAGGTCGCGGACGGTGACATTCCTGAAGAAACACAAGGGGGCGCTAACAAACGTACGTATGCACAATACCTGCAAGTGCCATTTTCCACTGTAACTACTATGATTGCACTACTACTACTACTACTACTACCACTACTAATAATAATTCTACTACTACCACCATTACTACTACTACTACTAACATTTCCACTACCACTATTACTAAGACTACTGCTACTATTAGTACTACTACCATTGCCACGAATACTATTACCGCTACCGCTACTGCTACTACTACTACTACTACTACTTCTACTTCTATCACAATAATGCTTCAACTACGAAAATACTACTTATGCTACCACAATGCCACTTCTAAAACTATTACTGCTGCTAATAAACTGCTACTTTTACTACTATATTATTACTGCTAGTACTACTGCTACTCCTGGAAATAATACCCATAATATTCCTTAACTGTCGCTGTTGTTTCAAGTACAGCAGTAGCAGTGGTTTGGGTACTACATCTTCCGTGAACATAGCTACTGCTTAAAGTTACCTGACTTAACACGTGATCTCGATTCCTCAGGTCCTCAGTCATGGCGATTTGAACAGACTTCTCATCGTGGACCAGGAGATGTCATGAGCCCCATGTCGAGCACGGCTTCCAGTGGAATGTCCGGTGGAGATATTGCAGCCGGTTTGCACGGTACTTGTTATTCTAAAATGTTATTTAAAAATGCCTCCTTTGGCCCGTTTATCGTCGCGTTTACATACGTTCTTGTGTTTGTTTGATTCATTTCACAGAATTAAGTGACATTGTGGACCAATACGAGCGTGTCAGCTTCCGCTTCGCTGAGTCAGGCGAGCGCCTTGCTAAACGACGTATTGAACTTGACTCAACTGATGAACAACTTGAGGCCTTCGAATTCATGTGCGACGACATAACCAATTGGTTGGATCTGCACATCAACCAACTGCGCGGAAAACAGTATTCAGCTAGTACCCCTGACGAGTTGAAGACGCTGCAAGCTAACATGAGCAGGCACGTTTTATAAGCATACTTCAAATCTACGGCTCTTTCTACCTTTTTTATTGTTAAATTAATGTTCAACGTACCATATTTGTGCAGAACAAAGTCAGACATCGGGGACTTCGCATCACAGGTGGATAATCTACGAGACAAAGCCACTCAGTTGCTGAAGAATCGCGAATACGTAAACGGTGCCGCAGCTATTCGTTCGTCCATTGCGGACGTGGAAAGGAAATGGCAGACCCTGGTTGCCTTGTGTGGCCAGCACGCAACTAACTTCGATTCGCTGCTAAAACATATGGCAGACTGTGATAGCCGGTACCGCGACCTCGACGTCAAATTGGCGCAGAATTCTCGGCTCGTTGAGGCGCTTGGTTCCATCGCAACGACACCAGTGCTGACTGCTGGACAAATACAGCAGGTAGGTCCTTCTAAAACCCCTATGAGGAATGATCCAGTTTCTGTTCGACCCTTTATTATTTAGAGGGTTTTGGCAGATTTGTTTAATTTAGTTGACCCAATTGTGATAAAACTCGCGGCATGTGGCGGGAATAAAACCCGCCTAGCAGAGAAGGCCTTCTTGCAGCTAACGCTCTACCACTTGAGCTACAAACGCCACGCCTTGCGCTGTAAATTTAATCACACTTGGACACATTCTCGATTTGAATCTGAACGTATCGTCATTTGAAAGCGTATAACGTTTTTTTTTGGGGGGGGGGCGTGGCAGTTGCTGTCTCCCACAAACATGCGCCCCGTTTTACTAAGACTCTTCGAAGCTTCAACGCGTTGTTTATTCGGGACTAAAGGCTGTCCAGTAGAAACGATTTGTGTGTGTGCTTTTCGGTACGTGCGAACTAAACACGCCTCATCAGTACTTCTTATCTCTCGAATAAAGGTCAAAATCTTAGAAGACGCAGTTCAAAGTCTACAACCGGACGTGGTTGCCTTGGAAAGAGCCACAGATGACCTGCTTCGTGCCTTCCCTCCATCCACGGACCTCTCCGACTATAAAAACCGAGCAATTGATGTGCGCAAGAGGTATGACCGTCTTACTGGTGTCCTCAGCACACGTGCCTCACTCCTTCGGGACGTCGAAGGTTCCGGTGCTGACCTCCACACTCGTCTGCAGACATTGTCCAACGAACTGCATGACCTGGGACAAACTTTCAATCGGTAATTCTGCACCCACTTTCTTCTTCCTCCTCCTCCTTCTCCTTCAATACTCTAGCGAAAATAGGATCTTTAACTTTCTGTGTTCTTTTTTTCGTTCTTTCTCCAGTCTCCCAACAAATCCAACATCAAATGAATTGAGGGAATACAAGCGCAAGCTTGATGTCTGTAGGTCGCAATTCGATGAGGCCATCCAACTTGGCGACCGGATCTGTCAGGAAGTCAAGGATCCAGCCGCTCATTCCGACATCAGGAGAAGTGTAAGTTTTGCGGACACAGCATGCCCATTTTGAAGACTTCTTTTCCTCTCGACTGTAAAATTGCAGTCCCTATTGCGAGTCTTCCCCCCCCCTATTAGAATTAACAGTGGGCGATTTTGGAGCTTGAGTCGAGAGAAAACGCTTTTTTCTGCAATGTCTTACCTACACTCGCACAACCAGTCACAGTCAAATTTTCGTGTAACCAGTAAGAAGTGAAAATGCGTGTCCCAGGAAGTTACTGAAAAGAAGAAGATGCGATCGCTGGGATAAGACTTTCATTTGCCTAACGTCTCATCAGGTATATTAGTATAAACAGTAGCAGAAAAGGGTTAATTATACGCTTGTTTTAGCCAAATTGAGCCTCAGCACCGAATGTGGATTGGTCTGGTCGTTGCACTTATTCATAGACTGGGGTCTATGTGAGCTGCGAGTTGCTTGAGTGTCACAATCGTGTGAGTTATGAATTACTTGGGTCATGTTTCACTGGCTCCCAGTCTATAAACAAGTACAACGACCTGCCCAATCCATATTCGGTGCAGAGGCTCAATTTGGCCAAAGCAAATTGCCGCTTGGGGCACGTACAGGGCATTGTGTCATCCTACGCCAACGTCGGTGAACCAGCTGGCCGAGCAATCATCAACTCCGATTCCACGACGTGTGATGAAAGTTCAGCAGGTCATGACCCGCGCGCCGGTCATCAAGCCATTAGCACCGAAGCGTTCAGTTATCCTCAAAGAGGGTATCGTTAATTGTCATAAGTGTGCAGTATCATTGTGACTGTATCCTATATACACTGTAACTCCCTGTGCGTGAATCATCCGTTTCTGCCACTGTTTCTGCTTATGTCTTCGATGAAAGATCCACGATGAACTTCGAAACGTCAGGTGAATAAAAGTCTTGTCCCGGCGATCGCCTCTTCTTCTTCTTCTTCTTCTTCTTCTTCTCAAGTGCCTGGATTATCTGCTGAGTGATAGGAAGAAGACTCGATCGCTGGGACAATATGTTTATTCGCCTGAGGTTTCGACATCCGCCGATGCCTTAAATAACTACATCCCCAGTTTAGTCCGGCACCTAGACGATAAGCAACTGAAACTATCCGCGACCAATTCCTCAGTAACTCTGTTCACTCCGGACCCCAAACAATACAAATCCCATCCTCCAATTAAGGTGGAGGGCGATGACATTTCCTTATGCCAGTATCCTAAACTCCTGGGCCTCACTCTCGACCCGACGCTGGCCCTACACCGCCATGCTGACATCCAAGCCAGCAAAGCCAAAGCCAAGCTCAACATCCTAAAAGCCTTGGCAGGTTCTTCATGGGGCCAGGACACTGAGACGTTAGTCACGACATACCGGGCAACAGGCAAGGCAACGACTGAGCATGCATCAGCCATCTTCGCCCCACTGTTAAGCGATACCAGCTGGGCGAAAGTCCAACGCGTTGAGAACGCTGCTCTCCGCATCGCCACGGGCTGTGTTAACATGACCAATGTAGATCACCTGTATCAGGAAACTCAAGTCCTGCCTCTGAAGGTTCACTCCATCATGCAGGCAAAAATCTACATTGCGCAGTCTCATAACCCAGAACATCCGGGCAATCGCCTTTTAACGCGCCCCCCACCTGCTAGACGCATGAAGCAGTCTACCATAGACGCGTACGGCCCACACGCTTCGGAGTACCCCACTAATCTACCGATAACGGACCTCGTTAAGCGTATCCACACCGAAACTGTCGAGCTAGCCATCAGCAGCTATAAACCCAACAGAGTCCTCAACGCTCCTCCGCCGGTCTCCGACGTTATGGCCAGAGAAAGTAGGGCCAACCTGTCCAGAAACGCTAGAACCAGGCTATCCCAGCTGCGTTCCGGCTTCTCCACGCTGCTGAATTCATTCAAAAGCCGTCTCACCTCATGCTTTGACAACGTCACAGACAACTGTCCTGACTGCCTCTTGCCTTTCCACACAACATGCCACCTCTTCGAATGCCCAGCCAACCCTACGGACCTCACGCCTGAGGACCTCTGGCTTCGCCCAGACAGAGTCGCCGAATTCCTTCATCTTTCTTAAACATTTTATACCGTTCTCTTTATTCTTTATTCCTTCATCTCTATCCCTTCATCTTTCTTAAAAATTTTATAACATGTATTGCTGGCAAACTAGGTTAAGGGAGTAAGCTAGTACAACAACAACAACATCCGTCGTGGATTCATCATCAGAGACATGAACAGTAGCAGAAACGGGTCATTTTGTTCCGGTTTGACTTTGGCACGCCTCACTTAAATACAATAATTAAACCAGAGGTAACCCTTCCAATCTCACCAGTTTTTCTGGATAATATCTACCGGCTACCGACCCCTTGCTGCTCCATCTGCGGAGGTCTTAGTTGCAGCTACAAGCCACGGTGAGATGATATTCTTTTGGTTCGGTATTGGAGCTATATAATTGAGTGCCACTGCTACGTGACCTTAAGTCTCTGCGATCACAGTCAAGCGAGCCTGCGCCCATGACTGGACTGTGGTTCAAGCCTCAGATCGTCGAGCTTTGGGTTGGTTGCTGCAAGCTGAGCACATACCAGTAGGGTAATTTTAGCCCCTCTTAACTTTTCGATTATCAAACTTCCGTTTTGTTAAATGCACGAGGTAAATCCCCTCTTCGTCTCTTTCCTTCCTTCCGCCAGCTCGGTGAGCGGAGACGCAGCCTGCTAGACCTTGAGGCGCGACTGGAGGAACGTTTGAGGACGGCGGGTGTGGCAGTTTCCGACAAGGGCACGAGGGAAAGTACCGACAACACATTGACTTCCGGCCCTATACCATCTACTGCGACCATACTTGGCCAGAGCGCTCAGCTGGACCCCAGTCGTACTGACCTCCTCTATTCTGACGTAGGTTCCGGTGCACCGAATTTAGCTGATTCGACTGAAATACTATTTGAAATGCAATAGTTGCTGTGCCTTTGACTAGCAGTTGGAAATTTGGTTCATGGAGGACGAACATTTCAAACGTGGTCAGCCTGATTTTTAATCATTCCGCTTCTTTTTTGCCGGAATTTCTGAATACTACTTAGCAGTATGACGATAATGCAGCTGGGCGAACAGTATGCTGCACCTTTCGACGGAATTTTGCTAGACAGAGAGTACGGGAACTTTTCATAAATCGCAAATGCACTTGCGTTCCTGTTTGCCGTGTTTCGGCTTTCTCCATTGGGCACAGCTGAAGGAAGTACTCCCAGATACTCTTCTGAAAGGAGGAAACGTAATCTAGGATTCCGAACCCTGTATTTTAGTCACCCACTGCTCATTGATTAAATTAAAAAAATTAAAACAATTTCATTACCGCAAGTCCCGTAGTACAGAATTCTGAGGGTCTTGGCTTCCGTGGTAGTACATTTGATATACTATTACCCAGTTGTTTTATAATATTGAAGATATCGACGTGATTGGGAGATTTTGTTGAAATTCAGTGTCCAACTGTTACTCAAACAGCTCCCTATTCTGTGAATTTTCCTCATCTTCCGCATCCTTTCGAGATATATGGAGATATGGTCTCATATCTACTAACAGTTATGGTTAATTTGATTGTTTATTTTGCAGAAAATTGGCTTCAATACTTCCTATCGTCCGATGCCCGCGGGACAGTCGTATAGTCAAGTAGAAAAACAGTCTTTCGCCTCTCCTCGGGATCCACGAACTCAGCTGTTGGATACTCTTCAGGCTGGTACCCAGTTGGAACAAATGCGAGCCGGGCTAAAACCGCCGTCTGAAAGTGAACGGAAGGCTTTCGATGAAGTAGAACAGCAGGTGCAAAAACTTCAGGTGCGTGGCAATTCTTCACCTTTATAGTTCCAATGCCAGGCTTTATGATTAATGTTGAAGTATATAACAGGTAAGCCTACTCACTGGCCCTGCCTCTCAAAAGTTTCAAAGTTGTCTTAAAGGATTTTCGATTTACTCTTATCTTACTGTCCCTATCTGCAACCATAATGTTCGTGTTATGTGGGAGCTAGGCATGGGTGGATCTCGAGCTGTCTGCTTCGCACGCACCGATCGCCAAGAGTGGCGCCTTTCCACTCTCGAAGTCGGCCTTGTCCCCACTTATTCAGAGCCTTCGAACGGAGATGGACCTCGTAGACGTGCGGAAGAATGAGGCAGAGAAGTTGCTGAATACTCTAGAGAGGCAACTAATTTCCGCTTCGAGTGCATCAATGACCGAAGGAGTAGAACTCCAGGCTCGGCTACAACGTGCTATCAGTCAACTGGATCAAATCGGCACGCTCAACAACGTTAAAATGGTAAGTCACTCCTGTATGGAGCCACGATTCTTCCTATCCTCACTTGCTTGCCCCCCCCCCTCTCCCCTTGACCGCAGTGTTTAATGTTAATATTGCTGTTTATTCAGGCAAAGCTGCAGGACCTGCAATCCAAGAGCGGCCTCGTTAATTATCAGATGCAGGACCATGAGGCGCGGGTCGCAGAGGTAGAGAAGAGGTGGGCTGCACTGGGTGGTGGTACTTCGGCTCTGCCTTCTCAGCCCGGCTCACGTAATCAGTTGAATCAACTCATTGATGACGTAAGTCAGCAGTTGAGGAAGCTGGAAGAACCGAAATCGACACTACTGCAGAGCCTCGATGGTTTGGAGACCTCCCTGCGAGAAGCTGGCGATAGTCTTTTCCAGGACTCTATGGCTCCCCTCCGACAAAAGGTGACCGACATTCGATCTCGGCTTTCGGGTCTTTCTTCTGCTGTACGCCGGGAAGCAGAGGATGAGAAGGAGCAGAAAGCAGCTGTAAGCAGTCTTAACACGCGTGGCTCCCTCCTCAGACAGGAACTCGAGGGTGTGGAGAACCAGTTAGCCCTCTTGGGCTCAACGCAGACAATTGTGGATCCGGACAGTCTGACTGACCGCTTGGAGGACATTGGCCAGGTCAGAAACCAGGTAAGTCTGCGTGGCTGATGCTAATTCGTTTGTAGTAGGTGGGCGTGAAGCTCATTGCCCTCTATTTTACTCCTCTTTTTTTCCCTCATGCACCTCCCCCCTCTCTCCCGCCCCTGTCACCACCGGTGCAGTCTGCTTGCCCGCGTTATCGCGAATTGTATTTCACAATTTTTTTTTCATGTCAACTACTTTTCAGCTGACTGAGTTGGAAAATGAACTCAATTCTTGGAATGCAGACATCGCAAATCTTAAGGATGGTTCAACAGCACAGCTTGACACAACTGCTTCCGATCTGATGGCTTTGTGCAGCCGTTTACAGCGGCAAGCCGAACTAAGCGCTGCCGAGCTAGAGGGGAGGATTGAGGCCGCCAGAAAATTCGCCACGCGGACGGAAATTCTTAAAAACAATATTGCCGCCGCGCAGAAAGCTTGTCCACTCCGACCCAATAAGTAAGCTTTCTCGCTTTCTGAAATACCGCGTGCTTCACAAATCTCCGTCCCTTCTGTCAACACTTGACAGTTTTTTTGTGATATCTGGGAACAGAACTTTGTGAAGTTATATATGCTCATTCAGTTTCTCGTTTATTTATATCTGTTATAATCCGACTAGTAGGCAGATGAATGCAAACAGGCGGTTCTGATTGTGAGGACTTTATTTAAGCCTACAAGAGACAGCGGATCCTTCGGCTTGTCCACTTCAGTATATTCATTAGGTTTTGGCCTTTCAGGAAAATTCCTGTCCTATGGCGTGCGACCGGTGTTCTGGCCTGCACGCTGATCGATACTTTGCCACACTGTGTAAGCCATCGTCACGTACACGTACTGATCGATAGTTTTCTACACTGTGTAAGCGTTCGTCGCGTGTGCACGCTGATCGATAGTTCCTCACGCTGTGTGAACGGCCGTTAGTGCAGGCAGTTCGTATGCGCGCATGACTCAGCTGGCGTGCACGTATTGGCGCAGGCCGTGCATCCATTGCGGCCCCCGTCCCCGTAACAATGTCATCGTTCTCTTTTAGGAAATTTACCACCTTTTCTTCCATGATTACATCGGACGGCCGTTCTGATCGCAACTCACTGTAAAACTTTCAGTTTCTTCAAACTTCTGTTTCCGATGTTACACTGTTGTCCTGGGTGCCTGCGCATGATAAGAAGGTTTGTGTAAATTTTGACAGGCTTCGGCGCATCGTAATAAGGGAACCTTATTTAGTAAATTAGAGTAAGGAACTTTGATAAGAAAAAAGGAGCACTAATCAGTAAATTAAATTCGTATATCAAACAATTATAAACGCAAGTAAGTGAAATTCACTTGCCCAATATATAGAGACGGAGACTCATGAGCCCTGCAGCATTGTATGTCCTGTAATGCAGTCAAAACCCATGTATCTTTATAAAAATCTATGTATCTGTTACCCGACTCCGCCATTGAAACTTCTAGACCACCACCATCAGAGGAAGAGTTGCTTAGCTTCAAGAAAACGTACCTGACGCCACTGACTAATCATCTGCAGCAGTTGCAACACGCCGGAGCCGAGCTCTGCCAGACGGTGCAACCGGGCATTGGCCGTCGCAATCTGGAACACGAGTTGAAGTCCGCATCTGCAGCTGTTAGTGCCCTCCAGACCAGCGTGAGCAACGCGGAACACCATCTGGACGTGAATCTGGCCTTCTCCGGACAGGTCGATGATGGCCTGCAGCGGCTCGAAGCGTTTCTTGGCCAGGTAGGGCAATTTGTTTCGGGCACAAAACCTCTTGCTACTTAAGAATGCCAGCTGGTGTGCCATAATTCATATATGGGTTTTGTTCTCTTCATCTTAGGCCCGAAGCGAGTTGGAAGCGCACTCAAGCCAAGCGCCTTCATCCGAGGTTCCGGAGCTCAGTGCAGAGTTGGAGAGCCACATGCTGTTGCTGAAGATGCTCACCACACGACAGGCCAGTTTGGAACAACTGTCCGACCTCGCCGCAGCCACACTGACGGAGGATCCTAACTCCTTGCAAAATTACGACACTACTCAGAGGTTAAAACAGTTGAAGACAGACTACGCCGCGGCGTGTGAGGATACGAGAAAACGGATCGAATATCTCACTGCAAATCTTGAGAAGGCTAAGAGCTTCAGGGAGGTGCTAGAGTCCTTGGCTGCCTGGCTGCTTGCAGCAGAACGTAGGTTCGATGCTCTTCCCGTCACCGCGACTCACGTCGCGAAGGGGCCCAATGAGATGTATCGGTATCAGCTTGATGAGTTACAGGTAACTCTTTTCTTCGTCAAGTTGTGTTTGCGTGTCCACAATTCAGCTGGGACGGTTTGACCCCTTAATGATGTGATTAAGTGGAAATTTCAATCAAAAATTATCCTTTTAATCGTCCCACCATATAGAATCAGTATTCAGTATCAGTTTATTGAGGGATATGTAAGAAGATTGCCTTTGAGTTCCGTATTTGTACATGTGTGTCGTTGTAGCAGAAAAATTGTATCTCAGTTTGCTGGCGAGGCCAATTGTCCTGAGCCATGAGATGGTACATAGTTTTTTTTAAAAAAAGTTAGCAGACGGGGTCGTTGCGGTACACAGATAGCCAAAATATAGAAGACCGCGCAAACCTTCGCATAGGATTAATGGTAGGACAGCGTAAGTCATAGGGTTTCATGTGTAAAATATCATATATATAAATGTTGCTGAAATATAGCTAGGAGTAGTAGTAGTATTGCGATTCACCGTTAGTAGCCAAGCTGATTGAAGCGAAACGCTTCCTAGAACGTTGTGCTATAAAAACAATACTACTAAGATATGGAAAGTAATAGAAGAACAAGTGGGTAGAAGAAGATGCGACAGTCCGAGTTCCTAACCGATACGGAAGGCTTGTACATTCTTAAATCTCTTCCACTTTTTTCTCATAGCAAGTGAACGAGGAAATACTATCGCATGAACCCGCCATTCGACAACTGAGAGAATGCGGAAACGGACTGGTGCAAACTTGTAAGGGTAAGCAAACCTTTTTTCCCTTTTCCACAGTCGGGTGTTTGGACTCGAGAATTTATTCATGCTATTTTCTTGTGTCCCCCATTTGGTCGACTTACTAAAGAAAAGACCTTCCTAATGAACTCAGTTTTTTTCTGTTTAATTTACTAAGAAATATTTTAGAAAAAAGGAAACTGGCTTCTATGACCTATTAGATACACTATTACAATTTCCATCTTGGTATTTATATTAGTTTGCTAGGCCATAATAAATTTCTTTCCTAAATCCATAAAGACTATATTTTTGGGACATTTTACCGTCAAGACAGGGACTTCCGGGAAGGCCTTTTCTGGCTTATTAGCCGTCGTCAGCTGGAGATACCCTACTCCGGTGTTGCAGCGGAAATTGCCGCCACATCCGAGTTTCGAACCCGCGACCCTGTTAGTTTGAGGCCAATGCCCTAACCACTAAGCTACGGGCCCGATCAGTTATAGGGCACACCCGCCCGAGGACACCAAAAACCAGAGCGGTGTATGCTTATCTTTTACTTATATTTTTGGTAGGCCTATGTGAGCGATATTTTGTTTCACCCGTAACGAATGAGCACCCTTTGAATGTCTTGTGGCGATGATGAGGTGTTTGTATTTGCCATCTTACATTTTCGGTTGTTAAAAGAAGTCCGGCTGAATTGGCTAATATAATATAGATAAAAAGAAGCAAGCTTGCACTTATTACTTTATTGTATTAGTATATTAAAATTGAAACACGTATCCAACATCAGGTTTAATTCTTGTCACCGATCTAGTCAAGGAAAATTTTAGTTCCGCTTTGCCAAGGAGCTCGCAACGCTAACCCTCATGACCGTCACATAGTGACTAAGTTGATATGATGAAGTGGATCCGACAAATCAAAGTGAGACCGGAATGGCCATTTCTGGCTTATTAGCCGTCATCAGCCAGTCATACCCAATCTCGAGGTTTGGCACCCCCGAGATTTTAACCCGGGACCTTTGGTCATTGTGTTCGAGACACTGCCTCTAGTCCACGGGTCCCCTGCCTTGTCGGTTGTGATCGGGGATATGATGAATGAATGCAGGTGTTTCACCGATCTAGTCAAGGAACAATTAAGTTCCGCGTGCTGGTTCCGAGGACGTGGTGGTAGGCGGAAATTCAATAGTCACAACTTTCTTCCCAGCTCTTAGCCGATGCGATGGGTATCGCTGACCACGATGACGGACTCAAAAAGCGCGTTACTTCCGTTTCATCACAGCCAGCCAGCCAACCTCTTTTTTCTTGCCTGTCAAGTATCCGTTCCCTTCTCCTGACTTGCCTTTTTTTTCTATCTGACTGACCACAGTGACTGAAGTTGACAGAATCCGTAAAAGGCTCGTGGACACAGAGAATCGGTTTGCTGGTTTTCAAACCAAATGCACCGATCGCCTGCGCTGTATGCTCTCCTGCCAACCGGAGGTTGAACATGTCCTAGAGTCGGTTTACAACCTGAGCTTCCCGCTTCAGGACGCAGAATCCTTGGCCGCTCAGCTGGGGCACGCGCCGGACCACCAGCAGTGGGGTGACAGCATAAATAGCCTTCGAGGTAGCCTGGAACAGGAGCTGCGACCGCGGGTTAAATCGCTTCGCTCAGGTCTAGAGAAGATTGAGTGTCTGCTGCCCCGGGCTGCATTCCTCGGCCTGCCTGCGGGACCTGTCCTTTTGCAAGTGACATGCGCCCAAACGTCCACCACCGAGGCGGCTCCCTCCACCGTTGGAGATGTTCTTTCCAACCAACTGGAGCGTTTTGATCGCCTTTCTACCCAGGTATTTATTGCTTTTCGTTAAGAAACATTCAATTGACATTCTGATGTCTCTAATACTTTTTCCAGCAGGCTTTAGATGTGAATTTTTGCGAGGTACCAAGTTATTGCAATGGCTATGGCGAAAATCGAGCGGGTTACCCAGGAAAGAAGGGTTACCCGCTAGCCAAGCTGCAGGCTACCTGGCGCGTCCACGGGTGGCGGATAGTGGCGCGGCCTTCAGTGAAGGTTAGCTGCGAAATAAGCAGGCTCCCGGGTCTGGCGAATAAGCAGTCGCGTACGCAGCAGCGACAGTGTTACCAGGGCGCGGTGGGCTGAGGTATGGCGCACCGACTGCCTTATAAAATACCGCGAGTCCCAATGATAACACAGAGACATGGCGAGCGTGAACCGCCATTAAATAGGTTTGCTTGCCACCACCATTGCCTTGTGATTAGGTTCTTAAGCCAAAGTGCTAGAGGAGACAACCTCGAACAAAGAATCCGAGCGACCGTTGGGGACCCGCCTGTATTCAATTCCTCTGATAACCCCACAACCTAACCCAATTACCCCCCCCCCCCTACCCCTCCTCCCCACCCCGGACGCACAAACCTCTAAACGCCGACCTCGCCATGCGGGCGACGCGTAAATGATGAATTGTAATTAGACTACACTATTTAACCCTGTCCATCTGTATAGTTTTAATTACCTTGCAAATGTTCTGGCCTGACGATGATTTGCTGAAAACATATGTTTGCCAATCTTGACTTCTCAACTTAAGAATGGGAATATTTGCAGAACTTAAACCTCATGTTATGTCCACTTACTCTTTCGAGCTGAAGGCAGAGGTTAATAGCCAGAATTGATTGTCCTACACACAGACCACATCGATGAGGATCCAGGATTTTGCAATATTCCTGTGCATATGTTACCCGTATCTCCTATTGTTTTCTGCGTGTGTCTCTGATGACGAATCCGCGACGGATCTTGAAACGTCAGGCGAATAAAAGTCTCGTCCGAGCGATCGATCGAGTCGTCTTCTTCTCGATCTTCTCTCTGTCAAACGCTTTGGAGTAAACAAAGTCTGGTATCGTTTGTGAGGATCATTAACGGCCCACGACACTCTTAGGGGCAAATGACACAGCCAGGGATGAGAAGGGTGTACTTAAAAAGTTAATTTCAAACATGAAGTGGCTTTTTCCGACATCCTCACCGTTTCCCTAACAAATACCTGTACTTTCCATGTCGAAGTTTCTCGGTATCCTAACTATTCTTTGCAAGCTGAAGTTTTTTGATTAGTTTGTAAAAATCAAAATCGTGCGATTTTAGGTTGATGGTCTGGACCGAAGCTTACAGTCAATGGACGAGCGCATTGCCGGACTCTGTCAGAAACTGAAAGCAGCAAAGACTCAACTCACCGCTGAAGCCTTGCGTCTTGACTCTAAAGCGGCCTCAAGGCCTGCCAAAGAACTGGCCAAACCCTCACCCATGGCAGAAGAAGACGCCACTTATGCTCTAGCTGTCCTTCCCAGTCGACCTGCGCTCCTAGAGGAACTCTTGAAACGACTGGCCGAGTTTGAGGCAGCCCAGCAACGCAGTCGGCGTGACACCCTTGAACCCACACTGGTGGAGGCTCGTGCTCTTATTGCGGAGGTGGGGCCCCGGGACGAAAAGGTATCTGCACTACGTCATCTCCTTCAAGGTACCCATACCCTCCTCGGGGAAGTCCAAACTGCCCTGGAGTCAACGACGTCAAGAGCTAGACAGGCTCTTTCTCTGTCAAAGTCATTCTTCCAGAACCTAAAGGATCTTGAGGACTGGATGACCAGAGTAGAAGCCAATATAGGGAAAACTGGTGGGCTATCTTCCGACGCTGAAGACATTGATGCTCTGCATTCAGCCGCCAAGGTAGGTTGACTTGCCATCCGATCGATGACGCCCGTGTTCTTGATTAGAACCCTTACAGCAGCTAAGTGTAGTGTCTTTTCAAAGAGTGTAAGCTTGTCTGAAAATCTTCTGTATCAACCTTAATTGCCGACAAGTAGTTTTGGGGAGTAGTTTTGTTTGTTTCTTTTGTGTGCGGGCATGAAAGTATGTGGTAGAGGACGGCTAGCTGGTCGCTTTACGGTGCTACGACAACAGCCGTACAATGCCTAGAAATAAAGGCAGAAGAACATTTCCGACCTAGATAAGGTAGGTTGGAATTGTAATTTCTGACTTATTTGCCGCCATAAGCCAGCCATGCCCAATCCCAGGAGTCGCAACTTTTGAGATTCGAGCTCACGTTCTGTGGCTTAGGAATCGAACGGTCTAATCACTGAGCCACGCGTTGTTCGTCTTGTTGGTTGCGATCGGGTGTATTAAAAGGGATAGAAGGGTGATCACCGATGGCTTTATGGGACACACCCGTTCTGTTGAACCTTGAATAACGAGACTAGCACGCCTGATCTATCTAACTTTTTATAAGCTAATTTTATGCCTTTCTAATGTCTGTACCGTTGTAACGCTCTTATGTCCTACGAATACTAAATTGTAAAGAAGAGGAAAACGCGATCTCTGGGTCGATAGTTTTATTCTGAGCTTTCGGCTCCACACGAGAAGCCATTTTCAGAGTAAATGAGAACAGCAAACGTCAGCTACGCATAAATAAGGTTGGTAGGGGAGGGGGTTGGTGGCAATTATTGATTGGTCCTTGTCCACGCCAAGTCCATTCTCACGCTATCTTATCGCGTCTCCGACGCGCGTCCCTGGAGTAGAGGCGTGTGACCTTGAAGTGGTGGCCTGCATGCTTGTAGAGGAACTGGGCCCTGGTTTCTGGTCACGGGCATGGATGGCAAAATAACAGGGCGGTATATCCACATGTCTGTTTATGGAGTTAGGATCTGACACCCAGGCCTCCAGCAGTTCGCGTCCCGTCTTATTACTGGCTCGTGCCAGTATCCCTGTGTTCGAGAAGTCGAATTCGTGGCCTTCTTCCAGATTGTGGTTAGCGATCTGGGACTGTGGGTCGCCTTTTCGCACTGCCCGTTTGTGCTCCGTTATTCGCGAACTAGGTCGTCGCCCGGTCTGCCCTGTATAATGGCAAGAACAGTCGCGACATGGCACCTGATAAATGACGCCAGGCTACTCACCTCCATCCAGCGGGTCTTTGATTGCATGACTCGTGCACGCATGGTAGCTGTCGGACGATGAGCAATACCCACGCCGAGCTCTGCAGCGATATGCTCGTTCCAGAGGTCGCGTCTTTCTCTTCTTTACAACAAGAACCTGGGGCACGCATATTCGCTTCTATTCGTGAATCCTAAATTGTTGCTTTTTTTCTATACCCCCAATTTGCCTAAAAAGGTTTTGATGACAGAAATGGAGGACAAGAAGGCGCTTCTAGATCAAATTAAAAACATTGCACCCGCGCTCGGCACTCTGGTTTCCCCAGCTGACTCCAGTGAAATTACAGAGATGGTTCGTGTCGCAATTGATCGCTTTCGGCAGATCCAGCGCTGCCTCAAACAGCGCAGCTCCACTCTCGAGGAAGCCCTTGTCCATTCAAGTGATGTAAGTGCATTTTAGCACCGCTGACTTACCCAGTTTCTAGTCAAAATTGAATAATTGACTGTTGTTCCTTGTTCAGAATACACAATATGAAATCATGTTCGTCTCTCGAACCCTATGATACTAAAACGAAAGCCATTTTTACACTTTAGGTGACTGACCAACTGGCCTCGCTGGGAGAGGCATTCAGTGAAGTCCGTGAAATGGCCGCCTCTCTCGGCGTCCAATTCGAGCCGAACTCAGCTTTCACGGATCAGTCCGTGCCGCCAGAACTACGTAGACAGACACAGGATGTCTATCGGGCCAAACCGCTGGTCAGCCTGCAGCCAGAACAATTGAGTAGCCAGATCGCTGAGGGTCAGGCGCTCATCGATGCCCTGGATCGTAGACTGCCCACTCTGCAGGCGCTTACCTCGACCATCGAGGAGCTGATTGGTGGCGATGAGGCCCAGGTCAGTGTGCTCCAGTCGCGTGACGGTACGCCGCTTACAGCCCAGCAATTGGTTGACAGAGAAGGTATGATTTGGATGTCAAACTTTTGTCCACTATCTAGGACATTTTTCTTCGTCGTCTTCTTCATTCTCATGTCCTCATATGGCTCCTATGCTTTCTACCTTCCTCCTCGTGATGTTCATCCTCTTATTCATACTTTCCTACTGCGGAATATGCTTGTCCTCAACATTTTGTATCCTTCATGTATGTACGCATCGCAGGCGAGGTCCGTGCCGCCTATGGTGCAAGTAAGTCTATCGCATGACCACCGTGCCTTGCCAGTGCACTGGTCAGCCTATCATTTCCTTTCACCTTAAAAACAACTGTTGTTTGCACAGCGTAATATTTGCATTAGAGAATGTTCTCTAGGCGCTGGAAGCATGTCTGTTGTGTATTAGCCCCCCTCTCAATGTTGTTTCTTCAGGTCCGCCAGTTTGGTCTACCCTCAGCTGACCAAGCTTTTGCCTGCTTGGTGCCCCCTGGGGCGCTTAATTTCTGGTCATTCTCATGAATGGTCTGGGCGCCAGACCCCACTCAGTCCACAAAGTCAAAGTTATTATTTTGCTGAATCTCAGGACAATCAGCCTGATTACTGTTGTTATTTATTTCAAAAGCTGGACCATCAGCTCCAGAGCTGGGTATGCACACTTCCACTCCGTCACAACGTTAGGTGCCAGAGACAACAAACGCATGCGATGTTGCCACTTTTTGCTTCTTCCTCTTCTAGGCCTTTATTTTATTTATCATCTGCTGTTTGCCTTTTCGCAGTTCTTCGCAAGGCCAAAAGTCTGCAAACAGACTGGCTGCAGCTCCATGCTCAAGTTTCGCATCGCGTCTCCTGCCTCGTGGCTGCCCACCGTCTGGCCTCTGAGGGCTTCTGGGGTCCCATTGCCGGCCTGCATGTGGCTCTAGCCCATGACAAACAGATAATCGATAACCTGTATCGCGCAGATGGTTCGGATCCGGCAGATCCGCTCGCAGTGAACACCTACATTGGCCAGTTGGACTGCCTGAAGCGAGTCGGCGATGATCTGCAGTCCGCAGAGGCTCAGTTGGAGGAACTGCACGTGGTGGGAGAACGCATCGTGGACATGCTGACTCGTTCAGGTGAGGAGGCCGGATTTCAGCGCTATTTACACGCTGATGAGGAGCAAGCCCTGCGGAATGAAGTTCTTACGGCCTTGCGTGCGGTTGAAGCTGCCGTTAAGGAAGTGCAGGACATGCATGAACAGCAAACGGCGACGACTAAGGAGCACTTGACAATCGCAGTCTCTCTCGAGGTAGGTTTGTTGGCAACATGACAGCTTTATTGCAGAGTGTTTCACTACAGTTGTAAAGCCTGCGTTTGATTGACTACTGCCTGCCGGTAATGTACGTAAAAGTAAGGGTAACGACGTGTACGGAATGGACTCAATATCCGTGGTCTTCGGTCTTTCTAAAACGAAATTTCTAAGCAAATGATAGTCTTTTTAGCTCTCGTGGGCTAATTGCGAGTTTATCTCCTTATCCGTCGTAATTCTTACTCCCATCCATATTCGAGCTATGGTAAAATGTAAGTTGGTCGTCCACGTCAGATACCTCTAGTCCCAAAATTCTGTCTTACGGGACTGGTGATATTAGTTTAGTTTATTTTTAGTTGATTAGTTTTTTTAGTTATATTTGCTTAGTTTAGTTTACTATATAATTTTTATTTATCGAACGTTGGCGGCATCTAATTAAACTAAAACGGAAACTTGACCCAAAATTAAACTGGTAAACTAAATAATGAAGCAAACTAAACTAAAACTACTCAAAATAAAAGCAACCACAGAACTAGAGGCTAGGGGTATCTAAGGTGGTCCACCAACTTACCTGTTATCAAGCTATGTGATCCAATTAATATCCACGTTATGAGCTATTTAATAGCCTATTTCATTACTTCGGGGGCTCTTCGCCGAAGTTATCATTTTGTGGTCGTTCCAATGGATAGAAGCGGTAAGGTGCCTACAGACCATATTAAAGGCTATACCTCGACAATCACAATCACGGTTAGCAGCATAAGAGCAATGACAGTGCTAGGAGGCATTTTTCCCTGTATAGTACTGGTGCGGCAGAGTCTCGACAGACACTTCACGCTGTTTGAGGTGATCGCAAGGTACGCTGTATCGGAGAGGGTTTGAGTGAATAGGCGTGCGAGTAAGTCAGCGTCAAAAAGTCTAAAAGTTATTCCTGAAGGTTTGTTATCAGTTGAATGCGCTAATGCCTCCAGGATAGAACTGAGGGGACTCGAGGCGTTGGGCGCTTACAGGCATGCGAGCATCCAAAGGCTATCGACATGTAACGGCAGGCATCTGAGTAGGAGACATTACCAATTGGCCGCCAATTGGCGCAAGCCGGCCCCGAGTGAACGCAAGCATGAAATGAAGGGGGGGGGGAGTGAGGGGCAGGACGGCGCTGGCGTCGCGAGCACCAGCTAACTTAACTGACAGGTGTCAATCGACCAGGTGGCCATAACTGAGGGAAAAGCACGCCTCATGGGAATGGGACCTTTTTGCCGATAATGGCTGCGCGCACTCTGGCGCGGTAAGGCGAAGGCGCAAGGGCGTCAGACGTGCGCAGGTTTACGCGAGCTAAACTCGGGCGAACTGGTGACTTTTGCTATCAGGGAAAGTGTCCTGACAGTAGCATGCAAGTCACAGTAGCATACTATTCTTCACAGAAAAACCTATGTACAGCGTGTTTCAATTGAAAAAATCATAAATAAAATACATTTCTAGACAAAAGCAAAACGCTGGCCTTTTTCGAAGGGGCACAATGATTTCGTAGTAGTAATTTGACCGGGCATTGTCTTTACCCCATACTTCCCCGTTATGCCAGCTACTTTCTTCTTCAGAGGCTTATGCATTTTGCTTTTTGCGAAGTCAGTCTGACAGCACTACTTTTTACTGACCGCCTTGCAGAGTGATCTTAAAGACTTCCTAAATTGGATGTCTGAGAAGGAAAGGGAATATGATCGGCTGGAACCAGTTGCAGCCGAAGCCACGAAAGTAATGCAACAAATCAGTGAAACAGAAGTCTGGAGCATGTCTGTCCTTCCAAGTCAGGAAAAGCTTGAAGGCCTCAATTGGGCAGCCGGTCAACTGTTGACTGCAGCTGGCATTCTCGAAGGTAAGCTTATCGTTGTATTTGCTTAAGTCAGACTGTCATCAAATTTTACGCAAGCTTCTTATTCACCTTGAGTCTGTTTAAACACTTTGAAGATGCAATTGAAAAGAGCCCATTCGAAGGAGATTCGGAGAGTGCTCTGCAGATGCTTGCCTCAGCAAATCGGCGTTGGGATGGCCTAATAGAGGCCATAAATCACCGAAGACACCGTCTGCAAACGGTACTGATGAGTCTGGGGGAATTCGACACTGCGCTGGACTCGTTGATTCAGTGGATCCAAGTGACGCAGGCGTCTGTCGACAGTATCCCCGTGTCACGAGGAGACACCAGATCGCTTGAGTTCGAACTTGCGAGGACAAAGGTAAATCATTGTAATAAACGATTGGGGTGGTCCCTGTATTGTCGATTGTAAACATATGCGTTTGTTTGCTTCCTGGAACCCCAGTTCCCCGCTCTGCGTCGGAACACGGCTGTCCACTGATAGCACTTATTTCAGTCATTTATTTTTTTGTTTCGAGTGCTTCTAGGTCAGAATATGCGTACATGATGCATGTTGATCATCCAGTTTATTACTTTAAAACGCCTACTGAGTTAATTTTAGTAATATGTTTATAACTTCAAGGTGTTTTGGCGCATCGTAGTTTCTAATACACGTAAAAATAGGATTTTAAAAGACATCACCACTACCACCACCACCATCACCACCACCACCACCATCACCACCACCACCACCACCACTCCAAAACCCCTTGGAAAACAGCATATTAAATGGTGCTTTGATACCAACGAACTGTGATATAAAGTTTGTTTTATTATATTAGAACCTTTCTAATGCCAGACTATGTCTAATGTTTTTTCTTTCTCTCTTTTCCACACTCCTTTGTCGCTTTTGCATGCTTTTTCTGGGGGTTTCTGTGTTTATGTTATTTTTGGTGCCTTTTCCGGTTGGGTTTTCAGTTAATCGCGAAAGATTTGATGGCTTATCACTATAACATATTGGTCATAAATAGACACTTTTGTCGACTAACGGGCGCTGCTTACGGGGGACATAAGGTATGTTGGAACTGCGCAGAATAAGCTAACCGCAGTCCTAAAAGTTACATTTCAACAATATATTTGACCACAAATAATGTTGCGTGCGGCCTGCTTCCTCCTTTATGTGCACACAGTTATACACGAAACTGTCCGAATTTATTCTTGGGTTTCATTGGAAAGCACTAAATTTAAAGAGAGTCTTTTTTACTCAGATGCATGTGCCCTTATATCAGTCGCTGAACTCAAGTGGTCATCCATTTTCTTTATTGACTCATTAAGGATAAAGAGCCTTAGCAAAATTGCATCCCATTTTTATTTTATTTTATCGGTTGAGGTTTGGTTTTTGATGAAAATGTTTTATTTTGGTCGGGTTCGTTGCTTCAAAGCGCTCAGAATCCTACTTAATCGGCCCTCAATTACACATTTAGGTGGTTCAAGCGAGCGTTGCCAAACGACAGATTGACGTGGCTAGGCTAAACCAGGAAGCCAAACGTCTTGGTTTGGATGAACCTACTTCCGTTGGCACTGACACTGGCCTTGACCAGGTGAATGAGAACCGGATTCCGCGGCTTAGACAATTAAATTCTTCCTGGGAAGCACTGAAGAGATCTGTTAAGGAAAAAAATATTCAACTTGAAGAAGCCATTAGAGAGGTAGGTGGTCCCTATTCGTCCTTGTTATTTTTCACTAGGTTGAAACAATCCGTTTTGTGTGTGCGTGTGTGTGTGTGTTCATTGTGGTTATATTGTCTAGAAAACCCATTAAGGTCATTCTTTACAGATGGCCATCGATATTGAAAATCGATAGCGATTTAACTGTGCATTCTCTCTATTTATGTGTTTTAACAGGCCCAGAAGTTCTACAGTCAACTTGATGAACTCAGACGTGACTGCCATGTCCTTGAAGGTCACATCCCCACTTCTGGTACTCATGTTATGGGTGGTCTTCCAGACAGTGCGAAACAGAAACTTAGTCAATTTATGCGAGCCTACAATGCCATCGAAAACCTAGGAAATCAGGTAAGCGACCAGTTGGACTCACTAGTAAACTCTTTCTTCTATGTATGTTTATGTCTTATGATTGGGGTTCACAGGGCGTGTTCCTCCCTTTGCGTCTATGAGAACTTCCGTTACTGCGATCAGTCCTGCGGTGTTGAATATTCTCGATCACACTCGACAGAAAAACTGGACAGGGGGCTTGATAGTAGAGTGCTTTCAACAAAGCTAGATGGCCGGGTCCACCAGACCCGATTTTTGTGGCTGGCTAACGAGGTCTGATAAGTCGGAAATGTCACTTATAATAGAGCAGCGATCACTAATCATCTTAAGGGCCAGAATTCTTTTTTCCTTGTGATATTTCAGGATGTTTCCTCCGATATAAATTAACTTCTTTAAGAAAAAGTAACTCTTCATGTGTAAATCGTAGAAATTTGTCTGCAGATCGTCGTAAATGCGTTCATTGATCAAATTTTCTGATGACTTTGTTCCATTACGCCTGGGAACTTACTGTGAGCCCTTGTAGGCAGTCAAATAACAACTAGCACTAAATCCGGGATGGAACCCTGACAAGGACAAGGGAGATTTTGATGACCATTTCTGGCTTATGAGTCATCATCAGCCATCCACACCCAAATTCGGGTCCAGATCATCTGAAATTCAGGCTTGGGGTTCGTTTAATGTCAGGTTTCGCACAGGTGACCGAAAACCTAGCACGCCAGCGGATCGCAGGATCTCCGCTGGTTGAAAGTAAAGCTCTGCCGGGAGTTTTTATGTCAGTTGCAGGAGGCGTGGCACTCATTTGTTATCAGCTCACTAAGCACTGTGGGAGCTCATAAATAGCGCGGCACATAACGTAGCATTTGCATTATGCCACATTCCTAGTGCGGATATGCAGAAACGCTAACAAATTATTTGATCTTCTAATTGCGAGGTAACCATTTTCTGACAGTTCTCAGTACTTCAACTGTTTTTGTGATGAAGACTCAAAGTTTCAAATTTTTACTCTGATGCAAAAATCGGAGAGATCTGCAGACAATTTTCACGATGTTGGCCAATCAAAATGTGGCCTTGTGCTTGTATTTTCGTAAACCCTCCTGCTGCAATTGCTCACCTGTGGACGCCTTTTTAGGTTGACGAACTCCGCTGCTCCTCAGCTGGTCTCTTGGCTTCCGCAGAGCCCACCGGTACGCGGAAACGCCTCTCAACCCAGTTAGATCGTTTGGGCAACCGACAGGCCGACCTGCAGACCCAGGCTAAGGAATGGCGTTCCACGCTGGAGGCTGGTCTGGTGCATGTGGACAACTTCCACAACGCCCTGGGCCAGTTCATTCAGTGGTTGACGCAGATGGAGCGTCGGGTCGCGCAATGGCCGCCTGTCAGCCTTCTTGTAGGTCGGCTGGAAGAGCAGATCCCCGAGCACTCGACGCTGCGACGTGAGTTGACCGGTCAGCGCGACACCCTCCTCAGCCTCGATCGTTCTGCTGTCTACATTCAGACGCACGCTCAGGAGATGGATGTGGTCCTGGTGAAGAATCTCCTCTCCAGTACTCACGCGCGCTGGGAGAAGCTACTTATGCGCAGCACTGAACGCGGCCGAGCCCTCGCCTCGGCTTATAAGGTAAGTTCATTATTAGCGAGAAGGACTTTTGCTGAGTTGAAGTTGCAGAAACAGCCAACACGAGAGATATGATATTCTCGAGAAAGCGGTTTCCACCATAATCAGGCAGTCCCATCTTTGACCGAGAGGATTCTTGTTCCATGCCTTCTCAGGATCCTTCCATCACCTTCCGTGTAATTTAGTTGAACTTTTATATATGAACCTAACGGTACAGTTAGTGTGCAAGATGTGAGATTGTTTTGAGTGTGCTTTTAACCAGTCGGTGGTCACACCAGAAGATGGATAGCTTCATTCAAACAAAAGTGTCGAAAACAAACTTTCAAAAATACACGCACAGGCAATGCACTTTAAGTGCGGTTGCCCAACGCTCTTATTTTGCCTACATAAAAGGGTAGCAACGGTAAGAACCGGTTCGAATTAAAACAACCGCTATAACCATATATATATATTGCTACTCTAACGATAAATTTCACGCCGTTTAACATTACGGCCGTATAGGCACTGCACTATTGTGCCCAGATGTACTAGTATCTTACTTACATTATACTAATGATGCTAAAGAGGCCATCAGTATGACCGGAAATTCGGCTAACTCTTAGATTTTCATTACTATTGCTACGCAGAGTAATTTTACTACCTTGACGATGACGGTGGTTATTAGCACCAAACCCCTTGCTGCCACTTTAAATATAGATAGTGATCAGAATTGTTTATAAACCCCCCTCTCCACCAGAACCCGGGAACGGGAACGTCCCGCTCTCAATGTGCTACATGTGCCCTTGAGTTCCAGGAAGGGTGAATATCCCCCTGTCCCAACCCTAACAGCAATCCTAACACTGTCCTTTGTTTACAAGCCCTACCTGTAAATTTATAAAGGCAAGACAAATAAAAGAAAACTGACAGTGTGACTTCGTCAATGCAAAGTGAGCAGAGTGGTCAAGCGGCAGGCCAGCCGAAATGATGTTCAATACTAGACTTTCGGCAACTTTTAACCGATCTTATAGGATGGCAGATAATAACGTCAACATCATATTTGGTTGTCTACCAGTCTTGCATATCACCTGAGGTCAGCCATCAGTCTATTTGAAGTGGTGGACGACAGTAAGAGTATGTTTATCTCCCTCTGGAAGGCTGTTTGCAGTTTTAGCATTTTCGGTTTTGCCACATCTTAGGTGGTGTCCACTGCCCACACTTCTTTTAACGAATGTCTTTTATTTACATTTCGCAGGAAGCCCAAAAATTGTTGAAGAACTGGCAGGAACTCACGGGTTGGCTGAACGAACAACTGAGCATTCTGGACGATGAGAACTGGGTGCCCAGTACAAACACCGAACGTCTGCTTCAGGAACTGACACGACATCGCGAATTCCAGCGGGAACTCGGCGTGCGCAGTGCTGCCTTCGACAGCACGCGACGCCAGCTGCAGCGGTTTCATGACCGATCACCGGTGGATGATCATGCGGAGCTGGAGGAGATGCAAACCGAACTGAAGCATCTCTGGAACGCCGTCTGTGCCAAGTCCCTCCAAAAGTTAGTTGCGATTTCGGTGCATTGCACCCGGTTGGGTTTCTTTGTGGATTTTAAACGACGCGAACCCCCGCCAACGTTAAATGGGTTACTGACAGTTTTTTTATATCTTAAGGCAAAAGACTCTTGAAGAGTTGCTCCTACGTTCTGGCCAGTACAAGGACGCGCTAGGGTCTCTTTGTGAGTGGATGACGAAGCTGGAAGCCCACTTCAAGGAGGAGGAAGGCTGTGGTGGTGACCTCGAATCCGTTAAAGTACGTGCCTCTCGAACCCGTTTTTTTTCACATGCACCGTGAGCAAAAGCATGTATGTGATGAAGTGGCTCGTCCCGTGGGGCCCAAGCTAGAGCGGTCGAAGGCAGTCAAATAGCGACTAGTAAGGTGCGCATGGGGTAGAGTGCCTTGGTCGGTGAAGGCCACTTCATCATAATTAATATTCGTACTCACAACTGTCAAGATAACAAACCCGTGGTTGATTCACTGAACAAAGGTCTCGGGTTCGAATCTCAGGTGGGGACAACTAGTAAACCAGAAACAGCTATTTTTGTCTTCCTTGTCTTTGTCGGCGTATCTGTTCTTTATTCTCATTTTTGATTTTGGACCCCAAAGGTGAAGATACGTTTTAAATACAGCACCATATTTTGCTCAAGAAAACGTTGGTTTGGATTATTTCCGTTAGATGGTTTTGTGTTACTTCTTTTTATGATTTCTCGACTGTATGTTAACTGTGCATGGAAAGGGAATATGAGTGCAACATCCTCGTCTCGAATTATTACGAAAAACAATGTTTTGTGGTCAAATAAACATACTCAAGGCGAAATGCTTAACAAGCTACCGTAATGAACAAACACCTGGGTCTTAAAAAGGAAAACAATTATCTGGCAGAAAGCCCGTCGCCCCCAGACATTTCTAACGGTAGTTTCGCTCTCATAAAATGAGTGATGGCTACTGACTTTGCAAATAACAAGTTCCTCCTTTATATGGGTATTGTAAATGCCACTTCAAGCAACCAATAATGCTTTGTGAGAAGTTATTAAATTATATTAATGGAAAGAAACAGTTGGAGAGATTGAAAGACGTTTGTTCGCTAATGGTCAATTTTTCAGCCACATAATAAATGGCTTTACATGGTGCGTCTAACCGTCTTCAAAACAAACTTTTTCTCGCCCCATCTTGCGTTGAGCGTGGCCGAACTCAGCGTGCTTGGGATCGAGTAGTCTGCATGTTGAAAGTCTCGTTGTGTAATAAGCAGGACTTTGTTTTGCTGCCCCAGGGTTTCTGGACGTATGCTCCGCTTTCTCGTTCGTCCTTTTTGATACTTACGAAGTGTTGCCAAATTAGACATAGGTTCCGTGCTTAATCTAGCCCACTTGTAAAAAAACCTGGCTGCCTTGGCTAGGTTGGAGCCCACAGCAGCAATCAGAATTGGTGAATTCCATACGCTACAGCAGTTGGGCGGGTATTTTTTACCCGAATTTAATTAAAATCACGGCTCTCGGTCGAGACCTTGTAACTCAGTTGGTTAAGGCGTTGATTGAGCTTAAAGCGGGCACTTGCCGTCTTGACTTTCCGAGGCCACCAGAAGGGGATAAATAGCCAATTCGAGTGCACTTTAAGTCCGCCACAGGACGGCTGAATATCTGCTTTACGCCGTAAACCGCATAAAGCGGTATCGATGGTACCACGTTACATATGGGCCAAACTGGATACAAGAAAGTTCTTCTTTTGTAATAGAGTGGTCGAAGCCTGGAGCGCTCTGCCCTTGGATTTTGTTATTTCCGCTTCCGTTGAGGTCTTTAAGATGAAGCTAGACTGCCATAGCAATGCACACTCTAACACCAGCCGATCTCTGTAGTCTTTTCACGGGCGAAGAACTATCGTATTCATGTAGTTTTACTTGCTACGTTTGAGTAACACTTATTTCTTAAAGTTAGGAAGGTTCCGCCAAGCCATGCAAATAGCTCATCTCATGTGGTTTACTAGTCACCAGGGAGTAACCTGTTTCAACCCTAGTAAATTGCGGCCTACTTTAAAGATATGTTCTCTTTTCTTACAGCAACTTGAAGAAGCTCATAACTCGTTGGTGCAGCAGCTCAATGACCGAAGGGAGTCTATTACCAAACTACAAACGGCCGCAGCTCAACTACTGAGTAAAACCCGACCATCTGCCGGTACTGACGATCGGACCGATTTGACTGAATCCTTCGTTGTGCAAGAACAACTAGCCGGTCTGAATGCTCTCTGGGATCGCGTGCAAATGATGGCGAAGGCAAAAACGGAACGTCTGGCACAGGCCCGAAAATCTGTAAGTTTGGTGCTCAGTAGGGTAGAGGAGGACGGATCACCTTGTAACATCTTCTTGATGTTAAATTGACTTGTTTTTTTCTCGTTAAATCTCCGTTGTAGGCCGAGGACTTCCAAAAGGCCTGCCAGGATGTATTTGACTACTGCACGATCGCTGAGTATGCACTTCGTAAACTTGCTCTTCTTCCTGAGGGTGATGACCCGCGAGACACGATGATAGCGTCGGGCTCCCTGGGACCAGAAGATGCCCTTGCACAGGCTTCCCAGTCCCTCAAGACAGTCGCCAACGGCCTGTCCGAACAGGAAATTCGCGTCTGTGACTGCCTCGCTCTTGGAAATCGTATCCTGGCCGATTGCAGACCCGAAGCCGCTGCTCGAGTGAAGCAGTGGATGCATGCTGTCAATAGCCGTTGGGAAGAGGTGACGATTAATATTGTTGCGTACTGTGTTGCTACTGGCTATTTTAAAGTAGAACTTTTTAATATTTTTTGTCGATATTTTGCTTCGCAGCTTCTTGAGTGGACGCAGATGCGCGAGTGGAAACTATCTCAGGCAACCGCGGACCAGCACGAGCGCCGAAGAATGCTGGAATCCCTGATAAACTGGTTGGATAATGCTGATAGGCGCCTCAGGTCGTGCCCTACACGTGGTGAAACCCAACCGGACGACGCCTTCTCTCAGTCTGATGTCTCATCCGAGTCCTCGTTGCCGATGAATGTTCAGTCGATGGGTTTAGATATGGACCAAGACCACATTCGACGCCTACTGAACGAGCATTCGCTGTTCGAAACCGAGTTGGCCGCACGTCAGACTGATCGGGATGTGATTCTACAGCACGCAAGGAAGCGAGCAGAAGAACCAACACTACGTAAACACAAATCCATCGGCGCTACCTCCAAACCACAGTCGCTGAGAGGACACTCTGTCGGACGTGGGGGCTCCGTGGGACGTCGCAGTCTGGGCAGTAGGCGCAAGCCTCTGCCTGAGGAGCCACCCAAAACAGTCTATGCTAATGAAAAGGTGAATAAGATGAATGCCAAATGGGATCACATAGTGGCAGCCAGCAAGGCACGTCGGCAGGCTCTCGAAGAACGCCTGGCGCATGCTGAAGAAGTGGAGCGTCTCAAAGGCTTTGATTTTGACGTCTGGCGTAAGCGGTACCTGCAGTGGTTAAACGAGAAGAAGGCCAGACTCGTAGACCTTTTCCACCGATACGACCTTGATCGAGATGGCAAGCTCTCGCACAAAGAGTTCGTTGATGCTATCCTGAATTCAAGTAAGTCAAATAAAACATCTGGGTACTTTAAATCTACTTTTTTAATGTTTACAATGCCCAATCTCAGCAAAGATCCACAGAGTAAATGAAGCGCAGGGATTTATGTAAAATAGGAAGGGTTATAATACTAGTAGTATCGGTAGGGTAGATAGGCGAGGCACTCAGTGGAGCTTTTGGAAGGCGTTGTGAGTCCTCGGATTTCTCGTATTAGTTTTTTTTATTACTTGAATGATGTGCTGGAACCGACGTAAGATATAAACAATGGTAACTAAAGCGTGTAAATGGGCGGAAAACAGGAAATTCAAGGTTACTGGTCAAATAAAGTTGGGTTGAGTAACCCGGTCTGCGGCAGGCAAACTTAGCACTATCCTCAACCGTAACCCAACCTTAACTATTTACCTTTATTTAATCCACCCCTAGCCTTGAGTTTTACCTTGAGTTTTTTGAACATTTTGATTAAACTCCGTCGCTTCTTCTTCTTCTGGACATATTAGATGTTGTCCATATTTTTTTTCTGTGGGGTATCATTATGGATGACTACTCTAACTAATGAATTTGCCTTTACACCCCGCTCGAGAAGTGCCCCTGCCAGTTTCCCTCAAAGTCCAGTTTGATTTATTTTGACTTCATTATTATTATTAGTTGACCTTATCTTGTTTCTATTAATCACTTTCTATTAAACTCAGATCTTGCGAGACATCCTAAGGATCGTAAGTGCCCACCAGGGATGAGGCATTTAAAATTGCATGTCTTTTTTGCGTTAAAGGTAAATAGATGTGTCGCTTTTATCTAGGAGACTGGGAGCTTCCTATTTTATTTTAGATTTCGCCGTATTTCACTTCATTTACACATGCCTTGTTTGCATTAGCAAAAAATGTTCATGCCCCTGTTTGGTTCGGACCGTTGTCGTTTTTCGCCGCTCCAGGTGGCCCCTATTCCCTTTTCATCCTCCCTAAAATTCACAAACCTTGCGCACCGTTATTTTTCTTGTTTTTTTTAAAAATTTGGCTTACATTTGCTTGTCCTAACAAGTGCTTTTTATTACCAGAATTCCCCTCGTCGCGCCTGGAATTGGAACTGGTGGCCGATATTGTGGACGCCAAGGGCGAGGGTTTCATTGACATGCAAAAGTTCAACACCGCTCTCCGCAACGGAGCCCCTGCAGGCGCGGCTAAAGTCGACCTGACTAAGGCCGAGCGCAGCGCCATTGAGCACGAGACGAGTCATCAAGTCAGTTTGTGCACTTGCCACAATACTTACCGCATTTGCAAAATCTCTGGAAACATGTATAAGGTGAGTTTCCATGTACCCTGTTGCTGCACTCATTGCACGGTCATCGCTGACTACTAGATTGGCAGTTGAGATGAATTATTGTGTTTACAAACAAATATTAACCATCAGAGAATTCAGAAGAGTGTTTGGCAAGAGTACGTATACTTTAGATAAATTCTTGTCAGGCCAATATGGAAAGTCCGAAGCATCAACAGTGCCATCATTGCCCACATGCTTGACTCCGGACATCGTGTGAACCCCAACGAAGTTTTTGAGGTAATTTACAAGGTCCCACCAAACTACCCAAAGTCCCAAATGCCCTGCCGGCGTTGTGGGCACAAAAGAACTTCATACAAGCTCCGCAGCTGGCGCGGCCCACAGTCACTTAGCGGCATGCAGTCATCCGCGTTCTATTTGTCTCCCACCCCTCCTTCCCTCCCCCCTCCCCTAGACGGGCTCCAACACGCCCTTCCCGCGTAACCATCCTTCTCTAAACGACCCTTTCCCCCGATTCCCGCGGCTCGCTTGTAAGAAAAGACGAGCATTATTGATCGTTTGTTTAACTTAAACCCCTGCCTATATAAGTAAATTGGTCTGACGAGAATTTATCGAAAGTATACGTACGCTTGCCATATGCTCTTCTGAAGGCTACAAATGCGGAGTAGGCTATAACGTTCTCAGCCCTCTTCCCCATACTTGCTGTTTATTGGATGTTTAAACGTTTGTTACTATACTCCCCCCCCCCACATATTACTGTAAGCGCGTGGTGGTGGATAATTGAAAACGCAAGTTTGCCAAACGTGACTTATTAAATCCTTATATGAGTGTCATCTTTGAACTTCAATTTTTTTCTGTTCAGAAGAAGGAATTATCGATACAGGTGACTCGGTTATTAATCTGTTCAGAAGGAGTGACATTGTAGGTTTGTGACACAGTCCAGCTTGTGTATGTGGCCTTCTCTCTGACTTAAATCATATTCTAGTTAGTCGTATAGGGGTTTTGTTTCGAGGATATTTTTGTGTTAAGCTTTCCTTTGTGGCACACTCTGTTATTGGGCTGATTTACTTTATACTTCCTCCTCTTTCGCCTCCGACAGTTTGGTGATTCCCAGAAGCTTCGACTCGTTCGCTTCCTCCACAGCAACGTCATGGTTCGGGTCGGTGGCGGCTGGGTACCTCTGACGGAGTATCTCGCCAAAAACGATCCCTGTCGAGGTAGGTTCCCGACTTTTTTGTTGCAGGAGCAATTTTTGGACGACAGTGCGAGCCAGGTTTGAATAGTCTTTTATGTGCCAGAAGGTAGATTGTCCAACAAGTGGGCAGTTCTACAGTTTAACGACGCGCTAGTTTATTGGCATTAGAAATGACTCGGCAATTAACCGAGGGGTGACGTTTTATTAGGCCTATGCATCTCACGCAAGATCGACGATTGACGCTGACGTGAGCATAATTGGTGTGCTCCTACCTGTCCGCGGAAGTCAGGCTTATTGACCTGGGAGTCATGGTCAGTTCAGGCTTCATTTGCCATTAACCAACTAACCTAAATCAGCCCCGGAAGAATACTTACCTATCTACTAGCACCCTATAAACAAAGTGCAGTCCAATGCTGTGTCACTTCTCACACAAGTTTGAACTGACTGACCTCGCCTGAGCGTTAGACCATCTGTGGGGATCTAACATCGCGCTATACGACGCGTGAATCGGCATACATATCGCAAAGGAGTTGAGGCTACGCCGGTTAAACCCTTACTACTGCGATCTTCCAGGCTCAGGTTCCTTAGGAGAAGATAGAGAAGTTTTGGAGAACCAGAGTAGGAGAAGGTTATATTCTGTACAGAACAAGTAGGATAATAGTCAGTGGAAAGGTGGTTGACTCAACCTGGCGTTGAGTTCGACCATCAGGACTGTGAGAGAGCACTGCAGCGTCGTGTCCGTCTCGAGCCGAGGCGGAAGGCCGAGTGTCTTTAACGTCAGTCGCCAATGACTTTTGTCTGTCTGATGGCCTTGATGGTGATTGGTGAACGCCAATGATAGACACCAGTGGGGGAGTCCCTGTCTCGTGCGATGGTTGCCGAGTGTGCGGCAAACAAAGGCAGACACAGTGCGTAGCGTTTAGCCGGCGCGTGTAGCCACTGCACTTTCGCGGCTTTTGGCAACGAAGCCGGCATGAGTCAGCTAGGTAGGCTCCCACATACATAATTAGTGCAAGCAGACCAGTCTAGTGAGCTTCGGGTTTGCTTGAATGACTGGAACATCGTCCCTCCAAATACTTAGAGAAAACCTTCCGCACCTTTAGAGGGGAAATGGAGAAGTTTCATTTGGTGTCTAGGCAGTGGACCATTTTCAATACCCGAATACCCCCGAGTATTGAGTTTGTGTTCCGCTGGCCTAATAGGTCAAACTGCTTCCATAAACAAACGCCCTTTAAATTTACTTCTGTTTCCTCGCCCTTGAAAAACTTTCACGAACTCATCATTTTTGGATAGCGTCTCAGTACTGACAGTAGTGTGGGTGAGTGAAATAAGGCTATACTTTTTTTACGAACACTCCTAACCCTCTTAACATTTACCGTACAATTTCAATTCAGGAGTTATCAATTTAAAAAAAACTGTAGAATTCTCATTACTCAGCTGCCTACATATTTGCAAAGACCTTAACCGCAATTGTCAGGCCTAATGCTTAGGGTTCATCGGACATATTATTTCTACGAATGGGTTGCTAGAGACCGACGACTCCTGTGACAGCTACTTCTTTTTCTTCCCATTGAAAATCAGTGTTTTTCTACACGGAAGACGAAGTGCAGAGAGGTCGCCTGTGTGAGTTTGTCCTTCTAGCATTACGGGTGTCGGACCAGAGGCAGAGGGGGACTTTTGATCTGTTACTTGTTACTTTTAATTCCACACACACACACACACACAACGTTTTGTCTAACGATTTTCGTGTTTTGTTTGATTTGGTGACACGACGGTGTGGTTTTTTTATGACTGGATCTAATTGCACGTTTGTCATTCGTTCATCCCTCCCCCTCCACCCGCCATCCACTCCTCCCCCCTTCCCTTGGTTCTCGTTTACTGCCCATCTCCCCCCACCCCCACCTTAATTGGCGGCCTGTCTGTTACATGCCACTGTTGCGGGCGCACCCACCCACACACACAGCTCACTGCAAGGTGATGTCAAGTCTGACCGACATGGCGGCTGTAGCCTCCTGGAGCCCCACGGACGGCAAGACGGCGCGAGAGTTGAAGCTGGTGCCGCGTGATCTGGCCACCTCACTGCCCCACCTGGCGACTCGTGCCGCCAGACACCGTTGCCGCCCGCTGGACTCCGTCGGACCCTCCGAGTTCTTTATCGTGATGCCGGAGACACGACCCAACCTGGCTGCTCAGCATGAGCATCAGCTGGCTGATGCCGCGGCGGCTGCAGCTGCTGCTGCTGCTGACCACGAGGGTTCCGAAACCCAGCAAAGACACGAAGAGGGGGTTGAGGAGGAGGCGGTAGTGGCACGATCTAGCATCTCTGGGGGGCGAAGCATCCGGGGCATGCTGTTCGGCCGGCCAAAACGGAAACGCGGTTCGCCAGCCGTCTCGGAGACATCGTCCGTGTGCTCCTCGAACGAAAGGGGGTGCTAGCGGTCGCGTTCCCCCCCCCCCCCCCCCCCCCCCCCCCCAATCCCTCACCACACCACCCGTCCATCTGTAAATAAACATTCCAACGGACACGCACACACACACACACATTAATGTACATAGGAGAACAGCTGCCAGAGGAACGTCCCACGAATTTTTGGTGAGGGCTCCTTGCATGCTAGCTGTAGTGAGGATATGCTGCGTTTTTCGTTTGCAGCCCGATGCCATTGGCCTTTTGTGCATTTTATCGGACCCAATGGCTGTCTCGCTTGCACGCCAGTTCATTTTGTTTGCTTTTTCACTCGCCGGCTGGTACGTTCGAAAGCCTACCGTTTTGTCTATTAAACATGAATATTCGCAAACCTCTTACAGATGCATGTCTTTGCAGCGAATATCTGTTCCCTGTGAGGCTTACACAGGGAATGATATAATTCAGGAAAACGATGGTACCTGGTTGTATAAATAATTGAAGATAGGCAGTTCCTCCAGGTAACTGCCAAGTATCAACATTTCCATTTCCTTCCTCAGACCTTCACTTCCGGGTTTAAAAGGAAAAACATTGAGAGTCATTGCATTCCACTTTGATTCAAAAGTGACAGTGCATCCAGTCTTCTCTTGGTTGATTTTCAAAGAGTTGCATATTATTTCATTCACTCTTCCATCATCATCATCATCATCATCATCATCATCATCATCATCATCATCA
>JAYGXS010000003.1:64330197-64400539 GCA_036362985.1 Ligula intestinalis | reverse complement strand
TTCACCTGATGCAGAAGACGAGCATCTGCACGAAACGATGCCCAACATTACTGCTGAGGAGGAGAATGCATCTGAGGACGCTGAGAAGGCACCCGTTAAGGTTGCAGCCCAGAAAGAAGCGGAATCTGGCCTTCAATCTCCATCTTCATTAAAGGGAGCTACAAGTGTGACTGACGATGAAGAAGGTCAAGAGAAGGTCCCCGACCCGGACACCGATATAGTTAAGAAGCCGGTTTTGCTGGGTGCAGTCTTAAAGGCCCTTTTTGTCTCCACGTTTAACCCTAAAGAAGGTGAAAAAGAGTCGGAATCGCTGACCGATGACACCTCGCCGCATACAGCTGGAGGAGGTGAGGAAGTTTTGGGCCACGTAGCAGACGAGAAGGAATCAAAGATCGGTACCGATGCCTCGTCTGCTGGACACAAATCTGTTCCCACAGAGCACAGAGCAGGGCTTGAAGGTTCGCAGCCTAGCTCATCAGAGGAGTCTTCACCAGCACAGGAAACTGTCCTCAGGAAGGATTCATTATCAGAAAAGAAAGACGACCAGAACGAGCCTAATGAGAATTCGAGTAAATGCCCTGAATCCGCCCCAGGTGATGCCGTATCGGCGGATCCGTTAGTTGGGCGTGAGGAGCAGCAAGGAACAGAAGAACCGCGCGGTCTTCCGCCCACCGTCACAGACGATGGTAAAGGGGACGATGTCGTCTCAGACACCAACTGCGAGCTGGAGAACTCTGAAGTTGCAGCAACCAGTGAGGAAAAAGCAAAAGATACAACACCGGTGAAAACTGTAAGTCCGAAGCGGCATGAGCAGAATGTGGCAGAAAACACACGGACGGTGGAGGACCAAGAAACGACGGTCCTGGATTCCTTCGCTCGTTTTATTGTGCCAGAAATCAGGATAGAAGATTATTCCCAAATGCCCATGGAAGTTATCCATCCCGCACCCCGCACTATGGCTTCAACGCCAGAAGTCACCGAGCAGGGGAAGGATCAGGAGAGTGCCCCTCTAGAAGATTTGAAAAATCCTGTACAAGCTGAATACGATGAGACTGAGACATTTTGAGAAGCGGTGCTCTGTTAACACAATGCCCGCAGATTTCAGTCTCGTCGCCGTGACAACCCCCTTTCCCCTTCAAGTACATCCCATCACATCCACAATCGCGACCCTAGGACCCACAGAAGTACCTGTATGTATGCCTATAAAATCTCACCGCTGTGTCATATCAAAACATGGGACAATGAAGAGTTGATAATATACAATCAAGGACAAAATTTTATGTTTCCATAGATTTGGAGACCGAATTATGTCAATGGGTGTTTTTCACTGACTTATATTTCTAGCCATACTCTGGTGGTGACAGAACCACACCAGCTCCATCTCTCGAATTTGGATTGTTTCGTTGGAGCATCCCTCTATCATGTACTTTCTCCCCCTGTAAGAGCGCCACCTTCGCAGTTCGTTTTCTTTTAGCCCCTTTTATCCACCACGAGTATGGTGACATTTTACAATTGCAATCTTATTTTCCTCATACTTCTTTTGATTAACTTCGTTTACATCATGATGATATCAATGACAACATTATTTGCTTGGGTAACTTGTACTTGCAATCTTCTACCTCGAAACCAAATAAAATAAAACCTGAATAACTTTGCTGTGGTTTCGCCCCGGGGTGTGATCTCATTCCGAATTTACCGCCATTAGAGTAACTTCGGTGCGTCTGATGCAGGCAGAATAGGCCCTTTGTAGTGTTTTGGATAGTTCGGCGGCCATTGATAAGTTTTTTCCTTGGATCCACAGTGGGAATGTAGACAATGAAGATTACTGCCACAGGCAAATTATTGACTGCTATGCACTTTGCTTGAAACCTGTTAGCATAATCCTATCCGTATTTCTAACCCATATGCAGGGACGGTTGCATATTAATTTCAGTGAATGCAGCATAGGAGAATGAGTGCCTTTCACCGTAAAGAATGAAGAGAGACTTTACATTTCAGACAGAAAATTGGACTGCCCCGTGACAGATGCGGGTGCATTGTGTGCATTATCCCGGGCAAAAGACTGTGCGTCGCAAATAGGACAGCACCATTTGCCGTGATGAGCAGCTTCGGCATTGGTTCCTGCGAACGTCACCCTTCTCTGTCAGACTGTGATACATCTGTACCTCATCGTAGCAGTTGGTTAATCCTCCGACACACATTCAAACGCCATTTAGACAGTGGACAATGTGCATTCGGACTTAAATCTGTCCAACAAAGGACGAGAAAGTTGGAGAGTATAGCTAGTGAGCCGAAAGCTTCTCGCAACTAGGGGGAAAGGAAAGCGGTCCATAGGGGGCCGACTGAGGGTAGGCAGTGATAATAACTACTTGCAAATATTCAGTAGGTCGAATTTCCATCTGTTCAAACACGTCTTTCATGAAGAAGTGGATCTGACAAAGCAAAGGAAGACCGGAATGGCAATTTCTGGCTTATTAGCCGTCATCAGCCAGTCATACCCAATCTCGAGGGTTGGCACCCCCGAGCTTTGAACCCGGGACCTTCGGTCATTGCGTTAGAGACGCTTCCTCTAGTCCACGGGTCCCCTGCTTTGTCAGTTGTGATCGGGACTATGATGAATGAATGCAGGTGTTTCACCGATCTACTCAAGGAACAATTAAGTTCCGCTTTGCCAAGTAGCTCGCAACGCAAACCCTCAATGATCTTCACACAGTGACAAATGTGATATGATGAAGAAGTCTTTCATAATGCTTACCAATAGGAGTTAAGCTAATAGTTTTATTGGTCTATAGGCATCCTCTGCTAAAGAATAGGCGTTCATTTTGGTTCATATTATTCTGTCCTCACGCTTTTCAATGAAACAGTTACAAACGGCTTTCATTTATTTTCCATTGTCAACTTTCCACACAGTAAGCACGCGTTACCTAAGCCTTTATCAAGCATTTAGCTATTAACTATAATTTCCGTAAGAAACTTGGTCAGGAGGATTTTTGCAATTTGGCGACCCCGCGATGAATCTTTAGCGAGAAAAGGTTAATTTGCGAATAAACTAGACGTGAACGTCAGCCGTGGCTGCGCCAGTCGTTATTCCTTCACTGATCGAAGAATGCACCCAGCAAAACCAGTGAATCGACCGTAACCGTCGTCAGTGGTTCCAGCATGACTAGGATATTGGTTTCATCGAATTGATTGGAGATGCTTGGATAAGAAGATGCGACTTATAGGGCCTAAGTTTTGTTGAAATGGACTCTAACTTGCACAAAAAACTTTTCCGTAGTACCGAAATTGTGAAATGCAGATGCAATTATATCTTAAGTACTGATAATGGCGTTGATATGTGTATTTCGAATGGGAGATTATTCCATAGTGAAGTATACTTCAAAGCAAGGATAATGTATAGAAGCCGGACAGGAGATGGTGAAATGATTCGCTAGAGATTATGAGCGTTGTTAAGATGATCCTGGAAGCCACGAATTTAATAAAAGCAAGATAAGGACTTCAAATAAAAGCTGGGCTAAAGCCTTCGCATCCACTGAGAAAAAAGACTAAGTACCCGGTGGCTTCTAGTTTAAAATATGATCCTCTCAGCCTGGGCGAATTAAATTCGGATTAAAAACTCGTGATCATTCTGAGTGTTGTTTCTGTTGGGGTATTTATCAGAGGAATTAAAGGGCAAATCAATTCAAGTATGGGACGTGAGCATCTGCAGTAAGAAGCTATCTTTTTTTCCTAACGGAGATAATAGTTTTGTACGGCAAAGTATATAATCAGCCTCGGAATGAGAAGAAAAATTAGCTTCTTTCTATCACTGATATCTAGATTATTGGCGGTGACTCACTTTAAGCATGAAATATTTTGAAGGATCGTTGTGCTGTGTAACCTAACAAGATAAAATATCCTGATTGTATATCCATAAGAGTGAATGAACTCCCATCTTACATGTCACCCATATTCCGAATCGGAAAGCGCTCTGTGAATGCTTAAAATGATAACATCTCTTGTACATTTAGAGAATAAGGAAACGTACCGCTGACTTTCAGAAATACACCACGACTTCACACTCACTTCAGTAGTCTTGTCACTTGTCTCCAACTAGCTTGATTGTTCTTAGTCAGATATGCGCTTTCGACGTGAGCTGGATGAGCAGATCGTTGATTTTTAGCTATTAAATTATGCTTACTATCGTTTGCTGCCCTCTTGCGCCAGGCTAAAAAGTGGCATCGCGTCCGATATACATTAACCACTAACGCGCGATAATAGGATGTCTACATATACCCAAACATTCACTCAGCAGAATAAACGGAGTCTTGAAGCACGGCATTCTTGATTGGACATAGCGTTGAAGTGTAAGCGTCAAATAAGACTACTTGCTTGAGTAAAAGGTAAGGAGATCGAATTGGACTAAGGTATCCTGATAAATTCCGACTTCATGGTACCGGCGTCTGCGTAGTACATTGTCAAATATTTTACTGGTATTGAAGTAAATAAATATTGAAGCGTCGTCGGGTGATTAATAAAAGACAATAGCGAATGCCATATTATATTTAAGGACAAACATTCTACTAAATTGAGTGTAGTAGCTGATTCATCATGAGGACAGCAAAAATGTATTTTTATGGTGCGAAGAAGATGACCCGATCGCCAGGACAATACTTTTATTCATCTGGTGTTTCGAAAATCCGTCGCGGATACGTCATAAGAGACCGGTATCTTCAAGTTGTTGGAAAAGGGCGTTCTAGATGCCCCTCAATATTTATGGAATGTGGAATGAAACCCTCACTTGTAGACTAGACAATGAATATCTTTGATGTTTCAGGCAGGCATATATTCCAGGGGTTGAAGTTGATGATCAAACAAGTTTTCACTTTTCATATCGCGCGAATATTGCATATTTGGGGCTGATTCCCAGATTAGTATGATACTTAACTGAATGAATTAAGAACAGGTAAAAGCGCGAGATAACATTAGTCTTCCATTTTATACATATGTCGGTTCCGTTATAATGTCTTACCAAGCTAGAGTTGGGCTATCCCAGTCCCTTTATGTCAGTCCAACAAGGAGAACAACGAACAAGGTCATAAAAAAGGAAATCATTTTTGTGTCCCGTGAACGGAACCATATGATAAGGAAGGTTATAGATGGGACCAAACAGATTTTGTCTTCATGCGCTTAGCGGCTCGATTGGCCATCTGGCCGCCTCTGTCTTGTCTGCTTCATGTGACCTCGGCTCCTGCACGTGCGCCCGTCCGCGCACGGCTTTCGCTGTGGGCGGACTTCCTATTTATCACATCAAAATCTAAAGAATAAAAAACCAATGTCAAAAAGTTTTCAGTCAGGAAAATGCAAACAGGGTCACATCATGCATTAATGCCACATAGTTCACTTTGTGCTATAATATAGAAAAAAAAGTCTGTGTGTGTATGTTTCCACAGATTGGGATATAACGATCGCCTCAGGTAGGTTATTACACGGGTCCACAACCCGGTGAGAAAAAAATTCTTCCTCACATCTTATCGTCCTTGAGGCACATACACTTTGAAGGGATGACCCCGGAGATTAGTTATGGTGGCGAGTTGGCAAAATTCGTCACACATAATAACGCAGTCCAAGCCACCCATTATACGGAAGGTTTGTATCAAATCTCCGCGTAACTGCCTACAACTCAGAGGATAGAGATTAAGGTTATCTAAGCGGCTATCATATGGCGGTGCATATTGGCCTCTCACTAATTTTGTGGCCCACTGCTGCGCCTTTTCGAGTACGTTAGAATCCTGTCGCATCCACGGTCTCCAGGCTTAAATCGCGCATTAATAATGTGGCCTTATGAAAGTACCAAAGAGTTTCGCGAAGCAATCTTCATCAAAAACTGTGAATGTCCGTTTGAGTCAGCCGATTGACGCAAGTGATGTCCGGTTAGCATATTGAATTGTACATGATCCATGGAAAATTATTTCCTTAGCATTGCGTGGGAGACATCTGAACCAATCGTGTAAATGTTTGTGCTTGGCAATATGCTTCAGAAGATGGTCCGGCGTACTACTGGATATATCAGAAGTCCTTGTGTCTTGCGAACTGTGAAGAACTTTGCAAATACTTAATTTAGAAATGATTCCCCTAATCGAAGCTGATATTAAAAGACAGGAAACGTGACACATACAATCAGCTTATAGTGCAGTTACTGCAGCAGCGATACGGCTTCAATCTATTTGGTAAAATAGCCCACCTTAATAGGTACGAACCTGCGACTGGCTTTAGTGGATCGCAGATTGCCGATGAATTCGACACCTTGACGTTGGACGGAACACGTGTAACTGTGGTATAAGGGCACGTACAGCCGTTGACGTTTCAATTTAAAGGAAGCACAATTTGTGCACACATTGTGAAAGGTAAAAACTAACTCATGAAAATGAGGCTTAAAAACTACACATGGAAAGTAACGAACATCAGAGGCAAACTTCATAAATGGGTCAAAAATCTTCTCGTTGGTCGTTCCCAATTTGTTTAGGTAGATCATAAACCACCAAAGTCCAATGCTAAGACTGGCCTTCTTTATCTTGCTTATTTTTGGCTCTGTATAAGAAATTGGCTCCCATACTCTGCTTGAAAAGGTATCCCTAGTACTTTTCAATAATAACTTCGTTAATTGAAAGCGTGGTTCCATAGCTGGTGCCTGATCGTCAGTTGAACGAAATAAACCATGTCGGGTTGCGCAAATCGTTGGCAGGTGCCTGATACGTGCATCTATCATGTGAACACAATGAAATGACAAGAAGCAGAAACACACAAATATCGTTGTGTACGACAGGCACTTTAAGGCCTTCTACCCACTGGTTCAAGGCGGCAAAAGCCACGATTTCAAAGCTGTACGACATCACCCATGCAGTTACTGTTTTTCCAAAAATTTTATAGCGTTTATCTTGAATGTGCTATCCAATTCTGAAGACTATGGACGCAGCAGACGAGCCCCAAATGAGTACGAGGACAAGGTGCACTACGATACAAAATCTGTCTGACTAATCTCGCTTTATCTATCAGTCGGCAATACAATAATTTGTTTTAGGATTTATTCGTAATGACCCCTTTATTATTTGTTAGTGTTTTTTGACGACAGAGCCCTCTTAAGGTACTAAATTAAAAAATATATCTATCTTTCCATGTAAATTTCTATCGTCTAAATTATTGGCAGTTATGCGGAGACTTGATGCAATCTTGTCCTATCGTGCGTGGCTTGGAATGCCCTCTTTTTTGTGAGGACTTTTTCAAACTCGCCACTCCAACAACGCCCCCAGAAACTACAGGTACACCAAAGAAGAAACAGTATTTTTTTCTCAAATCAAGTAAGTGAGTGTAGAATAACCTGCACGAGACGATGGTACTGTCGTATTCTGCGGAGATGTTCCAATATCACCTAAACAGATTCCTGCTGCAGCAAAAAAGCGGACTTTCCAACTTTGCAACCTTAAACGCAAATGCATTTATGTGCAATTGAGTCTGTACTAAATTGGCGCTGCCCTTTCTTTGGATTACTGCTATTTCTTCTTATTTGTTTGCGAGAAAAAGGGAGTTAAAAAGTGTGGACATAGTTTCCTTCAATTCACTGACCTAATCTGCAATAGGGCTTAAACCCTATGAATTCAGCACACTGGCTGCAAAAAACTTTTCTGAGCCATTGCAAGAGGTGTTCTTTCATTCTTTTGGATAGGCGCCGACTCTTGTGGAGCAGGTGTTGTTGGTCGCATGGGTCAGCGCATGAAAGAAAGAATGGAAGTATGAAAGAACACCTCCTGCAATGGCTCAGGAAAGGTGAATTCAATACCAACAGGACAATCAACAACTCTATTCTAGCACACATGGTGGATTCAGGACACCAGGTGGACCCCAAGGAAGCCTTCAGGGTGATCTGCAGGTTCCCACAAAACTTCCCTATGTCATTAGGTCAGCAACTGCTAGCAACAGCAGAAGCAGCTGCTATCCGGTTGGGGAAGCCGATTCTGTGTGCGCAGAAGAACCTGCTGCAGGCCCAAGCTTAGCGTGGCCAACGGCCACCTAGCTACCGGCATTTTTCCGAACCTCCTCTCTCCCTTCCCCCCCTCTCTGCCTAATTGCCGCTAAATCAGCCACTTGTTACTACCTTTACCCCCTCCCGTATCCCCGGGACTAAGCTGTTTGTAACTAGGAACATAATTTTTACCTTTTACACTAAACCCCACCCCTCCCATATAAAAGTAATGGCCTGATGAGAATTTATTGAAATCATACGTATGCTTGCCATTTTTGCAAATGCATCAAGAGCTGTTCGTAAAAACTTACGAGGATTTCTTTAGGTTTCATGTTGGGTATTCCGTTCAGGCCTGGCGTCCGCGGTTTAAAAAGGATGGCAAGCAGGATAAGTGAGGCCAATCATTTTTTTACAACTAAAAAGCGACTTCCTACTTTTAAGTAGGCATACTATTTTTTCGTGCAGCACGTCTTGAATTACGTGCAGTAGTTGATTCACGCACCACTTTAATCAAATGTGCACTTCAGTGACCTCACCAAGGGTCAGCGAACACCTCTTTAACTTACGAGTGATCGCCGTTGGTCCAGCGGGGGATAAGTGGTATTGTTAAAAGATGCACTTCCGTGCCCTCACCAAGGGTCAGCAAACACCTCCCCAACTTGCGCGTGCTCGCCGTTGGTCCAGTGGGGGATGAGTTGCATTGTTTTGGTCCCGCAAGGCTTCCTGGACCCATTATCTTCCACAATAGTCCACTGTTAGAAAGATCTACGATAAAGAATTTGGGTCTTACTTACACGAATAAGCTTGCATTATCACCTATGACAGATCGAATTTCTGCCAAGGCCGCACAGATATGTGGGTTTATATCGCATAATTTTTTCCTTCCAGAAATACGTTAAAACTATACCGCATGCTTGTTCTCCCTATGCTAGAATACTGCTGTCCGCTTTTTGGGTCTCATGACTCAGCATGACCGTAGTAAGATTGAAAAGGTTCAGCGAGTTTTCACGCGTAAAATATTTTCTGTTTCTGGGTCTGGTTTGTGTTATAAAGGTAGATTTCAGTTAGCAAACATTAATTTTTTTGGTAAAGAAGACTCGAAGCTGGTATATGCGTTCTGTTTCGCGTTAATGATAGCTCTAATCTCCCACAAATTAACGCTCTCCTTCCGGTAGACCGACCTTACGCCACGCGTAACTCTTCCATGATAATTTTACAACCCCGTAGCTCCACATCTAACCGTTCTCGCTTTTAATCTCCAAATATGCTTTGATTTGGAACAATGTTCCACTCGATATTAAGCTGTCTTCTACACTATCGATTTTTAAATGCGAATTACATAAGCATTTAAATTTAGAGGAAATAAAGTCGTTACTGTCTGTTTCCTTTCCAAACACGCAAGTTGTAGATTTTGTAAAGAGTCCTCCTGGCATTTGAAGCAGATTCAAGCAGCACTTCCAAGGGCTGCGAACTCTTCGCCGTGTTTGCAACCTTTGCTGTGGTTTTCGAGGTCAATATTAATGGTTATCGCCAACTTTCCGATGGGCTCTGGAGTCAGAGTCAAGCATCACTTCCAAGAGCTGCGAGCTCTTCTTCGTTTTTGCAACCTTCGCTGTGGTCTAAGAGGTGGCTATTTCTGGTTATCGCATATTATCGATGGCCTATAGAGTCAGGTGGGTCGCATCTAGGTGATGTTGCCTTGACTTCGACTGTCTTCGCCTGTTTTCCCGGATGACCCCATTCTTAACTCAACGATATATTATTTTTTCCCATGACCATTAACGTCCCGAACCCTCAATATCAGGTTCCAATCTAACCATATCAAACCTTGTTTCCTATTAAGGCATTTTTTCCTATAGTTTTTTTGGAAATGGGTGGCCCACTGAACTCATCCACCGATTTAGGAGTTTTTTTACCGCCCGATGACAATTATTTTATAAGAGTTCACTGTTTATCATAGTTATTTTTATTTTTATGATAGCACTAAGTTTTTAAAGACAGGGCCCCTCGGGCCTTAAATATACAAATTACTATTATTATTAAGAAGAAGAATGGTATATTGACGATTTTAAAACTTGAATTATCAGCAAAAATGGCTCCATTCACGGAGAGCATATGGAAAGGTAAATTAAGGATCATTTTAAAAGGACAAAGGTAAAAGGTCATGCAATACTCGCAAGTCAAGTTTTTCACAACATTCACCTCAACTATGGCGACAGATCAGCTTTTAACTTTTCCATTTCTGCTTCTTTACACGCTTTTTTCTTTGTGTTGTCATCCTACTGAGAATTTTCGATGTAGGTGTTGTTGGTTATTTGCATATGCGACAGATTGGCCGCATTTGACAAATATTGGGATGATGATATGTTGTAGATAAAATAACTTGTTTTCGTGCATTTAAAAAGGTAGCAATGTGCTGTATATATGACCTCATGATCACAAATGCAGACAAACAAAGCAGAGGATTAGAAACGATGGTATAGGATAATAAATTCCCACGTGGATGGAGAGCAAAAAATGGGTGTCTCAAATTCGAAAGCCGCGCCAGAAATTCCATACTATAGTGGCTGCGAGCCAGCTACGAGGTTTGAACTGCAATCGATATTCAAACGACTGAACGTTCAGAATGCAGCAGGTAAAGATGGTATCCCAGCAGAAGCCTTCCAAAATTATTGTTCTGCTTTGACGGACTTACTAGGCCGGCTGTGCTTGACTATATAAACTACCGAAGTCACCCCCACTGATTGGTCACTGTCCATTGCCTTACCGATACCCAAACGAGTTAACGTGCGATTATGCTCAGCCTACCGCGGTATTCGTCTTATAGATATAGCCGCCAAAGTTTTGGCGACCATCCTTCTCTGCAGATTTTTAACTGAACACCTCGACCGCCTTCGCTTCTACCGCGCTTACCAGTGATCCGATGTGCCTCTTTAATCATCGATAAGCGCATATGCCTTGCATCTGTTAGCCAAGAAAAAACAACAACAAGACCATGGAATGAAAATCTATTGCTTTATCTTAGTACCTTTACCTTTAACGCAAGCAAAAATAAATAAATAAATTTTATATTTTGGGCACAGAAGTCCTAAATTTTGCAAAACGAGTGCTTTGGAAAAATAAATATAAAGTAGGTAAAGTTGGTAGGCAGTGGGAGTGTTTGGTAATTTAGGCAGATAAATTCATATTCACCAACACATGGTCATTTTAAAATAACAGTCAACACTCCTACAAATACGGCCATGCGGTTAGAACGCTACCTGTCGCTTTTATGATTCGCGGGTGTCGTCAGGTTTCCCACTTTCTTATATTCATTGTCTTCGGCGTGGCTTTCTTGTCCTGTTTCCTTGGGGCATCCTTTGTTCTGCGTCGGTTTGCCTTCCTACATTCACCTCCGCCGTTTAATCCGCGTCTGCCAGGTCGGTCAGTAGTTCATAAGCTTTAGTTTCATTTGGCCTCGCCTCGCAGATTTCGCTTCTCTGATCTACATATTACAAAAAACTAGACGGAAAATGATTCTCACCTGCCGCCGCGCGTCCAACACGCGTTTTCTCCTGGTCTAAATTTGCGGTTTCGTAAAAAGACAGAAATAAGTTTGCATGCAGACGCTTGTTTACCCCCGGCTCGCACGAATCGCGGTTGTCCTCTAAAATAACACATAACATAAGTGACAAGATTACCCTTACCTTCTGCCTCATCCAGCTTATAGATTTTTTCCTGCGGCATTTTCCACAGCAGAAAACGGAACACTCACCATTCCGCGCAAGCTTCCTTTGGACTATTTCGTTAGTGCAATCGCACCGACGCCAAGAGGGCAGCAGTCCTTTCTGTTGACAGTGCGAAACCACATCGTTTGAATCAAGAGTATTCACTAGCTCTTCGTATTGCGTTGGTTGAGATAGCCTGACAAATCGCGCACTGCGAGTGTCGGGGCTGCAACAGACAAATAAGCCTTTTGTCAGCAAGTCAACAATTTAAGCTGTTAAGTTTCTGTTACTTTCTTCGAAAGCATAGCTCTCAACACGTTGTAAGCTGCATAAACTACTATTTTATAGGGTTCCCCAGCCAGGAAGAGCTTTTAAAAAATCTGCCTTAACATACCTTCTTTGTACTTCACCTGGCCATACAGTTTCCTCGGAGGAAACCAGCGGCGTTGTTCTCATTGTCGGTGAGCTGCATTATGCAATGGGGTTCGCGCCTAAGGTGCCTCCTGCGGCTTCTTACGAAGAAATGAATTGAGGCCAAATTTTATCATTTCGCGGCCAATGCAATTTACATTTGTAAGAAATGTAATCTAAAATTTAAAAAAGTCAATATTCTTTCCCAGTCAATCCTCATATAGCTTAAATATTTTCTCTTACTTGACTTCCACATCTCCCGTTGTTCATATTTCTACGCCAGCATTTTCTGTCATTTGTGCTTTCTGCCAAAGCGATTTACATTACGCGTGTAGCGGGCCGGGAATGTCGTGGTTGGCACACACCTAAAGGAGTAATTCACGCATGTGATTATCCAGAAGAAACGCCGAACGGGGTTGTCAATCACCACGACACGCAATCATTAGATTGAAGAAGAACGCGATAGTAAGAAATAAGGTCTGCAGATATAAAAAGGAATGGTAAACAATAAAGAGCGGGAATGATACGATACGGGGGATTACCAAGGCTCCGTAAAAATGACCCATCTGGAATGGAGGGTGTTTTCTAATGTCTGATCAGTTACACGTGGAGAAAGCAATGCTGTGGGCGACTGCAGGGGTGGGACGGGAGTGCTGACATTGTGTGCCTGACTGTGATAGGAATGACAACGATGACGCTGGGAAGGGGTTCAGCGGCTGTGAGGGAAAAGAGCACCAGTTTCTTCACTGAAACTCGCTCACATCATCTTAATCCTGGGTCCGCACCAAAAGTGACCTTGGTGCGTTCAAACACCCATTGTTCGGTTTGGCTCATTATACGCGCACATTTAATGCCATCCATTTGCAATCTTGCTTCTCTCTCTCTCATTGGTTGCCACCCACGCCGGTTCAGTTTGCCGCGTCCTTGGACTTCAATATTCAGTTACCTGATTATTCGCACCAATAGCATGCTTCCTGGTTAACTTTTTGGCACGTTAGCTTTAACTTTACTCTTATGTTCCTCTCTCTTTACACTTCGGCCTTCTTGGACTCTTTATTAAAGCAAACCTTCAATTGTGGCTCTTATTCTTATTATTATTTCCATTTATCGCCGTCTACAACTTGTCAGTTTACTAGCCCACCCTCATAACCCCCTATTCCCAGGTGCCCATAAGACAGAAGGACCTTTGATTCACAATATCGCCTTGGCCTCACTAATCATTCTCGCCAAAAGGACTATTTGTAACTAGCATGAATACAAGCGAATGCTACGATGATGGTCAACAATCTTGGTCATCTGCTTTATTAAGCTACAATGGCTAAACTTGCATCGATTACTATCAATTACACCCAATTACGCGGTGACCACTCAAAATGCCGAATTGATAGATGCTATGAATGTGCCCCAGATTTTGATGATTTATAAGAATATGTTCAGCCAGACAATCTGCGGGGTCACTCCTTGTCACGACAGAGGAAGTCAGTCAATGCAGTCGTCCGAGGAGTGCCTTTTCACAAGATTTTTGGAGCATTGAACAGACTCCTTGACGCAGTAGTGCTTTAAAAATATGTTAGAACTTTGCAATGTAAACACGATACTCATTTGCAGTGAAACTTCTGCAGATACGAAGGAATTAACTACAGGGTGTCCCAAAAATGTATACACATTTTGAACAATTGTAACTTTGAGGTTTAATATAATTTCAAAAATGCGAATGTATTAAGCATGATCATTGCATTGTTAATCCACTGAAATTTGCTATATTTTAGATAATTGAGAAAAGAACAAGCCATTGAAAACTAATGCACCCAAATACAAATCAAACTGTTTTATGGTGTGTGCGATTCCATTGCTTCGCATTGTCAGTAGTGTCTGGATAAAATGGATGTCAGTTTGAGATCGTGCAGTTAGAAGACAATAAAACGATGCTTGTTAAGAGTTTTGCACTTTCTAAATAATAAAATTATCATAAAATACAAAGTTCACAATTATTTAAAATGCGTTTTTATTTTTGGGACACCCTGTATTATTGTACATGTACTGAGCCATATGATGGAAATTGTCTCAATGGCGGCAGTCTGCGCCTGGTTAACACAATAATAACATTAATTTTCCAAGATTTATTGCTGTAAGAAATAAATTATGTTGCATTTTTTGCATGTGAATAGGGAGCATGGGGGCAAAAGTCTTAGCTCCTCAGTAAAGTTACTTCAAGTGACTCAATTTGGTGCAATTCGATCCGAGTTGTTTAAGTGGTTTCCGCTATCGTTACCTATATGGCATAATTTCGACTGTAGGTCTAGGATGTGAACGCATGTTATAATCGTGATTGCAATATTCAAGTATATATCGACACAGACCTAATTAAAACCTAACGGAAATTAAACGGTTGGTTAAATTTATAAAACTTCGAGTTCCTTAATAAACAGGTAGTCATTTCTGAGCCTATGCCTATTGAGAAGTAGATTGTTCCTTTAAATATGTAGCTTCTTATTTTATCATTCTGAAATTCATATGAATAAATGTGTCTGGTTAAATTTTTCAAAACGAATAAATTTTTTTGGAAGATAGACGAGCAAACGCCCATGAATGTGGTAGCAATCCGTTAAATATTGTTTCTTGCCGTTCCCTTCATTTACACTTCTGTATAGTGCATATTATGGACGTCATCTAAATAGTAAATATGCTGGGATATCCTTTCATAGGAGTAATTTTTGTGGTGTCAAAGGGTCTATCTACGCAGGTTTAGATCACGCGTCTTTTCTCACCGCGGTTAGAAACGCGCTTTTCCTCTCACTGATTCGCCTTAATAAACGCGCGTTTATAAGGACGAATTGGTGAGCAAAATGGGCCATTAATATCTGCCAGGTTCTCCTTGACTCATTGCAATATAGTGCCGAAATGGTTTTCAGACAACCAGCTGTGGAAGAATCTGAAAAGCTGATCTGCTAGCTTTCGGTTACTAACTCATTACTGCAATATTATTGTACCCCAACTATATTTTAAAATGCTTCCCTTACTGCTGTTTGCGTCCAACATTGTTTCTAGCGCCTCGTGTTAACCAGTTTTTTTCAGCCATCGGAAAACTATTTGCTTTACTTCTATGAGCAGCTTCAAGCTTTTAGGATTTTTATCAGCCAAATTTGAGCATTTTAACCAGCTATATTGAATCGTCGCAAAAAAATTATTTTGATGATTATCCTATGCTTTTCTTGAAAAATTATAAAAGTGCCTTCGTTTTTGGGCTTTCGCAATATCAGCTAAAAAATGTTGCTATAAGGCGAAATAACGTTTAAAAGTTATTTTCACTTTTCAAGTAGAAACAAAAAGACTGTCACTGCATTTTCTCAAAAAAGTATTTCTTTTCGTAGTTCGTAGGGCTTCTTATCATAAATAAGAACCAGAAATCATCTTCAATTATGTCAAAACACTTTGAGTCTGTAAATGTATGTATATGTACGTTTGAACTTATCTAGCTGGTATAAGGAGAATATGGAAGAACTGCTATTAAATCACTAGAACCAAATTTAACTTAAGGAAGTAATACACCTCCGGCCTTTCTGTCTATTTACTTTTGCGTAAAAAATTGTATCCTGTGCTGTGCCGTGGTTTAAGCCTTGAATTATGTTAATAAATAGACACAAGCCCTTGGTGAGCTATGCAAACTTTTAAAATTACCATTAGGATATATTTACATTGCCATAAAGTGCCATGCAAGTTGGCTTTTGATGTTGGCGTCTATTGACTTTGAGATTTTATTGTTTCGTCTTGATGCTATAAAAACGACTTTATCTTTGCGGATTCTGGGTTGCCCGCATGGAAGAAGAACATAAACCTAAGATTTTTGGCTTCGGTCTCCAAAGATCATTCTTTGCCATAGTCTAGAAAGGCAGAGACCACATTAATTGAAAAAAAACACAATGAAGATGTATCAATTTATCCAAAAGGATAGTTTATTCAGTTCATTGATGGTCACTCGCTCCCTTCGATGTCTGTCCGCTTCGCCCTACTCTACTGCCTATATTAAACAGTCAAAACGGCAACTGGAAAAGCTCTGTGTCAAGTTATTTCGCTAAGACACAAAAGTGATTTTTCGGCCTTGACTCTCAGTTTCCGCTGCTCGAGGTGCGCTGTTTACGCACAGCAAGATACGATTCGGGGCATCTTACGCACCCATTAGATCGGGGTTTATTACGGCCCCACAATATCAAGGACCTTACACCGCGCGGTAGAAGGGCTTAACGTCCATTCTTTCTTATATTGCGACCTTTCACCACTTCTCTGACTTGATGCATCGAGGGTTTTATCTTTCGATTCGTTCTACATATTTTCAGTAGTTTGCTGGATTACGAATGCGTATACCTTTTTTAAAATATACCATAAATACAAAGTTAACTGAAATGTATTTAAATGTACAACTGGAAAAAAATGATGAGCGTGAAATAGGAATGCATAGCAGGAACGGATAGTATCAAGAAACAACCATATTTAGTGCAGTCAAAGAACTGAAAGAAGTAGTGTGAATATGGGACACCATGATGTTCCATAAGTTACAGTTCGACAATAAACTTAAGGTTGGTCTGGTGCTTTACAAGAACACTTTTGTATGTGACAAAATGCATCTTTCTATAGCTGTGTTCTTTGAAGTCACTCGATGGGCCTTCACTGGTTATAGACAAGGGCTTAGATAGTCTGCAACCTCAAGAGGCGCGTGATAAAGAGGCAAATTTAAAACTGTGTATATAGTCTTTTCGATCGTGTCGTTCAGTCATTTTATCCTCAGTAGTATTCCACAGATAATTAATCATCATCATCACCATCATCATCATCCACTTTGGGCACCCATAAAATTTTTATATTTTATACGATATTATCCTTTTATTGACATTTTGTTCGTTTCTGACGGAGTGTACAGTACAACGTTGTAAAGCAGATAAGGAGTCCTAGAAGGATTAATCAGGTTTTTAAGTGTGTGAAGAGTGCATTGAGCTTTGGAATATATATATATATATTCCAAAGCTCAATGCATATATATATATATATATGAGGTAACAGAGTAGTAAGGTGTCATGGTGTACTCCTTACCCAATTGCTCAATAAAATCTCAGACACGTATTTAACCGATGATTCTGTTGCTGTATGAGGCAGCAACGAGGAGTTCAGCTCCTTAGTGGATCTTTCAGCACACCCTGTGTCCTTTATCCTAGAATTCTGGTGCACTCACTGATGGGCCGAACGTCTCACAGTTGTTATGTAGTGGCAGGATAGTGGTGAAACACGCATCGAGGTTTTTACCTAGTACTCGTGATGTCAACATGGTGTTTCACGTAAAAGGATATATAAACTGGGAATCTCTGAATTCCACATTATTTTTAAAGCGCTAATTATTTGCTTCTGGTAGACCATATAGGTGTCTGTAGGATGGCCTTAACCAAATTCCTCATAACTGACAGACTATATATTGACTGCGAACCCATTCTTCTCGGTCCCTCCTTGGGACTTGTCGTTTCGCTTGCAGGATATTTACCGGAGGTAACAGATATCTCGCCATTGATACAATAGCAGAAAGGCAAATTTTTCGTGAAAGCTACTCTGCAAGGTGTTAAGTACGCAGGCAGGTGCAGAACATGCATTTACAACAGAAAGCATTAACGCCTCTTACCTACTCTTTAACTCCTAGCTCAGTTATAAGCACTAGAGCTTATGGAAGAGATATGTTGCTTTGCATTTTGTTCGAACTAATTTTTGGTTTGAAGGCAAACGCATGTTTGTTCAGAAACACTTCTTTGCCCTGCACCCGTTCAGTCTTTTATGCCGTCTTTGGTTGGATCAAATGACGTTAAAGTGAAGCACAGAAATGGTTTAAACTGTCTAAACTGCACCCGCCGGCCGTTAAATATTTGTTGAATACATGCCGCGTATGAAGTAAAATAGTTCTCCCGATGGTAAAAGTGGCACTAATTACTAGACGAAAAACAGCGAGCAATTCAATGCAAGTGTGAATAAGTCGTGCGAAGTTGTTGGCCTAGTCTCACCACTTATCAAATCGATGAGATGTAAACACTACAGGAATGTTGCTTAGAGTTAAGAGTTCTGCCAAGTCAGCTGTTTGCGAGCTTCAAGAGGTTGGCCGGTGGCTCTCAGTCCCAGTTCACACGCTGCAAGTTTTAAAAAGATTTTGAGAGTTGTCGTTGCCACTATAAAACCATAGAAACTCCTAATAATACGTCTACTGCAATGGTAGTGGTTGTGGGGAATCTCGAATCATACTAAATATCTGTACTGTTTTGGCAGAATTTCGTGGGTGGTCTAAATTGTAGCAGTTACTGAAAGTATAAATATTTTGGTGTTTATGTAGTTTATATGCTCATTAGCTATTCATCTGAAAATGTTACATGATTAAATATTTGCGGAAGTTTATTCACCCATATTTTCTCGATGATAACCCAATATTGCCTGATAGGAAATATTCAGTGGTTTATAGTCTAAATTTTCCAATTCTAGTAAGTAACCGATATGGACCGAGTCAACGTCTCGAGTCAAAGTTTTCGCATAATACAATCTGATCCGTTACAGGTAGGTATAAGTTACTAAATAGCTCCATTATTTCATCGAAAACTGATAAGCACGCATTGATTTAAGGTGTCGAATAAGGCTTTTACAGGTCTGGCAGCAATTTTCCATGAATAATAGGGTAAATCACTACAAAACTTCCGCTGAGAACCACAGGCTCATAGGCGAAAACACAAACAAGTGCATTTATTATGTACATAAAATGCTACTCTACATACAAAAGCTAATCAAAGACGTTTTTCGATTTCCAGATGCCTCAGTCGCCCCAGTTAGTGGCGCAAAGTGCGTGTCTGGATCTTCTTCAAATGCATTTTGCGTAGTTTAGTTGCATCTGAACCCGAGAGGAACCTGGTAGGACTGGTGTCAGTCAACTATGATGATATTTCAACGATAGCCCAAGGCTCCTGTGATTTAAGAGACATGCGCAAGCATGAATATGCATCTTCTGTGGTAGAATTTACAGTTTACACGAGCATGGTGGTGCCCTGTCTATCTAATTTGTCAGGGTAGGAGTATGGTTGGTTTGTTTTTAATTATTCGGATTCATAGTTTATAAGATGGACATAGTGACAAAAATTCTAGTGATGGCTTATTGTCAAGTATCCATGCTGTTTTGCTACGAACGTTCGCTGATCTGCTTCCCTTGTCGGTGCTTCTGGTAGAAGCCTCAATATTTTTGCATATATTTTACTAAAGCGTTTCTCTACTGTTAGTATCGTGATCAAATTCTATAATTCCAGAAGATAAATCAGCGAGAATACGTTTGTTTTTGATAAATTCTCGTCAGGCCTATATCGTAATTAACTCAATAAACTATACGGGTTTGGTAGAAATAATAGTGCAATTGTCAAGGTAGTTGGTGAAGGGGGGATAATTGGGGTCAAAATCTGATCAGCGTTAGGGGGCCTAGTGATAAGCTGTGGGCTGTTAGATTAGTGACTTCAGGCCAAGCTAATATACTGGTCACAAGAGCCGGTGTTTGTCCAAAAGAGTACGAGAACACATTCCACCATAGCTAGAGAAGGACCAAATGAAAGGTGGAAACAATTCCATTCTAGCGCACCTGGTAGACTAAGACCATCGCATGGGTGCCAGAGAGGCCTTCGAAGTGATCTTCAAAGTGCCCTCAAGATATTCAAAATTCCTTGGACAGCGTCTGTTGGGTACGGCAAAAACAGCCGCCATCAGGCTACGTCTATCGGTCCTGTGCGCCCAAAAGAACTTCGTAACGCTGCCGCAGTTACCATTGGCAAAAGTCGCTAATTAAACAGCCCGCCGCTTATCACCTTTATTGGCTATCAGCCCTCCAAAGGCTGATCAGATTTTTGATCCCAAGTATCTCCCCCTGCCCAACTACCCTGACAACCACACTGTTTTTTTCTAGCAATCCACATAGTTTGTTTACTTAATTATGATATAATTGTATGGGCCTGACAATAATTTATCGAAAACAAACTTATGCTAGCCAGTGTATCTTCTAAAATTTTCAATGGAAATTTTCGCAAATTTAAACCAAACTCTATATGAAATTAATCTAGCTAAACATAGACCAATGAACGTAATTTAATGGATATTTGGAAGGAAATTGGGCCTAAGTTTCTCTTTAAGTTGTAAGAAACCACATTAATTGTTTCGCAGACCTCATAAGAGCAATTTTATTCAAACAGTCATTTTATATCGAAGGCTGCCTTCTTAGGTATTGTATTCTATAAGGGTATAAAAGGAAGTCAATTTTAAGTCATGTTTTTAAGGATTTTTACCCTTTTTACTGCACTGTAATATAAAACTACTAAAAACAGGACAGGCTGATAAATGTTTTGGGCGAGATACATATCAGCCTATATTTTGTGTATTTACCTGCATAACAAATTTATATATTTTGTTACTAGAGCCACCTAGAAGACTGAAAAAAGCCCTAATAAAGTCCGCCGTGTGCTCACCACCAGTAAAGTATCTCTGCAAAAAGGGGATGACTACTGAGTCCGTGGAAGCCAACCACGGAGCCCCCAGCGAGTTGCTACTAGAGTTCCTCGACAGTGTCATGTACAGGCGCTTTGACACCGCACTGGTCCTCTGTCGCAAAATCATTGAACTCGAACCGGACAACTACCAGGCTCGAGCCTTTTTACCTATGCTGCAGGATGCGCACTCGATGAAATCGAAGGGCTACTTCAACCCACTGATGCTCTCTTCCGATTCAGAGTCCGAGGAATCTAGTAGGGATGCTAGGGAGGCTCGAAACGAAAATAGAGCCGCCTCTTCGTCCTCCTCGTCCTCAGAGGAGTGGGACTACAGCACAACAACTGAGTCGAGTGGGTGTTCAGACAATGACGATGGAGATCTGTAACCCAACGATCTAACAGTTTGCTTTCAAACTGCCCACCCAGTAATACACCGAACCCCCCCCCACTTTCTCTGTCTTTGTTCGTCTCACTGTGTTAGAATTCCACTAAGGCTGCGTAACAGGCCGCGTATTTATTGTAAATTGCTCATGTGTTGAAAGTTGACACACCTCATTTCTTTGTGAGTTATATTTGTTTGAACATAATTGTATCTGTCAGAAGCTAATTTGATTTGAGAATATTCAGCTATGCTAGATATTGGTATGTTATTTGGTGAGTTTTCATGAAATGGATTTGTCAGAGCCCTTTAATGTCTTCCAAGGACAGCCATAAAGGTGGCATGAATACCACTGGGACCTCACTACCGTCACTGAATTGCAGTTGTAACGCTTCTGATTTAGACTAGTGTCAACAGCCTGAGAACTGACACTTGCCTGCAGTTTTGGAAGGTGTTTCTTCACCCCCGTTTCAGACGAATGACAAAATTAACCTGATTTCACGATTTCAGAATAAAATACTTTGAGACAGGCGTGGGTTTCATTTTGGCAGGACATGCAGCATGACTGAAGAAGGATAAGCAAGGTGTTTGTGGACCTTTAGGATGACCGTTTCCAAGTGCGCTGACCTTTATGGCACAAAACGTGCCTACGACCAGAAACTGCATGCTTTATCTTAAACCTGAAACGCCGAGTAGGTCAAAGTAGACTGGGTTTAAGTAAGATGAATTGTTTTATTTGACTAAACTTTTCCCATCCCTTCAGTTCTAGGGGTATTGGAGAATAACTTTTTAGATATTTTAGAAATTACAGTTAACCCGAGGTTCTGTGACCGGAGCACTGAAGATAAACCGATGTACTTCATCTGGTTTACCCGAAGACTTCGGTTCAGGGGTGGTGAAAAAAAACTTTCTAGATGGTAGCAGTCGAAAAAAGAGCAGAAACACATATAATGCCTTTAAAAACACAATCGGAGCCGTTGGAGGGAAACATTAGGGCGACTGGGAAGAAAGATACCACAGTGAGATAATGCGAAAAGATAAAAAAACTCAGGAAACATTTGGTGTTACGAGGTTTCCACGGCTTGTAGGCGTCGCCATAGTCACTATGTTCGCACGCTTTTAGTACACAGACGGCGCCGGCGCTTTCGAATTTACCGCCGAGACTCAGGTAACCGTCGGAGACCCATCTGCTTCGTGTTAGCAGGCATGAATTAGATCCTAGAAAAAGGCTCTCAACAGCGAAGGGCTCGTCCCCGTAAGGGAGGACCCCAAACATCTGTGCTTTAAGTGTTAAGTTTAAAACGGGGTGGCATCAAGAACTGAACACACACTTCGAAATATCTCTTTGGTTGAAGAGTTTATAGAATCAGCTTAAATCTCCCAAAAATTCCAGGAGACAGTACGACCGGAAAGTGAGTGACGGTTTACGGATTGAGAGCTGCTGTTAAGATCAAGGACAGAGCCCAACTAGTAAGAGCCTCAGACTAGGTAGAGAAGATAGACGTCAGTGTGGGAGAGAATTGCAGTCAACACTGAATGGACGGAGAACGCGCAGCTCCGTTCCAGCGCCGGTTTCCCTAGGCGTCCGAGTTTTTTTAGTCTGACCGTTCCTGAATCAGCTATCGGTTTGATTAAACTGTGTCGATGGATGTGCTGAGCCTCTCATAAACCTTCAACGACCGCTAACGAAAGTCACTTTTACTGCTTCGCCTTAGGCTTCATTTCTCTGGCCCTGACAACAGCTGTAGCAGATAGTATTGCCGGTAAACACAAGGGAGACAAAAATGGCCATTTCTGACGCATTATCCGTCGTCAGTCAGTCATATGAGTGAGTTCCGTTAGCGGTCTGTGAACGTTCATCGACCAGTGTCAATATCTCCTGGCCTAAGCTGGTAAGACAACAAGCTCATGGCTCAATGGTTAGGACGTAAGACTTTGATGGGAAAAGCTCGCGGGTTCACGCCTCGGGTGGTGCACCACTTGGGTCTGGGTATGACCCGCTGACGACGGTAACTAAGCCAAAAATGGAAGAGGACGAAGGATTGTCGAGCACCGGATCAATTTTTTTATTGTTCTGAGCTTTCGGGTTCTTATGAGAGTCCATAGTCAGCGATAAAAGCGTCAACGGAAAACAGGCAACATTTATAGGGAAGGAGCCAATCAAACGTAATAGCGGAGGTGGGGAGGTAGAGGGAGGGGGAGGGTCTACCGTCAGAAATAAAAGCGGCCACGAAGACAAGCAACAATTGTAGGGGGAGGAGCTAATAAAACATCATACGAGGAGGGAAAAGTTTGAGAGGCAGGGGGAGGGGGGAGAAAACTCATTAATCACCAGTGTCCTCCGTGCGGATATTCCTGCGGAGGTTGATGTACGCGGGCGCTAACTCAATACATCTGGCCCAGGCTTCAATGAGTTCGCGTTCGGTCTTGCTCTCGGCGTGAGCAATTATCCTCGTCGCTGAGAGGTTAAAGTCGTGGTATTGCACACCTTCTCAAGGCTACCATGCACATCCAGGTAATGAAAGTAAAAGACCCAACGAACAGTCAGGGGTAGTGTATCGCATCCCATGCTGAAGCTTGCGGCGGACAACGACATTGTCTGTCTCCCCCTTCGTTGTCCAAGGCTCGCTGCCCCATAGTCGTGTTGTCAGAAGCAACTGTTTCAATGCTTTCTTTCGCTGGCGCCCCCGCCCTCCGAGGCTTGACCTCGCAGCTGCTTCCGGCCTACCGATAACAGCTGTGTCAGCATCCGCCGTTCTTCGGCGTGTCGGCGTACCCGACAGATGACCTCAGCTTAATAAGTGCGCCTTCCTAAAAGCCACTTAACGCGTCACCTCTGGCCAACGCAGCAGGCGGCCTCTGCTGGCAACATCCACTCGGGCAATTGCGACACACCCAATGGCAGAACACTTGAACTCGCTTCACGGTCATGTAAAAGCAACTGTCATCACCCCGCACAACAAACAGTCGACACTCTCGGGCGCGACTGGACGCAGTCAGGACCAGAGCTGGCTTCGCTAGTGGCCACTGTCATCTGAGACTGCAACTGGGAATTCTCTATACAATAAAACCCTCATTCTGGGGAATCTTGCCTTTTAACTTCCAACCTGGCATTCGAGATGAGGATTGTAGTGATCTAGGCACAACCACTACTTAAACCCCTAGAAGCTGCCCTTGTAACTAAACAGGGCAAAATAAACACATGCTGGGTTTCCGCATACACGAAAATAAGCTGACTGTCAGGCGGGGTGACTCACTGTCGCAAGTGACTGCCCACACCTATGGGACGGGCCACGACTTTAACGTCACAGCGACGAGGATAATTGCTCACGCCGAGAGCAAGACCGAACACGAACTCATTGAAGCCTGGGCCTCGGATGACAACTCAGCGAACATATTTATTGAGTTGGCGCCCGTACTTATTGCCCGCCACAGCAACATCCATGCGGAGGACACTGATGATCATTAGGAGGTTTGGCAGATTTGCTTAATTTTAGCTGACCTCCTAATAATAAACTCAACCTTTTAGTCATTCTGGTGGTTTCTAGATGATTGCTTAGGAAATCCTGCTTGGGTAGTCAGCTTGCTGTTCCGTATTGGTGGATTTTATACGAGCGGTAAAGTTGGGCGGGTAATATCGACTCAAGTGTGATTAAATTCAGAGCGCGAGGTGGGGCGTTTGTAACTTAGCGGTTAGAGCGTTGGCTTCCGGTAAAGGCCTTCTCTACTACGTGGGTTAAAATCCCGCCGTATGCCTCGAGTTTTTTCACAATTCGGTCAACTGAAGCACTGGTGATTAATGAGTTTTCTCACCCCCTCTCCCTCCCTCTCAAACCTCCCCCTCCTCGTATGACGTTTGGTTAACTCCTACCCCTACAACTGTTGCTTGTCTCCGTGGGTGCTTTTATTTAGAGTGTTGGATTTCTAAGCAGCGGGTTCGAACCTCGGGGTGGAGCTAGGTATGGCCGGCTGATGACGGCTAGTAACTCAGAAATGGCCATTCCAGTTTTCCTGGTATTTTTTGATAATATTCACCAGGCTAAGCCTAGCTACTGTCAATTAGACACAATTGGGTTTGACTGAGTTTTATAGTTCATGTTTTGCCCCCCGAAATAAATTTGTTGGTTTGCTGACGTTTCGGACAGCTGGGCCGGCTGTCCTTTGTTGAAGCGTATACTGAATTTATAGATCAACAAATTTCAAGTTACGGCTGTGTGTGTTGGCATTGGGATGATCGATTTTGCTTCGCTCGCTGCTTGGCCCTTCGCGTGGATTTTAAATAGCTTGACGGCAGTTGGTGTTCTGTTTCGTCCCCGCGGAAGAAGATGCTGGTAATCCTGTTCCATCTTCCAGTGACTTCGTCGCACGGCCGTCTTCGTCTGCAAATCCTGACTTCAGTTTGACCGTGTCCTATCCTTTGCTTACGTAATGGCGTAGGACTTTGTAGGCCGTGGGCAGGTCCGGATGCCCGTGGACAGAGTTGGCGTCTGAGTAGCATGCCTCAAGCGTCAGTCTTTCCGCTTTTGAGGCTCCTCAGCCTACGATGGTCGTCCCTTGAGTATCGAAGCTGTGGCCAGTCTCTCCAATATGTGTTGCAGGCTGCGAGTTTGAGTCTAGTCTACGGGCCGCCACTTTGTGCTCGTGTAGGCGGGTCTGCAATTTACGCCGAGTTTTACATTCATCTGGCACAAGAAACTAAAAAACTAAGACAGGGTACGCCTACTCGTGCGTGCTGCCAAGATGCGTAGACCCTGATACTAAGCTAACTGTGGGTTTTGTCTAGAGAGGGGCAAACGCCAATCCATTTTCGGCTGGTCAGAACTGTTTGCACAAGTAAGCAAAAAAAATCTGCTAGACGCATTTGCTCCTGATAACTAACGAACGACAATGCACGAACTGCCCATTCATCACCCGCAAGTAGGCAGTGTTTGCGAGCAGAGAGGTGTGCTAAGTTTAGCGGGACATGTGCACGTGCAAAAAGTTTTTTGTTTGTTTAGGGAAGTACGACGGCAACGGCATCAAGGTGTCATCCCTTGACATCGAAAATTTATCATGCACACGAGGATTACTTCCAGGAGTCTGACCCAATTATTGGCTAGAAGACCTACACCGGCTTATGCACTGGTAATCGTACACGCAAGGGGAAAGAAGGTGTGCATACAAAACGCGTCAGTGTCAGTTTGAAAATGGTGTGGTATCGGCTAATGAACACACACACACACACACACTTCTGAATATCTTTTAAGTTGTGCTTATATATCCCAAAAATTCCAGGCGCAAGTACGAGCGGAAAGTGTTTACACATTGAGACTGCTGGATAACAGAGAAGGTTACATGTCGAATATAGTAGATCAGTCTGGCAAACCGTACTGAAAAGGGCGATCAAACGTAATGTGCATAGGAGCGACAGAGTAATTCCCAGCTATAGAATTGCTATGAAGTAAGTCAAGGAGAGTTGGCACCTCGGAAACAGACTAAACTGATTTTGAAGCATAGGTTTTCCAGAGGAAATTCGAACAAGGCAAAGATCACGAGACTAGGGTCATGCAATTGTGTGACCTGTTATTGAACTGTATACGGGCATTACCTGTTAAACAGACAAAACAAACTGTCCAATAAATTATCGACCTTGAAGTTTGAAACTTGATAGTTAAAAAGAGCATGAGTGGTTGGTCTTAGATGGGGACTCGCATGGTGAGAGGGAAGATGGGGAGGGGTGGCAGGCAGTTATAGAAACAAGATGGTTTAGATTCCGAAGAAGAAGATGCGATCACTGGAACAAGGACTTTATTTTCCTTGTTCTAGTAATCGCATCTTCTTCTTCGGAACTGCTGCCTGGAACTCGTATATTCTCCTCTATTGACAACGGTTTAGATTATAGTGAAAGCCTGTCAAGCGTGATTAAAAGGGTGGGGGAGGGGGGGGGGGAGGGAGACAGAGTGCAGGGCACCAGTCGCTCATAGGAGGAAGGGAGAGCGCACGAGGTTTACCTCCTTTATCGGTCGTAACGACGAGAATGCGAGGTTGATAACGGGATCCAGCTGCTTACGGAGTTCTGGTTTTCACCTCCGTATTGCAGCGGTCCCCGCAGATCGCAGGAAATGCTCGGTTGTCATCCGAGATGTGACCTTGGACGCAGTCCTTGGGCAGGCCGTATGACCAGTGTCCACTAGGTGCTTCGTGATTGGACTCTTGGGCATTTATTTTCCATCCTAAATAAGTACTTCACCCTCCCCATACGCGCTCGCATCTAGGACCAACAGGTCATGCTTATTTTAACCATCCAGTTTCAACCTCCTAGGTCGATAATTAATTTAACAGCTTTTTTAACCTAATTAACAGGCAATGACCAAATGCAGTCAAAAAATAATTCTGTTTAAATTCTGCGAACCTGGTTGTCGTCGTGTTGATGAAACTGCCATGTTTAGATTGAAGAATAACTAGGGGTTATGGGAGGAAGAGCAGTTGGTGCATTCTAACATACAGATTCCAGACTGGGCCTATAGGGCCTGATCAGATATTGTACTCGGAGCATTACAATCGCCGAGCCAAATTCCCGGTTTAAGATAGAAGACAGGAGGCACCAGAATGATGGGTGTTTGTGCACGGAACCCCGAATTGTTGTCTTAAGCAGTAGTGGCCAATGGCGAAGTCAGTGCTAGTGTTGACTTTATCCAGCCGTGCTTGCGAGAGAGCGATGGCAGCTACTTTGGTGTGTTTTTGGGCGAATTTAAATTGATGTCCAATTGGTGTGTCGCATTACCTCATGCTACGTGGCCGCGAGCGGGGGGCCGTGTTCAAGTGGCTCCTAGGTAGATGCGACCAGCTGGACATGCGTGTGTTTGCGAGTAGAAGTCGGCAAGCGTTTGCAAGTCGTCAGGTCAGTAAATCGCTCACTGTTAAGCTGCATGACCATGAGGCAGTGGGCAGTGAACAAGGAAGCGGGGCCCTTGTAATTCCCTCTAGAAGATTTTACAAAAAGTGGCAGCATGAGTTTTACGTAAAGACCTATCTTCTTGAAGTTGTCCATCTAAATTCAGACGGATGCTACAAGATTGGTCAACATATCTCTCAGTTTGGAAAGGAAAAAGGGATAACTTCCATAAAATCTGCTTAAAAAAGTCATACCCGTCTTTTTCAGGCAGAAATAAAAAAAGTTATATTAAAGGTCACAGTAACGCCTGCCTAAGCTTTTATTAAATTACTGAATTCTCACTGTGATGATGTCCTACACGTAGTTCAGGCAAATAACTGGGTTGCAAATTCAATCCGACTTCACTAAAAAGTGTCAAAACATAATCCTTATCCGCAAGAAACAAGAATAGAGTTGGCCACATGGTGATTTCAGTTGTTCGATGACTTTCCTACCTTAGCCATTTCGATAAAATAGAAGCAGTTGCCTCGGCCACAGCTTTCCAAACGTTCTTCTGTCAGAGCGCCCTTTGGTACTATGACAGCACATCGACGACTGGGTGTAAAGTTGCGGGCCCTTTTTCAACCATATTTTAACTGAGGGGTGTTCTTACCATCGGTTCATTCAAGTAAGAGAACTGTGCCTTGTTTAATTTCCGAGGGAATAAATGCGCGAACTCGGACTAAATCCTTCGGAACAAATCCTTTAAGACACTCATTGATTCATTTTCACTGACTGCTAACGGAACTCATGTGTCCCGCTCTGCTTTTGCCTTAGGCCTTATTTCTCCGGCCCTGAAAGCAGCTGTATCAACGAATAGTATAGGCTGATAGTATTGCGGGCAAAGACAAGGGAGACTGGAATGGCCAGTTCGAAGGGCAAAAGTTTCCCACCGACGAGCCGACCTGAGCGAATCGCGCCCAAAGAGATTGCCAACAGAGGAGAATATACGAGTTCCAGGCAGCAGTTCCAAAGAAGAAGATGCGATCACTGAAACAAGGACTTTATTTTCCTGACGTTTCGGATTCCCTCGGGAATCCTTAGTCATAGGTTATCGTAAACAGGTCCTGAGGGAATCCGAAACGTCAGGAAAATAAAGTCCTTGTTCCAGTGATCGCATCTTCTTCTTCGGAACTGCTGCCTGGAACTCGTATATTCTCCTCTGTTGGCAATCTCTTTGGGCGCGATGCGCTCAGGTCGGCTCGTCGGTGGGAAAAATTTGCCCTTCGAGAGTCATCTACTTATGCGCAGATCAGATTCCTGCACAGGTGTCTCGATAATAATGTGCTACCGAAGTGTGTTTCTAAAAGACCTCCGGTTAATACAGACCCCTTATCTGCGCATGTCTCAGACTTGTTTACGATTACCTATGACTAAGGATTCCCGAGGGAATCCGAAACGTCAGGAAAATAAAGTCCTTGTTCCAGTGATCGCATCTTATTCTTCGAAAATAACCGTCATTTAACACCGATGTCTGAGAAGCAGCGCGCGATCTAGCACTGGTGCGCTTCCGAAACTACTACGACCCACATTCTGCATTTGATGTGCTGGCGTTTTTTGTTCATTCTGCGGCCGAAATACCACATTCAGCAAAAAGAGATGTAATCGCTGGGAAAATAATTTTATCCGGCTGCGGTTTTGAAATCCCTTGCGGATGATTCATCAGGGCCATTATCAGAAACGGAAAACGGGTATTCACGCACAGGGAATTGCGGTATTTATGGGATACAGTCACTATGATATTGCACACTCATGACAATTAACGACTCCCCTATCGAAGATAATTGCTCGCTTGTGCTCCAATTACTTGATGCCTGGCTTGCGGGCCGTGGCTTGCTGAGCTTTCATCACACTTGGAGTTGGACGCGACGATTGCTCGGCCATCTGGTTCTGGCCTTTGCGTTAGGCGATGCGTTGTTTTATTTCTGCTAATCCTTCTGACGAAGGATCCGCGCCGATGAGGAAACGTCAAGCGAATAAACTTTTGTCCCAGCGGTCACATCTTCTCAATTACTTTCTGAGATTCGCATGTTTGCTTGTATTGACCATATTCGGTTGACAGACGGTAAAGGGAATCAGATGTGCCAGACTTCACAGTGCTACGTTTACTAACCTGATAAGTCGTATGTGGCGAGCAGTAAAAGCTATTGACAGTTCTTGATTCCATTATTTCCTTATATTCCCCAAGTGTTTGCCTAGCCTATTACGAGTTTTGTTTCATGCCAGTGCTAAGTTCAAGAGAATTATACCGACAAAGACTCAATTTGAGTAGCTGTAATCCCGGGTCCTCAAGATCCCATATTTTTATAAGTCTATTGTTTTGAGGCCAGCCAACTTTTAGTTTTCTAGCGTTAGTCCTTCCATGGGATTCAGTGAGGACCATCAGGAGAGCAGTCCTGTATTGTACAACCTCCACCCCTTTCACCTGAGAAACTCAAAATGACTGTAAATGGACCTATGTACAATGTTGGGCAAATCAGGGTTTACGCGCGACTCGACACCGTTTAATCTTACCTCCCGTCTGAACCAATGTTCACACAATTTAACCAAGTGGGAGACATTCTGTGTATGCGTCGTCTGGATTTGTCTGCCAAACCCAACTATTTCCCGGCAATGACCGTTGCACTGAACACAGCCTCCTAGAGCTACAGCTACCAACTGGGTGTCTGATTGCGTTTGTGTCTGTTAACTAATATGAGAAGAGCGCTGTCTGCGTGCGCAATTTGCTAAACGGAGCGTGTGCTGTCCGGTCAGTGCGATGATGTGCTGCTTCTACGAGCCTCCATGGTCCTGGTGAACTACAACAAAAGATATTAGAAGCCGGAATCTACCGGCCCCATCGTTTGGGGTTTCTTGAGTTTCAGTCTTAGCATAGGCGCTCTTCCTGCAATCATTCATTCATTCATTCATTTGAATTCGTGCCTTTAATGAGATGTCTCTTCCACGTACACGATAATCCCAACTTCTCATGCGAATATGGTTATTTTCAGCAGATGAGTTGTTAGTGTTAAAACGTTTTTGAGGTGCCTGGCAAACTATTTCTTATAACTTCAAATGTATGTTGTGGTAGGAGTTAGTTTGGAGTGCCGACGATGTTGTTTTTGGGGCGGAAACATCGTTGTGAGTGAAAAGTCTGGCTAATACAGGTCTATACCTGGAGCTGTGGTGAATTGAGAAGCTAAGACCGTGCTAGGCAGGACCAGCCTGTGTGCTTTCGGGTTTCCTAGCTGCAACAGCTAACGCTTTAACGAAGATGCCCCGCGTTGGGGCCACTGACTTTGCGAGCGTATACGAATTGATGTGGTCTGTGTGTTATTATTACATCCAGTTTGGTGGACTCAGATCACGCATTCCCGAAACTCGGTTCTGTCTGCGTAGTAGTGGTACGATATCCCACAGGGGTATGATCTTTGAATAAACTGTCGCGGACAATCAATACCATCAGTGCTGGATGTTTAAGGCCAGGAGACAATCTGTCCGGTAAACAAGCGGCACTGTGACACGACGAGCATGAGCCGGCATTAAATAATTGCATTGTCTCACTACTGCCCTATGGACTTGACCCAGGTCTAAACAATAATTGCGCGCCACTGAGCCCAGCATGGACCAAATTCATGCATCTCCATTATAGTCAACTCATATGTAGCGCTAAGAGCGCGTGTGGGCTTCAGTGTGTGGACTCGGGTGATGAGTGTGCAATTCATCCTCTTCGAAAGGAATAATGGAGTACAGATCCTAGGCTCAAAGATGAGCATTATTTATGTTACTCGTTGATGAAAATTCACTGACCGCCAAAGGAACTCACTTCTCCCCGCTGCCTTCGCCTTCAGCCTCATTTATCTGGCCCTATCAACAGCTAGTAGTATAGGCTGATAGTATTGCGGGCAAAGACAAGGGAGACTGGAATGGCCATGTCGGGCTTATTAGCCGTCGTCAGCCAGTCATACCCAGTCACTCAAGTGGTGCACCACTCGATGCTCGAACTCGCGACTTGTTCAGAGTATAACCCCTTGACCATTGAGCCACGAGCTTCTTGTCTTGCCGCTTTAGGTCAAAAGATATTGAAACACGTTGATTAACGTTCACAAACTGTTAACAGAACTCACCTGTCCCGCCGGCAATAATATCTGCCCATACTCTAGCTACTCTTCAGGATTTCTATGCCCGGAATCCTTCCCTGCCATCGTATCTTCATTATATGGCGGAGACAGCTGAGATGGAAATGATTTAGCCTCTGAGCTTGGAGGTATAGATGGTCCAAGTCTCCACTCCGTACAAGCGTGTTGTGAGCACGATGGCCTTGTACATCTTCAGTTTCGTTGAGAGTTGGAAACCGTGACGATTGCATACAGAGGCTTAAACCGGCCGAAAGCTTGGCTGGCTTTGGAGATTTGGCGAGCATTCTCGTCATCGATTCGAGTGTTGCGGGATGGCGTGCTGCCGAGATAGGCAAAATTGTCCACGTTCTCGAGTTCGGCTCCATTGACATGGATATGTGGAGCATTGGGATCAGTACCGGGCGGCGGTTGATGCACGACCACCGTTTTCTACGTGTTGATGGTGAGACCGAAGTTTGCACATGCTGTGGCGAATAGGTCCATATTCCTTTGCATGTCCGCTTCACTTGTGGTGTTCAGAGCGCAGTCGTCCGCGAACGGCAGGTCATGAACTGTGATCGTGGACACGCGCGTTGCCGCCCGCATGAGTCGAATTTCGAGAAGGTGTCCGTCCGTTCTGTAATTGATAAGGGTCTAGGGACGCTCGTCATGTCAGGCATCCGTCAGCATAACAGAGGACTGAAGAGTGTAGGTGCGAGAACAGAGCCTTGCTTTACTCCATAGGTGTTAAGGCTAAGATCGTTAACCCTAACATCTACGATCTTCCAGGTCCGGTTTCTGAGGAGACTATAAGAGCCTCGGGAGAGCCAGAGTAGAAGGAAGAATGTATTGTGTAAAAAGGAGTTGGAAGAAAGTGGCCAATCGGTCTGGCATAACTGTGAGAGCCGCCTGAGCACGCGTCCTCATGCGCGTCCCGCTCAGAGCGGATTCCCAAGTGGTCGTCAGTGCAGAAATTGACCGAAGACCGAAAAGCTTTTCAGGAAGCTGATTGGTCCAGAGCGCTTAGGGACGCTAGTTGGACTGCGCAAGCTGGGGGCAGTGTGGGTGCACGCGGCAAAGGGTGCGTTCGTAAGTCGCTCAGACATTGAGCGGTAGACGGACCGGGGGCCGGCCGTCAACGTAACCGTAGCATTAGTGTGATTAGTCAACAGTGGCGTTAAGGTCACTACAACTCCATTGGTCACTGCAAAGGCTTCGGAAATCCCTCCGTCGGCCATGACGCGAGCCATGATCTCGTCCTAGGGTTGGCGCACCATATGAGTGAAGTGCTCAGGACAGCTACTGCAGCCGCTACAGCTGTTGTCAGGGCCCAAGAAATGAGGTCCAAATTAAAGGCAGATCGGGGCAAGTGAGTTCCGTTAGCTGTCGCTGAACGTTCATCAACGAGTGCCAATATCTCCCGGGTCAAACCGGCAAGACAAGGAGCTCGTGGCTCAATGGTTAGGATTTAGATTCCGATTAAAAAGGTCGCAAGTTCAAGCCTCGAGTGGTGCACCAGTTGGGGCTGAGTATAAGTGGCTAACGGCAGCTAATAAGCCAGAAAGGACCATTCCAGTCTCCCTTGACTTAGTCCGCAATACAATATGCCCAAAATATTTTAGGCTTGACGCGAAAGTTGATATGAATATTCGAGCCGAAATCCAACAGCCCACACAGCCTGACCCTTACCGCGTAATATTTACAAGCTACTAACAGGCAGTTAGCTCCAGAAAGTACTTAAGTGTTTACCTTACTGACAACCTAAGTCCTCCCAAAAAGTCTAGACACGCGTGTGTCGTCGATCTTGTGTCGCTGCATGACACCACCGTGATGGGTGCGGCTCATAAATGGGTTCCAGTGTGTTCACTATGTGTTTTCTGTGAGAAAACTCTATTTTCCTGCCTTTTTTATTTAATTTCCGAGGAAAGTAATGCGTGAACATACAGTTACTTCGTCGGAAAAAAACCTTTTCAAGCTCGGTCCGAAAGTTGGATAGGTTATAACTGGATCGTTTAAGCCCAGTGATGATGTCCATGTGAGCATTCAGGAAGTCAAGTTAGGCGAACGAACGTTTTCCATTGATTCATCATCAGGCAATACAGAAATATAAGGGAGGGTAGAGTTAGCGAAAGTTTAAGCAAGCAATCAGTAGCACTTAGGGGGATAAGGGGGAGAGGTGTAAAAGGATCAAAGGGGTGAGATTCTAGTCTAAAGTGGGGACCAGAGGGGCGAAGGGTGGGGAGGAAAGGAGGAGAAGTGGTCCAAAAATTAGTTATATGATTATATTGCCTGATGCCGAAGTGATAGAAAACGTTCGTTTGCCTTACTTGACTTCCCAAATTTATAACTGCTTAGCTACCAGTGCTTTCTGCCTAACGTATCAAGTTCACTTTAAAATTAAAATAAACTTTTTGTGCATTAGGCACAATCTGTTTTCAAGTTGTCTGCTATTATGCTTTTGCAGCCAAAATTTACCCTCTTTTTTCGTGGACATTATTTCCTCAGTACGAACCTGCTGCAAACCGTTGGCAGTCGCAGACTAAAAATGGAATTGGATATGAGCACCGCTAACATGGATTTGAGAAGGGAAGCCAAAAAAGGGAAGTCTAAGAGCTGTTCCACAGCCGGTTGTATCTCCTGTACCTTCTGCGCACCGATTGATACAAAGGCAGTACTATGTTGCTACCACTTTCTGTTGAGGGCACAGCAACTTCTCAGTGTGCACTACGCTGTCATCCCTGGCGGTGTGCGTGTCAAAATGTCGCTGCTTTATACAAAAAACACAAGTGAGGAGGAATAAGTAAGTTGCTTTGTGGGGTCGATCTCTGACGTCTGACTTGACCTCTTGTTCCCGTCCATATAGTGATTTTATTGTAGACCGCTGCTATGTCCTCCCGCACTCAGCTCTTTACGCTAACGCAGATGGTAGCGGAATCCATGTAGCAAGCATCACAGAAATTAGTCTATTCTGCGTGCATTCGTATCTACAATTGTTCAAAACATTAGACCAGTACACCTAAGAAGTAGCTTTCAATTAGTGCAACACAAAATAAAGGCTGCTTTTTGGAATATTAGTTTAATAATACACATGTGGTATTTTTGAGCAGTATTAGTACATAAACTTAGGTTTTATTGGGTAATTATGAAACAACTTAAAATAAAAATTCAAAGAAATCGCCAAGAAATTACTGAGCTGACTTTTATTTAATCCAAATTTTGAAAATATTTCAAGTTTATTCTTGTAAAGAATAATAACTTCATAAATTTCATCTTGTTAAATAGCAATTGAAGAAGGAATAACCTATCGATTTCTCTGAAAAGCTTATTTCGGTCGCACAAATAGACGCTTCTTTGCCAGAATAGCACCTTTTTGTCCTGTCTTTTTCTTTGCAATGCATAAATCTCTCTCGTCGAAATGAAAAGACTATCAGTTTAATCTATGGCAGACCCATATCCGCTTCTGCTCTCTGATTATGTCTCTGACCACGAATCCGTGAGGGAACTCGGAACATCAGGCGAATAAAAGTATTGTCCCAGCGATCGAGTCGTTTTCTTCTCTAGTCAAGTCAAGTCAAGTTTATTAAAGGAAATATAGGCAAAACGCCTTTGAACTCCCTATTGGTCCATAGTGTTTAAGAAATGCAAAGAAGTCGTTGACACAATTTTAGGCGACTACTCGCTTGTTTCGAGCAATACACTCACATTTGGTGATGTCAGTTAACACGAGCCATCAGTGCAACTGAGCAAGAAGAGTAGACAGTGAAAAAGCTCATATGGTATGGATCATAATTCAAGATTGAATGTCATTTGTGGTTTTTAGGAGAAAAACTGTCGCTCGTGGGAGAAAGTATGTGAAAGAGAGGACCAGGATGTTGCTGTGAATGTTGGCGGCAGCCATGGGGTCCATAATGAGTAATATCTACATCCGAAGGGCCACATGAGGAGGAGACCTCAGAGTCACGAGAACGTCAGTTTGCTCTATATTTATAAGGCTGTAGGCAAACACACATCTCAACCTGGTTGCATTAGCCTAGCTTGCGGCCTCGGACGTGAAGTATGAATTATTTCAAGTATCTGACTACTTAGCAACCAATATTGAGTTATCAAGTTTACTGAAAGTCTTCTGAGGAAAAGTAAATCTAAATCAAACATAATATTATTGCCTTTCGTTGTTGCCGAATAATTTGCACATCTGAAGGCTGAAAAAGCAGAGCAGGCTCTCAGCTACTGCGTTTCCGACATGGAATTTCGAGGATGGGACATAGAGGGAAGACGTTCGCTTACCCAGGATTCATGCTTGGCGGAAAAGTAGGCTGGCTTATTTCCGCCCAGACACGCGTGTGTCCATGGCCTTGTGCCGCTGCATAACACGGCTGTGACGGGTGTGACTCATCAATGGGTTCACGCGTGTTTTCTGCAAGAAATCACTATTTTCCAGCCTTGTTTGTTTTCTTTCCGAAGGAATGAATGCGTGAAAATGGCGTTACTCTTTCAGAACAAACATTTTCGGTCCGAAAGGTGGATAATTTATAACTGCTTATCCACCAGTATTTTCTGCCTAAAGCTTACTTTAGAATTAACATTAGCCTTTCGTGTATTATGTAGAATCTGTTGTCAAGTTGTCAGCTAGTATGCAGACAAAATGCACCCCCCTTTTCCGTGGAAACTGTTTCGCCCCAGAACGAAACTACTACTGCAAACCGATGGCAGTTGCTGACTATAGATGGAATTGAATATGAACAGCACCGGTGACACGGATTTGAATATGGAAGTAAAAAAAAACTCTAAGAGGTGTTTCAAAGCTGGCTGTCTTCTGCGCACCGAGAAATACAAAGGGGGTACCATTTTGCTACTTCTTTTTCCTGAGGAGCACAACAGACGCTCTGTGCACTAACCTGCATCCTGTCATCCCTGGCTGTGTGTGTGGGTGTGTGTGTGTGTCAAAATGTCAAGTGTCAGGAAGGGTTTTCGGAGGACAACAATGGTGCAGTTCAGGCTTTGTGTAAGAAAAGCAGACATTCTTTGCGAAAGTAAGTAAGCTAGACAAAAAGCTATCTAACAATAAAGGTAAAGATCGGTCGCTGAGCGAAAATTGCCCACCGGGTAAAATCTGGAATGTTCAGTAACCTTTTTGCCAAAATGCGACTTTGAAAGGTCGGCAACCGAAGGGCAGGCATTATTACGGAGGCAGAAATACCATTACCAACTGCATTTTCTGTAGCCTACGTGATCAACAGCAGTAACACAGCTCTCTCTTCCTGTTTTCCCCCTCCCCTCCCTCGACCGGTTTCGCCAAACCCTCAGCCTTCTCTTATCCGCGTCCATCCCCTCTTCCTCCCCCTATTAGCATGACTTACTTAACTTAAATACATATTTGTCCGCCTGCTCTTCCGTATGTTAAAGAAGTTTGATTTTATCTTAGGAATGTAATCTGAAAACTAGAAAACAGTTAACAATCCCATCATAGATGTAGAAAGAATAGGACAAAGTCATCTACTTCACGAAATGCATAGTGGTCTATTACCTAACCGTCCAAATTATAACCGTCAAGTAAAGAATCGAGAAATAAGCGAATCAAAATAAGGCTTGAAAATTTAACGGAGATTACCCAACACTTTTACCCTAAGTAACGAGCCACAAGTTAAGTTTGGATTAAGTTGCTTAAGATTCAGTTTAATTTTTTGTCGGCGTCAGCTGTTTCAGAAAAGCCGTACTTTCAAAGTATGAGGAAAATATTTGAGAAGTAATGCATATGAAATTTTTAATGCAGATTTTTCACTGTTATCCCTTGGAAAATCCATTTTTTAAATACCAGTTTTTCGGATAAACCAAATGACCCAACTTTGAAAGCGACCTCAGCGGTATTCAAACATGTGACAGAAAGCATGTTTTAGGACGCCAAAAGCTCCAGTACCAGTAAGCTGGAAGCGTAATTTTGTTCAAATGTCAGGAAGCACGTGCCTAGACCGAAACGACTCTACTGGTATTTGGCCTTTTTCATCACAGGTTCGAATTCCTCAGTGGTCATAAGCTTTCGACATAAAGCGACCCTTCAGATATCCACTTTTGGATCTTTATCCTGCCCCCCAACCTACCTGTGCATGGCTCAGACTACCCTACTATTACCTAGGATAAAGGATTCTCGACAATTTCTGAAACGTCAGGACAACAAAATTCTTGTTCCAATGATCGCTTCTTCTTCTTCGTCTTCTTCTTCTTCTTCTTCTTCTTCTTCTTCTTCTTCCGAATTCATGTTTGAATGTTACATATAAACTCGGCACATGGATTGCAAGAAATATTGATATTTTGCTCATGGTTGCTCCGCTGTTTCCCTTCAAGAAGATAATCAAAAGAAATTCAAAGCAACGTTTCCCAAGCGCAAATTTAAAAATGGCAAAAACGGTATGACTTATTGGATCCATAGCATTTCGAGAGAGCTCTTCAGTTGTTGCCTCTCTTTGCGTATAGTGAATCACGTAAGAAAGAATCAAAATTGAATTCATTCAAAAAATTGATAAAAACAAGATCATACAAAATGGCAGGAGCTGCTCAATAACATAAGGAAGCTAAAAGGCTATTGGCAGAAAAAAGAGGAAAGGTGTCTAAGGTAAAAAGTTGGGATGTAATGTGTAAAGAGGGAGCCAAATTTTACCACGGCAGAGTTAGGTTCACCACATGCTCCAGCTGTTTACATATGTCAGGTTTGAAACGCCGTATGTAGGCTGCCTCCAGGTAGCGTAGGGTACTAGTTGTTCGTGCCCGAATAAGTACTGGGAAAGAAGTTTTGGGGTCAACAGAATGGCCCGTGTCTAGCAGATATTCAGTAATCGATTAACGGGGAATTCTGCTTTCTTGTTTCATTAACCAGCTAGGTAAATACTCCTTAGCTCTGGTGGTCAACTGCCGTTGCGTTCGCCTTACGTACTTACATCCGCAAGCGCATGTAAATTCGTAACCACAGTTTGAAATGGCGTACAGTGGCAGGGCATCCTTCGCATAAGGAATTGGTAAGGACTTCGCTGGAGTACAGATTAGGAATTCGGCAGCATAGTTAGTCCTTTTAATGGCATTGAGAAGGCGCCCTTTAATGGTAGCCAGAATTGTATCGCCCTTAAAGGGCAAGGTAATGAAACCAGGCTTTTTAGGTACTAACTGCTGCGTTTTTTAGGACTCAGAGTTTTACTATACTTGTCTCTTAACTGAATTGGATATCTACGCTTCAATAAAGTACCTTTGATGCTGGCTAATTGAGCATTCAATGTATCCATTGAACATATTTTTCTGGTCCTCTGGAAAAGAGTTACGTTTTCCTTGAATGGGAACAAAACTCAGATAATGCAACTGCTGACCTTTCCATGTACAGTTATGGAAGACTGTCCGTGTAATGGAGCCAACTCTCTCTCTCTCAGGTAAATGCACGTCAAGGAAGAAAAAAAGATGGTTCTCTTGTTCCTGTTCCATGGTAAATTTAATCTTAGGATGCAGAACGTTCATTGCAGACAAAAGTCTTTTGGCTTCCCTTGGGTTGTAAACAACCTTAAAGCTATCATCTAGATATCGTCTATAAGGTGCGGTATTGTTCAATTTGGAAAATAATTTATCTACTTAATGGCCCATAAATACATCAGCAAGGTTCGGCCCAAGTGGGCTTATTATTGCGACTCCATCAATTTGTCGATAAAATTGGCCATTGAATAAAAATTGGACATCTTTTTGCTGCTGAATTCCTAATCTGTAATTCAACGAAGTCCTTACCAATTCCTTATGCGAAGGATGTCCTGCCGCTGCACGCCATTTCACACTGTGTTTACGAATTTACATGCACTTGCGGATGAAGGTGCGTAAGGTGAACGCAACGGCAGTTGGCCACCAGACCTAAGGAGCATTTACCTAGCTGGTGACTGAAACAAAAAAACAGAATTCACCGGTCATCGATTACCGAACATCTGCTAGACACGGGCCATTCTGTTAACCCCAAAACTTCTTTCCGAGTACTTATTCGGGCACGAACAACTCGTACCTTCGCTACCTGGAGGCAGCCTACATACAGCGGTTCAAACCCGACCTATGCAAACAGCTGGAGCATGTAGTGAACTTAACTCTGCCATGGTAAAATCTGGCTCCCTGTTAACACATTCCATTCCAACTTTTTACCTTAGACATCTTCCCTCTTTTTTGCTGCCAATAGCCTTTTAGCTTCCTTATGTTATTGAGTAGCTTCTGCCATTTTGTACGACCTTGTTTTTATCAATTTTTTTGAACGAATTCAATTTTGATTCTTTCTTACGTGCTTCACATTACGCAAAGAAAGGCAACAACTGAAGAGCTCTCTCGAAATGTAATGGCTCCAATAAATCGTGCTGTTGGACATACGGCAATGGAAACTAAATCTAGTGCAAATCCACTTTTAACACGCCGATAGCTACAGACTTCGTGCAAAAAAAGACCCGATTAAGCCATTTTCGTTCGGTGAAAGAAGCGTTTTGACAATAAATAACACCAGCCTTAGTTTAAGATAACTCCCTGGTGCATTTCGTCGGTTATTTATCATAGTGCAGATCAATCTTCTTTGGAACGTCTGCCCAATATCGTCTTCACGCTAGCCTAACTGCTACCACACACGTGGGTCTATAAAGTACCAGTTTAATATAAGGTGAAGTTTCTTATGATTGGCTATATGGGGGGTTGAGTTATAAATCTTTCTCGTGGATTGTAGAAAGTTTCTACAGGACTGTACAAAACTTTAAGCTCAGGAGGAGAGGTGAATGGAATAATTCTTTGTTTATGGCGATCTGATATTTGTTAAACCTTCCAAAAGACATAAAGACTGTAAAATATTCGATACCGCGCCCAGCAGCTTGGTCAAAACGAGATCATACGAAGCAAAGTAAATCCTTTATGGAAAAATAAATGAAATAAAATATTATTGCTTACGTAAGAGCTTCTAAATTGGCAGAAAAAGCCAATGTCACGCAAAAGGCGACCAGTGAGATCAAAAAACCATAGCCATCGCACTAGGACGTAAGCGAACACATTAACGTTTAGAAATAAAATCAACTCGTAATGCTTTCTAGCGGTTGCTGCTGCCCGACACCCTCCCGAACTCTTGACGCCATAGATGAGGTCACTCAAAGCATAGGAACTCGCGCAAAGTCAGTTTTCGGCGTACCTCGGGCCAGATGCACTGACGCGCGACCTACTAACACGCCCACACCGGTCCCACCAGTGACCTTGGAGGCCGCATAAGACAGGCAGCTAACGGTGGCCGCTTGAATGTCTGCCACCAGACATCACTTTGGATTCCTTCCCGATCGGGGTGGACGTAGACAGCATCGTTGGCCGCTGTGACGACGTCAAGCTGCCACACGACCCTTACGCTCGAACGCCATGCCAGATCCAGTGGCAATTATCTCCAATTCATTCTGTAAAGAATGTATTCTTCCTATTATTCTGGCCTTCCCAAGACTTCTCTCCTCTCCTTAGGAACCGAAGCCTGGAAGATCGCAGCCGTAAGGGCTTAACCTTCGTAGCCTTAAAACCCCGCGACGATTTATCGTCCGTCAACTATCGGATATATTGTCGACCGAACGAAGGAAACACATGCCTCATGCGGTCGACTGTTGAACCCTACAGTTCCACACTTCATTCCTTTTGAGGAGCATTGTTGATTCTGTGGCGTATCCATTTAACAAGTGTAAATATATTTCAATCAATATTTTGGTTTAGCAGTGGGTATAGGCAAACATGTTCTACCTTCGGTTGAACAGATTTGAAATCCTCAACGTTCATCTCCAATGAAATTCTGCCTGACCTACATACGATTGTTGCCCTCTTCCAAAAGCTATCTCCCATTCCCCTGCTCCCCTCCTACACTGAAGACTTTCTTCGGGGAACGCTGGCCGCCCTCCCCTTTTTTTCAAGATTTCCTTCCTCAACGTCAAGACAGCTGTCTACGCCTGACTGGCCTGACGCCTCTCCCACTCAAATTTGCGCGCGTGGCTGCAAAAGTGCCACTTGATTACGTCAGCCCTTAACCAACAATACTGTTCGCCACCCCTCTTTTTCAAAGAAAACGGCTTCTATATGCAGCTGTTGCTCCTGGATGACGTGAAAACTCTTCGCCCAGTTTCCCCCCACGTGCAAGATAGCTGTGTCTGTTCCGAGGGCCGCTCGAACACCTCCTCTCCCCTGCTAATGCATTATGGGCCTCTTCACACAGCACCCCCCACGCGGGCATTGTTTCACAGCAATCAGACGTCACATGAACTAGGTCCGAAATCACATAAAAACAGTGGTCATCCCTTCTCGCACCGCACATGCTCTTCCACGTCTGGTTTCGTCCTGTACCCATGTGGCGTTCCTGTATCTAGAGTCAGGCAGTATTTGATCGACTCCCCTGTTCTTGACTACGTGTGTACAAGTACCGTACTACAGTGATTGTTTTTGTCATTGGGATTTGACGTAGGCTTTACTACTGGATACAGATTCAGATGCTGCACGAAACTCCAAACACATGTCTTGAGACTGCGTGCATATTGGCTGATTTCCATTTCCATTTATAGAAATAGAAGTAATTTTCTCACGAGTTCAGGCACTTTCTTCGTTTGGCTTCTAGACATGAGCATCATTGCAAAATTTAGCACAAGTAGAAAGACAAATGCATGACCCTGGTTCTAATTTCTAAAATGAAATGCATACGTCACGAGAAAGGTTAATTCACTCGTCTGAACTTCATGACGGAGCATATTTAGAGATTTGAGAGCTCATTAGTAAGTTATTAGTCTTCGTCGTCTAGTTACGCGGGGAAGGGGATGCCAGTTGACTTTGGCTTGGACCTGTCGGAATCCACAGGAGCTGGGACTTTCTATTTTCAAAACTATGAACGCAGTTTGTGTGGCCGCAACGAAAGAGTCACGTGCGTTGTAATTGATACGAGAGGCTACTAAGCTGTCAGAGCCTGCTTAACAACAGTTTTGACGACAGGCTTTTTACAAGGAAGATGAGATAAGATACGGCAACTGCCTTCTCCCTTCACACACAGACCTCGTGAGCTATTTTTCATCACGGGGTAAAGATGCGCAACTTTGAAAAAAAGGAACAGCGACCCTCAACTGGCTGTCACAACAGCCATCTGGTATTGCACGAATGCAGCCGTGTCAAACCATTCTTTATAAAGGTAAAACACGCAATGCAAGGGTCCAGAGGAATGCACGGTATCAATCCAATATCTGGAGGACCACGTAGCAGGGAAGAGTCAATACAAAAACATCAGCTGCGAATACTTGCGAATGCACCCTAGGAGGGGACAGACAGCACGAGAACCACAAGCGTTTTGACATTTTTGCAAGGAATGTACCGTTGGCGACAGCACATATTACTGTCCAGTTTATCGGAGCGCATTCTTCTTCCTTCTTCAGCTACCATGCGTGTGACATTCATGCTAAAGAAAGATCCACCGAATGTAGTTTATTATCTCCTCTGCTTTTGCTGCCCCTGCAAGCCGTGCGGTAAATAGGCGTTCACAAATGGGAAAAAGAATAGGCTGGATGGTGGCCAACTGTGCCAGGTTGCCGCCCGACCCTGGGGAGAGAAAAGCACAAGTCCGACCCCACGGTCAAACGGTCTGCAATAAACTGGAATAAGAGCTGCTGGCTGTTCGGTTTCTGACAGCAAAAAGCCCATCAGGGGTATTATCTTACCCAAGACTGTGAGTCATTGCAATTACATGACTAGCTGATGAGGCACAGTTTCTAGTCAAGGACATTTACAAACAGCACATCGTAACGCCAAGGCTGGTCGGGCAGCACAACTCCAATCCAGTTGAGAACGCACCGTCTTCCGCCTCCATAGTCATCCCTTGTACAGTAGGTTCACTAACTCATGAAATCCAAGGATTTTTACAAGTAACTCCCTGCTACGAAAACGCAACCAAAGCTGCGGCCCCAAAAGTCTTACAACAATAAACGAATGGTCGATCTTCATAATAGGACATGTTGTGATTTATGAAGGAATATAACGTTTAATAGAAATACAAGCTTTTTTAGCAAATTAAAAAATTCCGAAAAAGTAAAAATCGGGCGTACTAGGTTAACTTAAGTTCTACTTGTAGAGGATGCCTGTTAATACAAAACCACCGAGTGAATACAGCAGGAAAAGTAAAATTACGTTGGAAAATAATCATTTTGTTAAGTTTTCATTTATATGTGCTTCTGTATCACGTGGAATGAAATTTATGGATGTTGCCGAACAGCCCAAATTTCGAGTATATATTCCAATACGTTTTTACGAGAATTTATAGTTTTCCTTTCGTCTATACATTGCGTGAGTTGCGTTGGACTAAAGCAACCACAATTACGCTTTACTTGGCCCACTGAGAGATCACAGGATTAAGATATCTCGTAAGCTCACGTGCGGACATGCCGGTAAGTAAATAATAAATCTAAATTTAATTCTCATCTGCGATTATAAACGTACCGTTTTTAAACACAAAGAGTACTTGCTTTCCGCCAAATATTTTTGATATTGCTTTGGAATTTCGATTACGAAGAGGTTCAGATCTTCCTTAAAATTCTAATTGTTACTTTACAATTTTCACTGGCTTCAGTCAGTTTACCATAAATAATGATTGAATTCTATGTGCTGACCAAAACCTTCAAAATAAGATATATCTTAAAAGCTTTTATGTAAATAACCAGCTTTTAAACATTTTTTTCTTATGCAGCTGTCTTTGTTTGTCATAGTTTCAGAACCACCCAATCATGTGAACTCATTGTCGAGAAAAATGAACGTCCCGAATGAATATGCTCAAGATCGATTTAGAAAATTTTGCAAAAATTTAACTCTTGAAAAAAGCTTAACTTATATATTTTGGCGTCTAATGTCTGCGTGCTTTAATTTTTTTGATGATTTAGTCAAGATCAAAATGAAAAATGAAATGTCAGCATTAAGGAAGTCAAGTTAACCGAACGGACGTTTTCAATTAATTCATCATCAGGCAATACAGTAATATTAGGGAGGGTAGAATAAACGAAAGTTTTAGGCAAACCAAGCAGTAGTAACAAGGGGGAGAGAGGGGGAGTGGTGTAAAAGGATCAAAAGGGGATCAAGGGGATCACATTCTAGTCTTAATTGGGGACAGAGAAATGGGGGTGGGGAGAGAGGGGAAGGGGAAGGAGTCACACAATTAGTTAATGTCATCCAGTGGTCCTCGTTTCGGGTTTTGTTGGGTTGTGTGGGGACGCAAGGTGTCAACGTCTTGAGACTGTGTCAGTGGCCTTTGGATGCTTGATGCTGCTGTCTCATCATTGTTTCGCGGCCTAAGGGCAGATTTTGAAAAGGCTTTTGGCCACGGGAGCCTTAGGGCCGCTACAAATGCTTTCTGCTATCAATATCTTAGAACTAAACCGTTAAGTATTGGACACATCACGAAAGAGAATTTGGAGAAGCTCAAAGTTTTGCGCCAAAATACTGATCGATTCATAACAAAACCGGACAATGGTTCTGGTCTCGTTCTTATGAGTAAAAGTATGTACGTCTCAAAGATTGAATCAATCCTGGCTGACGAAACTAAGTTCAAAAGGGAAAGACAGAATAAGGATCAAACGGAGAACATAGAAAATCAACTCACTAGTTGTCTTCGGAAACTGAAAGACCGAGGTTTTCTTAGTGAACAAGAGTTAGAAGCACTAAAGGCTTTATGGTTTGCCAAAGATTCACAAACCAGACGTTCCAAAACGGCCGATAATGGATGTGTGCAACTCACCATATCATGCAATTGCAAAGTGGCTGGCAGAAAAGTTGAAACCGATTCGGCACCAAATAGCACCGCATAGCCTACGGGACACGTTTGAATTCGTTAAATCCATAAGAAACACTAATATCAACGGTAAAACGATGTTATCCCTAGATTTCGCGTCACTGTTCACCAACATTCCCCTCACAGAAACTATAGAATTTTTGTGTGACGAGATTGTTAAAAAGAGTTCCCAATCGGCATGCCGATCGGAGACATGAAGCAATTACTCTTAAGCTGCACTTTAAACGTGCAATTCAGCTTGAATGGCCAATTTTACCGCCAAATCGATGGGGTAGCCATGGGATCACCGCTTGGACCTCTTTTAGCGGATACTATCAGTGGCAAAATTGAGAGCAACAAACTTTCTCCTATTAAGAAAGACCTTCCAGCCTATGCTCGCTTTGTGGATGATATATTTATAATAGCAGATCGAAGACTTGAGCTTGACACATTCTTAGATAAAGTGAATCAGGTGCATTCAGCGTTAACCTTCACTTTGGAAAAAAAGGACAGACAGCACCTCCCCTTTCTGGACGTCCCCATTTGTAGAAGATCTGATGGATGAAGACCTGGACAGGGCAATACACTAACTTCTACAGTTTTTTGCCACTTAGTCAGAAACGAGGCCTAGTCCGCTGCCTCACGAACCGAGCTAGGAGAATATGTTCTCCAGAGACACTGGAGGACGAACTCGCACTGCTTAAAAATACCTTACAAGAAAATGGGTTCCCCGATAAGTTCATCGATAAGTTTATGGAGGAACATCCACCAAGACCGGAGGTACCGACGGCTGAGAAGAAAATCGTATTTCTTACATTGCCTTTTTAAGGCGATCCAGCAAGCGAACTTCTACAGCTTCGTCTGAACGCTGCAATTGCGCGTACATATCCAGCAGCAAAGTAAAGATTATTGTTCTCAAGCACTCCACTCCTTCGCCTTGAAGGCAAGGATAGACTGTCGTTCCAGACCACATCAATGTGTATCTAAAACTTTACCTGCTCCTGTGGGGCAAGTTAAATTGGTCGAACGATTAGACGTCTATCCAAGCGCATGCGAGAGCATCACCCTGCGTGGCTAAACAGAGGTGAAACTAAGTCGATATCAAGCTCAATTCTGGCTCACTTGGTAGACAGCGGTCATCGGGTAGACGTCAACCAAGCATTTAGAGTCGTCTACAAAGTTCCGGCTAAACACTCTAAGCTCCTGCGTCAGCGGATGCTTGCAACGGCGGAAGCAGTCGCCATTCGCCTCAAGGACCCAATTTTATGTGCGCAGAAAGCATTTGTAGCGGCCCTAAGGCTCCTGTGACCAAAAGCCTTTTTAAAATCTGCCCTTACGCCTCTTACTACGCCGCAAAACAATGATGAGACAGCGGCATCAAGCATCCAAAGGCCACCGACACAGTCTCAAGACGTTGACACCTTGCATCCTCACACACTCAACAAAACCCGAGACGAGGACCACTGGATGACATTAACTAATTGTGTGACTCCTTCCCCTTCCCCTCTCTCCCCACCCCCATTTCTCTGTCCCCAATCAAGACTAGAATGTGATCCCCTTGATCCCCTTTTGATCCTTTTACACCACTCCCCCTCTCTCCCCCTTGTTACTACTGCTTGGTTTGCCTAAAACTTTCATTAACTCTACCCTCCCTTATATTACTGTATTGCCTGATGATGAATTAATCGAAAACGTTCGTTCGTTCGCTTAACTTGACTTCCTTAAATTATGGATATCTCTTCTGTTATAAATGAAAGAGCTCAATGTTTTACCTAAAACGGACAGTTTTCAGTGTATTTTGTTTCTCCTAGAATCAGATTTACAATAACGAATGCAAAGCAGAGTGGGAATAATATCGACTGTTTTGCAATGTCCCGTGAAAACTCTGCCAAATGTTTGTTATGCTAACTGTCTCCAACTTCATATCAATTGTACGATTAATTTGGTTGACATATACAATAAAGTTCTCAAACGCATTCCTTGCCTGTACCCCTCAAATATAAAATATTAATTGAATATGGAGTATAGCAAAGACCAACCTTAAAAGTTTATTGCTCAATTTTATGGTACAAAACTTGACAGATTTGCAAAATATAATTTTTGAAACTTTTTTCACTCTTCTTTGCTCTTTTTTCTCCTAAATCCCACGCAGTTCCCCCACAAGAGCGACAGTTTTTCTCCTAAAAATCCCTGAGGAGTGTTTTCACTGTCTGCTCCTATTTTCATCCTATGACACAGGACAACTGGCCTCGCCAACAGTCTGAGAAACAAATTTTCTGCTACCATTGCACATATGTACAAATAGAGCACTCAAAGGAATTTTTCCTACATATCCCTCAATAAACTGATACTGATTCTTTGCCCAAAATTAATGTGCTCTTTCCTGATTACACTTACCTCAATTTCATGGACGCAAAACAAAAATTTTCGTTTTGTGAACATATATAAGTAAAAAGTTTCTCCTCTTCATTAATGTTCTATTATAATGCAACCTGCACACACAAGAAGTTTGTTTTCGCAGCGTTTAATAGCGTAGGAAATTCCTCGGATATCAATAAACGCTGGATTTCGCCCATTTTCGCCTCTATTTTCTCCCAAGATCTTATCTGAACGGAATTAAATTCTAGATAAAAACATTTTGCACCTCAAATCAATCCATTAAACTAAATAAACAACCTCAAGTATGCGTTAAATCCTCCAATCCCCAACCTTTCATCAGATATGTTATCTACTGCACTTTTAGGATATAACGTTTTCTGTGTCTTGCTGTTGTTCCATATACCCCGGATAGAGGCTTAGGCGAATAAAATTCCTGATGGGTAACCGTATTCTCTATATTTTTCAAAATAACCGTCCTGTTGGGCGAAGGATATCCTGCATTGGGTTTGGACGGAATATGCCCTTTATTATGTTTGTGGCGGACAGCCAACATCGCTGTCCGGCTTCCTTGTTCACTGACCGCTGCCTCAAAGACATGCAACCTCACAGGGAGCTGTTTCTGACTTGCTGACCCGTAGAAAGGCATACACGTGCGTCCAGATAGTCGCAGCTGCTTAAGGGCCACTTGAAAACGATACCCTTCGGCCGATGCAGCATTAGCCACTTTACGCAACATCTTCTCAGGTAACGCAACGCATCAAGTGGACACCACCTGAACTTGCTCCAATCGGATAACCGAATCTCACGCCTGCTGCAAGCAAGGCACTCGCACGCGGACTCTATTAATAGGCATATCGATCTCCCAGATGCCCATCTCGCGTTGCGCTAGCAGTGGCAAGATTCAAGGTCACTCGCGACGGAGCGAACACTGGGAGCTCAAGGTCACCCTTGACAGAGCTGACTTACATACGCAGTGCGTTGTAGCTGCTCTTATTCCTTGACAATGGCCTCTAGTGAGGGTCCGAAACTTCGGGCAAATAACATACTGGTCTCAGAGAATGTTTTTCTGCCTTCTATATTTATTTATTTATTATCAACATGCAGGAAAGGTCAAAATATAGATAGAGTGATGAATCAAGCTGACTATAAAAAAATTCCTGAAATTTCTTTCTAGGTTTTTAACAGGAGAAAAAGTTGGAGCTCGTTGAGTGATTAAAGTTCGAGACGGGGAAAGGTTGACACAGTCCTCTCCATCTCCCTTGAGCGTTATGGATCTGGCATTGTAAACCAGGAAAATGTTTCGCCGAAATGTTGTTCACTGCCGGCTGAAGATTTAGCCGATTTCGGGCTGCAGACAGCACTATTGCCCTCAGCATGTAGCCGGAAAGACCATCAGAGTGGGGGAGAGATTCCACCGAGTGAGCACCCAATAATCGCGAAAGTTGTCCTGAATATAGAAAACTAGTAAGAGCTCTTTTGAACAAGCAGCTGTCACTGTCTCATTATCTCTCAGGCATGACTAGACGCAGTTTGCGCTAGCCCTGACTTTGTCAGTGGCAACTGCTGTCAGAGACAGCAACTCACGGTACCGACAGTTCGACCGTCGATTTCGACGATATTTGCCACAAGCTTCAGCAAGCTGAAGGTAGACGCGGAGACTGTAGCTGGATTATAGGGAAAGTAGACTCGCCGGATCCACCCCACTTTCTAAGAACTACCACTCCGGGTTCTGGTTGTCAAGACAGAGTCAGGAAGGCCGGAGATGAGGGAGAGCGCAGACGGCTGGCGCGACCAAAACTCAATGCGCGTAGCAACAGCACATCTCGCTGGGTAAGCTCCCGCCTGGGAGCGCCATAAAGGCCACATTAAGAAGGAGCCATTGAGCTTGACTCTCAGCCCGCAGACAGTCGACAGTTCCTCCAGTCGATTTCGACGATGTGCAGCCGCGTGCTCCGACAAGCCGAAACAGACAATGACGCAAGCTAGGCAAGCTGCACGAAGGCTACAGCAATTTGAAGCAAGGCAGTGAACTACTGCTAACGAAAACAAGGGTTAAAGCAGGCTTGCGGAGAATCTTCCCACTCGTTCGCCGCTCCCACTTCCGCAGCTAGCCATTGCACACAAAAAGACACACTGGACCGACTGCGTTGTCCGAGTTATCCCACCAGCTGGCAAACCCTCCAAGCCACAGCTGTTAGCGCACCGCGATAGTTTCAGGCGTATCAGATTCATAATGGTGAGGAAGGAACCGCACCGGGGGTCGACCTCACTCTAACTCCCGGTACTATACACGATAACTCCCTCATTCTATTGCCTGCTGTCTTTTACCTGATGATTGAAGTGCTCCGAATACACTCACTGCTTAGACCTCTACATGTCTATAATGATGTCGCTCGTTAACTGACCGATATGGCAGTCTGTATTTTCTCCCCCTATTCAAACTGCCAATCAAACCACGGTAGTGAATGTGGAAGTTCTTCCGGCGTAAATGTTTTACGCTGCTAACCACATTCAAATAATTATAGCATGCCTTCAAAATAAAGAGCAGACGGCTGAGTGTGAAAAAGTGCAGGCTCTGTTGATGAGAGCAAATAGTGTATGCATAAAAAATTAAGACCGGAAATTTAGCTCACAGGATATCCAACTCCACACTTGTTAACGCCCAAGCGCGTTATGCCAAAAGATTAGCAAAAATAGCGTTTTATAGGGCCTTGTGGCATACAAACGCTTTCATGTGATTTTTATTATATATTTTATGCACATGTGTACTCTATTCCTAGGCAGGAAAAAGAGTGCATTGGTGTGCAAAAAGAGCAAAATGTATGTCAGATTCAGAAAAATTGTTGGTTAACGGTTATATGTATCGCATTGTACATGGAATGAATATGAATTCCATTAGGCAAAATGAGCTGTTTCGTGAATCTGTAGACGGCAGTGTGGTCAGAAGTCTAAATACTGACATTTTGATGGCACCGTATTTAAAAGGCTTGTTAAGAATGATTTCGGTTTACGTCAATTAAAACAACAAGTTTTTGGTTGGTTTATACTTAATACAGTTTTGCATCGGCTTTATCAAATAAAAGAAATACGGAGATGACTTCAATCTAAAATGATATACAATCTAGGCAGTTAATTTTCTAACTATCACATTTCATGGCGTGTGCTGTCAAGTTAGAAAAAGTGAGGCGCAAATGCTTCGTCGGATGCGAATTTTTAGGCTTTCTGAACTTTTTTCGACGAAAGCAGGCCCAGTCACAATCGGCTAGAATATAATCTTCGAATCATTTCCTTCTTTGCATTGCGAGATATGCGTTCTCGGCGTAAGTTGCGCAGTTTTCGGATGATAAATTACAAATCTTCATCGCTTGATTAATGTGCTTTGGTTTCTTTATTGACCTTTTTCTGGGGCGGAAATACAAGGCGGGAAAAATTTTCTTCCATCCTCTCATTTGTATCTTTATTTATATATTTATTCATATCTTTATTGAGATGCAAGTGGTAAATCGTAAACATTGTGGCCTGCAGGCTGTTTCCTTTCTGATTTAAAAACCTTTTCAAATAGGTATTGTATGTGAAGAAAGAAGGCTTGTCGGAAAATTGAGTTTTGTCCGTGCATTTTTAAGCGAGTTACATTTGCTCGTCGTCAGATCAAATAAAATGTGAGGGCTTAGGGGCAGAAGTTACATCAAACAAGAATGGGGGGGGGGGGTGGGGGGGCGCGGATCCCGCCCCCGTTGGGGGCGGAAATGGAGGGGGAATGTAGACGTTTAGACGGTGGGCCGGGTTGTGGGGGGGGGGGGGGGGTGGCATAATCGACGATGTTCTGCTTGGTCGAGCACAAATAAACTGTTGTTGTTTCACGCTAGGCGCAAAAAAGTGTACCATGCGCGCAAACCAGCGTAATGTGAATCAAGATCGACGTGCATGTTGATGTTGTTTGTGCCGGAGTGCCAAGTTTCGGGAAATTCTCGTGCCTGTTTTTTGTTAACTGCGACAACCATTTCAGTTCCGTCCTGAGTGAAGTGGTGGACATAATCAATAGCGCACGCAAATACGAGAGACAATGGATCACGTCTTCGGATGGTCAGCATATGTTCATTTATGTGGGTCCCGTGTTCCTGACTTGCACGGTCTATATAAACATTAGGGCAGTTGGTAAGGAAGAAGGATGGTCGAGCGCCGGATCACTTTGTTTATTACCTTGAGCTTTCTAACTCTTACAGGAGCCTATCATCAGCGATTAAAAAAGCAACAAAAAGGGGGTTAGTTGTAGTGTGTGCACACCAATCAACTGTCAAGGGTCACCAGGTCGTGACGGGTAAGACAGCACGACGAAAAGAGGAGAAGTTGGGGGTACTTAACCGTCAGTAATTTCCACGTTCATTGGGGCAATTATAGAGGACATGAGCCCAATTAACTGTGCCGGACGTCTGGCCGTGACTGTATGTAATTGCGCAAGGCTCTGTACGCCGGCGCCAATTCAACACATCGTTTGACTGAATTCCCGGCCGTGAACCAGGCTTTAATCAATTCCCTGCCCTTTTTGCTTCCGGCGTGGGCGCGTACTTCAATGGCCGCGAAGTGGAACTCATAGGCTGTTTCATAGGTGCAATCTGCAACTCATGATACTTCGTCGCCTCGCCGTACGGTCAACTTGCGTTAATGTATGCGCGATTTAAGCCTGTGTAGTTACAAGGAGAGCTTAGGCATGGGATGCGATAAATTACCCCAGATTGTTCATTCGGCCATGAGTTCAACTTCGCGGCCATCCAGGTACTCACCCACGCCGGAAACAAGACGAGCAGGGAACTTATTGAAGCCCGGTCTACGGTAAGGAATTCAACCAACCGATTTGTCGAATTGGCGCCGGCATACAGAGCCTTGCGCAATTACGCACAGTCACGGCCAGACGTCCGTCACAGTTAACTGGCCCACATCCTCTAACACTGTCCCATTTTCGTTGCTGACGCCCTGATGCACGTCAAAATTACTGAAGGTTAATTGCCCCACCTACCCCCTTTTCAACTCTGTGTCTTACGCTTAACGACCTTATGACCCTTGACAGTTTATTGGTGTACACACACTATAACTTACCCCTGTTTGTTGCTGTTTCTTATCTCTGATGATGGATTCCTGTAGGAATTCGAAAGCTCAGGATGATAAAAAAAGTGATCCAATGTTCGCCCATCCTTTGTCCTTACCCATGCAGATACCTGGAACGCGAACGTTCTCCTTCACTAGGGCAATTAGCACACGGAAATCGGGCAATTAAATTGGTTTGGCGCTCTTTTGGTTTTAATTTATCAGGTGATCACTTCAAAGAGTCCTTGTATGTAGGCAAGGAATCAAATGTCCTCTGTACCCCTTCTCCTTTAGAACGCCGATCTTCTGAATGTCTCGGACTTCAAAGAAAGTTTTCAATTGGAAGAATTTCTATCAGTAGGCAAGTTCTCGCTTGAATAGATCCTTGCTGCTACAGTACCGAAAGGTGCGGTAAAAAAATGCTCGAACACAGCTTCTTTTGTGGGCTCCTATAATTGAGAATTATTTCGGCATCAGAGCCTTTACTGTGGACGCTGGTTTCAAGATTGCTAGCACTCAATCTTTGCAGCTTAGCGTCGAGAAACAGATGAGTGTCTTCTCTTGCTTGTTCGTGAGTCAACTGTATGGTGGAGAAGACGGCAATGGCAACAGTAGCTTATGTAGACCCATTCATTAAATCCTACTCCCTGCAAGTTTTCCTACGAAAACGGTGGTTATAGGATTTTACGGGTGAAGAATTAAGACACGCAGTGGAATATACTTTAATATATGATTAATGCATTCTTAAGTTCCGCAAATATTCCCATGGTTAATATTAAGAGTCAGTTTATGGCAAACAATTGTTTTCAGCAACTCTTCATTAGACCAAACATTTGCAAGGTAAATTAACGCTGTACCTATTCAAACTTTAATTGTTATGTACAGCGTTAATTTCCCTTGCAAATGTTTGGTCTGATGATGAGTTGCTGAAAACAATTGTTTGCCATAAACTGACTTCTAATGCATTTTTATGTTATTATATTCATATGTTTTTCATTTATATCTGTAGATTTCCTAATCTGTATTATAATTTAACTTATTGCGGAAAAACCCCATTATCAAATTGCAGGTTTCCTGAATTTCCCGAAAAATTGAAATGGGGGTTAGGAGGTCATCTACTTCAACTTACCTGAGGTCCAACTTACCATCCTGGATTTAGAATAGTATAGTCCGCGGCGCGAAACGCCATGCAGACCTTCAATTTACATGCGGAACAACTTACTCCCAACGGCCCTAGGAAGCAACTTCGACTACATTTTTGCGCTTAACACTTACTTTGAAAAATTTCCTTCCTTGCCTATCCTATTTTCTCATCCTCTAAAACTCTATAACTACCATTTTTGCAGGACAAAATTCTGGGACTAGGGGTATATGAGTAGGCTTATACAAACTACTTTTTGCCGACGGCAGTAGTGAGTGTAGATGGAGTTACTCCACCTTTCGATGTGCCTGCTCTATTTTCGTCCATAAGACACAGCTTAGCAATTGAGAGAGTAGTTCTGCACCTTGAAGAAGGTCCGATTAAAATTCTGACGCAGCGAGTTTTAGGCACGCTTGGACGTTGCCTTAAGAATTATTGCCAGTTTGGTGATAATGATTCCCAGCAATTTAAGGGCACCCCCATGGGTTCACCGATGTCGGGGCTACTCGCCGAAAAAATTTTACAACGACTAGAGAAGCCGTGTTTCCAAAGGCTGAGACCCAAAATATGGCTCCGCTACCTTTTTTGCCATAAAAACTGCGAAGTGGAGCGACTGCATCAAAGCCTTAATGCTGTCTTCCCCGCCATACAATTCACTCGCGAACAGACAACTGAAGACACCCGTCCGTTTCTCGACACCAGGGTGAACGCATTGAGCAATGGCAATATCTAAATCACGCTCGCACGCTGCTACATCGAGTCGCCAACAAGTGTGTCGCACCAGCTCTCTACAGGATTGGAGCTCTACGCAACCAGCCGAATAGGTCAGCAGTCCGACAGATATGCTAACTACTCAAGAGTACTTCTTGATTGGGCTGACCTTAGACATTCTTGTATGCATCTTTTTACCTTATAAACGCCATAAGGATACGTCAATATACTTCTCTTCTTCAAACCTTTCCACTGCGTCCAGATTTGACGATCCGAGCGAGGCGAGTTGCTGGATGGGCGTATGGCAAGTTCATAACATATGGATCCCAAAAAACGAACTGGGAGAGAAAGATTAATAAAACACCCAATAGAGCAATGCACATAACAGAGAGATCAATAAACTGAACGTAATATGTGTCCCACAATAACTCGCGTTCTTAGACGAGTTAAAGCTGAGGCCTTTCGAAACAGAAGTGATTTCTGCTGAATTGCATTGTCTTTTGTACAGCCAACGTTTTGTGGTTTCGATAATAATCGACATCTAGTTTTGCAGATAAGCGGTGAGCACACTGTCTTTTTCTTTTGGTCTTCTGAGATTTTCGCTTTCACGTGAGAGTAACTTCTTTTCTAAGCCCTTGAAAGACAGTGTAGATTGGGTAACTGCGTAGTAGTTGAAAGCCTAGGCTTAGACTTTTCTAACTGATAATCCAAGACATTTGTCTAGTTCTGAACTCAAAATTTAGCCCATTAGCACCGTTATTTGATCGTACATGGTGTTTAGACTAGAGGTTTAATAAAGGTAAGAGTGGTATTCTAATCTCAAGGGCGATTTTAGAAAATCACCACTTGCCTACATGTTCGCAAAAGTGAGACGAAAGTAGTTTAATTAGTGCACCTCGGATACCCCTAGTCCCAACACTTTTTCCTATGAAAACGGTGGTTAAAGGGTTTCGGGGGCGAGGAAAAAGGATAGACAGAGGAGGAAATTTGTAGAACAAAGTGTAAAGTGGCAAAATTAAGCCGGATTTTTTTCCCACGGCCGCTGAAAGTAAGTTGTTTCGCATGTAAATTGAAGGTGTGCGTGGCGCTTCGCGCCACGGACTGTACTAATCTAACTCCAGAGCGGTCAGTTGGGCCTCAGGTAAGTTAAAGTAGACGATCTCTTAACCACCGTTTCTATTTTATTCAAGAATTTCAAGGAAACTGCATCTGGATAATCTGATTTGTCCGCACTACGTTAAACGATAATGCAGATTAAAAACAATTACAGATACAAATAAACAACACCTAAAAAAGCGTATGTAGCTGCTATCACAGTACATTCCACTGCCTATCCTAATTCCCCACCCATAAAACCCTAAAACCACTGTTTCTATAGGAAAAAAACGCTGGGACTAGGGGTACATGAGGTGCACTACTTAAACCACTGTTGCCAAAAGTGATAACTAAAAATTAGTACGCAAGATTGTAGAGGCTTACTGTCCATTTTGCAAGTCATTTAGTTAGCGAACCTTGTCATCTTAGTGCGCCTTTCCTTAAGTAAGAGGAAAAAATACCTACCCCACCCAAGTGACTGCTTTTTGATAAGGCATATTCTTTCATCTTTCTTGACTTCTCTGGCTCTCTATCTAACAGTCACGCTTACGTCAAACCCAATGATAACAGCTATCGACGCCCTAAGGTACTAGTAAACAAGCAGTAAAGGATGAACGAATAAAAAACCCTCAACAATGGGTACACACAGTCAAGAACAAAGGAATTTGGTCATATCGCCTGACTCTGAACAATATAAATTCAACAACAACTTCCTGCAGGACGAAACCAGTCTCGGGAGAGGTTGTGTGTGTTAGTGGGAGAGGGAGCGCTTGCCGGGCTTTGTGTGACTTCAAGAAGCAGTTCATGCGGCATCCTAGTAGCCCGAAACACCAGCGCGAAAGGCGGGGGGGTTGTGACCAGAGGCAATATGAAAGCGTCAGTGGCAGGAGTGTTGAAGTAGCCCTTCGACGGCTGCGTCTATCTCGCACGCAGCGTGGCCACGGGGACTGATAGCTGAGTGGTTCTCAGAGTAATTGGGCCAATAAGGGGCGAGGGAGGAGGGGGAGAAACCGACAGCTGGCTCTCCAGCACAAAGTCACTGCACGGGTCTTCACCTCCGGGAGTGGAAACGACTCTCTCTGGCGTCAGTGGGAGTGGGAGATGATAACAAGCAAGGAGGCCGAACGGGGGGAGGAGCTTAGGGCAGTATTCAGTCGTGTGCAATCAAATGAAAGGGATCAACAGACAGACACCGGGCTCACATGGACGAAGGAGGAAGGGGACATGGGCACACGGCTCAGAGGGAGGGAGACAGCTTTCGTAAGAGGGAAACAATCATATGTGGGTCGGACAGAATTTTTTCTGGAGAAGGGACTTGGAGAATTTCAAACTTGTTCAGCCGGAAATAACACAACTGTTTCGTTGAGCAAATAAACTACTGTTGCTATTTAGATTTGAAAGCCTCCTGATGCATGAAGGCTTCCTTAGATAGCAAGGAAATAGTCTCGTTCGCTGTTTGTAGAGCACATTGGTTGTTGTTTCCCGTGGGCGTACACGCAAAACCCGTCTTGAAAAATATCTTTATCTCACTCTCCTTCCTCGTTGTAATTTTATTATTTCTGATTAGCTGTAGCCAAATTTTATGACTAATACCCCTTTGGAATACAGTCAAAGCGCATTTTCGCTTACGAAGCGGATGTCAGTGCCGATTAATCTGGCTTTATATGCCTGTCCTCTGGGTGCCAGTTCAACCCTGCTTGTAATTTTTCAGGGCCAGGAATGGAAAAAATATGAATAATTAATGTACTGCTCAGAAAACTGCAACAACAAATGCAAGCTATATGAAGCAGTGACCCAAATGTGATTAAATTCACTGCGTGAGGTGAGGCATTTGTAGATTAGCAGTTAGAGAGTTGGCTTCCGGTAAAGGCCTTTTCTAATACGTGGGCTCAAATACCGCTAAACACGTCGAATTTTTTTCACAATTTGGTCAACACAAATTAACCAAATCTGCCAAACCAACTTAATAATTAAGTCAGCCTAGTAGTCATTCTGGTTGATTCTAGATGATTGCTTAGTGAATCCTGCTTGGGTAGTCAGCTTGCTGTTCCCTATCGGTGAATTCCATAAGAGCGGTAAGGTTGGGCGGGTAATATCGCATCAAGTGTGATTAAATTCATGGCATGAGGTGGGTCGTTTGTAGCTTAGTGGTTAGAGCGTTGGCTTCCGGTAACGGCTTTCTCTAATACGCGGGTTCAAATCCCACCGAACACCTCGAGTCTTTTCACAATTGGGTCAACTCAAAGGAAAAAATGAACGTGTTTACGTGAATAAGTCAGTCGAGAAAATGATTCATTTGAACACAGGAATGGGTTTCACCTCATATGCCCATTGGCATTGCGCCAAAGTCCATGGGCACGCATTCCCGTGTTTTGACCTCAACCCCAACCATGATGCTAACCTTAATACTTATTCCAACCTTACTCTTTACGCCCTGGAATGTAACAGAAAGCGACCTGTAATACGAATTTAATACCATTTACTGTGACTTACCGAAGATTATTTCTTAATCGGTGATTCAACAGTTCCATTCTTCAAACATAAGGGATACATTATTTACAGGTGAAACCTTAACTACTCTATTAAATACTGTATTAGCTAGAATTTTAAAACTGCAGTATTTAACAAGAAACACATAGGGAATGCTGGAGGACCTACTGATGAGCCGAATCCCTCGCAGCTATGCCATGCAGTAACGAGTACTTTTGCTGCCAGTATGGTAAATAATTGTGTGTGTGTTAGTAAACCATCCCGTTTACAACCCAAAAAGATTCCGGCAAACACTATTTAGCGGACTCATCTTATATGTCAGGCAAATGATCAGTTGACGTTCACTTCAACAGCAGTTCCTGAAATGAACGTTTTCGAACGTTGGTTTTTGCTAATTCTTAACTAAGCCATTGTTTGTAAACGAACGGTTGCAACTTTCACATGCGGTTTAACACTGGCGAAGGGGAAGAGAAAAGAGGGGACAGGATTAGCAACGGAATTAGGAGCAGAACTTACGTTTAGTAGCTCCGAGGGCGTGGGCAGCGGCTATCGCAGGGCCTGCAAACTTCAGGCCCCCTTCCTAAGGAAAAGCAAAGACATGGGAGGACAGCGTGGTAGTCAGAGTTTATTATTTCGTAAAAATTGGAAGGTCGGCATCCCAAGAAATATAATTTGAAGGAAGGCAGTACTTTGGGAATACTAGGCAAGTTTATTCAGTAAATATTCGACGCTGGATCCACGGGTCGTCGTCAGACTTGAGAGGATGTGCAACTAAAAACTGAAACTTCAAACATACTGGTTCAGTTATAGAGTCGTCTGGTGTAAGCGCTAATGGGCAACTGCAATTTACGTCAGTCCATGGTGGACAAATTAACAGTCCTCATAGCGTTATCTCTAATTGGCAACCGTAAATTGCGTCAGTACGTGGTCATCCGGTGAGAACGCTAATCGGCCATTGGGATTAACGTTAGTCCGCATTGAACGGCTGTAGTCTATTCCATTTTTCTTTGTCATGCTTGTACATTCCATCCACCTCGATATGTTGGTAAATGCACAAATCATCAGAGTGCATGGTCTCAAAAATATCGGCCTTTTTGTAGTTGCAAACTCCGATTACTTGCGTTTTGTTCCATGCGAAGGTGTGACCTGTGTCAGGACTATGTACAGCTTCTTCGGACAAATGGGCACATCTCAGCACTGCCACTTGGTGCTCATGGATGCGTATGGAGATGGACCTTCCTGTATAGCCACAATAAACGGTATCTCAAGCTTTGCATGGGATCTTGTAAACCACTTCGTTATTATCGAGATAGCCAGCCCTATCATTGGGGTGTACAAGCTAGACGCGTATACTGGAGTCAGTTTGTGGGCCACATTTATTTGGTATTTCTGCAGGCGCCCTTCAACGCGTTCAGACATGGATTTGTTTATGACGCCTGAGTACAAATATCCAGGCCTTTTTATCTGGATTGTTATCGTTGCATTCACCGCTGGATAAAGTCTCTAGGGTAACCAATGTGGGAAAACAAATCGAACAGATACTTCAGTTCAACTCGGTAGGTTTCTTCGTCAGAGCAGTGTGTCTTCGATGGGCGTAGCAGACTGGTGACTGTACTCCTTTTGTAAGAAATGGGGTTGTTTCTCTTCTAATTAAGAATAACATCCGCATACGTGTCTTTGCGGTTAACGAGGACATCCAGAAATGAGAGTTTATTGTAAACCTCCCTCTTCTTTTGGTGTTGTAGAGCGTTTCAATTGGGTCCTTTTTAACGACGAAAATATGTAGTCTACCTATCGGACACATAACTTAGGTTTGACCACTAGAAGAGCCGTCAATTCCAGAGTGGGGTTAACTGAACGTCGGGGTCAGCAATGTGGGATACGATGTGGTTCAGCCAGATAATAGACAACAGACCGTATCATAACATTTCTAAGCTAGTTGATATGATAAGACGTGGAAGGCCAGACTATTAGGGATAATTTAATAAGGTGTAACAAGCGTAGAATGTAAGTAATATGCAAGTGACTTCCAGACAAGTGCAATCAAGCCATAAATGGGTCGGAGTCCAGAGGCGCAGTCCGGCAAGTAGATCACCGCATCCGGACAAATACAACCGAACAGTAGGTCGTCGGTTCTGAGAGTGACTGAGCGTAAACAACTTCTCCGCAGTAAGCTCCTGGTCTTGAGAAGTGGTTGGCCAGTGGGGCTAAACAGGGGGTGACCTTGAGCGGAGGTTTTGAGAACCTTGGGCGCACACGAGAGCCAGACGCGCGAAGCATGTGAGCAAAGCATGGCTAGGAAATACAAGGTCACTACAACAGCTTCTGTATTGTTACTTTGGCAAAGAATTCAGATGTGGGTGGCCCCATTGAAGATCCTTTTAACTGTTGATTATATTGGCCCCTGCAACAAAGGCCGATAATTTTTTGAGGCCATGCACCGCAATGTTTCATACATCAGCTGACATCTCGAGTTGGATGGAATTTACAAACATGTCAAAGGAAGATGGAAGAGCCAACAGCCGATTCATACGGACTAACATATACCACAGCTGCTAATTAGCGTCCTTGCTGGATGACTCCAGACTGACGAAAAGTACAGTTGCCAATTAGCACTCACACCATATGACTTTATAACTGTACCAGCACTTTTGAAATGTTTCCTTGTTCGTTGCACAACTTATCAAATCTGACGACGAACTGGGATCCAATTTATAAAATTTACGGAATAACCTTATCTTGTTTTCCCAAAGATTTCCTTTCATTAAATGGGTTTATCTGTACAGAAGGGGTAGAGAATAGATAGGAAGTTGATTGTCAGACGAACGTAGATCTTCAGAGGAGCCGTGCAGTTTCCGAATAGCAGGCCTGAAGGCAGTCATCCTAACGGCCACAGAGACTGATCTTTGTCTGCGTCAGCCTTGAAATATGGTTGGCCATACCGCGGAGGCCCGTTCCACACGTTCGCCAGCAGTGAGCGTTCGCGCTGAGTGAGTCAGTACAAGAAATACATCCGGATCATGAGACTAAGTGGGAGAAGGACGGTCGCCTATTGACAGCAATAGAAGTATTCTGCACCAAACTCTCTCTGAACATTACTTCATCCGTCAAGAAGATACCATGTAGCAGGAACTTTGCTTGGCACCTGGGCATCTGTTTACCTTTTTAAGTGGTCAGATTTCTCTCACCCTCGATCTCCGATGTCAGTCTAGATTGCACTCCTTCCTAACTAATTCGGAAGGACTACTTGGACCGTGTTGCAAAGGCACCAGGTTGTTGACCGATGTGGTTGCCTTCACTGGAACCGTTGAACATGTAGTGGGCGTTAGCGCCAATGTTGGGACCCGTGATCGCTGACTCATCAGGCCAAGGCTGCAGTCACGTAAATGAATGTCGCTCAGTGTCTAGCGCGTTCTACTAACAGGCCCAGTCACGCCTACGCCAACACCGCGGCGTAACCTCGCGCGGTTTAACTAATCATCAGCAAGGCTGACCGAGGCAAGGAGAGCTTTCGGCGGCCGCCTTGATTACTGCTGCTAGACTACACTGCCGATCCGACTTGACTAGGGGACAGATGCCCTAGTCGGCGAGTCAAACTTCCTCCTAATTTTTATCTTTTCCGTCTGTACAGAATAAACTCTTCCTACAATTCTGGCCTTCCCATTACTTCTCTCTCCTCCCAAGGAACCGGGCCTGGAAAATCGCTACTGCTAGGGTTAACCTTTATAGCCTTCACATCACGCGATAAACGCATGTACTCTCAAATTAGTTGTCTGAAAGTGTTTCTGTGCTGAGTAAAAAGGATAGGTGATAGTTCGAACATCGATTTCGATGATGTCCACCATATGCTTGAGAGCAAGGACGATGACTGTAGTCAGGTATAGGGAAAGTAGACGAGCAGCCGTCTATCGCTATCTAAACCCTTTCCCCGTTTGAACCGGTGACATGGCAAAGTGGAGATGACCAAACAGGAATCAGGAGTAAGCCGCTTTCTCCAATGCAGGCCAGAAACACCGCCTAACTTAGTCTTCAGTGACAGTAGTCTTTCGCGCTGGTACTACTGCACTACCTACCCTCATTCACCTTCATCAAGCGTTCAGAAAGACTCAAGGACACCGATTCTGATATTGCTATTCATACTGCTGCTTCCTGGCAGTGTAGCTGAATGATTGTAGTGCTGGTTTTATTTACTGACGCTAATAACTAGTCAGAAATGAAGTTTATGAGAGTCAGCGCTGTGCTCGTGTTCCCTCGATCTCAACTAGGAGTTGGAATCTGTATAATGTTATTACGAGTAAAGTAGATGTTTGAGGCTCGGAGCACATCAATGCTTACTCTGGTTTCCCTCTACCTCTATTCGCCAGAATTGTGTCAGTTTTTCCTAAAGTGTAGACTACGGTGCCTAAGATATTGCTGCTAGAAGTACTATGCTAATGTCAGGAATGCTAATTCTAGAAATCGTACTTACTAAGACCAGTAATTAGTATACTGTAATGCGGCCTGTAGTGCATGTAGGAAATTTTAACCTAGTGTGCAATCGTAACCTATGTAGGGATTGTAGTAAACTGGACGGTTAAAGAAACGTGCATATAATAAAAGCTGAAGATCTACCATGCATTTGGGTCGTAAGAAAGAGGGGTAAGTAATAATTGTGTGTATTACATGATACTTCTTGCATTTTTAAATCAGTTAGCGGAGCACATTGCTCCCACGCTTTCACTCATGTATCCTCGGTTAATTTTTTATGTACACGGTTTTCGTCCCACACTTCCTTACAACCTCAAAAGGCTGGAAACGATTGGACGCAACATCCCGCGTCAGCCCCAAAAGACAACCATCCCTAAACATTGCAACAAACATAGGACCCAATTATGAGTGCCAACTTCAGTATCAATATCAGTATCAGTATATTGAGGGTATGAAGGAAAAATTCCTTTGAGTGCCCTATTTGTACATATGTGCAGTGGTAGCAAAAAATTTGTTGCTTAGACTGTTGGCGAGGCCAGTTGTCCTGAGTCATAGGATGAAAATAGGAGCAGACAGTGAAAAAACTCCTCAGGGATTTTTAGGAGAAAAACTGTCGCCCTTGTGGGGGTTATGCGTGGGATTTAGGAGAAAAAAGGGGGTTCCCACTGGGGGGCATTGCAAAGGTGTCCAGGATCATCACCGTGTGGAAGCCACGTCCTGATTTTTCCGTGCTGATGGCAGACTCCGCCAACGGAAATGGAAAAACAGAGGCATCCGTCCAGATCGTCGACAGTCCGCTTTGGGTCGAACCAAGGGTGACTGTTTAGACCGGCAGGTCTGGCTGATAAGATCGCCAGCGGGTAATCACGGTACGCAGATAGCCAAGTAGGGTAGACCGCGGAGACCTTCGCATGAGGCTATGCGTGGGAGGGTGTTATAAATAGCAAAGGTGAATGGATATAAAAACTAATACTGCTGAAAAATTGAAAGTAGCATTATTGTTATTGCAAATTGTCAGTTCCGGTCCATCGTGCACTGCTATATCGATCCAGTTTTTGCTTAAAACCCTCTAGCGATTCCGACATAACAACGTCCTGAGGAAGCGCATTCCACGCTCCGACCACCCTTTTTGAAAAGAAGTGTTTCTCAGCGTCCAGCCTGGCCCCTGTCACCTTTAATTTGAGGGGATGACCCCTCAGATTCGTGGTCGTTGCTAATTCGAAAAAATCCCCTGATATAAGACAGCAGTCTTGAAGACGTAATACGCGGAATGCTAGTATCAGGTCCCCCCGAAGCTGCCTGTAGCGCAAAGTGAAGAGGTTGAGATTCGACAGCCGTGTTTCATAAGGCTGCGAGCCCTGCCCCATAACTTATTTAAACGATTTCCGCTAAACGGCCCCACGCGTAAAAATCGCTATTCCCCTTGCACTGTAGTTCAGATGGCGTGGGGATGCATACATACGGTTAGGGTGCCCGGAACCTGACGCGCCATTGTCGTCATTCGGGGTAGCAAACCGCCGAGTCGCCGTCTCGTCTACTAAGCCTGCGCATGATTCAGCTATTGGCGCGCCGCCGGGTTAAGTCTGACCTTCCGGGGGGAGGGGGGAGGCAACATGACTAAGTCTACCCATGCGGCCACTCAGGGCTAAACCAATGAGAAGCCTGCCCAAATACGTCATTGACAGAGGGATTTGAGGGATGAAATGGGCGCAGTAAGGTTCTTATCTATCCATCTGTCTGTCTTCTGCTCCAGACAGTAACAAAAACCATATCCCTGGGGAATATAACAAGTGGTGACGCAATTGAACACAGAAAATGAGTAAAAAAGAGCAGACGGAAAAGTTAATGGAATCGCGGCGAGAATTTTCATGCTCCTTCTCACAGAGATGCAGAAAAGCCCCAAGCAGGCGAAATTTACGATAAAAATTAAACGCTCACAGGACAATATCGCGGCATTTATTTGCGACTCAGACAGTGGCGTGACCATTTGTAATGTGGCATAGCAAATGTGATTTATTATTCCAGCAAGGAGGCAAAAATACCGTCGGTGGAGAAAAAGTGACAATTAGGGCGACCAGAACGGAAAAAGTACGTCACATGAATCCTGTCGAATAAAGTAGTCGCCATCGTCTTCACGGACAGAGGTAAAAGCCAAAAAAATCGTTAAATGACTGTAAGCCATTTGCGTTCTCTAGGTTGTACCTCAAGGAAGAAACGGCACGATCATGTCCCGTAACCCGATCGTCGAGTCCAGTTCCAACACATTCTTAGTCCCGTAAAATCTCTCTGTTACGATTGGGAAGTAAGTTGGCAAGCATATGTTCTCGGTACAGAATAATCTGGTCCTTATCTGCGCATGTGTGAGACTTTTCTTCTATTACCTATGATTAAGGATTCCCGAGGTAATCAGAAATATCAGAACAATAAACCTCTTGTTCCAGTGATTGCTTCTTCTTCTATTCCTCCTCCTCCTTCTTCTTCTTCTTCTTCTTCTTCTACTTCTTTTAAAGTACAATTAAAGTAAATTTTCTGTCCCACGAAATGTCAACTGAAATTTTGCAAAGTTTTTTTCGATTTGAACATATTAATTAAGTATAGTTGCAAAGATGATTATCATACAGCCCAATCTCAATATATTTAAATCACGTCAGGATGCCTTTCACAGAAGTCTTTTTCTGACCGACTGCAAAAAATAAATCCCGAAAAATTGCTACCTAGGTATAATGTATTTTTCAAATTGATTTTCACTGCTCTCATAAATTCTAATACATCTTATGGAAAATATGAACAAACATATTCATTCTTGTAGACGCCTAGTAATCAATTGCGTTTTCCTCAAAGTTTATACTCCAAGAAAGGGTATCTTTAGTTTAAAAAAACTTTCTGCATTGCTGACTAATTTTAAATTCTACCAGCCATTCATTTAAATTTGAGGTCTTCAAACTAAGGAAAAGTAAATATTTTTCTACGATGTGAAAAGGAAATCGCGTAGTTCTTATTGCCGTTTGCAGTGGATGTGGACCAAGTTGTATAACTTAAAAGCAGCATTAATAAATGTATAAATAAATTGCATGATGAATGCCCACTTCACAGTCGCGAACATCTCTTGATTAGAAACTTGTTTAAATAGAAAGCTACCGTTTTTCAAGCTTAAAATTTGAGTAATACGCAATTTGCCACCAAAAGAGTGCAAGAAAGAAAAGTGTTGGTCATATTTTCTATAAAATACGTTAAACATTTTAAATTCAATGAAAATCAATGAGAAAATACATGCTGCTTAAATAACAATTCTTTACGCAATACACTTCCTCCAGGCGGCCAGAAAGAGGCTCCTTCAAAGGCCGGCAGCTTGACGTGAATGAAATGTACTGGGATAAGGCTGGACGATAATCACAATTTCAGTTGACATTTTATGAGTTAGGGAATTAACTGTACACAGGGCGCCAATGTTGCCCCAGGTGACTAATCAGCTAGGCCGTGGTCTCTTGCTAGTGGTGAGGTAGAAAGTGAGGTCGATTCTAAGCGCATTTCTTCTCTCTTTCCACTAAACAATCTGATTCACTTGAAGCTTTCACGGTGCGCTAAAAGCAGTGACTTGGAGGGTTGCCAACTGACGGGATAACTGAGGAATCGCAGTCAGTCCACTGTTTTATGTTGTGTTGAGTGGTTGACTAGCGGTCCGAGAGTCAAGCTGCAATGGCTGTCTCTTAATATGGCATTTATGGCGTTCCCACACTAGTGGGATCCTATCGAGCAACTTGGTGCTGTTGTAACGCGTTTCGGAGTGTGTTCACGCGCACCTTATGTGCCCTCCCCCATCTCCGGTCTGTTTGCCTTGTGGCTTAACATTGGATAAAAGTGTGGAAGAGGGGAGAGAGTGGGGTAGCTCCGGCGGGTCTACGTTTGCTATAATTCAGCTATAATCACCGCGTCTGCCTTTAGCTTGCTGAAGCTCGCGGCGGAAATCGTCGAGAGTAATGGCCGAACTTTCATTGTACATAGGGAATGGGCTCGCGAACTATTGATGAGGGCAAAAGAATGAAGACGTTAATCGCATTCTTCGTTTCTACGCCACTTGCAGGGCTTTGTCAGCGTGTTTATGACGTTGGAACTGGAGACCGTTTCGAGGTATGGTGGGAGCCATATGCAAGCTCTGTTTATGATTTACGAATTCATGCAAAATGTAATAAATGGATGAAGAAGCATGTTTGTTGTTATAACCTTGTATGTGTGTGTGTCTGCGTCGACACTGGTTACAGCCCCCAGTTACGTGTTAGGAAGAGAAGGCAGAACAGGATAGCAGTAAATAGTTTATTGTCACTATTTCTGCTTGTGCATCAAAGCTATCTTCTGTTTGTCCGTCAGCAGCGTGTCTTCTGTCGTCGGGCTCGTCTCGGCAGCAGAGTTCCCTGTCCCCAGCTGCAGAGTGCGGCCTTGTGTCAGTGGCAGCGTATTTAAGGACCAACGCCGTTTGTTACCTATTGGCCCTTCAGCAGTGGCCCATGCAGGGAGCCATCTCGGGGCGAACTCCTTGTGACGGCTGACAGCTACGCATATCAGCCATTTTGAATATGCTAATGTGAGAAGATAGCAGCTGCAGGTTACGTTGGTTTGATAGACAGGCTTAAATGTATGTGCCAGCAGCCTGATCTGAGGACAAGCAAAGGCCAACCCAACCGCTGTCATTACCTGAGCATGTGGAGATCCACATGCGCGTTCGGTCGAAACTGGATCTGGATGGTCACATGACCGTGCTGAAATTAGCACATGAACATTAAACTGAATGCAAAGTTGATAAGTCAAACCAGCAGTCAACAGGTGGACGTGTTAGGCATCTGAAAGAAATGGTCGCCACGAGAAAAAAGTCTTTCCAGGAGACCAAAGACCAAAAATCCACGCACTGCTGAGCAGTGCGGTCAAGTCTCCGAAGACGTCGCAATGTTAGTTACAATACCTTATCCCGTGTTGAACGGTGAAAATCAAACACACTTACCAGTGAGAAGACGACGACCCGATCGCTGGGACAAGACTTTTATTCGCCTGACGTTTCGACATCCGCCTTGGAATCATCATCAGAGACATTAGCAGGAAACAGTAGCAGAAGCGGGTAATAGGTGCACAGCGGTTTGCAATCATGCAGCGACAATTAGCATTAATTGCCTTTTTGTGCATGGATAGTTTGTTGGTCGGTATGCGGGTTCCCCAAGTGGCGACTTGCTTTGGTCAAATTGAGGTGACGATCGAGTGAGCCAAGAATTACTTGAGTCATGGTTCACGGGCCCCCAATCCACAAAAAAGTGCAACGATTTGCCCGATCCATATTCGGTGCTCAGAATCAATTTGGCCAAAGTAAGTCGCCACTTTGGGAACGGACAGGCCACCGCGTCATTCCACGCCAACACCAGAGGGCGAGATGACCGGGCAGACGCGTCTTCGACCGCGTTCCCACCCGCTCTCAGAGCGGCCAAGTTCTGCTACACCAAACTTCCCTATGATGGATCCATCTCTTCTCCTCTCCATCTGTTTTTTATGACAGAACAGCCCCTCCTGACTATGCTGCTCCGACTCCTCCTTCTCCTCCTCCTCGCCGCCGGGATTGAGGCCCACCCCTTGGGGTTCCGGATCCAACAAGGGCTACTTGCCTGCCTGCCATGAACGGGCAATGATTACACCGCAGTGCACCACGCGCGACGAAAGTTCAATAGGTCAGAGCCCGCATGCCGACCAACAAACTATCAACGCAAAAGAAGGCAATTAACGCTAACTGTTGCTGCATGTTTACAGTAATGACTGTGTACTATAAATTATGCAAACCCCTGTGCACCTATTATCCGTTTCCTGCTAACGTCTCTGATGATAAATCCGGGACGGATTTCGAAACGTCAGGCAAATAACAGCATTTGCCCAGCGATCGAGTCGTCTTCTTCTTCTCAATTACTTCTGTAGACTCGCATAATCACTTGTGTTGACACTTACCAGCGTCGCTACCAGTGAAATGTTGCCAGGCGTGAAGTTGGCACTGCGTCCTTGCTGACGATTGACATAATAAAAACATGGCAGGCGATAGGTGCACTTAGTCCTAACTAACGTCAACACTTGGGCGTTAAATGCGAAAAAAACGGAATTCAGGCGTTTTTTTTCCGACGAACATCGGGGTTGCGAATTAAAATGCCTTCGGTTGACCTTTTAATACTACAGGCTCTGGTAAGAAGACAGTCTCAGATTTGCGTTTATGGAGTCGGCCATTTGAGAACATTTATTGTGTTGTACAAGAAACGGCCGCGACGGACGGATAATTTGGTGGGTAAATGTTAAAAAACCCAATAAATCAGGTAACAAAGCGGTTTTCAGAATATATTGTCGGGTTACGTTTGCATTTCAGGCAAAGGAGAGGGAATTACAGGGAATGTGGTGACTCACTCAGCGTGGACTGTAATCGCGTAATGGCACACCACTGCCCGCGAGTGCATATGTACTGGCCGCCTACACCCGCCTCTCTAGCCAATCACCTTTCAAGGCCAACTCACACCAAGGCCGCTCCAGAAGCTGTGGCGATTCCACGGTCACCTCACTTCAGACGCATCGCTGTGGCGTGCGGCTTCTCCCCCGTCTGACAGTCAATTTTCCACCACCTATTCTCAACATTTTCGATACAAAATTAACTGTTCCTTCCATTCTGGCCTCCCCTGACTTCGCTTCACCTAAGGAACCGGGTCTGAAGATCGCAGTTGCTAGGATTTAATTTACTGACTCCCCTGCTGTAGGACTGAGGACAGCAAGTATTGTCAAAGGTATATTCAAGTGCTGTCGCCTTAACGATGGCATGGAAAAATTCCCAAGAGTTTTTTTATCAGGCTATGGGCACGCTGTTCACATAGGGGGTGGTTCTATACTTAGACATTCTGGCAAGTGATTGCTCAGTCGCGTATCAATACCCAGCCGAGTGGAAATGCACCAATGCGGCACCCCCTCCCCTACACGTGACCCTATCTGACGTTTTAACACCCATTCACTCACACCACCACTATGACTGGTTTGTCCTCTCCTCTCCCCATTGTGAACGTCCATATGCCTGCCTCCCTCCACCAAATGCTCTAAACAATCCCATCCCCCACTTTCCATTTAGTCTGATGATGGGCAGG
>JAYGXS010000003.1:64316471-64330187 GCA_036362985.1 Ligula intestinalis | reverse complement strand
AGACACATGATCGAGCACCGGAACAAATTGTATTTGATTCTGAGCTTTCGGGCAAATGAAGGAGTTTATCGTCGATTTGTTACTGTTTTCTCACCTCTGGAGATGGACTCCTGCAGTAGCTTGGAAGCTCAGAATCAAATACAATTAGTTTCGGTACTCGATCATGTGTCTTCTGTACCGTGGTGTGTTTCGACTACCTCTTAAAAGTAAGCAACCAGACATCCTTCTTGGTCGATCGGCCAACACACACCGTACATAACAATGCACTTATCCAAGCGATTCCCCAATAAAATGCAAACGGCCATAATCAATTCAAATGGGGAGGATAGTAGTTTGCTGTCGTTTCACTGTTCCCGTCCATACCACAGGCTTTCGCGATCAAAACGACTAAATGGCAAGTTGCATAATTATTACGAGGAGAACGATGGTGATCCCATGGTGTAAGATCTCACATAGCTAATTGGGTAGTAGCTCGGGACTTTTTTTAACTTCTAAAGGGATAAAAGCATTTGCGAGTAGTCATATATTTGTCTGTCATATTTTATCAAGATTTGACTCTGATGCCTTCCCCAAAACATGTAATTGACGTAAATTTTAAATTTTTCTGTGCATCAATTTACTCCCTATCATCTTGTTACCATCAAGGAGTTCAAAGGCGTTTGCCTATCTTTCCCTCAATAAACTGACTGACTGCACTCAGGGGCATTCCACAGAGTTTACCAAGTTCTGAGCTTATTGCTGAAGCCAAAGTTAATGAGTATTTACCTAGCTGGTTAATAAAACAAGAAAACGGAATTCCCCGGTCATCGATTACCGAACATCTGCTAGACACGGGCCATTCTGTTGACCCCAACACCTCTTTCCGAGTACTTGTTTGGGCACAAACAACTCGTACCTTACGCTACCTGGAGACAGCCTACATACGGCAGTTCAAACCCGACCTATGTAAATAGGTGAAGCATGTAGTGAACCTAACTCTGTCGTGGTAACATTAGCTCCCTGTTTACACATTTCATCCCAACTTTTTACCTTAGACATATTTCCTCTTCTTTGCTGACCATAGCGTTTTAACTTCTTATGTTATTGATTAGCCTCTTGGCCATTTCTTATGACCTTGTGTTTGCATCGATTTTTCTGCATGAATTCAATCAGTATTTTCTCTTGCGCGATTCACTTTACGCAATGAGAGGCAGCAACTGAAAAGCTCTCTCGAGATGTTATGGATCCAATAAATCTTGCTGTCATTTCTCTCTTTAAATTTGCGCCTGGGAAAGGTTGCTTTAAACTCGATAGTTAGCTGCTCGCGAAGAAAAATCTATTTTTAGGCATGCTACGCTTCCGATATCCGTTGATGAGCGTTCACTACACCGCGTTCCGCTTTTCCTTGGGCCTCGACGGAGGCCCTGATGGCCGTACAGCTGGTTGTATAGGCAGGTAGCATTGCTGGCAAAAACAAGGGATATGGCTACTAACCCAGAAATGGCCATTTCTGTCTCCCTTGTCCTTGCCGACGATACTATCCGCTTCCGACACTCTTGTTTTCATCAACCAGCACATGAATGAGTACTAAACAGGAAGACTGAATTAGATCATCCCTAATTAAGAGTTCCTGGTGAAAGTGGAAGCGTTGGACAGACTTCCATTTTTGAATGTTCTCAGGGGCTAAGTGGTAAATAAAATGCACAAAGAACCAAATAAAACGCTGCGAATGCTCATCTGCATTAGCATTAACGCGCCGCATCAAGGCAATTCTGTGAACACACGTTTTATCGACGAAGGACAAATCATAACACCACGCCAATCGTCAATCGCAATGACATGGACTTGCTTCCAGAGCTCTTCAGAACGAAACGGCTTTCTACGATAATTCGTTAAAATGAGTCGAGTCTTAAAAGGGTAGTGAATTGGGGAGGACTGCGAAGCGATATAATATTGAAACTTTCCAGGCATAAAGGTGGTATCCGAGGTCGTGGTAAGGTCCCTTGCGCCACTGGGGATGGGAACTGATCACAAGCCTGACTCAACAATCCCCTTACACGTGACCAAATCCCTAAAAGGGTAAAGGTGGGTGTCGTCTACCACTTCCACTGCAGCTGTGGAAAGTGTAATTACAGCACAAAAGCTGTCGGCAGCTGCAAACGCGAACGTGGGGACATCAGATGGTTACCTAAAGATTATAAAAAATTCGGAGATAAGGACACGGACCGTGCGGATGGGATGCACTGTCAACTTTGACAGTGTTGAGATTGTGGACTGGAGCGACACTCTCACAGGTGCAGGAAGCCTAAATGTCCACTGACTGCCCAGTCAATCGCAAAATAAACTTGGGTCTCAATCTAGTTTTAAAAATTAGCTTCATCGTAGACATAAACGGCGTTACACAGTCGGAGCCGCCAAGCATCACCGCAGCCATTAATGGAAGAGGCAACACAGGTCTCAGTAACACAGGTGTCTGATTTAGCCTGCATTGGCGACCTACAAATCAGGCAAACTACGCCACATAGTGGGAGTGTATATTGGTGTTGTAATTTACCATAATTATAGCCTGGGTACTAGCTAAAAGGCTCAGACACGTGTTTTGCCGGTCTGGCTTATTAGTGAGTCCCCCTGTTCGCTTTCTGGTTGATATACCGGTTTTGATAGTTCGGCATTTTAATTTCCTTTGCAGTTAATTTATGTTCGTGGTATAAATCAGTATATGTAAGGTCTAAAGGCAAAAGTTTTAATGAAAATCTGGGTTGAAACCCACCATCCACTGCGTAATATACACCTGCTGCCAACGGCTACACTGTGGTAGTATATATTTGTGTTGTAACTTACCATACTAACAGCCCAGGTACTAGATAAGAGGCCCAGACACGTGTTTTGAGCACAGGGTTCTTCAGTCTCCGGCGATGGGTAGCCAGCATAGTAACCATAAAAAAACCTTTCGCTTTGAATTCCCCTTCCAGTACGTCAACGAAACTAGAGGACGGCTGCAAACGCAAATGTACAAGCAGAAGTTGGCCATTCGATGGTTGAACCCAAATTCGTACGTAGCAATTCATACCGTGTGGATGGGATGGATTTTTATTTTTGAAGCCATTCAATTTGAGGATCATGGCTTTGATCATACATCTCGACATCTGCAGGAAGCCTGGATATCAACTGACTGCTCAGTGAACCATCGGCTAACCGTTCCTCATCCTATAGGAGTTGACGAATCTCCTACACAGGAAGCAGCCGTAACATGGAACATTCGAGGCCGCAAATTATCGCCGCAGTCATTGAGGGTGGAGAACCACACAGGTCCGATTTAGTCTTATAGGTGTTAATGGTGACCTACGCATCAGGCAGAATGTGGCGCAATATAAGAGCTGCGCACAGGACTCTACGATCTCTAAAGACGGATAACCGTAATCGGTATCACGGCAGGGTCATTTCTTATCTGGTAAGGCCTTCCTGTGAAGCCGCCTAAAAATAAAATTTCCCCACCCAAGTGTCTTAAAAATTCGTGATTAGAGGTTTAATGCTTGATTAATGAACAGGTAATGCGTAGTTAATGTGCGGTAAGTGCACATTAAAAAATAAATTAAAGAATTGCATAATTGTTTGACTTAAATAAAATCGTAGATGCAAAGGAAGCCTGCAGGCCAAAAATATTACAGCAACCCTAATCATAGGTAATGGTAGCATAATAATTGTCATGCGCAGATAGGGTTGAAACATGCACAGGTTGCACAGTATTTATAGTTCATAGTGGTCATCTGCGTGCATACGATACTTATTTTACAGGCCTGCATCCGACAAGACAATTGTGGCAATTAGTGAGTCGAACGCGAAGTGTCAAGCCAGTACCGCAGCAATTAAGACCCGATCGGTTGCTACAGACGTGGATAGTTATCGTACGCACGCAGATGACCACTATGAACTATAAATAGCATGCAGACTGGACATTTTTCAACCCTTTCTGCGCATGTCTATCACTATGCTACAATTATCAATAGCAAAAGATTCCCGACGGAATTTTCAACGTCAGAAAAATATAGCAACCTTATTGATTAATAAAAGAAACATCGAGACCAAGAAAACTATTTGAGCACCTACTTTGACGGCCTATTGACTAATACAAAGAGCCTATTTCCATTCGGTGTTCTCACAACAAAACCCTACACCGTAATAGTTACTCCTTCTTTACGAACACCACTTCTTCGCTTGAGACGCCACGAGGAATCACAGTTTCACTTTTATTCACAGCAAGGAAGGTTCAGGTCCGGACCAATAAAGATGCGACACTGAAACGGTTTGGTTAGCTGACCGACCTTCCCGGTTGGCTGCATATTTTAATCGCCCCATCCGATTTTTTTCTACCCTGTGATGATAATTTTTTCTGGACTGTTGCATTGGTTGTCCAGACCGCCCATTTGGTTGACCAGAGATTTATTCGCCCCTAGATGGAAAGAGTTTCAAATAGCATCCGCGTTTGCCAACTTATAAAAAATCGGGCCAATGGAAGATTTTTGAAAAAAACAACTGTGCTTATGTTCTAGATTGAAGCCGGTGTATTAAGCCATTCCCTTTGAAATTATTATCCATGTGGAAGGGGCAGGGGATCCGGAGGATTAATTATAGTGCAAATTGTGCAGTCAGACATTGACCTTTATAATTTTGCCATTTTGTTGTATTCAGTTCGTCATAGTGCATATCTTTTAAAAACTGAAACACCTTTTTGTGATTGGATTTACCGACAGAAAAAGGCCAATCAGTTCTCACTTAGATTTCTTGCAGCCAAGTTTAAGTTGCGACTACCGGCTGGTTTGTGCAAATTTTATATTTCAGCCCTTTCTTTGCATTCTGCCAGTATTACCTTTTTGCTTACTTTTATTTCTCACAGGCGAAAATTGGCTTTCTGTTTGGCTGTTGGGCTAGCAATTGCCTAAGTGAAGGTAACGAGAAGGGAATAAAACTCTCATTTTTTCCTCGAAATTCTGACGCTTTTGCTGCAAAAAGGTGGTAATAATGTTATCTGACGGTTTTTTGTTTTGTTACACCAAGAGCTGGAACCGTAAACAACATGCGCATATTTTACCATGGAGATGGAAGTTCACAACAAACTATCTTTAATTGGAAGCCTGTGTAGATTTTGCACTGAGGCTTAAATTAGAAACGGAGCAGACGGGAGATGAGCTGCTGTTGCTTAATTTCTGTACATATTCGGCCCATCTGGTGTGCATTTGAAATCTTCGAAATGGGCTGAAAAGTAAACATATATCCGAACAAGGCTCTAATATAAAGAGAAGAATAAGTTCTTTCATTTCAGCAGACATTTTATCAGGTATTTTTAGAGACCAGTGCAGGTATCTTATTTGAACTTTGGCATAACCTTAGCAATAGGTAAAATTCACAAACATTCCCTTCGATAAATATTTAAGCAAACTGACTTTAGGAAGGTAAATTATTATATGAAGCTTGGCGAAGAAAGTTCAGTTAGTAGATTATATATACTTCGGACCCCAATATTTTGTCGTATGGAACCGGTGTTATTAGGCGTTTTGAGGTGAGAAAATAGGACAGGCAGTGGAGAAAATTCGTACAAGTAATTGTAAAGTGGTAAAAGTAGTTGAATTTGCTTACCTCAGCGGCTATATAACCACGATTGAGGGCGAGTAAGTCGAAAGAATAAGCAAAATCAGTATTTAATTAACAAGAGGAGTTTGAATAAACAGCCGGGCGTAAATTTGTGATAGGTCAGGAAACAGTGCGCTTAACAACTAAATGTCTTTAGTAGATATTGAATTATGTCCCATCGTTCCAGTATTTCAGCATAATTCTGCACCATGTCATCGATGCCACAGTGATTAAAACCACGAAACGAATACAGTTCACCACTACAGTAGACGCCGAAAATCACGCAACATGCAGACATATGCAAAATATTGCTACCTTTTCGCTAATCGGCATTGACTCAGGTTGTGATACTGATTATCGTGTAGTCTATTCTGAAGTCATTTCAGTCATGATAGGAAAACTTGTTACTTAAGTAATATTTCGTTTTATCATTTATTTTGACTGCCTTTTTAATCCAAATATATTTTATGAAAAACATGCACGAAAAATTATTTCTTTTCCTTGTTTGATAGCAAATTACGCCTTCGTCAAATTTTATACCCAAACAAAAGGTTGCTTTCAGTTAAAAAAGTTTCTCACTTTCCGAATAATTTTCTAACCTTCTGACTGCTACACTCGAATTCAAGGTTTAAAAACTGCGCACTGTGTACATCCTGTTTAAAGAAAAGCACGTTTTCGCCTACAGCTTGAGGAAGAAGTCACATAGTTGTCATAAAATATTGCAATATATGTGGAACATGTTTTATGATTTTCGGTGACTTTTGTACACACTTGCTTCTACCTCTTTTCTTTCTGTCAATCCTTATTTCCCACCCAAAATCACCTAAACCACCGGTCTCGTAAAACAGAATGCTGGGGCTAGGGGTATATGAGGTGCACTTCGTAAACTACTTTTACCAAAAACCTTTTAATGGGTCAAGTTTTGGTGTGGAAGTTCATTTTCCTCGGCTGTGAGTTCTCATATATGGAAAGGTCTACGGGTAGGTCTACGGATAGGACCCAAACAGCCACTTTCTCAAGAGGGAATATCCGAAAAGTCCCTACTTCAGTGACTGATTTTAAGAAATATCGTATTTTGAAAGTTTTGATAAAAAAATTGAACAAAATCCAAATTTAGAAAAAATTGATTGAAAACGATGAAAATCATGAACTGTTCACCGGTATGTAAAGGATTATCGGAAAATCATTGTAATCCATAACTAGAAAGACAGACAAAGAAATTTGAGGGAGAAAAAACTCTGCTCAATATAAGCAAAATGGTATATTTATGATGTCACCTGGCGATTGTATTTACCTTTACTAGTCACAGTTACGGCAATTGTACGCGTTGTAGGAATTTTCCATTCATTAAAAAATTGTAATTTTTCAACAAATTACTATAAAGTTGCGAAAATTCCCATCAGAGAATTCAGAAGTGTATTTATCCAGCATACGTAGCTTTCGATAAATTCTCCTCGGGCCATAACATTACAATAGGGAGGGGTTAAAATGTAGCATGCGGGCAATTGTGATCAGCATTTCAAGTAAATTAGTCATGGGAATAGGGGAGAGGGTTGGGGTTGATAGGACTCGGCAATAAGAGTTTGTTGAATCCGGACAGAAGGACGGTAAGAAGGGCAGAAAACTTTTATCGAAAGAAAACCTGGTCCGACAATATAAAGAACTTAATAAGTTTGTGCCTATGAAACAGAAGCGTAACCTAGTCTGTTGCTTAAGGCAAATGCCAGAAAAATCTGCTTGGCAGACACATTTGAAAAAGAGCTCCAGAAAATCCAACACCTGCTGCAAGGGAATGGATATCCGGACAGATTCATCAAAAAGAATGTGATGGAAAGAGAAACAAAACCCCCACACCCATTTTGGAAAAGAAGACTGTATTCCGGAAAGTCTTCTTTGAAGGAGATGCGACGAGCGAACTGCTAAAAAGACGTTTTAAACCAGCCATATCACGAACCCTTCCAGCAGTCAAAACTTGGGTGTCACTCTCAACCAGCCCGGTCCTGCACGGTGAAGGTAAGGATAGCCTGCCAACTCAGACCACTTCTCTTTGAATCTACTCATTTACTTTCTCCTGTGGAGCAGGTTATATCGGTTGTACGAACCGGTGCTTAACCAAAAGAATACGATAGCACCTTCTGGCATGGCTGGTCAAAGGTGAAATCAGAAGCATCAACAGCACCATCCTTGCCCACATGGTTAATATCGGACATCATGTAGACCCCAACGAAGACTTTAACATATTTACAAGGTCCCGTCAAACTACCCAAAGTCCTTGAGTCAGCGTTTGCTAGCAACAGCAGAAGCAAGCGCGATCCGGTTGAGAAGGCCGGTCTTGTGCACGCAAAAGAACCTCATGCAAGCTCTGATCTTAGCATGGCCAACGGCCACCTAACTGCCCGCAACGTTCTGCGCTTTCTCCCCATCACACCCTCCCCCTGTCCGGATACAACAAACTCTCATTGCCTCGTAACCAGCCGAGTACTATCAACCCCAACTCCTTCCCTATTCCCATGACTATTTTACCTTTAATGATTAAATTAATTGCTCCCATGTTAAATTTTACCTTCCCTTCCCCCTATATAAATGTAATGGCCCGAGGAGAATTTATCGAAAGTCTACATATGCTCGCGAAATAATCTTCTGGAGATTACTATTACTTCTCATATTCCTGTTAAGTTTCAAATCTGCCTAGGGTTTCTCATCAGTTTTTGAAAACTTTAGCATAAGTGCTGGTGTCAGTTTGCGGTATTTTGCATTAATCAGGTCATATACTGTACGGCTGGCATTGAACATGACTGGCACACGTGTTTTTGTATTTTTCCGCATAGACAGTGTTCGTAGGCCACTAGTACTGCCCCTATACGGATCACTGCGAAGCATATCACGTAGGGACAAGCATTCAAACTTGTTTTTTATGGTTGTACCAAGGTGGTATCGGTCAACTTCTTGAAAATTGCTTATAACAAGCTCCTTTTAACCGCTCCAGCAAGGTAGCCTTCTATGCCCATCACGAAACCTCTTGTGAGTTTCCATTGCCCAGTTGACTTTACTGTAAAATAATTTGCGGCCTTAGTGGGAATCGAACCCACCCAGCAGTGCAGTCATCTTGCTATTCCGTAATGGTGAATCCCATAAGAGCCTTAAGTTGGGGGGATGAAATCAATGCAAGTGTGATTAAATTCACGGCGCATGGTGAGCCTCGTAGCTCAATAGTAGAGCGCTGGCTGCGCAAAAGCCTTCCTTGTTGCGCGAGTTCAAATTCTACGGAAGCTGCGAAGTTTTCCCAATTGGGTGAACCGAAGGCTTCTCACACTACACTCATCCCATGGAATCCTCCAACCATGGGGGTCTGCAGGGAATTTGAAACTGAACAGACTGAGGCAAACAAATTGCCTTGGTAGGATTTCAGTATCGAGTGCATCCATTTTGGCAAATAAAAGTCGCGGCTACCTTTAAGGGTAACGATTAGCCGCCGTGGGACATACGGCAGACCATAGCAATGTGCATTGGGTTCATTTGACACTGTTCATTCTGCATAAGCAATTTATTCAACTGACAAACTATGGCCTCGGCTTGTAAGGCCTGTACTGGTTTGCAAAATTCTCCGCTTTCAAGCGCAGACATGGATTTCTCATTGTAGTCTGCTCGATCTATTGTGATAGTGGTTCGTACTTTATCAGTGGACTAATGATACTTTTTTCATCCTTCGTCAGTTCTTTCGCAGATCTTGACTTGTTCTTGGAAACACATTGGGTTGGTTCGTGTGTGTCGTTAGCATGGAGGTGACACATGGACAGAAGACCTGTTCTCATCATCAGCTATTTCGATTCTCATAAGCATGACTTTTTGGGTTGCGATGAAGTTGGCAGGGTCGGCATCGGGGCAACAGTAGTTTAAGTAGTGCACCTTATATACCCCCTAGTCTCAGCATTTTTTCCTATGGAAACGGTGTTTATGGGGATTTTATGGGTGGGTAATAAGAATAAGCAGTGGAATATGTTTTAATAAGGTTTTTGATTTATATCTGTAGTTATCGTTTAATGTATTGCGGAAAAACCTGATTATCAAAATGCAGATTCCTCCAAATTCCCGAACAAATAAAAATGGCGGTTAGGAGGTCGTCTACTAAAACTTACCCGAGTTCCAACTTACCTTTCTAGAGTTAGATTAGTATAGTACGCTGCGCAAAGCGAAACAGCTTACTCCTATCGACTGCGGGAAGCAAATTCAACTAATGTTTCCACTTTACACTTACTCTTACAAATTTTCTTCACTGCCTTTCCTAATTTACCCTCCCCAAAACCCCTATAACCTCCGTTTCCGTAACACAAAATACTAGGGATATGGGTATATGAGGTGCACTATTTAAACTACCTTGGCCGGCATCCGTGGTTGTACTACACACTTAATGTGGCAGCACCGGTAATTGCTGCACCTACAGCTGCATGGATGAAGAATTGTGGACAAAGTTCATTTCTCATTGTCGGACGGTTGCAACTTGCTCCGTTTCTGTCCGAAAATAACTTATTTCTTGACTGATCTCTGCTGTAGCAGAGCAGAGATTGTCGTATCCTCAAGAATGCGGAAACACTCTATTTTACTGTGTTCAAGCATAACCTTGTATTTCTGAAGACACCGGTAGCAGTCACTGACCAGAACTCTTGTCATCTGCTATACAAATAGCTCCACACAACCGCTCTGCACATAGGTGTATCAACAGGGGCTTACTATCCGAGGGGCATCACGGTGTAAGGCTTTTTAGGATGCATCTGTGCAAAAACATAAATGCACGTACGTTGCCGCCTCTCATGTGACAGATGGCTCCCAGCTGCGAGTTGCCTGAACCAAATTATACTGACAGACGGAATGATTTTTTTCGTGTTGTAGGCAATCTCTGAACATGTAGTTTAGCTTGTCAGTCCAGGAAGTAATCGCAGTGGAAGGTTTCGATGCCGGTTTTACAGGTCATCGTCAGACGCAGTGTAAAGTGAACGTACCGAAAAACAACTAACATCGTTTTTTTCCTGCGTACTACAGAGATGGGTTGTTTCTTAGCATATTAACTATACCGTGCATATGAGGGAGACGTGTGAAACCAGCGTCCAAAATGTACGTCATATAGACTCTTTCTTGAAGAACCTATCCGACTTCAACTCATATTTTTTGGGATGCCTCGCTTTCTTCAAATGAAGAAGAAAAGCTCATCAAAAAATCAAGATATACTTGTGAATTTCCGAGCAGCTGGCAGTCAACACCAAACAGGCGCGAGAATTCCCCGAGGCCCAGCACTCTAATGCGACCAGCATTAACCGTCACATAAATTTCGACGCACTTTACGAAGGGATGCGCACACGGTTCACCGACTCACGCTCACGGCCTAATAATCAGCACTTATCTTTTCTACAATTACCACCACTACTAACATCACTCCCAATGCAAATAATACTGCACTACTACTGCTACCACTATTCTATGCTAGGCACGTTGAATATCAATGTCTTGCCACCCCTCCCGAACAAAGCGAACGAGGGGTGAAAACCCGCAACACGCTTATCGATGCTGAGCCACGCTAAATAGCACTGACTTACCACCTCCAATCTGAACGCAGCGAACGACAGCTGAAAATCCCGGAACCGCGTCTGAACACGGTGGACTGACAATCGGAGTCAACCGCACGACCACGACCACATCTGTGGCTGCCGTTGCAGTGAAGCGCCATATCCTCCCCTTCCTAAGCGGAGAGATGCAGCACTCCTCATCCTTCTCCGCCTACCTCAAGTTCGATCTTTACCGTCTTTCCACCGCCTCCCTCTTCATACACTGGCTGCCCGTCTGCCTTTGTCTGTCCTCCCTCACAAACGGGCCTTTACCGACCATTAGACTTTCATCATTGTTCATTTAGTCTGACGAAGGGCCGCTGCTAGCTGCTTGAAAATTCACAAACATACCTTGTATTTTTCGACGAGCTTTTTTCCTTATCATATTATCTGGGAATGCAGTCTATTTCATCTTTCCGTATGCATGAATGTCTCAGATGATATACCATACTCCAGACAGAAATATAAAATTCGCATCAATTTTCACTCAGATATCATTGTTTTTCACCCCTTTAGCGCAGTTAATTTAAGAATGTTTCTTTAAAGTAACCTCCAGTATGGTAGAATGGTTATGGTAGTCTACCACAAGGTACGTGCGCATAAGTTCTCGGCATTCGTATACCATGTCGTTTCATTCTATTTTCTCATTTCTCCCTTGGAAATTTCAAAGCATCGCCTTTTAGATGATTCAGTTTCCGCTATAAAAGACCTACTTTTTTCACCACGCAACATAACTCTCCACTGACTTAAAGAACAGGCAGAGTGCCATTTTCTCGTCACATAGAAGTGAAGCCAATGATAACTTATAAAGTTTTTCCGTTCAGATTCTTTGATGCAAATGATTTAGCTCAATCGTGCTAGCCGCAAATATTTATAGAATGCAATACTAAGGAGAAGCCACGTACTCTTATAAACAAGATTTTATTCGTTTTCTGAAGACCCATGATCAAGTAAATCGCCTTGGTAAGCTATGGGTCCGGCTTTGTTTGATGCAGTTATGAAACGTAAAATAACGAAGTTACTTTAAATTCAGCAATTGAGAGAACTCAGCAAACGTGCCAGTGATAAGTTTTCAAGGAAACGTGGGTCTACTCTGAGTAGAAGGCAGGGAAAAGATAAATTAATTTTGGAAGTAGCGAATCAGCTAATCTCCCTATAGTATCTATGCCATTTTCAGTGTTTTCAAACTATTGAAATTGTAGGCAGTTTAAGCACTATAAGTATTAATATGTGCAACAATTCGAGGCCCAGATATAATATTCCTTTCAACATCGACGGGAGCGCGAGAATAAGGGGCAATTTCTGGCACCAAGTTGTATTTTTAGCTGACTTTTCAAAAGCTTTCTCGCTTCCGTCATCAGAGCGTGGTGACTGTTCGCTTGCTGGTGTACAGAAAGTGTGTCCAACCGATAGCCTGATGCCTGATGCCTGCGTGTCAATCGATTGCACCGATCGATTTTTGTGGCTGTTTGAAGTGCTCGTGCCCTCGCGGGCGCTTCCATGAGGCGTGCCAAGTCGTTTTTGTGCCTTCTGAGCCTTTCTATCTTCGTTCGCGGCTGCCGGCACCACGCTCTGATGATGGAAGCAAGAAGGCTTTTGAAACGTCACCTAAAATACAACGTGATCCCAGGAATTGCCTCTTCTTCTTCCTCTCCCGGGAACGATAGAAGCAGGGCTATAAGTGTATTTGGAAAGGCTAAAAAGTGCCCACCATGGGACGCCTTTATGTTACAAGAGATAATTACATAAGGGCGTTTCCACCCTGACATGGATAACCTAATAATGCAGTCGTTGCTGTTGGGGCGAAAGGGGCGAGATGTACAGCCACACTAGCCGTAACTACATTTGCAGTCCACGTGTGTCCTTGCGTGCGCTTAGGTTCTACTGAAATAATAAAGAGAAGTGGAAGAGGCCGCACCGATGCTGTGTCCACCCATTGTGATCTCTAGAGAATAATGGGGGTGGGGTTGGGGGTCGTAGCATTGCGGGAAATTGCATTTCGTTAATCCGATGGCGCCAACATTGATTTCAGTTAAAAGGTAACCCTGCTGTGTTGGTTTTTGCGTTGGTCGAAAAGAGTTGTGCTTTAGTAACTAGCTATGCTGACGACAGAATATAGACTATAAAAGTATTCAATATTTCTGCATCATAAACAGCGATTCATGCGGTTGGTGCACCAATAGGTTTCTTTGGAAACTGTACTTACGGTTTATTGGACAATGTCGTTATCTAGCAACAGGGAATATTTATGTCGTCTTGTTCAGTTTTCCATTGTGGGGGGGGGGGGGCGAGTCCAGGCAGTAATTTATGGTGCCTGTTCATCCGGAAGGAATACAGACGCAAAAATGTGACCATCAGTAGACCTTGAAACTTTCACATCATAGTCTGGGATATAGCCTCTTCGCATTTTCAATGAAAGTATTGCATGTATGCACGGTGTAGTCACGTGCAGCGAGGTAGGCAAGCCATGTATGCCTTATTGGTTCACCAGTTGGTCGAGCCAGCCAATCAG
>JAYGXS010000003.1:64112537-64316461 GCA_036362985.1 Ligula intestinalis | reverse complement strand
AATAGTTTGCTTTCTCACTTGCTATCGTTTTTGGAATACACCATACAAAATCCCAAACTGGGTAAATACGTTTCTATTCAGCTACGAAAAAAACCTTTTCTTGTTGGAACAGAACTTAAATAAAATGTATTCCAATCCTACTTCATGTGGAATGATTTATCGATCTGCCTGCAGTAAAGGTACGAAGCAAGCAATTTCTGAATGAAATTTATACAATACAGCGATTAATTTAGATCGTGATTCACGAGATATACAGCCAAGTACTTCCATTTTTGGACTAAAAATGTGCGTTTGTAAACTGTTATTTAACCTAATACAACGAGGACCAGTCATAAGGTGAATTCAACACTTGGACAGAACAGAATATTGAACATTGTTCATCCAACAGGCCTGCAGTTGGTCATTCATTTCCCCAAAGATTACCCAAAGAAGGTGTCCCCTCAACCAGTACATTTTTTAATAAAACCAAAAATACCACACTAAAGAACGGCAGGACATCTTGGCGCACTTAAGTGTCCTGGATGATTGATTGAAATGTCGGTAGTTTATAATGAAGTTTAGCGCATCTTTAGCATATTCATGGTAGATGAAACTTAACTCGGATGCGCAAGGACAGTTAGGGAGGAGGAAAGTGGTACATTCGAATAATGAGACCGTGATCGTTTTAGAATATGTCATTCTATTGCATTTGCAAACTCCATGAGTAAATAATGGCATACATATGAAGTAATTGCTCCCCATCACATATTCAAAGATTGTGAAATGCCCTTGGACTTCGTTCCGTATTATAAAATCAAAAAAGTCAATTTATTTAAAAATGTTTCAATACTTGAGGTTGCTTAGGCTCTGGTATATACAAAATATCTAAACCTACTCACTTAACCATAACTTGCGATAATTTTTAAATACCGTATAGTCCAAATATTAGTTATTTTTCAACCATTTGTAAGACAGATTTACGAAACGAAAAACTCAAAGACTTAATAACGTGACAGACCCACGATTCGCAGATCATAGAACGGCAACTTGAAGAATCACGTGTCATAATTAGCGCAAATCCAGGTGCCGCAACGATGTTAATTAATTTTCAGTTCGTAAGGATTGTAATTTGCGCAGTGTATTTTGCTGAAAGGGAAATGCTGGGAACAACGGACAACAGTTTTCAAAACCAGCCTATAACAAAGAGATCATACACCAGCGAAAATCACGGGACCCAGCAGGAAACTACACATTGTACTATCTGGGTTGGCTCAATGCAATGGATTATTATGATAGAAAATATCTGTTGGATGATCTGAGCGAAGCGTGGCTAATTTGGCTCTTGACTGGACCAATGGCGTTTCCGTTTGTTTGACTACTTTGGTCAGATTTAGCTAAAAGTTTTTCTTCACCATTTTATCCGCCGGATTTCTTTATCACATCCACGATTCTGCTTTTGGCTGATACATACGATTTCATATTATATTGGTCTATTTATCGACTAACTTATACTCGGCAGCCATTAAATACACTTACTACTAACCCTGGTGAAATTTTAAAGATTGTGTAAACAGCAAAATTTACCGGATTCATTACTTTTAAGATTTCTCATCAGTTGCTGACTCTCGTTGCAGAACGTGAATATCGTTAGAGAAAAAACAAAATTGAGTTCATACAGACAAATGGATACAAACAGCAAGGTCATAGGAAATGGTCAAGTGGCTGATCAATAACTTAAGAAAGTTAATACGCTGTGGGCAGCAAGCACAAGAAAAAAAATCTAAGACAAAAATGTTGCCAAGGGAAATTTGTTAACAATGAGCCGGTTTTATCAGGAATAATTAAGGCTCACCACATGCTCCAGCCGTTTACATAGGTTGGGTTTAATTCGCCGAATGCAGGCCGCCTCCAGGTAGCGTTACGTACGAGTTCTTCGTGCCAGAACAAATATTCATAAAGAAGTTTTGGGGTCCACAGAATGGCCCGTATCTAGCAGACGCTCAGTAATCGATGAATGGAGAATTTTTTTGTTTCTAGCTAGATACGTGCCAGTATGTGGACCCCAAAGTTTTTTTTTCGAATATCTGTTCGGGCACGAACAAATTGCACCTTACGCTACCTGGAGGCGGCCTTCATACGGCGATTTAAACCCAACATATGTAAACAGCCGCAGTATGTGTAGAACATAACTCTACCGTGGTGACATCAGCTCTCTGTTTACACATTTCCCTTCGCATCATTTTTGTCTTAGATGTTTTTTTATCGTGCTTGCTGCCCACAGCGTTTTACCTCTCTTACTCTCTTAATTACTCTCTAGACCATTTCCCATAACCTGCTGTTTGTATCGATTTTTCTGTGTGAATTCAATTTTGTATTTTCTCTTACATTATTCACGTTACACAACGAGAGGAAGCAGCTGATGAGCACTCTCAAAATTAAAAGATCTGGAAAATTTTGTTGTGGTATATATTTACTTACTTTTTGCTCTTTTTCAAAGACCAACTATAGCAAAAAGCGTCACTTATGTGAAGATTGTTAAGCCACTGATGAGAGTTCCTATGCTGACTATCGTCCTCAGATATGCGCATTCAGCAGGGAATTATGGCGTTTTTATTGCGTTCAGTAACTTTTATTGGACCATGTCTCATTTTTCGGTCATACGTGTTGAGCCATAAACGGCTGCTCTGGTATACAGTCAACGAAGACTGCGGCAACAAGGCTTACCTATTTGTCTAACAACAGTAGCTTATGTAGCCGCACTCATTAGTCCCCACAACCTGCATGTTTTCCTACGAAAACGGTGCTTATAGGGCTTTATGTGAGGGGAATTAGGACACGCAGTAGAATATACTGTAATAAATGCTTAATGCATTTTTATTTTACTGTATCGTTGATTTATATCTGTAGATTTTCCTCATAAATATAATCATTTAACTGATTGCAGAAAAACCTAATGACGAAATTGCAGGTTTCTTAAATTTCCCAAAAAAATGAATTGGTGGTTAGGAGGTCGTCTACATGAACTTACCTGTGGCCCAACTTACCGTTGTGGAGTTAGATTAGTATAGTCCGTGGCGTGAAGCGCCGTGCACACCTACAATTTACATGCGGTACAACCTGCTCCCAGCGGCCGTGGGAAGCACATTTGACGACTTTTTTCACTTTAAACGTCTAAAAATTTACTTCTTTGCCTATCCTATTTCCCCACACCACAAGACTCTATAACCACCATTGTTGCAGGACAAGGTGTTGGGACTAGGGGTATATGAGTGAGCTACATAAGATACTATTGCTATTTGTCTACCTGATTGGCTGTTCTAATATATTTAATAAAAACTTGCATTTAGACTGCAAAAACATGTGTTGGGTTTTTCAGCATCTAAGTGAGGGTTGTGATTGTCGGTTTTAGAGCGCAAGACAACAGTAAGAGGCAAAAAAGAATTAAAGAGAAGGATACATTCACATTAAAGTGGGAACTTCTATATCCTTATCACACTAACGTAGCCGCAAGCTCTCACTATATCTGTCTCATCCTATTTCCTTTTGAATCTGGGTTGGCTGGGGATCACGTGTTAACTACACATTCCGTCCGAGTGTCCTACAAGGGAAAAAGCCATAGAAAAAATGCCAATATGGTTTCAGCTAATTCCTTTCCGCCAACCAAATAAAGGAAATAGTAAGGCACATAGAAAGGCAAAGGAAACACCACTTAAAATGAGAAATTTGGTTGTACTTTTGCCTCCTATGTGGAGCAGGCTTATAGTAGCCAAAGATGCCGAGGCTAAAAAGTAAATTTTACAACATAATACCAAGATGAAATCACCGAGTTTTTCACTTCAGTGCCATACCAGATTGACATATCAACATAACGATGCAACGTTAATAGTTTAAAGCACAGGAGACATTCAACTAAAAGAAACATAGCTGCTTTTGAAAAAAAAATAGGGCATAGTAACAAAAATTCACTAAAAAATCGAGCCTCATCCACAGGGATCAACAAACTTTGAAAACAAGGAACTGCTCTGAATTGGCGTTCTAATAATGGCCCTAAGTTTAAATTGATTAATTGTATACTTTCAAGGGTGTTTGTGTTAAATATTCCTTGTATCTTTTAGTAAATTTCTTGCTTTCTAGTTTGGGGTAATGCTTTACATACCTATAAGCACATGTTTTTATATATTTTGAAAATATCTTTCACAAAAACCGCCGTTCAAAAAGCCTCAGCCAAATATTTGTTGGTTATAATCCTTTTGTTTTGAAATTGGGCCGCAATAAAGGCCTTGTGAAACAGCATTACGAAGAATTGGGTAAGCCGCGTTTCTTATCTAGTAAGGATCACGCTGGTTTGAATATCACGGGCTTGCAGCTAGGTGGATTTTACGAGCCAGCCGACAGGGTAACGTCAGGAGTTTGCCATTTAATCAGACGAATACATCACATTCAAATTTTTATGCATTGATTTTAATTAATGATGAGGTCCACTACAGCGAACCTTCAATAAATAAAGTTTGGCTAAGAATATTAGGTAAACTCTCAACGAACGAATTTTAATAAACCAAACTGCGGGAAGTTATTATGTCGTTAAATTGACGTCTACAACCTTCTTCTCTAAAATGAAGCTATTTTGGCTTCATGATGGCAGAACTCAAAAGATATATATCCGCGGGCAGCCAACTCTGGTGTGGCAGCTGAAATTGCAACCGCACCAAATTATCGAACTCGCGCCTCACCGGTCAGAACTAGACGTCCAAACAATTGAGCCATCGAGCTCGGTGTCTACCCGGTTGTAGATCGGGAGTATATATTATTAGCTTGTGCGCCGATCTGTTCCTCAGTATGCGATCATTCTGATAATGTATTTGCGAGTCGGATCAACCGATTGTGTTCCGCAAAGCTACTAATAATTTATATGCTACAAACCAACTGCAAGTAACACGTCTTTTTTATAGGAGTATTCCCGAAGTCACTGGCAACCGTGATATAGCTATTTCGGGCTATTGGCCATCATTAGCAATGGGCAGTCAACTCTAGTGTAGCAGCTGAAATTGCCGCCGCTCCCGAGTTTTGCACTCGCACCTCGCCGGTCAGGGCCAGACGTCCTAACCATTGAGCCATCGAGCTGGGTGTCTAGCCGGTTGTAGATCGGGGTATATATTATTCGCTTGTGCACCGATCTGTTCCTCAGTATGTGCCCATACTGAGATAATGCTTTGTCCAGTCGGATCAACCGATTGTGTTCTGCAAACCTACTATTAATCTATATCTTATAACCCAACGGTAGATAACACGTCTTTTTTTAAATGGAGTATTTCCGAAGACACTTACAACCGTGATATAGCTATTTCGGGCTATTGGCCCTCATCAGCCACGGGCAGCAAACTCTGGTGTAGCAGTTGAATTTGCCGCCGCCCCTGAGTTTTGAAATCGCGCCTTGCTAGTCAGGACTAGACGTCCAATCAATTCAGCCATCGAGCTCGGTGTCTAGGCGGAAAAAAATCGATTGATCCGACTCGTAAAAGCATTATTCCAGGATGGGCACATCCTGTGGAACTGATGGGCGCACAAGCGAAAAATATAAATACCCCCAATCTGCGACCAGCTGGACACCGAGCTCGATGGCTCAATGGTTAGGATGTCTGGCCCTGACCGCTGAGGTTCGAGTTCAAAACTCTGGTGCGGCGAATATTTCAGCTGAAACACCAGAGTTGGCTGCCGGTGGCTGATGAGGGCCAATAGCCCGAAATAGCTACATCACAGCTGCCAATGTCTTCTGGTGGACTTCTATAAAAGAAGATGGGTTACTAACAGTTGGCTAGTAACATATCAATTATAAATAGCTTTGCGGAACACAATCAGTTGATAAACTCGCAAACGTATTATCCCAGGACGGGCACATCCTGAGGAACAGATCTGCGCGCAACGGAGTATTAGAAAAACAGTGTCTTCGACGGGTTTTAAGAGAAAATACCTTTGCGTGTATTTTTGTCAACTGGTGCAAACACAGACGAGATGGGCAAAAACTCGCACTGACCCCAAATTTTTGCGAGTGATTCCCTACGTAAAAGACGTCTTGTAGGCCCTTGGCCGCCTTCCCGCACCCCTTGGAGTTGAAGCCATACACAGGCCGAGGACAACTATAAGGCGTTAGATAATGGAACCGAAAGAACCATTGCCATGGCAAGAAACATCTGGAGTCGTTTAAAAGATCTGATGTTTTGTGGACAAATCAATTACATCGGAGAAACTAGAAAACTTCCCTGCACGTGAATTTTCAAACACACAGCAGCAGTGCACAGAAATGATGTCAATTATCGTGTTGCGGCTCATTCAACGAACCTCGGCTGCACTTTCTAATTTGATTAGGCCGAAATTCTCGCGAAAGGTGAAAAGCATGTGAGTCGCGAATTACTTGAGTCATAGTTCACTGCCCCCCTCCCCGCAGTCAGGTGCAACGATCTGACCAACCCATATTCAGTACTGGTGTTCAATTTGACCAAAGCAAGTCAGCACTTGCTAAAAGTAAGGCCACGGCGTCGTCCAACTCCAACACTGGGGAACCAAATGGTCAAAAAATTATCACGTCAATTCAACCACGTATAATTTAAGGTCAGACGGTCACGGCCCGTTCATCGGTCATCAGGCGATTAGCGCGCAAGTGGACAATTATCCTTGACAGGGGAGTCATTCATTTTCGTAAGCGTGCAGTAGTGACTCGATCCTATAAATAAGGCAACTTCCTGTCCCTGAAGTACCCGTTTCAGTTACTGTTTCTGTCATTGTCTCTAATGAGGGATCTACGACTTGTTTCGAAACGTCAGGAGAATAGAAATTTCATCCCAGTGACCGCATATTTTTTCTTCTTCTTCTTTGCAGTTACTTCCTGTAACCCACATTTTCGCTTGCATTGACAAAACTTTTTTTCAAATAAAATCAACCTTTCCCGGTTTAACTCACTTCAGTATCAGTATCAGTATCAGAATCAGAACAGTTTGTTGAATTGTTATCGCCACCTACCATGCATATTTTACAAACCTAAAGTGATTGTTTTCAAATTTGTCCATTGGATTCTGATTATAGAGTTTAATTTAAAACATCCGCAAACATCCTTTTTTATCTGGTCGGCGCAAGCTTAGTGCTGTAGGGGAAAATTAATGTGCATACTTTGAATTCGGAATGTTACGCACAGGATCACTTTATATGATGCCTCTGCAGATTGTAACATCCGATCTTCTCGATATCTGAGTCAAGCAGCAATTTGTAGAAGCTGGAATCGCAGAGTCGTCCTCGCTTTTTATAGTATTACCTACGTTAGTCGAGCTAACTTGCATGCAGTAGCAGTGGCTGCCTCGTTTGATAAGTATCCGGATTATTCCCTTCGGGCAACTGTTATCCTGCCTGTGAGATTTATTTTACCTGCTAAACGTGGGCAGCATGAGGATTTGCTATACTGATCTGGCAATCACAGTTCCTGTGGATTATTACGAAGCGGATTCAGGACTTGCAATTTCGCTTCTCTTTTAATCCATAACCGTCAAACAGACGTGCAATGCTAACTTCTCAACTACTTACACTGGGAATGGAAGCATAAAATATCAAGCAAATGTGGCTTCAAGTAAGTGAATACACTCATTGGGATTCGAAGTAAAAGTAGGTAATTAAAATAACCTTACTTACCAAATGAAGCCGTTTGTAGTGATTGTTATTTATTTACATTCCGCAGTCCTATTTTATGCACTGAACAAGTATTTTTATGCGCACGAGTGTGGATCTAACTTATTCCAGCCAAGTAAACTATCATTAGGTTTCGTCTCACGATTTTAAGACCCTAACCTGTTTTCGTTAAAATGTCAAAATTTTGCTTCGATTGGATCTGTTCTGTGTATAAGAGAAGCAAAGTAGAAATTCTACCGAGTGTGGGCTTTTCGTTCAAAATACTTCAGTATACTTCCAACTAAAACATTTTGAGTGATGGTCGCCCTCAAGTAGAAAGACCTCCCCATCCGTCGAGAGTGCTTTGCGTCAGACCTACAAATGCGGCACGAGTATGCTGTAAATGGCAATTTCTGCTCAGATCGGGGAAAAAATCGCTGCTGAAAAGGAGAATGACGGTCGTCGAGTAGATGACAAGCATATTTTATTTATTCTTAACATTGACGAACATAAATAATGATTTGAAAATAATAGTTCTTATACTCGCTTAGTAGGAAATTACGCATTCCTTAAATTTTAAAACTTTAGAAGGGATACCTTTTGATTCTAAAAAAAGTTTATTATTATGAGCTTTCTTACTATTGTGAGTTTTTCATTCATTATACATCACGTTCGTGAGTTCATTAATATTGCCTGTCATTTATACAGCAAATTTCACATTTCTTGCAATATTTTTATGAGAACCATTTGACAGCAGGAGTTTCCTGGGTAGTGGTCTTTGATACAAAAAGCCGTAGGCAGTTTTCATACAGTAACCATGAGAAGGGATTTCTTTAAGTTTATAAAACTGATAAACCAAAAAATGATTTTGTGAATATAAGAAAAAAAATCGTAATTTTTTTGAAATAATTTTTATACGGTGGCTATAAGCCGACGGCGTTAATCGCGTTAATCAAAAAAAGTGCGAAAACAAAATGAGCTCGAACTGAGGACAAATCGAGCACGAATCGTTGTTAACAAACTTGGAAATGTGGAGTTTTATTCCGAAAACTTTTCTTTGCCCAAAACCCAGTAAAATGGATTTTTTGAAGGCTTTTTTTTCAATATTAAGCAGAAACTTTGGGCTTTAAACATACGATATCACTATCCCACACTATACAGACAATAAACATTACCCTAACCCTCACCTTTATCCCAACCCTTACCCTTAACCTAACCCTAACCTTAACCTTAAACCTTACCCCTACTCCCTAACCCTAACACTTACCCTTACCCCTACCCCTTACCGTTAACCTAACCCTCACCCTAATCCTAACCCCTAACCCTTACCCTCACCCTAATCGTCCTTAAATCGAGCTCGGATGTACACAGCATGCAGTTTTTAAACCTTGCATTCAAGTGCAGCAGTCAGTAGGTTTCAAAAGTATTCGGCAATTTGGAACCCTTTTAATAATCAAATGATACCCTTCCTTTAAATATAAATTTAAAGCAGGCGTTATTTCTACTAAAACAGTACAAATATATTTTCTCGTGCATGTATATCATTAAATATAGTTGATATTCTAAAGGCAGACAAAATAAATTGTAAAAATGCTGACTTCTTATTAAGCTACGTTTTACAGAAAATACTTTATATTAGCGATCAGAAAGAAGCTCATTAAACAGCTGACATCGTATGGTGATTGAAATGACGTCATAATAAACTACAAAATAATCAGTATTATGACCTTACTTAATGCCGATTAGCGTGTGAGTATCAATTTTACGCATATGTCGGCATGTTACACGGATTCTAGGCCGTACTGTAAGTAACTGGGACGTAAGCACTACATGTCTATTTGACAGTTATGAATTAAAATGGAAGCGAAACTGGAATTCCTCAATTTGCTTATGGCTGCTTTGACAACTATCTGTGTGAACGAATAACTTATAGGCACAACAGGGTCGTTGGACTGAAGACCACGTGATCAGGAGACATCAGGAGAACAAAATGCTTTTGCCGGTCTCAAGAGGCATACTCTAAATAAGGCTGATATTTCGAAAGGACGCTAGCACGATCTGCGTGAAAACTTTGCTTTATATGGTAAAGGATCATGTGGAGGTGGCAGTGTGATGATGTTACTAGTTTTTATTTTGCAAAGGAAGTGAGGATTCGTGTGTTTATACAGGCAGACCGCTTCGTAGGCGCTTCATACTCCTCCTCTTCTCTTCCGAACCAAATCAGAGGTTGATAGTTGGCGTACGGAGAGGGAGAATGTAGAATCCAAACGGTTCAGAGAATCGAACACTGACTGTGAGGCAACCTGTCCATGTCTGATTTTAATTTATCTGACAATCTGCAGCGAAATATTATCTAGTAGTGCAGATTACAGCACACGATGTATAAACTAGACGATTCGAGAAGTTTCTTGTTTTTGAGTGAAATTGTAACGACAGCTTTATTACTAGACACAATAAACGTTCGGTTGAAATAATCAAGTGAAAAAGAATTCAGGTAGGCTTTTAAATTAGAGTATGAAAAATCAATGAGATAAGCCACAGCATAATATGGCAGACTGTATATAGACATGTTTTGTTCCCATTGCTGCGTTTTTTCTATCAACGTATTGAATGACTTATGAAAAGGCAATAGTCACGAGCTATTATTTTGTATTTCACGCACATGGTTACGCCCTCTATCCTGGCTGTGAATTCATAGGTTCATAATGGATGAAATATATTCGAGTGAACAATTTAATAATGAAGAACATTTTTACATTTTCCGCTTACTCTATAAGATCATAATCATAAAAAAGGATTTTTTGCTAAAATTAGCTTGTTTTAAACTTACGGATTTGTGCAAATAGCTTTTTGGCCTTAGCCTGCTGAAATAAATAATAAAGTAATGTATTGAGATATCGTAATGCACAAGCGGTCAAGCAAACAATTTCAATGAGAATTTCTTGATAGAAACAGTCACTTTATTGAGATTGGGCAAAACAGAAATGAGGAAGCACAAAAAGAATGTGGGGTGGTAGCAAAATGTGCGGGGGAGCAAAAAGTGGGGGACCTTATCTCATCTTAATGTTCTCAGGCATTCGTTTTTACAGCAAGCCATCGGTGCCTGGAACAGAATGTCGGAGGAGGTCGTAATGGCGAGCGCGACGGATGCATTCAAACGCATCCTCGATGCATATTTACTCAGTAGATAACGTTCATATGCACAGGAAAGCATTGTAAGTAGACACGAACGCGTTGGTTACACAAACAGGTGACAAAATTGTACATATGCATATGGTACTCGCTCTTTTATAGTAACATATTTTATGCTGGATCTTTTATGTAAACTGCTTTCAATAGGGTCTTCAAAGGCATTGCCCAATAACCTGATTATACTGAACTATACTGAACTTTATGGAAACAGTCACTTAATTGAGCTTGGGCTGAACAAAAATAACGCAGTGCAAAAAGGTCGTGGGCATTAGTAAAAAGTGCGAACGGAAGAGCAGCGAGAAAACCACAACTCACGCCTGTCACAATCGGAAATGAGGGAGTTGCCCAATCAGGTCTCTTCCCCGAAACCTTCATCACCGATTGGCTCTCCGGCCTCTACAAGGACAATCAGATACGAGAGGGTGAGTAAGTGCAAGGAAGTAATGTTCAATAGTAATTTTCATTACATTATCAAGAAATATGTTGGATTTAATGTACATTAACCTCGTCCAGAATACGATATGGCAGTTCAAGTTATTCCCGTTTCGACTACCTTTGAAGGTGCCGGGTGGCATTATGCATGTTAAAATATCTTCGGCATGTTGGATGCAATCTATATTTCCCAAAAAAGTGTTTTGCGGCAAATAGGAATTGTTTACCTTCCACAGGAAGTCGAATGCTCGCCGAATAATGCAAAACACGGTAATAGGAACGCCCACAATGCAGACAGTTTTGCGTTAACTTTCAAGGGATTAAGGTTAAGCTCTGTGCTGGGACTAATGTTAAGATTTGGGTTAGCGTTTGTCGTAACATGCGTGCAAGGCTTCATTTTAGTACAAATATTGTCATTCAGGATAAGTGTTTTCCTGCAATTGAGCATGAGCCAATGCATATTACATCAAGAGCAATTATTATAATGTCTAAAGGGAATGTTATTGAATCAGTGAAACTTGAATTGCCTTCCTTACCAGAAAAATCGGCTTTAATTGTTTAAATTGATAACTTTTAGTTCATGCATTTATTTATACACGGTTGCATTCGGATGGTATGCACACTTTCGTGGCGTAGAAAGCTGAAATAATGCTGAATTTTTCAGTTGAATATAGTGCAGTTCATTCATCTCCGAGGATATTGAACCAAATGCTAGGCAGGCAGCGTATAAAGGAGAGCGGATCAGTAGTCCGCTGGACTGAGAGTACTGTCTTCGGTGAACCACAATCATCAGCAGAGCGTGTCTTATGCCTTCCACACAAATCCGCATAATAAGTTTACCGCCAGTAGTGGTCTTTGCATTTATCCTCTCTCTCTCATCCATCCTCACTGGTTCTGATCTCCTCTTATGCAAGTTGGCAGTTTATTTTCCTCTGGGTGCGTTTTTTAAATCGTCAAACAAATAATTTTTCTTCTGCTTACAGTTATCATGCTAATTTATCAACGTTTAGTCTGTCAAAGAAGCGCCAAAGGCAGAACCCAGACAGCCCACCTTCACATAAATTGCTGGAGGAAGGTTTTTTTACCGAAAGGAAGTCTAAACGAATCAAATGTCAAGCTGGGGGCAAAATAATATCCTAGCTGCGGGTGTAAACCATGCCTCAAAGTCCAGACGAACCTTTAAACTTATGTCACAATGCTAAATCTTTATAGCTCTACATCAGTTTGAGCCGATTTGTTTAAGTAGTCACTAGGTTCATGAAAGACACAAATTCGATGGAACGCAATGTCGTCGTATATGCCGAAGGATCAGTCAACTGCGATGTGAAGGGGTATGATTTTCAGGAGTCAAGGTGGGCAATAGCGTGAATGATGCCAAACGAGGACTACTCTAAGTCACTCAAAGGACGCTTAAAGCAGCTTTCACCGGACTTCCTACATTAACCGTATAATTGGTCGTCTAATTTTAGATGTTAGTCTAACCCGCGAATGTGTAGTCCAAGGTGGGATTAGACAATGCTTACCTAGCCGTCCTCTATAACGAAACACTTGCTAGACTTCGGACGCTTCTGGGCTTTCAAAATCCTCCTCTGTACGCAGAGGACTCTTATTTATGGCCATTTATAGCCGGAAATCACTTCGAAAATTTAGTACGTCGGAGTCTTTCATTGTAAATCTTAGGCTTCTAATTTGTGCCTAAACTTCTTTTTCGCAAGTTGGGTATGCCTTTGTCACACTTACCCATCCTTTGTATGTTACACTTTTAGGCTATCGCTCAGATTGTTTAAAATTAATAACCTAGAAAACTTTTAACTGAACTGCTTCGATTTCTCCCTCGTTCAGCTTATTGTGGGGCGTAGAGGAAGAAGGATATCTTCATTTGCATGTTTTGCTTATAGCGCAGGTTATCTAACAGACAGTGGGGAAAGGCGAAAGATAAATACCCAAAACCTATGTTTCTACAGCCAAGCAATGTACGCTGAGTATAGAATAAACACGCAAAAATTCTAAAACGCATTAAATAACATGGATTAGGAACGCCACCATTTCTGGCAGCAGCGGAAGTAAGAAGAAGTTTAAAATCCTAGCTGAAGAGCCCATAAAAAGTACTTTTACAGACAGCCAGCAATTTTGATAAGGTTTATATTGAGCTTGTTAGGTTAGGTTGGCTTAAACAAATGAATGCAATTTATAAGTTTCATGAATACGTCAAATTTACTGAAATAAAACTGGAAACTTAAGCAAAAGCAAACAAATGAGTAATATTTTGAGTCGACCCAATTATGAAGAAACTCGAGGCGTTTGGCGGGATTTGAACCCGCACATCAGAGAAGACCTTTGCCGGAGGTCAATGCTATAACCACTAAGCTAGAAACGCCGCTGTTTGAGTCAACTCAAAATTAACCAAATCTGCCAAACCTCCTAATAAATAATAAATAATAAAATAAAAGAAGGTGCTTCGAAATCAACTGCGTTTGTGGAATTCTAACTCATACATGATTTACTGCGTGAAGACCACAGTAAAACAATAAACCTTAGTATTGGATAATGATGTTGGCTGTGCTTACTCAGAGCGCTATCCTTGTAGATTGAAATTCCAGGGCTTCAGTTCTAGGATTTGATATTTTCTGGTCATTTGGCTCCGCGCGGGATCGAAGTCAAGGGAGCACCATAAAAACGACGAGTTGACCCTGCAAACTACTGACATCTACAAAAAATAGTGCTTTAGCTTTGCACAAGTGGTAGCTACTGTAACACGGCTGCCGCGTACGTTAGGTTCCACCCCACCTTATCAAGCTTTCAGTGTGATCCTTTGAAACAAGAAGACCACATCTTATTTGTTGGGTTTCATATCACTATGTCGCCTTGGCCCATGTAGAGAAAAAGTAAATATGAAAGTCAGGAAATGTTTTACCCATAAAGAAAGACGGACTCAGTCCAGTTATTTTTTATTCTGGCAATCATTGATGCATAAATGCAGCGTATGTTAAGTGCCAATAACTGCATAAAATGCCTAAGACATGACTAGATACTCTGCTAACTTTGAAGAGGTCTTCGGGTTTACTGGCTTTCAATCGAACTTTTGTAGCAGGCTTGCTGGTAAAACCAACGCCAATGGGTCCTAGAAAACGAGTTAGGAATTCAGAATAATGAGTGCTTATGCAAAAAAAGAACTTTTGCTTCTACATCTTTGTTGTTTAAATAAGCCTTGGCCACTAACTAGATCGAGACGGTAATTGTGAAAGTTAATGATAAACAAGACGTTAAAATTTGGTCTGCTCATAGTCGATGTCAGCACAGTGCCTTTCTTCCTCTTACGGGGCGCTTAATAAACTCTGCGTTTATGGGACAACGGTGGTAGCGTGGGTAACTTGATACATTTTGATGGCTTTATGTGTAAAGGTCCCTTTCGATATTTAAACGTCTGTCGGTTCACATGAAAAGCTTCAGTTAACTTATCTGCTTTTCCAACCGAGTAACACCTCTAAGAGAAATGATTTATGGCAGGTTTTAGCCAACCCTCCACTTCCAGAGAGAGAAAGCTTTATTTTGAAGGTAATATCCTAAATTTTCAGCAAAAAATGGATAGCGGGCTTCATGACAATAAATGTTGTTACGCACTAGTGCCCTTAAGTTTCTTAGAAACGGCTGCGATGCAAGATGTAAATCGTTTTATTACGCAGGTTGGCGTAAAAATATATAATGATAGCTAACGTGTTTGGAATTTTCGTGAAATGTTCAGTACTCCTGTGAAGTGAAGAGTGCTACCTATATGAGTCCAGCGAAAAAAGGGACGGTCAAAAATCAAAAAATTCACTTTGTAAACAGAACATGAATTTTCGCACGACTACCTCATTTGCCACCTGCGCAAATTATAGTCAGAAATAACATATACTGAATAAATAGCGATATTTCTCAAAAGTGTGCAGTACTCGCAAGAATTACATCATAATTCATTCAAAAGATGTAAAAGATTATATTATCAATATTTTTCTATAGAATTGACTTGATTTTATGTTTGGACTGATGATCCAGTGATGGCGTTGGAAAAAAACTTCAGCAGACAAAATTGATGCGCTATGCATAAAAATATTCCGCAGATTATTTTATTTCCAACATTTTTTCAAGTGTGTACATGGGCTTTGCTTGTTCCTAGTCGAAAAAGACATTTATTAAGTAGACGTCAGCCAACTGGTCTTCCTGAAACATCAATATTTGCGAAATTCGAAGTCTTAATTGCTATGCGCTAAATTAATTATACTCAATTGGAAGTCATTATTGGAGTACACAACGAATCAGGTTTAAAATTTCTTCAGATAATTTCAGCACCGGAACATTCTTGAAAAATCTAGGAGACGTTCTCCGAGGGTAAACATGCAAGATGATAATTTCAGAAGGTAAATTGGCAAGCACACATTTGCTTAAAAAACTTTTTTCAGGCCTGCACATTTTTATGTAATTAACTAACTGAACTGCGCAGGTGCTAGGGCAAGTTGGGGTGGGGGGAATTGAAGTCGAAATGTCTGTGTCTGGGGTGACCGGCAGCCAAGACTGGTGAGGAGCTGCGCACGGTTAGATTAGCAACTTTTTCGTGTCTGAGAGGACTGGCAACGGAGACAGGTGATCAGCGGCGCACGGCGGGGTTAGTGACTTTCGACCATGTTACCTGCGGCATTCTTACAAGAATCTTTTGAATGCACTAGGTTGATCTGCGTAGTCTGATGGCAGCCACTTCTACTGAAGCCAATACATACTGTCCAAGGAATTCTGAGAAGTTTGAGGGGTTCTTGCAAATCACTCTAAAGACCTTTCTGGCATCCATGCGATGGTCCTAGTCGACCATGTACGCTATAATGAAACCGTAAATGTGCTTGATTTGACCCCTCCCTTACCACACTGGAAGACGCTTTCGTACTCTGTTGGACAAACATCGGCTCGCAATGTTTTTTCAAAATTATTGCCTAATCAAAAAGCCAAAACTGCATACCAGAAGCATTCAAAAATCCCTCTTCATTGCTGGCATATTTCTCAGCTTACTTTACTCATTAGCCTTCGCGACCATGCCCAATGCCCTTTTTGAGAGTTCTGTACGAATTCAATCTTGCATTTTCTCATTTGTTACTCATTTTATGCAAGGAGAGGTAGCAGCTAGAGAGCTTCTCCGAAATGTAATAGATCATATAATTTTGCTGTTTTCCCATCTTCAAATTAGCATCTGAGAACCTTTGCTTTAAATAACCATCTGATGTAATATTCACCGAGGTCTTCTGATAAAAAAAATCCGATTAACTACGTCTAATTCTTACAATATTCCTGCCTTATGCTAGGTCTAGGCTGTATTCACTAGCAAAGCGTTAATTAAAGCGTATTGCGCTACCAGGATGTAAATAAGCAAAATCTGGGTGTGTTCCTAATACCATGCTGATGTGGGCTTTTTACTGCAAGTCACTATCATTAATCTCCTTAATCGTTCTTGACTTTATCGGTACTACAGATCTAAAGTTTACATGAATATAAATAGGAAAAATGTTAGAACAGTACAAGTCTGGTATGGAGACATTTTCAGTCTACATTATGTAGGCAACCATTGCAACCTTAAGTACATTACAAGCTGTACACAATGCGTCCGTAGCTGTCTGTGGTCGCTGCGATATATCGTAGGTTTGCGTAACATTTTGATATTTCACCGTTATTCATGTTTCTTTCAAACTTGCGTAGAGCTGCTGACCTTAAAGTCAGATGCACAGCAACGCCATCACTGAGATAATCATTGTTCTGCTTCGTTCGTATAGGGCATAGCATTTTAAGGTGCTTTCCCAAACCCATACATGCAACCGTGATTGCTAAAGCCCGCTCTTTCAGTAGCAGCCCTACTCTTACGAACTGCCATTGTTGCTTATAAAAAGACTGTCAGCAATTGCCTACCTCGTACTTATAATCGTAAGGTTCTGCTTCTAAATAGGGTCTGGCCCAACAATTGAAATCGCTGAGGCACTCACCAGCGAAGATGCTTTATGTTCATTTTCCTTGTGTTATGTATCGGTGAAGTTTATTCAAAAGCAGGCAGACGCAAAATATATCTTGCAGATTTAAAACAACTGGCCATTTTGTCCGCACTATTAGAAAAACTTAAAGCTGTTCTAAAATGTCGCAGACTTCACTTAACTGATGCTGATTGGTTTTGGCTTAAAAACTTACGTCAACTTTCGAAAAGAGCTTAAAAGCTTTACTCCGAATGACTTGCTTAAAGCTAAAAATTTAACATCAAAGGTAAAATAAAACTGAAAATGCATTAATTGATTTAGGTAAAAAAGTTGAATAGACAATACATAATTAAATAGTTATTTACAGGTTCGCAAAATGCATTGTTAAGTCACTTAAATGGTATTGGAAAAGAACCTCTGTCTGGGTCATAACCTATTTCTTAAAGAGTAGATTAAGCTTGCTGAGAAATTTTAAACTACTTTAAATAAGACAGGCTAAAGCCTGGGCGTGACGGTTTTGGTTTCGAATGTGGTTAGCATTACTGAATATGTAAAAACTGGGTCAGTCATTTTATTCAAGTCTGAGCTAATCGCATGCTGAAATGTGAGAGGTTAACTCAAAGCCGAGAGCAGTGCGTTCTGAAAGGTTAGGTGACAGATACAGTACCACCCAGAATTCATGTAACATGCAGAAAATATGTGAAAGACTGATACTTTCTCGCTAATCGTCATTAAGTAAGGGCGTAATACTGTTTATCGTGCAGTCATTTCTAAAGTCATTTCACTCACGATAGGATGCCGGCCTTTTCACAAGTTTCCTTCTGGCCGCTTACATAACGCGTGTACTGTAAAAAGTGACTGCTAAAGTAGTATGCATTGTATCATTGATTTTGACTGCCTTTATCAATCCAAATATATTTTATGGAACGCACCTACGAAAAAATATTTATTGTATTCGTTTGGAAGCAAGTTACGCCTTCTAATTAGGAGCTTTTTTACAATTGTGAAGTGTTTATTCATATTACATCGATCTCTAAACGTATTAATGCAACCTATAAGGTATACAGCATGAGCCACTTCTACTACATAAGTTAACGAGAGCTATGTGACTTACCCTCACACAACAGTAAGAAACGTACGTTATTTGACAGGATATACGTAGCGCGCAGTTTAAAAACCTCGAATTTAGTTGTAGCATTTGCTAGGCAACATTTTTAAAATCGAAAGATACCCTCTCTTTAAGTATAACATTTAAAGAAGGCGTAATTTTCTATAAAATGAATACAATAAATATTTTTTCGTACGTGTTTTCCATAAAATATATTTGAATTTATAAAGGCAGTCAAAATCAATGATAAAATGCATAGTACTTGAGAAGTCATCATTTACAGTACAAACGATTTGTTAGCGGCCAGAAAGAAACTCGAGAAAAGGCCGGCATCCTTTCGTGGGTGAAATGATTTCAGAATTGAATAATGGATTATCAGTATTACGACCTTAATTAATGACGATTAACGAGAGAGTATCAATCTTTCGCATATTTCGGCAGGTAACACGAATTCTGGGCGGTAATCTATGCGTGCTTATTTGATTGTTAGAAAGAAGAGGCATACGCCCAAAAAGCACCTAAAATATAAAATCAAGTTAAGCGAACGAACGAACGTTTTCGAGTAATTCATCATCAGGCAATAGAGTAATATAAGAGAAAGTAGAGTTAACGAAAGTTTGAGGCAAACCAAGCAGTAGTATCAAAGGGGAGAGAGGGGGAGAGGTGTAAAAGGATCAAGGGAGGATCAAGGGGATCACATTCTAGTCTAAATTGGGGACAGAGAAATGGGGGTGGGGGGAGAGGGGAAGGGGAAGGAGTCCGACAATTAGTTAATGTCATCCAGTGGTCCTCATCTCTGGTTTTGTTGGGTTGCGTGAGGACGCAAGGTGTCAACGTCTTGAGATGTCTTGAGGAAAACGTTCGTTCGCTTAACTTGACTTCCTTAATGCTTACATGGGTATCATCGCTGAACATAAACAATCCAAGTATCACTCGGTGTTCAAGGTACTAAATAAGAACCTGCGTTTCAACACCCGCCTTGCCGAAGCGAATGTAGTTTGTGATTTCATCACAAACTGCACAGTCAAATGTGACTATCCTCACGATTACTGGAGGTCTCTTCGAAGTAGTCGGACGATAATCTCGAACACAACTTTCAAGCGATATGCCGAGAATCGCCTGGAAGGTGTCGCAATGAAGATCAATGAGCTTAACCGAAATCTATATCAACGAATGGCAGTCCTGGATGACTTAAACGATGAAGAAAGAATTAACTTCAGCAGCTACGTACAGACTGTGAATGAAAGACCTATGGAAGTAAAACGGACAAAACTCATCCGTAGTATCAGTCCAACGAAGGCTCAATCCTCATTTCCAAGTGATCTGGAGCGGTACCTACATAATTTTACCAACGTGACGCTTGACAAACACCTGCTTGAAATACTATCTCTAGACCACAAATTTTGTTTTCCTTATAGAAGGCCGAACAGATTAAGGGCAGAAGTGCAATTCAAAAATCTTTTGAGTCAGACACATGACTTAGTACCTACAAGGCCAGAGGAGGCAGAGTATTTCAAATCTACACTCGTTAATTGTTGCTATAAATATCTTAGAACTAAACCTTTAAGTATTGGACACATCACGAAAGAGCATTTGGAGAAGCTTAAAGTTTTGCGCCAAAAATACTGATATCTTCATAACAAAACCGGACAAAGGTTCTGCTCTCGTACTTATGAGTAAAAGTATTTACGTCTCAAAGATTGAATCAATCCTGGCGGACGAAAATAAGTTCAAAAGGGAAAGACAGAATAAGGATCAAACGGCGAACATAGAAACTCAACTCACTTCTTGTCTTTGGAAACTGAAAGACCGAGGTTTTCTTAGTGAACAAGAATTAACAAGCGCTAAAACCCACAGGCACAGCTACCCCAAGGCTTTATGGTTTGCCAAAGATTCACAAACCAGACGTTCCAATACGGCCAATAATGGATAGGTGCAACTCACCATATCATGCAATTGCAAAGTGGCTGGCAGAAAAGTTGAAACCGATTTGGCACCAAATAGCACCGCATAGCCTACTGGACACGTTTGAATTCGTCGAATCCATAAGAAACACTAATATCAAAGGTAAAACGATGTTATCCATAGATGTCGCGTCACTGTTCACCAACATTCCCCTCACAGAAACCATCGAATTTTTGTGTGACGTGATTGTTAAAAAAGAGTTCCCAATCGGCATGCCGATCGGAGACATGAAGCAATTACTCTTAAGCTGCACTTTAAACGTGCGCTTCAGCTTTAATGGCCAATTTTACCGCCAATTCGATGGGGTAGCGATGGGATCATTGCTTGAACCTCTTTTAGTGGATACTTTCATGGGCAAAATGGAGAGCAACAAACTTTCTCCTATTATAAAAGACCTTCCAGCCTATGCTCTTTATGTGGATGATATATTTATAGTAGCAGACCGAAGACTTGAGCTTGACACATTCTTAGATAAAGTTAATCAGGTGCACTCAGCGTTAACCTTCACTTTGGAAAAAGAGGATAGACAGCGCCTCCCCTTTCTGGACGTCTTCCTTAGTAGAAGATCTGATGGATCAATAATTAGAAGTGTATTTCATAAGAAGACCTGGACAGAGCAATACAATTACTTCTACAGTTTTGTGCCACTAAGTCAGAAACGAGGCCTAGTCCGCTGCCTCTCGAACCAAACTAGGAGAATATGTTCTCCAGAGACACTGGAGGACGAACTCACACTGATTAAAAATACCTAACATGAAAATGGGTTCCCCGATAAGTTCATCGATAAGTTTATGGAGGAACGTCCACCAAGACCGGAGGTACCGACGGCTGAGAAGAAAACCATATTTCTTACATTGCCTTTTAAAGGTGATCCAGCAAGCGAACTTCTACAGCTTCATCTGAACGCTGCAATCGCGCGTACATATCCAGCAGCAAAGTTATTGTTCTCAAGCACTCCACTCCTTCGCCTTGAAGGCAAGGAAAGACTGCCGTTCCAGACCACATCAATGTGTATCTACAACTTTACATGCTCTTGTGGGGCAAGTTACATTGGTCGAAAGATTAGACGTCTATACAAGCGCATGCGAGAGCATCACCCTGCGTGGCTAAACAGAGGCGAAATTAATTCGATATAAAGCGCAATTCTGGCTCACTTGGTAGACAGCGGTCATTGGGTAGACGTCAACCAAGCATTTAGAGTCGTCTATCAAGTTCCGGATAAACACTCTAAGTTCCTGCGTCAGCAGATACTTGCGACGGCAGAAACAGTCGCCATTCGCCTCACAAACCCAATTTTATGTGCGCAGAAAGCGTTTGTAGCAGCCCTAAGGCTCCCGTGGCCAAAAGCCTTTTCAATATCTGTCCTTACGCATCTTACTACGGCGCGAAACAATGATGGGACAGCGGCATCAAGCATCCAAAGGCCACTGACACTGTCTCAAGACGTTGACACCTTGCGTTCTCACACAACCCAACAAAACCCGAGACGAGGACCACTGGATGACATTAACTAATTGTCGGACTCCTTCCCATTCCCCTCTCCCCCCACCCCCATTTCTCTGTCCCCAATTAAGACTAGAATGTGATCCCCTTGATCCCCCCTTGATCCTTTTACACCTCTCCCCCTCTCTCCCCCTTGTTACTACTGCTTGGTTTGTCTAAAACTTTCGTTAACTCTACCCTCCCTTATATTACTGTATTGCCTGATGATGACTTAATCGAAAACGTTCATTCGCTTAACTTGACTTCCTTAATGCTTACATGGGTATCATCGCTGAACTTAAAATATAAAACCTTTAAACGCATGTTTGCAGAAAAGAAACTACTATTTATAATACTACTGCATCACACTCTTCAAAAAATTATTTTCTTGGAAATCGAATTAAGGCTGAAAAATAATTCTCAGATTAAAACAAGTCCAGTTGTTGAAATTGTAAACATTTTTTCCCGGAAGAAATTTGAACAAGGCAAAGATCACGAGACTAACAGATTGTCTTGAAGTCTATGACTGATAGCTCCTGCTCTATTCATCTATCAAGTTTAAATCTTCTATGCCGGTACTTAATTGGACAGTTGATGTATCTTACTTATAGACAGTGGCAGTGGAATATGATGTCGCGAAATTGCATGATGTCAATAAATTCTGCTAGTCCCGTGATCCTTGCCTTGTTCAAATTTTTCAAAAGTTTCAGAAGGGCTAAGCGAATTGTTATTTGTCCACAAAGAAAATCAATTTTTTAAGAGAAGTGGCAAACAAATGTATTTTCTTAAGCCACTTTTACCGTTGCTAAGAGCGTTAGAAAAACCCAGTTTAAAGTTTACTCGAATGAATTCACATCATTTTGCACAGTTGTAAAATGTGTTTTAGACGTAGAGCTATTTTGTCAGCAAACTGCCTTCCTATGCAAGGGACCGGTTTTGTAAACAGTCGTCTGTTTTCCTTATTGCCCCTGAGGAAATATCCAGCTCTGCGCATATTCCGATGCTAAACTTGAAAGGTTAAGTTGCCACACCCATTTTTCGGTTGTCTAGATAATTAAATATGGCGAGTTGACAATGTTTGTAAGTGTCTTATGGTTAACGCTCATCGTTTCAACGCCACCCGCATGGCTAGGTCGGCGTCTTGTGATCATTGGGACTGGGGGAAGGGTGTGAACACCCCTGTGAGTAAACATAACTGTCAAGTGGGCGGCAAGTCGTCACCCCTTGAAGTTGGCGTGGGGATGTTGGTTGCTGCTCCAACCCCCTGATGACTCCCCCTGGTTGACCCCGCATCACCTCCGCCTCCCCCGAACGACCACAGCCCGCCGACCTCGTCATACCGGCAACGTAGAAAGGATGACTTTAAAACATAAACCACTTTTAGGCCTTGTCAACCTCTAATATTTTATGAAAAGAAAGAAGATCTTCGGAAAATCGAGTTGTACTCGTGAATTTTCGAACAAGTATCACGTGTTCGTCGTCAGACTAAATTAAAAGTGAGGGCTGGGAATGTCGCACTAGATGTTTTGGAGGCAGAGGTTACAACGGACGGGGGAGGGAAGGGGGGATTGGGTGGAAGGGTTATGGTGAAGTGATACTCGCGGCGATAGGTTGTGCTAGTGAGGGGAGGGGGGTGTTAGCGTTTGGACTATCGGCCGCGTGTTCGGGGGCGGGGGGGGGCTGGTGAAGAGTCAGAGAAATTCCACTTGACCAGGCACAGAGAGCCAGTTGTTGTTTCAGGCTGTGTCCAGATTAGAAGACAATGCACAAAACCCGGTATCGTGTGAGTCAAGCTTTACGTGCCTGTTTATACTAGCCGGATTCGAGTGCCAAGCTTCAAGGAATTCTCTCGCTTGTCGCGTATTAGCCATTGCGATCACGTCGGTGGCATCCCAATTGAAGCGGTGATCACACTCAATGGAGTGTGCAAATACGAGTGATAAATGGTTCCGTAGGCGAGTGGCTGACTTGAGTTCGTTGATGCGAGTCTCAAGGCGTCGGCCTGTTCGGCCAATATAAACGCAAGGGCAACCAGCACACGGTATACGATAAACGACGTTACTTAGTTGTCCCACGGGTAGAGCGTCCTTTACTCGACATAAGCTTGCGCGCAGTGAGGTTGCGGGCTTGTGGGCAACGGTGATGCCAAAGCGACTTAGTTGCCGAGAGATGGTTTCAGATACTCCATTCATGTAGGGTAGAGAATAAAATTTCCGTGGAAATGTAACATCGCTGGAAGGGAGGTTTTGTGCTTGACCCCAACGTCTAAGGCAATTCTTGACAAAGCTTGTCGGATATCCATTGGCCCGGAAAAATTTGTACAAGTACGTTAGTTCTCTCTTGACCAAATCATCGTTACTGCAATAACGGTGGGCCCGTTGGAAAAGAGTGCGAACGCAGCTTCTTTTATGGGCCGCAGGGTAGTTACTCCTATAGGTAAGGATGATTTCTGCAGTGGAGTCCTTTCGGTAGATGTTTGTTGCGAGTTCGCCATCTGCGAGTCTTTATATCCGCACGTCAAGGAATGGGAGGGTGTCTCCTGTTGCCTCTTCGCGGGTAAATTGTATTTCTGAGAAGACCCCATTTAGATTCTGGTGCAGCCGTTCGACATCGCAAGTCTTCATGATGACGAATGTGTCGTCTACGTTGCGGAGCCTCATTTTTGGTTCTACAGCGCGAAAAACCTCCTCTTCTAGTCTCTGTAATATTTTAATTGGATTACTAACTGCACCAGCCTGATGACGAAGTATCGAAAGTACGTGTTTGTTGACTTGACTTTTGAAATGGAATTTAAGTAAAAATAAAAGGTTAGGTCTCCCAAATGCGAGTAAATTCGAATTTTCACATAAAATGAGGACTGCGGTAATATGTATCTTGTTGAGTTTCTCCATTTTCTACACATATTTGTGGGTTTGTGATACTAGGGTCTCCGTCCGAAAAGTTAACGCAATATTGTTTGTTAAGTATGCTCTGCAATCAGTTGCCTTTGCACAGACGAAGATAAGGCCATGCAGGACGGTCATTTCGGCATTTACTAATTCATGAGCCCGGTCGAAACTGGGTTGATAATTGGATAGATCACAGCCTATAGGGTTCTCGCGACTTGCATGGGCTAGACAAACAAAAGGCAAATTAAATAACTGTCGGTTAGACAAAAAACTAACATACCTTCGAAAGAAATGGCTTAGTTGGCGAGGGGCAAATTGCAAGCCCTTATTACCCTCCCAGCAGTATGTCAGCCGTAGCGTATAATAGTGTTAGTTAGTGGCAATAACTGGAGTAGTATGGAACCTCTTCACGCTTGCAGAACAGAGTTTCGCATCGTGGTAACGATCGTCCTTATTATTGCTAGTAGACCTGTTTGAAATACCTTTTTAATTTTCACTGGCGATGGGCAATTTGCCCAGAAAATGCTAACCACAAGAAAGGTTAGACAGGTCACCGTCTGCATGGTTCTTGCGGTCTGCATGGACTATACAAACGAAAGACAAACAGAATTATTGTTTTTACGATAAAAACGAAAATACCTCATTTGGCGAGGAGAAGATTGCAAGCCCTTATTACGCTCCAAGCCGCATGTCGGCCGTAGAGTATAACACTGTTAGTTTATAACAATGACAGGAGCGGCATATAACGTCTTCAGGCTTGCAGAACAGACATTCGCACCGTGGTTAGGATCGTCCTTACTGTTGCTAGTAGACATTGTTTCGTCCAGCAGTCACGCGTACGCCAAAACCAGTGATAACAACTATCAAGGTGGTACGGTACTATCAAGGAAAATCGTAGCATATAAATACACAAACCTTAACAATGGATATTCCAAGTCAAGAGCAAAGGGAGTCGGTCATGGGGCGTGGATCTGGTTTTATAGGATACCAGGCGGCATTTATTGCGAGTTCCCATTGGTCTGAAAACCCCAGCGCTCAAAAGGGGAGGGGGGCGGACGTGAACAGAGGCAGGGGGGGGGCGGGGGTTGCAAGCGTTTGAAGTCAGTGGTGGTGAGGTGGCTTGACGAGTGGTTCTCGGATTAGCCGCGGGCGCTGGGTCAAAAGGGGGAACGGACAGCTGGGTCGCCACTGCCGTGTTTCGTCAGGATGTGAAATGTTAAGTTTGCAATGTGAAAATGTGAACAAAGGGCCCAGACCCGGGGGAGGTGGGCAGCATTCACTCATGTGCATTTGAGTGAGGGAAAGCAGCCAGCGGTCTAGGGAGCAAGGGGACAGCCTTCAAAAGAGTGAAAACAATCATTTTGTAGGTCGGACGGGAGTCTCATAGGAGAAGAGATGTGGAGAATTCCAAACTTGTTCAGCCAGAAATAACAGACATGCTTGAAATACTTTTTAACTGTTCACTGGCGATGGGCCAGTTGCTCAGAAAGTTGTGTACCATAAGAAAGATTAAAGCAAATAACTACCGAAAACCTCGCAGTTAATATAATTTTGAATACTGTCCCTGTAACTATTACTAAACGGCTTGATTCAGACACACTTTATTGAATCGTTTATTGTGTCAACCGATGAGAGGCAATTTAATCAAGCAACAATTTATATCCAGCCCTCAGGGATAAATCAGACCAGCGAAATTACTGCCGCACCATTTAACGTCATCTTCACATTTCGACCCCAAACTGTCTGTTGGTGATCACGATGGATCCCTCTGGCTTCGGCATCTATTGACCGTTTGGTCGGACAGCAAAGAAGTATGCAGGTTGCAGCTGCCCAAACCTTAATGATCCTTGCGGCCCTTAGTGCTCCCTCTTCGCGGACCGTAAACGATCGCGGTGGATTCCTTTTGTATTGCCACCCAGACGGCTGTCATCCAAAAAAATATTATAATCGCACATGCAGCAGATGGTCTCGTATGTTCTTGGAATTCTACCTTTGCGAAGAACGTTTCGAACCTCTATATATTATCGTCAGCACAAATGTCCTGCCCTACAGGCATATTTACATTCTAAACAGGGACGGTTTTTCTCCTTGAAAACTACTCAAATCATATTTCCTTTGCCTTTCTCAACTGAATTTGCAGGAATTTAGCATTGTTTTTTGTATCGAACGGCCTGCAGTATAAACATGATCCCTATACGGTGTGTGATCACGTGTTTTAAAATGCTCTCGAAATGACCTTTTTTACCGTGAACCTAACCTTATTGGTGGCTAATAATCTTTTAAATCTATTTAAATAGCTTCATACGATCCGTATTTAACGTTCTCCAACTTAGCCCCATTCCCAGTAAAAAGTAACCTATGCTCATACTGCTTTTGACTGAGTTGAAAAACGTTTGAATTTTATGCACGGCTCAGCTAAGGAATTTAAGAAAACGTCTATTTGACTTGCGCATAACTGTGACAGAGTCCGCTTGCTTATTCTCAAATGCAAAACGTATTGGCAGGGGAATTTATTTATCGACTGAAACAGCTGGCCCTAGTAGCACAGGTGCTTTGTGCCATTGCGAAAATAATATCTAGAGGACCCTAATCCACCAGTTCATACAAAATACTTACGTTTTGGTGCTTTTCGTCAGAAACTTTGCGTTAAGTTATGTGAAGAAGTGTGTGCTTGTCTACTTTATCCATATAATTACAAAATATCCAAGACAAATTTGAGTTTTCAGCCCGTTGATGCCCTGAATTTTTTAACGGAAATCTGCGCAAAATGCGACAAATTTCCTCGCTTGTCTTAGTCACCGAGAGATCGTGGCCGAGAAAGCTATTTTACATTATGCAGCCCACTTAGAAGGCTACAAATCAAAACACGCATCTCCTCCAAAATTAATTGTGGGCGTAACTCTCGTGCGCCTTTTTAGGTTGGTCCTACTGAAGGCGATCTTATTTGCTTTGTGTTATTTCACGGAAGAAATCTTTGCTACTTATTTATAATGAATAACCTTTTTGTCCAACAAATTATACTTGTGGTTCGATGTTTTATCAAGTGCTAAGGCGGGCTTAAGCTGAAAATGCGCCATGAGTTTACTCGTTATGAGTTTCCAAATTATACGAGGGAATTTGTCCTGAGCAGCATTTTATTCTAACTTATAAGACTTAATTGGTTGACGACAATTATCAGCTTAAGAGGCAGCTTTTCTCATAAATGTGTACAAATAAGCGAAGCCCAGGATACAAGTACAAATGTGTTTGATGCACCTCTAATCTTTTACCAAGAAAATGGTCGTTTTAACTGAAAAAGCTAATTGCTTCTGAGCCGCATTGTCCGAACCATTAACAATTTGTATAAAGAATGAAGAGCAATGAACGTAATAGGTTTTTGATTTTAGAGCGAGAAACATTTTCGAATAAACGATATACCTTTATGGTTCCGATTCCACATTCAGAATTTAACCCAGTAACTTTATGGAAAACAGATAGCAAACGATTGTATTTATTGAAATACTGAGTCTGTACAGCTGCACACATTGTTACGTTCGATAAAATATCTGCTTAGGGCTCAATGGATGAAGGGGTTGTTAGTTGTGAACGAAATATATGTTTTCAATTTCAGAAAATGTCTTTTATCGGCCTGTGTAGTCGAACCGAGTCAAAATAGTATTTGGAATGCCATTTCAGTTCATATGGCGGAGAGTTAATGCGTATTAGCCTCTAATAAGTCATTTACCACAGGAGTAAGCCCACCATTCAGACTAATGGTTCGAAAGTTGTTTGTCACTGTATGAAGCGATTGCAAGAAGTCTGAGTAGACATTAGGTTCATTAGCATTAATCGAGTGAAGTTCAGTAATATTGTAGTATCAAAGAACAGACGAAACGTCATCTTATTAAAAATATGGAATGCAGGAACGCTCGTCCAATCCTGACTCAGTGCAAAAACATAATGTTACAACAGTATGAAAACGGTTCGACTTTTCATTTTGTGTCCACCAATTCCACCATTTTTCATTTGCTTTACGTGAAAATCTTAGGTTTCAATGCAAAGTCTTTCGATATTCTCGCAAATAAGTTGTTGAATTTGAAGTTATTCAACAAAAACCTACCTTGGTTTTACTCGTAGCCCACTACAGATACTTTATCTGATATCGCTAGTTCGAGCTATTTGTGTCAAGCAAACACAAACTTCAAGCGCCAGTGGTGTAACGGGTCGGTTAACTGCAAAGTATTCGACCACTGGCACGAGATATAATTCCTTAACAATTGCGTCTAAGATGTCGTGCGGGTGGATAATACAAATGCGAGGACTTTGACTCACCTGTGAACGCATCGCAGCTTTATTTTCAATACGAATTAAATACAATTGGACCGGGTTTTTGAGGTCCTATTTCGAACGCCAAGTGTATAGCTGTACTGACTTACGTTAGTATCGACGGAATGAAATCCCAATATTTTAAAGCTACTCACGCGTTTTCAGTAGGTGCAAACTATTTAAAGTTTCACCACTTGTAAAACGTAAAATAGTCAGCATTACAGCCACACGTATTGACAATTTTTACTGCTTCAAATGAAAGCTGTGGTAAGTACGACCTACCATGCGGTCTTTTATCACTCCCAATAGAACTTTGGGTGGGGTCGTCTCTTGTGGTTTTTTTGTGAACTGATATATTATAGCTACATACTTAAATTTTTAAGTAAGTTGAATGACCTGTACACTTCTGGTATTCTACGTGCCATCCATCGATCTAGCAGGGATTTTCTGATGGCATTGGAATGCAGAACGGTTCTCCGAAGCCAAACACATTCCATAACTGCTAAAATCGGCAAACTAAGCGAAATTGACCTTTTGAACTACCACTTACTTGCAAAGTTTAAGTAGGCTGATTTACCTAAGCTTTTTTCTAGTTGGTTTTGGTGATACCACTGGAAAATTTCTCTCAGTGACCTCTCCCGAGGTATAGGCACACCCCATACATGCACGCGTTCGCTGTTGGTCGGGCGGGGGGTTAGCGATGATATTAAATCTACCTACAGTGTCTTCTCCCAAGGTTTGAGTACGCAACCCAACTTGCCCTCGTAACTTTTTTATTGGGCCAATCCTCTCCCTTAAGATCACTTGTTCGTATGCCTGCGGGGCACGCTTCCCACTTTCCCCAGACGACCCCACGACACAATCCTACCAAATTTTGTCCAAACTAACTTTTCCAGTGGTTGATAATTTTTATTTTGTCGTAATTTACTTTAAGATAAAATCTTATCTGTGTGCCTTACGGATGTTGATATGAGTAAGCTACTCCATGATGAACACGTATTTTTCACCAGTATTTTACATACTGATCAAAAAGCAAATTTGTTGGATATTCACTAACCGATCAGTTTACCGGAGCCGCTCGTCCCGTTTTTCCAAGATAATTTATCCAGGGCCTTGTAGGAATTGCATAAAAAATGCAGACAGCAAAATATTACCGCCAAAACAGCGGAGAGAGGAATGACCATGTGTGACTTATCAGTCATCATTAAACAAAATACATCCAACCTTATGTTCGGGAGCACCTTAAGTTTGAGCTTGCATTCATTTGGTCACTAAACATTACTGAATCTCATGTTCTAAACATTGAGCCAGGTACTCACTGTCTTTTCGGTTCAGAATATTTTTAGTGATTTTGCGAACAAAAACCCTGAGCACAATCTATGATCGATGCATTGTCAGTTTTGCTCCGTTTAATGAAGTGGCTGGGACAGTTTCCTTACCAGCACAATCCCCAGATTGGACGGGGTTAGCGACGGGGAAATGCGGGGAAATACGAGGAAATACAGGTTAATGGTGTAGGCATATGTCTTATTCAGATTCCCTAAATTTTATGAATGCCGCAGAACGGAAGATAAGCAATACCAGGCATAAATGCTTGCATTTAGCTGAAAACTGCAGTAAATTAAACATTGATGTGTGCTATTTTTGTATTTATTTCCTTGTCAAGCCGAGTTGTGAATGCACAACTTTGTTTGAGTGTGTCTTGATTCACTATTTATTTTGCATGATGATCTTTGGGGGGCTCGCTATCATCTATGGAATTCACAATGCTTCTGATATTTTTGTAAGTCATCTAACGCGGTTTTCATACCTTTCATGAGTTTTTATTAATTTAAATATTTTAAGTCTCCTTTTAAGTTACTTAAGAAGGATATCAGTATAATATAGAGAAGCTATCTTTTGCGGCATGCAGGCTGTATTAGCTGCATTTATGCCACTTTTTAGAAAAATAATGGGACGGACAACAAAAGTCAAACTCAATTGTCTTCTGGTGGACGGTACGTGACAGCCCGCAGTCACTGCAACAGTATCAGAAGGATATCTAAAGTAATCCACGAAACATAACTGATATGAATTTGGCACGCTCTCCATTGTCCTCCCGATTGAATTTGTGATACTATCCTAGACCTCGCGTCACAGCTCACGTAGGTGCGTCAATGGTGGCCTCACTCGACAGTCTGGCATGGACAGTTTGACATGGAATCAGTTTTTGGATCTTCGGTCACCATCGCTGGAGAATAGGCCGAGCATTCCCGACTTCACTGCCCTTAAGTAACACAGGCGTACATGTGTACAACGAAGAGAGGACATGATCACAGTGATGTCAAGGACAAGTGCCCTTTGGTAATTTTTGTCAAACTGCGCAAAGATGGAATTAACCAGTGACGCTAATGTATTTGCGATTAAACAACGTGAAATATCTTTCGCTTTTTCCTTGTGTTTTAATAGTAAACAAGGTGTCCCAAAAAATTGATACACACTTTAAGCAGCTGTGACCTTGATGTTTATCATAATATTATTCTTTCAAAACGTTAAAGTATTTGCAAGTATCATTTTATTATTTTTTACCGCCTTTGGCCTATATGTTATACGATTGAAAAATATAGATGCTCTTGACCACGAATGGTACAAAATACGATTGGAATTGTTTCATAGTGTGTGAAATTCCATTGTTTTGCGTTGTCGGCAGTGTCTGAATTAAATGGACGTCAGTTTGAGATTACGCAGTACAAAACAATAAAATGGTTCTCGTAAATAATTTTATGTTTTTGAAAAAATGAGATTTCAAGCAACAACAAGTTAACAATTAGTTGAAATGTATGTACATTTTTTGGGACACCCTGTATATTAAGAGTGTGTACTAAAGGGACATATTCTAATGTAGCACGTGCAAAATTCACTAACCAAAGGATTTCTGATATTGTAGGAACCAGCTCTGGATGGTGAAGACAATGTTTTCTCTGTACTCTGATATCAGAGGCTTAACTTACTATATTTATTGTAAAAATTTTTCAAATCAACTTCTATTATCAATAAATTATCAATTACCATTATTGCGTGCTTTGTCCTTTCCCAAAGCAACCAATTGGAGGAGAAGATTGGGAGTTGGAGGGGAAATCTCTGTCCTAAGCCCCATCCAATCTGGGGATAGAGCCTTGTTTTCCCGTATGACCCTGCCCTTCGACGTAGAAAATTGGGGATTGTGCTGGCAGAGATGGACTTATAACGAAATTTTCAGCAATCTTAACGGACGCGCTATTTAGGCTGCACCGGAGACTAATTTTAATTTGGCTCTTATATGATTTTTGCGAAGATTCCTATTGAAAATTTCAGAAGATAAATTGGCAAACATATGTATATACGTATGTACGCTTGTTTTTGATGATCTCTCGTCAGACTTCTAAATTTCTATGGTCTCTGGGCTACGACGACCGGTCCTGCGCGCCCAAAAGAACTTCGGTGCAGCACCGCAGTTACTATAGCCGAAAGTTGTTAATCAATCAGCCCGCAGCTTATCACCTCCATCGGCTACAAGTCCCCCTAACGCTGATAAGATTTGTGACCCGATCCCCCCACTTCTCCTGACAACCGCACTATTTTTTATACCAACCAGTATAACTTATTTGATTCACAATCCTGAAACTGCAGAGCGGAATTCTTTTTCATGTTCTTAAAAAGCTATTTTCTGAAATTCCTGGCAATTATTGGATCAACATCTGTTGCGATTGGATTTGCGACTGACAGAAAATAACTGAGTCACATTCGCAAGTTGACAAAAGGCAAAATCGAAAGCGAAAACGAAAATGAGCGAGAAAAGTGAAAGAGATACGCTTTATTTTGAAAATAAAGTTAGAAAAATTTCAGCAAAAGCATCTTTCATTCACTGTGGATAAAACAGGACACGCAAACCACATAACACAGGGAGATCACTAAAAATGCATAATGGACTAACAATGCATTTGCCGATATCATGATAAATCGTCTTTAAATTGATTAAAAAATTTGGGCCAAATTGGACTTTTTTCAAAAAATGCCAGCATGGCGCGATAATGACCACATTGTTGCAGTCGGAAAAAATAAATGGTGGTATAAATCAGTTTTTTATAGGCACAATTTTCCATATCTACAGTGGTCGCCGTTGACCAAGTTATTTTCCTGAATTTTTATAAGTTTGATCATTTCTCAAATATTAGTGTGAATGTATTAAGGAAAACATAGAAATAATGTTGAACGACATTAGGCCCATTTCGTTCTTAAAATAATTGTAGGCATTACTATGTTTCCGCAAAGGAATATAAAATTTTCTCGATAATGCCGTGGTTCTAGAGACGTAAAAAAGGGCTCTAAATTAGAACAATAAATTAAGATATTGTGTTAAGTTGAAAAATTGAAGCAACAACTTTCGATATAGTAAAATTATTTTCCTTTAGTCAAAATATTATAGAAACTCTATTCTTACCGGTTACGTATTTATTACATGTCATCAAAAAACGTGTGCCATCAACTTGCTAGTTTTTACTATCTTCACTGATCAATGCATAATTTGCGCATCTGTTCAACGTTAACACCAAAACCTTTAAAATAAGGTATATATAAGAGTATTAACCGAAAGAAACTGTTTTTTGATATGAGTTCTTAGAATGATAACCATGTTGCTTCTTTCTATAAATGCCTCGAAACAGCAAACCACATTGTCAAGAGTAAATCATGTCAGAAGAATAACTCTGCAACTACTTTTCCTTAGATTAATAAAAAACTTTCTATAAGAGGTTTCCTCTTACAAATTGCTTTGATTAGACATTCAGCTGACAAACCTCTGTGTATATTAAATTTCTCCAACGTAATGTTTTGATAAAATTTGAGAATTTTGAGAATTTCTTCAAGTTTGCTGAAGATAAATGATTCAATTTGACTGGAAATAAAAGAACTTTCTGTTCTCTTTATGATGGTTTACCTTCGGAATGCGTAAATTAATTCCACTTTCAAATATATACTGGCAAATTAAAAAAAACGGCCATATTCATTGTCATTTTTTAGAGTTCTTATTAGTTTTTCGTCTGGTCCGTTTCTAAATAAAGTAAAAGGGGATTGTTAAGTATAAAAAATCATTTCTTAACCACTTACATTAAATAAAGCATTATTTGTGTTAAATCTACGAAAACATGTTAGACATTTGGTTTTTATTGAAGGACATTTGAGGTTCATTGCTGCATTCAAACAAATAATCTTCTGTTAATGCATCTTTTACAAAGAAACTTCACCAGATAGCTAAACATAATTTCTTTAACACATATGCTCAATGTCACTGCAAACGAATTTGGTTCCTTTAACTTGGCTTTACTTCAATCTGAACAATTTTGTCTTAACTTTTCCAATTCTTGAAGGAATATCTTCTGTACCTATTTTATTTATTTTGGAGTTCCTTCTTAGTATTATCAACTTTAACGTGCGGTTTGGTTCGCTCTTTCGTAATAGCATAGGAAATTCCTTCTATACGAGCCTACTCCAAATTTCTCCAAAACGAATGATTATTTCCCTTTAAAAACCTAACTAAAATGACGATTTAACTTAGTAAAAGGTTTTTTGCGGAATTCAATAAACTAAATGAATCACAAAAGTGTTTTCAAATATATGCCAAAGTGTCCAGGCAAATTTCATAATTAGCATTGCATGGTCTTTGACGGCTACTGTATATGGAACTGGATTGTTCATTCAATCTATCCGATTTTGGGCATGCATTTGTCCCGGAGTACCTTGAGGCTCGTACCTGAGTGATTTCAGGCCGCCACTCAGTGACCTCAGGTATGACGAAATGGCTGGTATGACTGGCTGTTGACGGCAAATAAGCCAGAAATGGTCATTCTTGTCTAGATTTGCTTTGTCAGATCCATTCAATATATATATAAGAAATTTGCATGCAAATGAAGAGCCGATAAACGAATGACGGCTCAGTTTTAGAAGCCCACGCGAGAAGGCCGAACAGGGCTTTGATGGTGCTGTGTTGCCGGGTAACGCAACTCGGTGATGATCGCTGCAGGAACCTTTTCGTCAGCTTGCCACACATTTGTTTATTATAACTCTTTAAAGGCTACTAAAAATCACTTTTTTCTGCCATTTTTCAGAAATTCTTTTGTGAACGTGGATAAAATGACTCAAAAGCGTCTAGTTTATCATTTTTCACTAATAAACGTCGTTGCGTTTTCCTCTACTTTAAACACAATGCCTAGTCTTTAAAGCCAAGTTCATTTCTTTTTACTGGTCGTAATTTTGATCTGTTTACGGGTTAAAATGCTCTTGGCGGCATTTATTTTAGTTACTCATATTGCAGTTCAAACCGTTTTTTCCTATAATGATAAGCAACGCTCTGCCTAAGGACTGGCTTGGTTTCCACGGTTAAAAACATAGCAGCAATGTCTTATCTGACCTCTTTTGTAGATTTTCTGATTGCTATCTATTGGCCATCTTACACTTATTATCGCTAACTTTTAATGGCGAAATAAGAAGGTATGTGATAACTCTGCTGGACCAGCCGGTCGCTATCAGGGAGTCATTGTCCACCTCGTGTGTTCTGAGATTTGAAGTCATCCGGTAATCCCGATAGAAACTTATATAGATTGAACCATCTTTCAGCAAGCATTTTTCATGCATGCTAAAAGTTGCCTACGGACAACCGAAGAAAAATGATAGGTGGGTAACGCAAACTTCAGTGGAAAGTGAGAATTTCGTCATTCTAAAAGAGTGGCTAATCCGTAGGATCAATTTATTATTTATTTTTTGCCCCAAAGTCGGCTATACAGTCCCATAAATAAACAATGAAAACGAGGCAATTTCTTGCCAAATTGCAATGAGAAAAACCGTTCGGCTGTGACTACCAGGTTGCCGTGGCCCCTGTGTCAGACATGTTAATTTCACAGAAAATATATTTAGATGGAGAAGACTCAAATCATAAAGATTACTTTAATTTAATTCCTGAAATTACAGACACGAGAATATCTGGCTATATTTTCTCGCAGTTATTAAGAACGAATAAAGGAAAATGGAGAATTTAGAGGTGCACTCAGCAGTGGCAACATAATGTATATGAAATGTTTGCTTTTAAAATTCCCAAAACGATTTCAAATTTATACGTTCTGCTGCTGAACGGAGTACCAGTGGGCTTATTCAGCACAAGCAAAAAGTGGTATTTACCTTTCTTAGTGAAATTTATATGCCATACAAGTTAGTTATCTGAGAAAGCCCAGTTTTCGGCTGCTGCCATTCAGAATGACAGCCGAATGCAAAAATAAAATTATTTTTGCACGTGTAAATTGTGGAAATATTGACATTTTTGAAGAACATTATTTTAAGTATAATACTCATTATTGCTGTGGGGGACATGTTGTACTGGGAGTCTTGTGTGCCCGGCCTGCTAACAGTACAATAATCTGAATGCTTGAACGTGAGTGATCTGGGATGATGACAGTAAGAAATGAAGAGACTTAATAGAAGAGTAGCTGACTGATTTTTCTAGATGTTATTATATCTACACTGCTAGTAACCACCCGTTATGCAAAAATGGTGGTTCATGAAGGCAACACTGCATGTTAGGCTGTGTATGGACCACAAAAAATTTACGTGGCTGTTTCACTCAGGTTTTCACGCCTAATTTCAGTCAGAAACTCAGATGGCTTGGACTTAAAAGTTAATCTCTGAGATTTTAGAGTTGGTGCCTCATCACGGATAGACAGTGAAATGTGCGTAAGAAAACATAAACATGAGTAAATTTCAGCTATATTTATTGTTAGGTCGATTTTTGGCACTAAAATTCAGAGTGATATGGCAAAATGAACAAAAGTAACCGACATTAAAGGAATTAAAGAGGAGTAATGAAAACCATAGTAAAAAGATATTTTCAATTTTGTTATGTGAAATTAGTAGTTAACGCACCGGAGATCGCTTCCCATAGCTATGAAATAATAAGTAAAACAAGAGCAGGTTATGCCTTTTAAAGACACAACGCTTTCAGAACCTTCCCTTATCCGGCAAATAATAAGATATTTTCGGTACCTGTTGTCTCTTTGTGCATCATACCTTAAGAAAGATATCAGTGACGGGCAATTACAGGGACAGCCTCTTTCACTGATTTCGAACTCATAGCTGAGGCAGTCCCACAACGGCTGGAGTCGCTGGTCTTCCAATACCACCGACCACAATTTTGGGCATGGTATGTAGATAACACCTTCGTCGTCATCGAAGGGGATCAGATGCTCACGTTTAAGGAGCGTCTCAACAGCGTCTTCCCGGACATTCAATTCGCGATGGAGGAGGAAGAGAACAACCAGGTGGCCTTCCTTAATGTCCAAGTCTCTCGCCGAAAGACTAAAGGCATTCAGGAAAGTGAAAACACGATGTAAGTACTAAATTACAACAGCAACTACCCAATCAGCCACAAAAGCAGTTGCGTAAGGACGCTCTGTCGGCGTTTTGAGACACACTGCAGTAAACCAGAAGATAAAGTTGCCGAGTTACAATACCTTCGACAGGTGTTCAGAGCAAATGGCTACCCACGCAACTTCGTCAACCGGTGCTTGCGCAAACAAAGATGGCCATTAAAGTCGCGCGGACCCCGAAATTTGGCGAGCGATCCCGTACGTCAAAAACGTTTCGGGGGCTGTCGGTTGCCTTCTCGCACCACTTGGTGTTGGACTCGCACGCAGGCCGGGAACAAACATAAGGCGTCAGATCATGAAACCGAAAAACAAACTGACACCGCCGTAGTTATCTAGTTATAATAATAAAAGAAAAGAAATCCTTAAAAGGCGGCTTGGTTGCCTTTGTTTCTTAGATAAAATATAGGGAAAAAATGTTGACGGACTAACAGAAAAAAATTTTAATAGTTTTTTAGTGTAACTAATCCAACATCAGGTTTAGCTCTGCAAAACGAAAGGATACTAAAAATAGCATTTGTTCTGCTTTACTGAACTCAAATTTGGGTACCGTAACCTAAGTCGCCTTACATCCTTACGTTTTTTTTTGTCAAAAGGACACATTTTCATCCTTCTTCCATGTGGACTGGTCTTCCTTAAATCGAACTAGCTTCAGGCACATATCTATTAATTGTACATGCCTGCAAATTGAGTTGACTGGTATTCAGGACAGGAGGAGCGGCAATAACAGGGACACTGGGATAGAGAGAAGCTTAAAATTCTGGTAAATAAATCATGCAAAAAATCCTTCGGCTGTCACTTTTTGATTTCCCACAGCTTATATAATTGTTTCCATGATTTTTTTAAATGAGTTGAAGATAAAATGTGACAGTAGGCCGCGAGCACAATTTGTGATTTGTTTGCGAATAAAAATTAACAGTAGTGAAAGGAAAAAATATGACACGCTCATAAGAATACTGCATTTGGGGACATACAATTTTGTAAATTTGCCTGTCAACTTTGAAACGCGGATAACTTACTTTGTTTCCATTAATTGTCTCCAAAATATCTGGTCTCAGCTGATTCTCACGAAGTTTTACTTCTAGAATTCCTTTTGATGTACAGTCCAACCAACCGCGTTGGATACCTCGCGTTGCAGAACCTGTATGAAAACGAGATATTGGTGATCGAAATTGATAAAAATCGGAAAAGAACCGCCGAGCATTACCAACATTGCTTCCGAACACTTTCTGTTTTAAAAACGGTTAGGATATAGCATATAGTTAGCAAAAATAGAAAAAGTACTCTATACCTCGTTCATACTAACAACCGTTATTACACGGTCCCTGTAAATTTTGCCTTTTTGCAGACAGGAAGTGGCCGTTAAATGCGTGTGCACACTCCTCTGTTTCAAAAAGGGCAAACAATTTCTTTCAGTCTCCGGCATCCCCAAACGGAACGTTTATGAACAAGGTGCCATCTGACAAACGCAAGTGTCCTTGTCATGCGGAACCGAGACTTTCCATGCATACCCTTTTGCCAAATTATGGTTAGTAAAAACTACAGAAGCTCTTAAAGCCGGTAAATATTGGCATTTGTTTTTCAAGTTGACACAGTTGGTGTCAAACTTGACTTGAAACAAAAAAATAAAGATCTATGTTATCAGGCCATATTTATCCATACGTTGCCATATATTAGAAAATTTTAGACAAGGTTATCAGAGTTTTCTGCTTTTTCAGGTAAGTCAGAAAGGTTAATTTATTATTCTTGGGCTTTGTTCTTCAGCATTTCATATCAGGTACAAATTAAGCACCTATGGATTGATAATATATCTTTGTTCTGTATGTAAAGATGATGTAATCGGAAATGGTAACCTATTTTAGTGCCACACGTTCACCCTTACATCTAATTCGGTAAGAGAATTTTTATATTGAAATATCCTTCCGAAGATACGATAGTAGCTTTGTATCTTGCGTAACAATAAAGGTGTCAGCGATCCAGAAATATATGTACTTATATACCTACTCTGTGTACTTAAGTAGTCGTAGTTATGCTTATTACTGCACCCCAAAACTCGGAAATCTATAGCTTCCTGTGCGTACTTTTAGTTTTAGTAGTTTCGGTTTTGGTTAAAATTTTTAGCTTCAGTGTTTACTTTATTGGTTTAACGTTGTTTATACTTTCACATAGCTTATCAAGTGGCATGCGGTTGCTGTTCGGCTTATCATGCTACCACATCTTAAAATGCATGAGAAACTATTGTGCTTTAAAATGGAGAAACCTACCTTTTATGGTTTAATTTTAATCTCTATATTTTGACTTATTTGTACGCCTTCTTACATATACTATTTCACAGTTCTCGTTTCCTATTGGTTTTGTTTGTCATTGTAATTATCGCGCGCATATATTGCTTTTTTACTATATTTTTCCTATCATTTTCTGCTTTTATACGCTCTTCTTTTTTATTTATTGTTTCATAAATAAAATCATAAAGGTCCTTTTAACACCTTTTCGGTAAGACAATCCTGGGGCTAGAGTTACCTACATACGTTGGGCAACTTTACTGTTGCCGCATCTTGTAGCTCAACTGTTTAAACGGCATCTGTGAGGCGATCGAAGGGTGTTCGAACGACTGTGTGTGTTTGATGACGAACCCAAAAAAGCAGTCTAATTTTGGCATGAAATATTTAGCGCAGACCATAGGCCAGCGTTAAGCAAAGGCAAATTTTCCGCATGAAAAGCAACGATGTGGTTTGAGCCAGCATGGCAAGTTGGCGCGTTTCTACCTTACCACCATTGCTGCAGGTGTCTGGGCTGCGAGCCAAAGCTTAAGTGCTGGTCGATAACGATCGGAACACTCAGAAAGACCTTGACAGGTAGTTCATGCTCTTCTACTGGGCGTGCTCCCACAAAAGACTCTACAGCATGGCATGAAATTGAAGGCAGATTCTAATCGCGGTTTGAAGCATGGCTTGCGGTTGCATACTGGCGCTATAACTATGCTGCGCAAAATCATATTTCAGGTATAGTTTGTCTCCGAAAACATTTTCTTCCATTTTAGATAGTGATTTTCCGTTTTCCGTCCTAATCGAACTGACAGTCAGCCTTCTCTTGTAATAAAATTATTAAAAACACTGAATCTTTGCAGACCGGCTTTTCTTCCTTAATGCTAATTCTGCTCGAGTCAGACAATCTCAGATAGGTATACCCAGCAATAGCAAAACAAACGGCAAGGCTCGGATAACCTTCCGTATTCTGTAAGCCTACGCGGGTAACGGTTAAGTTCGTCTCCCACCTCAGATCCTTCTAGCCCCAGAAATCTGTTTTGCGAGATCAAAGGTATTGATAGACTTGATGTTTTATTTCAGTTGGTTTTATTTTAGTTGAGCGTAGTTTGTTTCGTTTAGTTAAAAGTGGTTATTCAAATATATATATATATATATCTAACTTTTGCAGTATTTAAATGTGTTTAAAAGTATACGTAATCTAAAATTGAATCAAGTAACTAAATAAATAATAAGAAACTAAAGTGAACTAACAGTAGACTAAAGGAACCACACGACTAGGTGCTAGGGGATTTCTAAGGTGGTCGACCAACTTAACTTTTCCCCCTTTCCAAAATATATTTCAACCGAAACACAAGTGAACCTAATACTACACAATTTGGAAAGTTCTGAAGGGGGATTTTACCTTTCACACAGGAGGCAGCTGAAATTCGACGCAACTATTTAAGTTCTAAGTACGAGAACGGTTACCTTCTACAATGACTAGAACGCCGGATCACCGCAAACCTCAGGGTTCATCAATCCCATTAACTACAAAGTTAATTGAGAGTGAATTGTGCGCGACTGATTAGATGCTACTTTAAGCATAAAGTGACAACTCTGCACAAATATACTTGAAGTCAGAGCCTCATAGTAAGTTAACATTGTTGTGATAATTTTGAAACATTTGACGCAATCAAAAATGAAGCTTAGGCTGATGTACGTTAGACAAAAGCCACTAAAGCTGAACTTCCCTGATTAAAAAAACGTTTTAATTTGCATCTGATTTTATAGTGACTATAGACAATATTCAGGGTAGTGTTTTCTTCCTCTAATATCCTCTTATTCTGTAGACACTAGTTGTGAAGGGCCATATAATCTTTACACTTTCATAATCTAGCGAGTGTCGCTATTGTCTAGTCGTCAGATTTAAAACGTGCCCTTTGGCGAAACTGAATGGTAAGTTTAAATTCAAAAAAAATACTCACACAAAAATACAGTTTTATAAGTTTTATATATTCATTGAGAACAGCATTTTACATGTCACGCAGTTCTCATCAACCTTAATAATTTTGAAGGTGTTTAAGAAATCTGATCAAGTTAATACTTGCCATAGGCGTATTCTTTTCTTTTAGCAGATAATTATGCTGCGGCTGCCATTTTGCTTGATAAACTTTTTGTATTTATTTTTTATGTACGTCTGTGTTTGTTGCTTATCAATGTGTCCGAGGATGAAATAAAATCCCCAAAGTGATTGGCAAAAAGCATAACCTTAGTATTGTGGACTTGTTGATGGTTTCATTTATTGATACGAGACTTCGTCGAAGTGCTGAAGATCAAGCCTCTTTTTCTGCTGTGCAACTGCAGACAAAACATAGAGAAGGCGTTCCCACGGTTGTGCTAGGTCCTTTAATGGACTCAAAGTAAAGGAAGCTTGAGTTTGAGTGATTTCGGTAACGCTTTTATTTCCAGGAGGCAAAAAAATTAAGCTGGCTTCATCAGCCCCCTCCTCCTCCCGCGTAACGACCTTCCCTATCGACTCACCTGCCTTATTTCGCAAGTCCTTTCTATACAGCGACGAACAAGATTTAACTGGTACACTGCTTCCTTATAAATGAACTGGCCTGATGATTAGTTATGAAAAGCCTGCTTATTCTTGCCAACTAACCTTCTGAATTCTCTGATGGGAATTGTTGCAACTTAAAGAAGAATATAATTGAGTCGCTTATCATTCATCACATCAGCAAATGTGTTCATGTGACTGGTAGAGTCATTCAAATTATATTCGATGTGCATTTTGATCGCGAGGATTATTAATTATTCCGCTAGTACGGCAATTTGGGATGAATTGAAATCACCGCCAAACTGAGAAGCTAAATAAAAAGCAGGATTAGAAAAATACTTAAGTTGTTTGCAAAGCAAGAATTACGAATTATGTTTTATAGATAATACTCCAAGATGAAAGTAAGGATTCTAGCGAGCTGCTACCCTCAAGGTTTTTTCGCAGAAAAAGCTACAGTGGTTTCTGTCAGTGGCTAAATCATCCAAGAAGATTAATGAACAGCCGTCACAGTGCATTTATTGTTATAGACGTAGTACACTTGGTTGAACAATAAAACTGGTCTTTTCCAGGGGAAAAATAAAAATACACCAATTTTCGCTTCAAGGAGAAATGCACGCATAGAGTTAAATTGGCCTTCCAAAGCAAACAAACTGTCTCTGTTTAGTGAAGGTTTCCAACAAAAAACCAACTAACAGAGGATGTCTATAGATTGACAAAGTATTGGTTTGGCCTTTTTCTGCCTTCATACGCCCTTCCTCGCCTTGATGGCTAGCACGAGATCTGAAACACAAAAATGCGCTCGTTGACGAAGCAACATCTCCACAGATGGCATGCTTACTTGAACTGACTTTTATCAATGCCATGCCATTTCTATGCGGATCCTGTGATTTTTCGTGACTTTTGTCATCCATAGGGAGTTTGTTTACTTTAGGACACCAACAAATCTGCATGCACCTGCCTGAAGTCCAAATAACCGCTCTGGAAATCAAAACGACAGGGTAAGTTTTCACTTAGTTGGCTATCGTAGCGGCCTTTTCATCGATTGTGTTGGAGGCCTTCTGTTATATCCAATCGCAAGGCTTTATTTAGGTCAGTACAGAGACATCGGTTTCTTAGCTTGTCCAACTCTAGTCTATTTATCAGGCTCAAATCTTTCTAAAATACTCCTGACCCAGTTGTATGCGACTGCTTTTCTGGCCTGCCGCTGATCGATAATTTGCCGCGCTGTGTGAGAGTTCGTTACTTATGCCCTCTAATCAATAGTTTCCCTCATTTTGTGAACGGTCGTCGAGTGTGCACGCTGACCGATAGTTCCGCACGCCGTGTTAACGTTCGTTAGCGTTCGCTCTTTGCCTGCGTGCATGATCTCAGGCCGTAGGCTCTGAATGCATTGCTGCTCGACAATCACTAGTCAAATATCTGGCAGTCGACTGAAAAGGCGCCATGTTGGTATCTCGGTATTTTCCATGAATGCATCAACATAAACTATCGACCAGCCGAGCCAGTAGCTGCAGGAATTGGCCGAGAAATTTCCTCACCGCAATCAAACAGTCGTACTTAATGTTTTCGGCACCTAGAATGAGCTGCGCCGTAGGTGTGCCGCACCACAGCAATTGCCAGTTGGTTGGGTAGTAAAAACTCCATGTGAGACCATAACTAGTGCGGTATAGTGGTTCGCCTGTGTGCAGGCGTCTTGCAACGCCAGCCGCGACATCTAATACCGGCACTAAATGGCTTACAGGCTCAGACAACGCACTTGTGCGCAAATGGGTTAACTCAGAGCGAGGATAACGCAGGAAAACCACCCCACAGCACTCTAACGCCATCTTTACTAAAAAATTAATTGCGATACATTTACATTTATGGTGATGCGATATAAGCGGCCGCTTAGAAGACTACCAAGTGCCAGAATAACTCGGTCTTTATTGATAGTGTGGTGTGATTACTGACCAGAGAACTTAGAGGCGAGCTCTACAGATCCCTCCTAATGCGAGTAATATGTCATTTCCACGCACGTACTATCCGAAACCACCCTTTTTAGAAAACCTGGTGCATTTGACTTCAGCAAATCATGTGTGGCACGCGTAGACGGACCATTTAACCTGCCAATACAAGCGAGTCCCAGGAAATAATTGAGCAGAAGGAGATGCGATCGCGGGAACTTTAATTCGTCTAGAATAAGTAGCACCTAGTGCGGGTTATATAGGATAGGGTCATAATGATACCGGAGACACATGACAATTGACGAATTCCCTATTGAGGATAATTGCCCGCTTTTGCACTGCTTGCTTGATGAATGGCGTGCGGCTCGTGACCTACCGAACTTTTATCGCATGTGGTGGAACTGAACGTGATGATTGCTCTGCCATCTTGTTCCCCTGCTTTGGCATTTGGTTGAGCGTTGGTCTGTGTGTTCCCAAGTGGCGACTTGCTTTGGCCAAATTGAGCATCAGCACTGAATATGGATTGTACAGGTTGTTGCACTTGTTTATAAACTGAGACTCCATGAACCAAAATCAATTTGTGACTCACACGATTGTCACCTCTGGCAAGGATTTTGGCCTCATCGAATTTAAATGTGTGACTGAGTCTCGCCGAATCAGCCGAAACCTGAGAATTTGCGTCATTTCTCCGCACTACTGTCGCTTGTTCAGGAATTCGCGTTATGAGAAGCCTTCTAGTTCCTCCGACGTAGTTACTTTATCCGCAGCTGTAACTGCAAGTGGCCGCACTAGACCGTTTAAAGTTGTCAGCCACTGATCCTCTAGTCGACCGCTGGTGGTTTTGAGCCCGTCATGCGACCGTATTCAAAAGGGTAAGGTAGAATAGAGTTCGGTGAATGACGCGCATGTCTGTTTCACTAGAAACCTATTGACACGAGGTCACCGAAGCTGCGTCATGTCATGCGGGGCATACAATAAACCTTGTCGTTCGCGATGGTTGAACAGCTGATGCCTTTTACAGAGACATCGGGTTGGGTTGTTGAAAGTATTCTGGGCGTCATTGACCGAAAACAACTGTTTCCTAGTGGTATTTGCATTAAGCACAACCCTCAAACCCAGCCACCTCGGTGCCCAACCTATGGCCTTGAGGACGATCAGATGGTCTATGCTAGACCCAACCTCAGCTCTGCTTCAAGAACTCCCTAGAGCAGATCGTGGCATCTGAACAAGAACCGTCCTTAAATCAGATCATGTTCTCATTTGCACACAACAACACGTAGCATATCTCACGCAAGACCACTTAATTTTATATAAAAACGACCAAATAAGCAAAGGATAGGAACCGAAGTGGCCCTTCATCCTGAATAAAAGAAAAAGACAATGTTAAACAATAAATATTTACGTTCTTAATTTATAAGCCATCATAGTACATTTTCCAACTCAGACAGCAATTTCAGTATGACGGAATTGGTTCAAGAACCTTATATCTTTTTCCCCCGTCAGTTGAAAAGAGATTTGACAACGACGTTTTCCCAGCAGCTGTGAGCAGTGCTGACAAAGGCAAGGGTAACAGTGGTTTATGTAGTGCACCTCATTAATCATTATTCGCAGGATTTTTTCCCACGGAAAAACAGTTTTTTAAGAGATTCATGGCTGGGAAATAAGGATAGGCAATGGAATATACTTCACTAATTGCTGTATGCATTTTTTATTGTATTTAGAAATGTAGTTCATTTATATCTGTAGATTTTCCTACTCTTTATTATTGTTTAACGCACTGCGGGAAAACCAGATTATCAAATTTCAGGTTTCCTGAAATTCCTCATTAGGAAGTCGTCTATTTCAACTTACCTGAGGTCAAACTTATCGTTCTGGAGGTAGATTAGTATGATCCGCGGCGCAAAACTGCGTGCACGCCTTCAATTTACATGCGGAACAACTTACTCTCAGCGGCCGCGGGAAACAAACTCGAATCAATTTTTTTCCTTTAAACTTACTTCTTAACATTTTCTTCCTTGCCTATCCTATTTTCCCTCCCCTAAAAAACCCTATAACCATCGGTTTCGTAGGACAAATTGTTGAAAATACGAGTATATGATGTGCACTGCATAATCTGCTTTTGTCAAGTTGACTAAAGTGGACTTCAAAAACTGATGGTTTAAAGTGGTACTGTTCAGAAAATAGGCCTCAAACGCTGACAAATCCTTACAACTGCACCCCAATCATCCACCTTTTAAGTAAAAATCTTGTGCGCTGAATTATTATGTTCACAAAACGAATGAAAACCTTTTTGTGCAAATAGTCGCTAAGATCGGACGCTGACGTAAACACTTTTGATGTTTTCTAAACTTCGATTACCAACCTATTGCACATACCTTCATCTCCACTTGCAGCAGAGTGTTGCGTGCAGTTTGAATTGCAAAAAATAAATAATCACGCAGCAACAACAAAGAACTCCATACGGACAAGAATAGCGTTGCATTTAATAAGCTGCACGCTATCTTCTTGAGGTGACTGAGCAGGCATTTAGGTAAGATATTTATTCCGATGCCCGGGGTCAGGCCTGTCTTCGATGCAAGTGAGGCAAAACCCAAGACCTATTGCTGGGTGACCTCACCGACGTTTTCGAAGTAGTTTTTGGCATTTTCAGGCTTCTAGAATGGAACCTAGCTAAGCTGAGCTGAACAGGGAAGAAAAGAGCAAATATTCATGCACAGGAGCCATCTTCAGATGCGGTTTTTTAGACATTTGCCCTGTTGGCTTTGAAGTAGCATTCGATTACCTTATATCTTAATCTTTGTGACGACAACCACAGCAGAATATTATGCCACCCCACCTTTGAGGCGGGATATTGCTCCAAAGTGCCTCGAAATATAATTCAATAGAGTCTGTGTGAACTTTTTAATTTTCCGTTTGGCTCTTGAGAAGACTGCATTTAGTCAGTAATTCCGTTATTCCTTAGATATTTGGGAGAACCCTGAACAGTTCCGACAAAATCAGCTTTGTATCGAATTTCGGCTGACTGGCCTGGACTATGCGGACAATACACTCTTGCTAGTATCACCTAAAGCTTACTTACAGAATGTTTAGTAATGGATGAATAAAGTCGTTAAATTCCCTATGTTTATCCAACACTGCGGGCAAGTTAAACGTGCTTCTGTGCTAAATTTCAGACCACTTGAAGTTTCACGGGTATCAGTGACTGTTAAAATTAAACAAGTCCACAAAATCAGATGAAAGTTTTAGAAAGTAAATTATCAATTGAAAAGATGGTATCTGCAAGAAGTTAACAATCCTTAAACAAGAAATTTTCCAACTTGTGGCATGCTTGTTTTACCGCAAAGTACAGATTCAGTCTTTTTGTAGGATAGTCAATGCTGAGCTGTGCATATGTGAAACAAAAACTACTGATGCTTGACATTACTGTCTGAAAATGATTCCGTGTGTGAATGCCATCAGTTTAACGTCTACCGGACGAGATTGGACCCAGTTCAAAAAATTTACGAGAATGATCTTAGACCACACCAGCGAAAGCCGTTCCTCCCATCCACCCAATGCTTTCGAGGTTGCTATTTTGGATCCGACCCCGATAACCACCATGTGACTTAACTCGGGGAATCATCACCAGGGAGGGGATTATGGCGCTTCAGTATTCGGTATGCGTCGCTAGAGGAGATATTAGGTCAAGCGCTGTAAATATACTGTCTCAGATCGTCAGGCACAGAGATTTCACAGAGTCTAGGCAGACCAGGCGTAAGCACAGCACTTGCAAATATAAGTACAGTATTTGCTAAAAACGTGCAACTTTGTAGAAGTTTATTCATTACTCGCATACTATTGTGAATGCATTTAAGAAAACTAAAAAAATAATAATGAACAGCATTGGACATATTCAAAACTTCAAAAGTATAATAAGTACTATGTGTTTGTCAAAAAAAAATAAAATTTACCGATATTCTCTAAGTTCCGGAGACGTAATAAATAATTATAAATTAGAACAATAAATTTAAATTGTTTCATAGTTTGAACACGAAATGTAACAGAATGCTTTTTCTACAAATAATGTTTCTTGGGTCAAAATATTTCATGCATTTTACCGCTAGTGGATAACTATTTATTGAATATCATCCAATAAAGTCTGCCATAATTCCAATCATTTTCCGTGTCTCCATTGAAAAATTAATAAATTACGCTTCCGCTCAAAATTATCATCAAAACGTGTAAATAAGATACATATATAAAAGGCAGTTACCGAGAAAAAGTGCCTTTTGGTAATAGTTCTTATGAAGATAACCCTGTGGATCATATTTATAAATGCATCAAAACAGCAAACTACATTGTCGAGCATATAGAACGTCTACTAGATAACTGGAGTATTTTTATTCCTAAGATTAATAAAAACCCTTCTTTAATAGGTAAACTTTTGAAAGAGTGCTTTAATTATATATTCAATTGACGAATGTCTGTGTATTTTAAGCTTTTTCAAGGAGATTTCGCAATTAAATTGGAGACGTTTGACAATAATTTTAATCTTTCTGACGATAAATGGACGAACTCACTGTTTCCCTTATAATGGGTTATTCCAAGATCTGTTATAAACTTGCGAATGCAAAATGTGTCGCCATGTATGGGCATTTTTCGAAAAAAGTTTTATCCTACTGTCTGTTCCGTTTCTAAAATACGCATAAGCGGAACTTATTGCTTGCAAAAAGTATACTTCGATATGACTTGCATGTAATAAGGACTGTTTTCCATTATCTTCGCGGTAACATAAGCGGACACCATGGTAATTCCGCAAGGTGGGCGAGGATGTTAAAATAAAATGGGCTGAAACTTTTGTTAGTGCATTATGTGCAACAAAACGTAACAATTTAGATAAAAAATTTTAAAACATAAATCGTTCCATGTTTTGGAAAATAAATGCGATTCCTTTGACGTAGCTTCACTTGAATCTAAACAATTTCGGACAACCTTTTTCAGTTCTAGAAGGGATACATTCTATATCTGTTTAACTTATTTTTGAGATCTTCCGTAGTATAAATAAAATTAATACGAGGTTTTGTTTTTCCTTTCGTAAAAGCATACGAAATTCCTTCGATGTGAGTTAACTCCTGATTTCGCAAAAATCAATGTCCATTTCTCTTCATTAACCCAAATAAATTGTGATTTTCCTAACTAAATAGCTTTCGCAGAATTAAATCCACTCAATGTATCAAAATAAGTGGAGCAAATCTATGCTTCAGTACAAGATCAGATTTTGTTATGAAAGCGAATACTGTATGAAAGTGAACTAATCTTTTTTTCAATTACTTTTGTTTGCACTTTGAGCAATAAAACGGAGTTGTAAACCATTTGACTGTAGGCATATTCACGACGTTGTGGTGTCTGCATTATTAATAGGTGTCGGTATGAAAAAGAAGACTAGGAGATGTGCGCAAATTTGAATGAGTATCCAGGAAATTTTGAACAAGCAATTACTGCCTTGAATTTGTTTGTTATGTTTACGAGTACGTAAAACAGACAAAAAACTTCAAGCATAGAAAGCTGACCTTGTGAGACTGTTTAACTAAATAACTGAACCTTTCTTGAGGAAATTTCCAGACTGCATTTATCAAGAAAAATCCGGTTCAAAAGTAAAACTGGAACCAGAGAAGCGTTACTTTGTTTGATGAAGCAATCTGGTATGCTACTTACGGTTATTTCTTTGTGCAGAGGTCTCAGAAATCGAGGAATTACAATGTGGGAGCGATTTATAAAATGTGTTCAACTACATTCAAGATGGACAGGTCTATTAACCATGCATGACCTGATCACAACTGATGTTTTAAGCGATGTATTTCAAGGAGTCTTATTCACCCATATACATAGCAATAAATACTAATGAAACTATCACTACGAGTGCCAATATGCTACCCGAATTAATAATTCTGTTTTAAAAACCTCGAAAAATCAACATATTTTTAAATTTATATCAAAGTGCACAAAACATCCAAAATTATACTTATCTAAGTAGAAAACCTTAACTAACTTTTTATTAGCTTTCGCATCCAAAGGTGGACCAAAAGAATTTGTTTAATGGACCCTCAATGAAATGATTAGGAATAAAAGGAACTAGAAAAACATAGTGTCAGTCTTGATAGAAAAATACAAATATCGGCATATTTTCACTGATTTGTAGTAGGAGACCAAAATATTTTTCTTCCTAATAATAAGTCATTAAAGTGCTAAGAAAGATTTATCACTATTAGACTTAGACACAAACTTTCAAGACACTAAATAAAAAGCAACAAAATATGAAAATTTTGTCTTTATAATAAAGGCTAGAGAACTAATTTTGTCACAGGAAAGTTTTATTGCAGCTATTAAGACACCTTTTTAAAATCCCGGAGAAAATTCTGAAAAAGATATTTGAGAAGAACATATTGGCCGTTAACCAAATGCAAAGCTCAGAACTAAAAATTTTCCATCCGTTCTTTGTAAATATTCACGCAAAAAAGAACATATGAGAAGGGCAACATTACTTACGACTTCATATTTAACCCAAAAGCATGAAACTTACTTATTTTTACTAAACTAATTTAATATATCAAAGATAGTTTTAATGGATATAATTTTCAATATCTTCAATGCAGTTTTACGCAAAAGTCATAATGTAAAGCAAAGCTCTCTCTAATCCACTCCCCATCTATCAACATGAAATCGTCGTTCATATTCTGTGGCATACAGGAGTTTTGCCTCCAAAGTTGGACAAAAGGTTGCCAACTGTGGTATTTTTTCCCCGCAGACAATCATACTTTCCATGTTTAAGACTGCATTTAATAAATTAGTAGGCCATACTAGGGAGCTTGAAGGGAGAATTTATAAAAATCGTGATTTGAATGCTTACCTGCTTGCATTGTCATTAACTGCATAACTTATTGAATTAATAACTTAAATATGGAGAAACGTTTTATATCGTGAACCTTGCGTATGTTTTGACTATTTAAGGCGAGTCTTCGCAATATCTCCTGAATGCATGTTGTGTCGCTTACAAACAAATTTGACTGCGTATAGTATTATTTTATGCAGCTGCTGCTCTACCCAATTTTAACCAAGAATTTATGAGAGTTGACTTCTTCGTGGTAAAACGTGTTTCCAAGCTATCATCTGCTGCTTACATGGGAAGCATATTATGGCCATAGTTGTAGATAAACGTACACAGTAAACGGAAAACAATAGAGCATGTTGATAAAGGTTAACGTGATTTTTTCAGTGGTACTTTCAGCATTGATCCTTTTAATATTGAATCTGGCCTCTCGGGTTCGTGCGTTTCTCCAACGCAATATGTTTCCAGTGAAAAGACCGATTGCAAATCAACGTAAGTATATAGTCCAAAATTTTTTCTGTCTAAGTAACTGTTCCAGGCTTTGTCCGTACATGTGAAATTAACCTTCTAATAGCAGGAATGAGTTAACCTCAAAAGATTTGAGAAACTTTCGTTCTTATCTCAAAATTCAACTTTCGCAGGATGAATCGAGACTTGAATAAATAAAGTATTTTTCAGAAAAATATTAGTTTCCTCACTAAGGCACGGAAATATGCTTTCCATAAAAGTGGTGGCACTACGCTAACTTCCAGAATTTAGTTTAACATTATGGTTACTGTTAGGTTTAAGGTTGGGAGTAAGGTTAATTTTTGAGTTTTTGCTAGGGTCAACGCTTGGCTTCGATTCATTAACGGCAGAGGGTGCAAACAACAGCCTGCGTACTCCTTCAACCATGACGCATATACATTACTTTGACATTCCGTATCTTGCCAGTCATCACTTATAATAGAAATGCAAAAAGACCCATCACGAAATGTCCTCCAACCCGGTAAGATTGTCAACAGGGGCGCAGTACGGCTCAAAACTCGTGCAGCATGCCAAAATTTGCGAAAAATGTACAGTCACTCACCAATTGGCATTGAGTAAGCTTATAATACTAATAATCATGCAGAATATCGTCGAGTTATTTAGTCACGAGGGGAGCCCGTCTTTTCTGACAGCTACAAAAACGTACATAATAAAATAAATGGCTCCTTAAATAGTGTCCATTTTGATAATTAATTCTGACTGCCATTATAAATCCAAAAATATTTTATGAAAAACATGGATGAAAAATTATTTTTTGAACATATTTGGTAGCAAATTATGCCAACTTTAAATTTTATTCAAAAAATATGCACTTTTGGTTTAAGCAAAATATCTAATTATGAGTCTTTTTATGATTTTGAGGTGTTCCTTCATAATACACCGTATCCATTAATTTATTAATGTTGCCTATAAGCTATACTGCATAATGCACATTTAGTGCAGCGTGTCATGAGAAAAATGTAACTTCTTTCTCAAAACAGAAGAGAACGTACTTTTCCTTAAATAAGGTGTACAAAGCGCGCAGTTTGTAAACCTTAAAGCCGGTCTAGCCATCAGAAGGCTTCAAAAATTGTTCGGCCACTAAGAAACACTTTTAAAACCTAAAGATGCCCTACCACTAAGTATGAACTTTAAAGAAAGTGTACTTTGGTACCAAACGGGTAAAAGAAAGAATTGGTGCGTTCATGTTTTTCCTTAAATATTTTAGAATTTATAGACAGTCAAAAGCAATGAAAAAAAGCCTACTGCGTAAGTAGCCCTTTTTTACAATATATACTTTTTGTCAGAAGGAAGTTCCTGTATACGCGGGCATTCTATCGAGTCTGAAATGAATAACGAATAGATTACACGATGATCAGTATTTTAACCTTTATGCCATTTAGCGAGTGAGTATCGAACTTTCGCAAATGCCGGTATGTTGTACAAATTTAGAGCAGTACTGCATAATCATCGGAAGTGTTTTTTTCATATCATCAGCTCTTGTATATGTACAGGAATCCGTCACAAACAACCAATGAAAATATGAAAATAAGTGGATTAATTTGTAATCTAAAAATGACGGTGGGATACGAAGTGATAGATGGTGGAGTCGGCAGTTAGCCTGGAGTCTCGTTATCTAAATTTGTTTATCTTTATACTGTGGGAAACACATACGCTCTTCGTTCATACACTAAACTGTGCCGTCGAGCAGCGTTAGTGCATAAAAAACATTTTTAAATTCGATTTAAACGACGAACAATTCTAACAGTTCTCGTTCCGTCTTAATTCCGGCCGGCAATTATTCGAATCTCAAAAACATCGCATTTCTGGTTCTCTCCCAGTCGTTAGTTGAGACGGCGAGTTACCTCTCCCATGCCCATTTGTGTTGGCATTTTCCAAGGCTGAGTTGCAGGATGTTTGGCCTGCATACTGACGCGAATATTAGCAATCCGGCACTTGATGACCCAATGTGATTAGTAGCCGGCTTCTGGTCCACATCCTAATCTGGATTAAAGGAGTACAGATGGAAGCCACCAAATCAGGGTGAATACATACACCAGACATTACGGCAATGAAATATGTCGCTTCTGATTTATTCTTTATGTACCGCAAGGGATGCCTTAGTATTCGTGGTTCTTCCCTGTTCGTCTTATGTCAGTCCGCACAAAGGCATGGAAGCGATGAAGTCATTATGGGTCAGGCTGTGCCTTAACTTGGTCGCGTTGCTCAGAAAGTTTCTGAACTTGAGAGAGAGAAGGCGGTTCAATTGCTGAGAGAAAACTTTAAATGCACCTGATATTTCGAGATCCGTCGCGAATTCTTCACCAGCGACGTGAACAGAACGCACTAGCAGAAACCCGTTTCTGCAGTTCCTCTATTTGTCTTTTTAGTTTGCTATACTGCGTTATTTGTTTTCCAACGAGGATTCTTAAATAGCCCCCTTTGCGTTTCATCGGGTAGTTCCCATGATAACAGTACCATAGTACTATTTTAATGGACAAAGAACAAGGCGTGTCGAGCACCAGATCAATTGGTTCATTGTTCCGAGCTTTCGAAATCTTACAGAAGTCCACCTTTACAGATGAGAAAGAAACTAAAAAGCGATTAATTATAGTGGCCATAGGCCAATCAACTGTCAGAAATCATGAGGGCGTCGAGGGGTTAGAAACAACAATCGAAAAAAGATTGGGGGAGGAGGGCAATTCGCTGTCAGCGGGGTCGGCGGGCAATTATAGTGGCGTACGCTAATAAGCTGTCAGTGGAGCTGGGGGTCATGAAAAACAATTAGTGTGCCACCTTCCCACCCGGTAGAGAGTGCTGGTAACCCTGCATCCTCTCCCAACTGGTTTGTTGTGTGGTCCTCTTCGTTTGTTATTATTATGCTTGGTTAAGCTTCGTTTCGTCTTTCTCCCACATAATGACACAAGCCTTTGTAGGCTGCTGGCAGGTCCAGATGCCTGTTGACCGAGTCAGCATCTGAGTACCATGCATCGAGCGTCAGCCTTTCGGCTTTTGAGGTTTCTCGGTCAAAGATAGCCGCTTCTTGAAGATCGAATTCGTGGCCAGTCTCTGCGATGTGTGCTGCCAGCTGCGAGTTTTGGCCCAGTCTCTCGGCCACTAGTTTGTGCTCGTATAGGTGGGCCTGCAATTTTCGGCCTGTTTCTCTAACGTAATTGCAGTCACCCCCGTTGCAAATTATCTTGTAGATGACTGCTGCGGTTTCTGTAGGAGGCAGTCTGTAAATAGGTTGCAGCACCTGGCGGCGTATTGTCGCTTGAGGTCGATGGTTTATGCCTACGCCTGCAGGGACAGCTGTGAGACGGCTTCGGTACACCTTTTATGTAAGGTATAGCCCTCCAAACTTTGGGTTACTTTTGTTCTGGCCGTCGTCTGTGCACTTGGCGTTTGTTTTGTTCAATAAACCAATTTGGGTAGCAATTAGCTCGAAAGAGTTCCTGACAATAGGCCACCAGGCCATGCAGTCTATAGACAGACTGCCTCCTACAGAAACCGCAGCAGTCATCTACAAGATAATTTGCAACGAGAGTGACTAAAATTACGTTGGAGAAACAGGCCGAAAATTGCAGGCCCACCTACATGAGCACAAAATAGCGGCCCAGGGACTGGACCAAAACTCGCAGCTGGCAGCACACATCGCAGAGACTGGCCACGAGTTCGATCTTCAAGAAGTGGCTATCGTTGACCGAGAAACCTCAAAAGCCGAAAGGCTGACGCTCGATGCATGGTACTCAGATGCCGACTCGGTCAACAGGCATCTGGACCTGCCAGTGGCCTACAAAGGCTTGCGCCATTATGTGGGAGAAAGGCAAAAAGAAGCCAAACGAAGCATAATAATAACAAACGAAGATGACCACACAACGAACCGGTTGGAAGAGGAGGCAGGGTTACCAGCACCCTCTACTGAGTGGGAAGGCGGCACACTAATTGTTTTTCATGACCATCAGCTCCACTGGCAGCTAAGTAGCGTACACCACAATAATTGCCCGCTGACCCCGCTGACAGCGAATTGACCTCCTCCCCCAATCCCTTTTCGATTGCTGTTTCTAACCCCTCGACGACCTCATGCTTTTTGACAGTTTATTGGCCACTATAATTACCAGTTTTTTGGTTTCGTTCTCATCTCTGGAGTTGGAATTCTGTAAGAGTTCAAAAACTCAGAACTATAAACCACTTGCTGAGAACTAAATTTCTGCCCACCCGCAGTATACAATACGGCTAAGAATTGGTTAATCATGCTCACACATTTGAAAGGTTGATACCCTTATACTGATTGGCATTAAGTAAGGTTATAATATCGATTATCGTGAAGATTATTTTCCAGTCATTTCAGTCAATGTAGGATGTCGGTGATTTAGCGAACTTCCTTCTGACAATTAAAAAGGAGTATGTACTAAAAAGGCTACTAAAGAAGCATGCATTTTCCTCAATGATTTTGTTTGTCTTTAAATATTCAACTACATTTTATGGAAAATATGCACGAAAAATTCTTTCTTGTTTTCGTTTGGTAGCAAATTTTATCTTCTTAAAACTTTATACTTAAAGAAAATATACAGTTCTGTGAATCCTGCGAGCAAAATTAAGGTCGAAATTTAACCGTATACTTAAGCGTAAATCTGGACATGTTATTTTGGTAAACTGAGTGGATTTAATTATAATAAGGGCTTCGGTTTGGAAAACTGCCCACTTATTTAAAGTTATTGGGGCAAATAGGCTCTCATTTTTGCGTACTCATCAGAACGTTTATGTTAAAGAAATCCCCTATGCTATAAGAAAAAACATGACAAAACTTTCTTCCAATATTCACTGTGCTGTGGAAGAATTCCCTAATCAGTACAAAAACAGGCGGAATAATAATCCCTTCCAGAACTGGAAAATTTTGTGTGAAGGTAATCGAATGGAACTAAAGCAAATTTTAAAGAATCGAAGTTGCTTTAGGTGCTATACTTAAAAAAACTTTTTATATTTATTTTCCTAATTTATACCTATTTTTGACGTCTTCACAAGCTGTGAATTATCGAGAAAATTTTAGTTTTCTTACAAAACACTAAGTTCTTCTTATAGTTCTTTCTAGTACTTAATATGCCTAATGTTGCTCATTATTTGTATAGTTTTTGGCAAATGCGTTCCCGCTGGCATGGGAGAAATAATCAAACATTTAAAAATTTAGAAAATTTGCTTGCAGCAATCGCAGAACTGTACCTTTTTGCTTTAAAACTTTTGTAACTTGCCAAAAAAACTTTAAAACCAACCGACCGCTACAGTTATATTCAAGGTTTACAAATTGCGCGCTGCGTTTTTCCTGCTTAATGAAAACTACGTTTTTGCCTACGGTTTGAGGAAGAAGTCAAACATTTCTCCTTAAATGTTGCAATAGCTGTAAATCATGCAGTTTACGTCATAGGCAGCATAAGTAAATTGACCGACATTATGTATAATGAATGAGCACCTCCCAATCGATGAAATCTCAGAATAAGATACTTTTCTTAAACCGAACAATACCCTTTCTTCATGTTTGACCTTTAAAGAAGGCGTTATTTTCTATCGAAGAAATACAACAAGGATGTTTTTTCATTTAGGTCTTCTTCAAAATATATTTGCAGTTATAATGGTAGTAAAAATGAATAATAAAATGCAAACTATTAAGCAGACACTTTTTACATTAAGAACGTCTTCTTGGTGGTCAGAATGAGGCGAACCTTCGCATTCATTCGAGAATGAGGCTCGTTAAAAAGCCGACATTTTATCCTGAGTGAAATGATTCAAGGATAAACTTCTCAATGGTAAGTATTGTAATGTTGCTTAATGTCATTAAGCTAAGGAGTATCAAGCTTCCGCATTTGTCGGCATTTTACACGAAGTTTGGCCGTACTGTAGTGAACGCATTGTACCATATGGGCATAATCACATAGCATCCTCTCTTTTCAATTCAATCACAGGACCAATTTGTCAGTTAGGGACGGTATCGGTGTCCATCTGATTTGTTGGCATGCTGTGCCAACGAATGTGAAAACGTTCGCCGGTGGAATGCAAATATTTCATTTTTTCATTTGAAAAATTTATTCGACGCACAAACGTTTTCACCATTTCGTCATCGGGCCGTTACAAATGCAGGGATAATGGAAATCATACGGTTGGACAGGGTTAATAAGTATCCGTTGAAAACTACTCATTAGTTTCATGCCACCGACATGGCGAAATCAGCGTCTTGTGGCGCCTGGAATTGAGAGTTCATGCCAATCTGGCTAAGTAAATGTGAAATTTGGTCGATCTCGAATTCTATTCTCGCACAGTTTGTCGATAGGAATCACCGAGCCGATACTAATGAAGCCTTTCAGGTTGTCTATCGGACATAAGTCTACTTCTTTAAGGGTCTACGCCAACAGATGCTAGCAAAAGCCGAGGCAGTGACCATATGGCTAGCTAATCCAGTGCTCGGTTGTCAGAAGACGATATACAAGAACTTTCTACTCCAGGGTCTACGCCGGCACCGATGCCAGAGGGTGAGCGCATATCACCCTCACACTCTGGTGACGGTTGTTCTTTTCGTGCAAATGACAGTAATTTTCTCTCCACATACCTGACCCGTGACTAGTGCTCACAGCCTATTCGAATTTCCTCCCCCACCCATCCCTAGCCTAATGATATCTACACACCGATCTCATAATGCGGGCAGCGTGAACACGATGAGCTGTGATCACAAGACGTTTATTAACCCTTTCCAGTTATATGATTTTCATTATCCCTTCAACTGTACTGGCCTGATGATGAATGGTTGAAAACATATGTTTTCCGAACACATTTTTCAAATTCATTAGATGCCAAATTTTTCTGGGCGACCAAATTGAGCCGTGCTTCTTTGCAAGCGGACTGCGTAGAAGCTAGCGCACGACATTCAAAAAGATGGATGGATGTAAATTTTGAGATCACGTTGAAGGATATAATAATATGGTCAGGGGTCTGAACCATCTTAAAAAGAGAATGCTTTTTTCGGACTTTTATAATGGCTAGATTATAAGTGAGGCTGTCTTGCAGTACAACGATTACCCAAAGGGGACGTTTGTAAGTGGGGACTTTGATTTCTCTATAGAACTTGGCCAGCATCTTATAGAGGTTTTTGTTCTGAGATTTATCTAGAGGTACTACGATATTTTGAAACTATCAACCATCTCAGTTAGCGTTGTACTTTTACAGTCGCTGAGAATGGGCTCCTGTACAGATACAAAAGCTATTGCTAGTATAAATGTTGCACGAAAATTCCCATGTTACGCCTGAATGTTTGGCTTGATCAGTCATTGTCAAAGGGACGCAGTAAATGGGAAATAAAATATTCAGTTGTTTGAAGTGTTTATATGATTCTCGGGGGTGGTGGAGTGGACATTTGTCTCTTCGTTCCCAAGCCACTCGAGAGCCATATAAACACTGTACCCAACTAACAATTACATTCTCTATGTGAATGTATCGGCCTGACCAACACATATGTGTGTCAGTTTAACTATTTAATTACAGTGTATCTCCAGTAAATCCATGTTTCTTTGTAAACAGGACTCTAACATTCGCACAATAGCCATTTTTGCGAATGCTTTCGTCTTATTGCATCCATAATTTCCTCGCAGATACCTACATTTTCTAAAAACGATGAAATAACTTACAATCGCCTGACTATCTGGTGGAATATTTGGTGGTCTAATTTATGATTGCGTGTGATTTAGAAAAGGAAGCGGCATAGCATACAGTGTTTTAAAAAAGCTTTTTTGTTTATGTAATAACTCTGCCCTGTATTTATAATAGTATATCAGAGCCAACTAATAAACAAATAAAACGAAAAAAGTTCCCAAACAGAGAGGACTTTGAGTCTATGGTTGCAAATTGCCTATTTGCGTCTCAGACTAATTTGCAAAAAGAACGTGAGTTCCATTTTTCTCAATTGTATCTTTGAAAATATGGGAATGATGCGTTCATCAGCGAAATACCTTAGCAAAACACGTTGCAAGGAGGAAAATTGTTGAATTTTTTCCATTTCATCAGGAACATTTTCATCGAAAGCCTTAGGCGCATACAAAATTTTAGTTAGACATGGGTATGTGGAGCTTCTGCAATATAAATGGCCTTAGGCTTGAGTTCAGGAGGATGACGAAAGTCGTCAGGTCTTAAGCGTAAGCCTACGCCGAAACCTCACAGGTTTTGCAATACTCGTAACCTAAGTACCAGTCATCAATCTAATTCCACTCGTAAAGTTTACTGTAAAATTTAGCTGATGGCCACTTGTAATGCGTCGATTCATATTTGCGTACATAGTCACAATGTTTTGGATTATTATTTTTAGCGTGCATTTAAAGTCATATAAGTAAGCCAACACGTGTTAAGAGCGACTACTTAAGTGCTCATAAGATAAGATATCAAAATGTGTGTTGTTTTGCGGCAGTTAATTAGTAAAACCTATCAAAGTCACGTTTTTAACTTGCGTCTTATTAAAGGGCTACTCAAACAGTGAAGAAGCGAGCAATTTACACTGTGCTCTCTAGATAGCAAACTGAAGAACATAGACAAACTGCAAGCTGCGGACGTGCCTAAACGTTGCGCTTTAAAGTAAAACTCAAATAGCTTAAATTAAAAAAAAACCCAGAAGGTACTAACACTTCGTTGCCACTGAAAAAAGATTTTTGCGTTTCCTTCACAAAATTTGTATTGTCGATAAACCATATACTACTGATTACCGTGGCTATTTTCAGTTTAAGGCTGATCGTTCCTCAATAAGCAATTGACATCTTAAAATTTATTTGGTCAATTTGCGGAGTAAGTAGAGGCTTTTCGTGAATCTGCACAGACACCACGAGTTTTGACACCTACTGAAACCCTTGAAATAATGCTCACAGTCTAAATATGCGTAGAGGACAAATTTAACGCTTTTCTATCTACTGGTTTATTCGATCACATGAAATTCTTACTAGTAAGCCAAGCTATGCATAAAAAGAAAAGTTAATTCTTCCATTTTTGAGAACTTAGAAAACAAATATGCAGAATTGAGGGATATACCATCCTGAACCAAAAGTAAGGGGTTACAGTCAAGCCATTTATTTTTTAAGTAGATTTACAAGAAAAATAATACCTAATTTACCTTCGTACAAGATAAGGCCAAATTGACTCTAATCTTGAGGTCTGAGCACCAAAATAGGAATTAAGGCCCAGTTCATCTGTGCAAGTGATGACTTCAAGTGTATTTTCGCACCTAAACAATGGAATAGAAAGAATCCAGATGCTAACCAGACTATAAAGGATAACGTTTTCAGACTGGCATATCGTATACAAATGCATTTATATGACCTGTACGTTGTTAAATCTACTTGCCTGGTTGTCAAATGTTTGACATTTTTATCATGGATAGAGGGTTTTGCGAACTATTTGAATTTTCTGATTATTTAACCAGATAAACATTAGTCATCTCTTTTTAATAGAAATCAGGCTCCAGCGATCTAACATTGCATTTCCCAGCGACACACATGTGAATACTATGCTAATTTAGGCCTTCACAATAGCGTTGAAAACGAATACACTTCTGCTCCTCCCTATCTACAACTGTAATTTCCTGTTTGATCATCGTCCAAAGACACCTTGGAGAAAAAAACGGAACGCCGGATGTTTGCATGTCGTTAAGTTTGAGGCCTACTAAGACTACTGATTTACGAGATTTGTATGGCCATAGCTGCCGCGTTAATTTGCGTGTATTAACGCTGACTTTTGTTGCGTCTATTTCTCTTTACCGTTCTACAACGAACGCGCTCACCCGGCGAAATAAAAGCCAGGATGATCGGAAATGGCTGAGTGTGGGCTCGAACTGCACACAGTAGCACACACACACACATAACAACACAACCTTAGCATTCCACTTCCACCGTCTGGAGTTTAACTAGGCCAATTAGCAAAAACTGTCATAGAGTGATTGCCGCGGTCATAGTATTGGCGAAAGCTCAAAAGTGATTCGTTGATAAACATCATGGCCATTGGCCATTTACAAACCTACGGGCTGAGTTGCTCACCTCCCACTTCAACTGGTTACTGTGACGTCCTCTGCGGTGGCAACGACAGTGGCAAAAGCCAATTACTACTACCGTAAAGAACTCATCCTCTTCGGCGCAACCCTCCCCCTACTCTCCACTGCACAAACAGCTCAGACACGTAGGAGCATATGGGCACAAACATACTGCCGTGCATGTCAGTTCAGCACAACTTATCGTCACATCTGTCGGAGTAGCTGTGTCCGACACGCCGTTTTGCCAAAACTCTCGACCTATGCGCCTGTGCCTTCTTCCACTTCTTCTTTTGTAAAAAACGTTTTCGGAAGTGTTTGTGTGTGCGTGCTCGTTTGAACTCCTCGCCTATTATTTTCTCTGTCGAAAAATTCCGACCACGTCAGGGCAGTCAACATATTCAGGTGCCCTGTCCTCATGCATAATTGAGTCAGCAGAATTCTTCCAGCGATAAGTCAGCGCCGATTAAAAACGGTTTTGTTTTATTGCTCCATCGCGCCAGCCACCCCTGCAAAGCTGCTCTATTTAATTCCACAACAGATTATGAGGAAATTCAGAAGTCGAAGCCATGACCTCCTGCTAGAAGACGCAAGCGTATCGGAGAACTCTGCTGGTCGTCCACCACCCCCGCGCAGATCTGAGGAGTCACGGCCGTGCTATCCAATAGGCGATGCTGAAAACGCGCTGTCACCAGTCATCGTTGATGAAGCCCGATTATCTCGACAGGCCTCTGAGGTAAGACGCAGCCTGCGAAAGACACTACGGAAAAAGAAATACCACCGTGCACCACTAGTAGCAGGACAAGAAGAAGACGAGGAAGAGAATTTAACTGCAGAGGCATACACGTCAGTGAGTGACCACCGTCGGCACTTTAAAAGTGAACAAAGCCGCGTTCTCTGCAAACGTGAAGCGTCCTCGACCGTTGACTCTGCCAGTGAGACGACCACGGTCTCCGAGTCACTTCTGCCCTCCCCAGCTACTCCGCTGCTTCCAAGTAAATCTGTGTCATTTTGCCGCAGCCCAAGAGGGAACAGACCATCATCAGCCGCCACTGACCATACAAACGAAAGATTAGGCACGACCAGTCAACGGCGCTTGGTGCACCAACGGACACGTCCGAGACGACAAAGTGCACAGGACGCCTCCCCCGCCTACACCGCAGCACTCCCTACCCCCTGCCTTGAAGTATATGCCAACGACTTGCTGAATGAGACTCGTCTCTCCTCTGAACTCCTAAACGAACGTGTTAGAGCCGCCTGTTCGAATTTGCCCAAAAACATTACTACTGGATTTCTCCTGTCAACGCCGGCGTCGCGTATAGTTGCAGCCAGCATATCGGTTGGCACGTTTGATTTTCTCTGCCCCGAGGGCGACAACGCAACCAGCAGCACCATCGGGAGGACTGAGGGGGAGCACAAAAGTGGCATGACATTCAACGCGAAACGCAGTCGTTCAATCCGACGTCTGCAGCATCAGAAAAGGACCTCCAAGCTGGGTACTACCCTGGCTCCCATGCTAACGGAGCAGCTCGGATTCGCGGCACAAATGGGAAAAACGCGAAAGGAAACTGTGGCCGGCATGAAACTCGCCTCCGAAAATGGCCTAGTATTCAAATGTCAACTGCAGGACAAGGAATATGTCTTCTTAAATGCATCTGAATTTGGCGAGGTGGAGATTGTACGTGAGCTGCTCAACGATAGGACCCTCAATGTGGACTGTGTGGACTACATGGGTCGCAATGCCATACTGTTGGCCATGAAAACTGAGAATATTGAACTCATCGACTGTCTAGTTGGCCGGCTTAACTTTTATGCTGTAGAAGATGCCCTGCTAAATGCAATAAGTCAGGAAAAAATTCATATTGTTAAACTCATAATTGACCACCCGCAGTATATCCGCATGGAGAAGATTATGACCCCACGGGGCCAACGAGCCGGGATTATAACGAAGTGCACAGAGCGCTCGCAATTTTCCTCGGACATAACTCCACTCATGCTGGCTGCACACACTAACAATCATGAAATTATTCAGCTTTTGCTGGATAGAGGACTTAAAGTGGAAATGCCTCATGATAGGAGCTGTCTGTGTTTGGACTGCGAATCAATCAGAGCACAGGTTAGTTTTCAGTACTCCTCCGTGTCTTAGGGTTTCTAAGTGATATAAATTTCTGCAGACAGAAATAACATCGCATTTGAGTTTCCTTAGATTATTTTCGGAAAGTATTGGTTTTTTTAACGACACAGTGACACAGTAGGGCTCCGAATTCCAGCGACCAAACTTTCTCTTTGGGAAGCATCGTTATCCATAGCCAAGTACAGTACTGCTTCGAATTTTTGAATTGTATTGCCATTTGCAAAATATTGATACTCACTAGCTAATCGTCATCGAGTAAGGTTGTAAAACTGATTGTTGTATAGCCTATTCACAAGTCATTTCTGTTACGATAGGATTCTGGCATTTTAATGAACTTCTTTCAGACCACTTAAAAGAATATGTACTGTAAAAATGGCTACTTAAGTAGTGAGCATTTTTTTACTGATTTTGGTTGCCTTTATAAATTCAAATGTATTTTATGAAAAAAAATGAAAACAGTATTTATTGTAGACGCTTGGTAGAAATTTCGCTTTCGTCAAATTTTAAGCTCAGGAAAAGCGTGTTTTTGAGTTTTAAAGAAGTTTGTAAATGGCCAAATAATTTTGAAACCTACCGATTGCTACATCTGAATTAACGGTTTACAGCCTTCGTGCTGTGTCCCTCCTGTTTAAAAAACGTACGTTTTTGTCTGATGTATAAGGAAAAATTAACATGGTTCTGATAGGATGTTGAACTATATGTGGAGCATGTTGTAGGCATTAAAGGCAGCACTAATAAATTGACTGTTACGATATATTACGAAGGAAAACCTGAAAATCGTAAAAATGTCATAATTATAATTCTTTATAATACCGAGGGGCACCCTTTCTTTGAGGATAAAATTTAAAGAAAGCAAAATTTACTACCAAACGAGTGCATTTAATGTTTTTTTGTATGTTTTCAATAAAATATATTTGGATTTATAAATACATGATACAAATACATACTACTTATGTAGCCGTTTTTACAGAACAAACTCTGTTTTAGTGGTTAGAAAGGAGTTTGTTTAAAAGCCGGCCTCCTCTCGTGACTGATTTGACTTGGGAATAGGCTACACTGTGATCTGTTTTACAACCTTAACGAACGCCAATAAACGAGTGAGTATCAATCTTCCGCAAATTTCGGTACAATTCACGAATTCGGAGCCGTATGGTACTTGGCTACAGTTTACTATGCTTCCCAGATGGAAACTTTGGTTGCTGGATGGTTAACCTATTAATATTTCGTTAAATGAATGATAAAATATTTCAAATAGTGAAAACGTTCTTTTAATCGTCTTCAATCAACTAAGATAACTCGTGTAATACTGACTGCAAAAGTTAGTATAAACGACTGAAATACAAGTATAAACCAGGCGTTAGAAAAAAAAACCCTACCAAGCTGTTAAAAGCTCAGGTCACTTTAAGGCACAAAAATTATCAGTTTCCTATTTTTTTAGCAATGAGTATGTGGAAACAAAAACGGATGTTAACGTACCATTGGCCGAAATCGGCAAAAAATGTGACAAGGCTGTTTGCGGCTGAAGTGCATTAAGCACATTTAGTCATCCATTCACTTTTGAAAGATAATTTTAACAAGAATAAACTTGATAAAAGCAGCAGAAGATGACTTATTTTTATGATAAACTTGAATATCTAATTGACTGTCGACATCAGTGTTTCGTTGTTTTGCATATAACCAAAAGGCTTTATTAGTTAGAGATGTTCCTAATGTAATTTCAAGGTAAAGTGGAAAAAGAAACTAAGAGTAAACTTGTGAATTAAAATCCACGAAATTAAAACAATCGATTAGCTTACTGTATTGAGCAGATCCTCAGTAATTATGAATATGCTAGTATTTATCGGTTGGGCAGGAGCAAATGCTTTTGGTTATTGAAAAAGCAAAACAAGTGCAGTGAACTGTTTGCTGTGTAGCCTTTCTTATTGATCAACGAAGACATATCTTTATTTATACGGCAGCATGCTTGCCAAAATTAATTAATCCTTACATTGCACCGTATTCCAAAATTGTCAGTTTACTTTTTCTGACATCAATTAGGTAACGTCCGATATACTATTCTACTTTGATCTCCCTGATCCGATAATAGGAGAGCCGTTATAACGCAGTTACCTTCGGACCTTCAGTTGAACACTTTTTCGTTGATATGCATCAATGAAATTGCGAAGATACCGCCTAAGCAGGCAGTATGCACCTCTTTGCTTGATTTATTATTTTTTAATGGGAAGGAAAAATGAACTTAGACATCTGTAGGACGACTAATATACTCGCATATCTTGGGTTTGTTAAGTTTGCTTAACAAGCATGAAATAAGATCCGTATGAGCAGTACAGCGCATTCATTAGTGGACATCAGATCATTTTACCTTCTTAAAAGATTAACATGACACAGAACATGTGATCTCTAGAACTAAAAAGATTCGTTTCTATTTTGGAGTACACGAGTAATAAAAACATTATTTGGAATGTATAACAAAACTTTTGAATGATACTTTTGTTCTCGCAACTGCTTCTAAGAAGTAAATTGTAATTTATTTTTTTTATTACACAGCCAGGGCGATGAAGATTTAAAAATCAGTAACAAACTTCAGTGCAGTTAAAGTAGTCAGTGTTTTGCGTATATTACTCAGAACAAGGAGAAGGGAAAATGTCCCTCGAAAACCAACGTACGGCTGTGCCTCAGGTTACTTCAAAAAACTTTTTTATAATTAGGTAGACCCAATTGCGAATAAAAACACGCGGCGTCAGCAGGAGTCAAACCTGCACAGCAAGTAAGGCCTTTGTGCAGCCAACACCCTACCGATTGAACTACGACACACGCCGTGCACCGTAAATTTAACCACACTTGAATCGATTTTATCTGCCCAAACCACCATTACGGAACAGGAAGCTGATTACCCGAGCAGGTTTTCCTAGGAAATCATTTAGAATCCGCCGGACCAACTACTTAACCCATTTAATTGTAAGGGGGTTTAAGCAGATTTTGTAAATTATGTTGATCCAATTGTGAAAAAACTCACGACGTTGGCAAAAGTAAACGTCTCACAGCATGAAAAGCCCAGCAGTAAGTCTGGTGGATTCTAGATGATTGCTTATGGAAGCCTGCTTGGGCAGTCAGCTTGCTGTTCCGTAATGGTGGATTCCATTCGAGTGGTAAGGATGGGCGGTTAAAATTGATTCAAGTGTGATTAAATTTATGGCGCACGGCGTGCGTCGTAGGTCATGTGGTAGAGCGTTGGCTGCGCAAAGGCCTTCCCTGCTGTGCGGGTTCGAATCCCGCCAATGGCGCGAGTTTTTCACAATTTGGTCAACTAAATTAAGCAAATCTGCCAAAACCCCCTTACAACTTTCTCTAAAAAATCAAGCCTTATTATACTCTACAAGAGTTCTGTTCTTAAATGGTTCATTCAACAAGTGATACGAAAACATCAATTCAACGCAGCCAGGATGCCAAGCAACGGAGTAACTGGTTGCTGCGTTTTAGTTTTCTTGTAAGGAAACTTCTACCCTTGAGCAAATACTCATCTATTCTAAGGCTTATAAGCGTAGAATTACAGTTAATATTGTTTCTTCTGCAGATATCTGCACATGACCATGACTATGTTACCACCACCTAGGATTAAGGATTCCCGACGGAATCCGCAACGTCAGGCAAATAAAACTCTTGTTCCAGTGATCGCATCCTCCCCTTGTGAATTGATTCCTCGGATTATTCGGTTGATGAATAGAGGTACAGCAAGATGTGATATTGGCAAGGATCGTAACCATCGAAATGAAGGATGTTTTTAAACAGTCCAGTACTATTGGGAAAACAGTATATGCACTTATCGGACTCTGCACTGGCATCCCCCGGGATATTCACAAACAGACGAATGCAAGGCATTTGAATATAATGCCACTGTGGCTGTATACCAGGGACATAAACGTACAGTGCCAATGAGGAATGTTTGTATAGGAACCGTTTATGCAATAATCATTTGATGCAAAACGAGGAATGCGGACTACGTGGTTGAATATAGGGAATTCCTTTTTACTTGGTATTTTGGTCGTGAGCTCAAATAAACAACCACTGGAGGGTAAGGTGAACTGCCTTCGAAAAAAACAAAGCAGAAAAAAATATGCATTTTTAGTTTCGTTACAACTACCTCTTTTTGATACCCATGCCCATTTTTGGCCATCAAAGGCTTGGACATCCACCTGCCAAAGCGCTTAACCTTCATTCTTAACAATCTGAGCCCTGACTGAATACAGAAAATACAGAAGTGATAAATAGAACTTCGATCAATTTTATCCCCCAACTTACTGTTCGTATGGAATCCAAATTGATCGATCCAAGTGTGATTAAATTTAGGGCTCACGATGAGCCTCGTAGCTTCATGGTAGACCATTGGCTGCGCAAAAGCCTCTTTTGCTGTGCAAGTTCCATTCCCTCTGAGGCCGCGTATTTGTCACAATCGGGTCAACTGAATTACGCAAATCCACCAGACCCCCATAAAAATCATTAACTGATCATTTTTTCTTGTCATGAATCTCGATAGACTCATCCTTCCAATTACTTTAACACTCTTCTATTTTAAGTTTTTTCCTCTGGAATAACTTGATAATAAACCAGTTCGCTTCTCACTAGTACAAGGTAGACTTCCTAGAATTACCCTAAAGACTTCTTCTTGCCGAAGACTTGCATATTTTTGTTTGAAGTTATGCGGCTCGTTTGGTTATTTGACAGGATTCTTTGATCTTGGAGATGCAAAGATTACACACATACCAGGCCCTAACAAGTTCCGCTTACCTTGCGCTCACAACCTCCGATCCTGTCAGCTCAGCTTTTGTCCTCCGCGGAGAACTCTATCAGCTTGCTTCCCAAGAAAAGCAGTTCAAAGTGAGTTAGCAGCTAAAAGCCCATATCAAATATAATTTTCTGGAACTATTTTACACATTTGATATAAAGCGCATGCGTAAGTATTAGGGCTATTTTTTTCGACGGGCATGTCCAAGTTTATCATAACACGCGTTCTTTTGAGTTTTATATCGAGCCTTGAACTAATATGGGATTTCAAGACATCGAAAAATATTTTAAAATGTCCACTTGTAGCATAGATCGGTCATATAAAACGACAACGATTTTATTCTTCTGCCTATTCCAGTCGAAACTAGACAGCAGAAGATAAGGATCAGGGGCAAACAAGGGTCGTACTTGCAATGCCATAAAATACCTATTAACAGATCGTGGATTCATCGCAGCTGGTCGTACTGTGTGCGTGCGATGCTTACTGCTCACCCGCATGTGATCTGTTAATTGTCGCAATTTCATGATTATTTGCATGATAATTACCCAGCAATTTGACGCGCTGACTACTGTCACCATTAAAGGCATTGACCAGCGCGCTCGCCTAGTGATCAAGTACTTTGCCCCGGGCCGAGTGTGAGGGGTGGAGACCATCGTACTTGCGTATGCACTGCCATCTACGACCGCCTTGGCCAGCTCGTAGTTCGCGCGGCTGTACCTCCTGCGAGGATTTCACCCTCAGCCTCGAACGGGGAGGTACGTGTAGCCAGACTTGGGAAAATGAGTCACGACTTGAGAGGTGGTGTGATTCCTGCCTACAGCATGTTCGGCCATCGGAGAAATCGCCCAGTACCTCCGTCGTATTTAAATTAAACGTCAGTACACCGTATGTTGCGGCAATGGCTGTTTTGGTGTCCTACTTGGTGCGCGGTATTTACTAACTCACCGTTTGCCAGCTCAAACCCACGTGTTGTGAGAAGGTGTTTACGGGTTGCCGTGACGATCTCGATGTACGGAAAACCTCGAATGTTTTTGAGGCCAGTAGGAGTTGGTCATCGTGTCTTGGTGAACGCACCAGTTGAAACAATTGCGTCGGTAGCTTTTCATTCTGTGAACAGCCCGATGTAAAAGTTCGCGTTCTAGGTGTTTGCATGAGTAAAGAAGGCTCGGATCGTGCATACCTTAACCTAGGCGGGCGACGGATTATCGCAAGTTGCTATTCACACCGATAGGAGCGATTTCCCGGCCATCCGAATAGGCACACATGCCGGGAACAAGACGAGCCAATACTTAATTGAAGCCAAGTGTATGGATGGGAAATCAGTTAATCAATGTATCAATATGGCACTGGCATACAGAGCCCTAAGCAGTCATCTCCAGACATGCGTCACCGACAGGTGATCAGTTTATAATTGCCTTTACATGCCCCATTTTCGGTCCTGTTGTTACCGCTGACGATGAAGTCCTGTTCTGGCGCTCGATCAGCCTTCTTAACTTGTAAAAACATTATAGGTCAGTAACCATGTCTTCTGGCTCGTCCCAGAGTATTACAACACGCTCTGATGTTACGGTGTTTGTGATCTAATGAAAAGTTACTTGATTGAACCTGTCGTGTCAAAAAATAACCTAGTTTTTTTTCAATCTATGCTGCAGACGAGGACATTACGGAAAGCCAGCTGATTGTTATTACCAACATCGAAAAGTGCATGTCTCAAAAGACGGCGTCTTGAGGTGCTTTTAGGTCAACAGTTCATCCCGTACGAGCCTAATGGGAGAAGTATGCCTATAGCCAGCCCGAAAATGAGGTGCCTCTTTTTGAAAGACCAGTGGCTCCAATCGCCAAAGAAATATTTCGATTATAAGTCCCGAAATCCGTGAACCCTTTCCTTAATAAAACAAAATCTGTAGTGCATCGTTAGACAGAATTTTAGAACTAGGACCTTTTGGACCCGTGACATAGAATTATCTTCTGCATTGGGTTTTAAATTCCAGAGCAACATAAAGCAGTCAGCTTTCAATTTTACTTTTCAATGACATTGATCTCACTGTCTTTCATTAATTTCCTGAACAATTGTATCAAGGTTTTCTGTCGGACAATAATACCTTACTCTGCAAACGGGTGCTTAGAAAACTAACACCAACAAGAATAAAGGCAACGGAAAAAATGACTTCCTGATTTTTATCTGGCACAAGACTTAACCGGAATCACGCTCCCTGCGATCAACATATGTAAAAAGCGAAGATCGCATGAAGCAGTGAATTGTCTTGTCAGGCGCGAACGGCGTAACCTTTTCAGAAACCTTTTAGGCTCCCGATTTGTTTAATGTTCTGAGTTCCTTTAATTACCTAAAAAAGTATCATTTTTGTGGTATAACTGTTTCTTCTCCTATTGACTGACACAGTTGGGAGTTACTTTTGCGGTATGTGCGCATTTGTGTTTTTAGATGAAACCTGTAGACCAGATGTGTATTTCTGCGATCCCATGTCCGTGATCACTACTATTTCCGAAAAACGCACACCGCTACGTAAACGCGCAAAAGTTTCACTTGCTTTTCAGGTAAGAGGTCAGAAAATCCAGGGAATTTCTAGTAAATTGGATACAGAACGCTCGTAAGGAGCATTAATCTGAAAAAAAACGGTACCGAACGGAGATACGGTTCACGCAAAATGAACTTTATTGCTGCCGTTTACGCCCTTAGAAAATGTAATTTTTGGAAGTTGGGAGACAGAGACACGGTACACTTATGATTAAATCCACAGTGTAATATGCGCAAAGATTTGAGGTCCAGATATCTTATCGTTTTCAACATCCCCCAAAGAAGACGAAGAAGGTTCTACAACATGGACCGGACACTTGCTTGTTTCCATCCTCAGAGTAACGTGATGGCTGTTCCTGTTTGTCGGGATTGTTTTAACCTCGCTGCATGCCTGTTATTATATTCGTGCTCGACGCACGTACTTTTATCGGCATGTTCACCGCTAACTCTCCATGAACTTTTCCTTTGGTGGGCTCGTGTGAACTTTGTCCCCTTTGCGGCTCTCATAATTGTTCGCAAGTCAGTGCGCTTACTGGCCTGTCGCTCGTCCACCGATGGACTAATCACTTGTTGCTCTCCGCCTGAGTTCATATCAACCTCATGCGCGCAGTAGCGGTGAGGAAGCCTTCCACGCTGGTCGCCCGGTCCCTGGCTGATCTCAGTTGTATTCCACGTTTGCGTCCTCTTCGCCATCCTGTCGGCCTTCTTCGGACTGATTGGAGCCGTTTGCAGCCTGGTAAGCAGAATGAAGGTCCATGGCTCTGTTGAGTATGCCAGCCGAAGACCATCTTTCCAGCAGACGTCTAGCCATCTTGTCCTTGGCTCGGCCTATTACCCTTCCATTGTTGAAGGCGAAGGTGTGGTCCTTCTGCTTTACGTGTTTATAGACCATAGACGTCAGTCCCAATGTAACACGGTCCATGTCCTAGAACCTTATTCTTCGTCTTCTTTGGGGTATGATGAAAACGATTATTCACAGTGTTTTAAGGAGAAGCCCGCCGCAAATATTTCTTAGGCGGTCTAAGCAATCTCCTGTATTCCTTGTGATGACTTGCAGATCTGAAACAAGCGTAGACAACAGGATTGATAGTATTCAGCAAATTTCGTGACGCTTTTTCAACTTCATCCTGTCATTGAATGAGTCAGCTAAAGGTTTGGAGCGTACAACAGATTTAATTTTACAGAATGTCAATGTATAATAACAAGGGTTATCGTTTAATTTAAATAATGAGCAACTGAAGAGCAGTACATTAAATTAGGCTATAGGAAGAGAAAAGAAGGTGGAACGAAGTAAGCGCAAAATAAGTCGTGGTTGAAACTAGCTGCCTACTTACCAAGGTCATTAAAGATTGACCACGTGGTACAGCTGCTTACACAGGAAGAGTTTCTCTCGCCATATGTGGACCGATTCCAAGAAACGCAGGATCCGATTTGTTCGTGCCCGAACAAGAACTAGAAACGCTGTTTTGATGTCAACAGAGTGACCGATGTCTAGCAGGTGTTTAGAAATCAATCACTGCTGGAAAGAAGGCTTATGCTCACATACCTCACTTGAATATGGAAAATATGAGCCGCCACCCCTTTGCCTGTTGTGTGGGGTGCATTTTGTGTTGGTGGCATTCACAGCCGGGCTGTCTAACTTCTTCAGTCACTGCGCTCTCTTTCAGCATCAATTACCTGACCGGTTCGAAGTACCGAATGATGCACGCGTAGAGGGTTGACAAAAAGTGGCACAGACTTCCGGCGCATACACTTCAGCACCAATGCATGAAGAACGGTTTGACATTCAGACGCCTGAGATACAAATCAACCGTTAACACGTCAATGGGTCGAAAAATTGCGAAGAGATTTACAAGACAGATGACGAGAGCTTCAATCGATGATTGCCACCAGCGTTTACGCAATACAAAGCTGTGATTGAGCAAAACAGAAGCGAATATGCCCAAATTTTTGGTGATCCAATCACTGAAGACCTTGCTTAAACAATCGCTGCGTTGGCGCATCTCAGACAAGCCAAGAAATGAGCTGTCTTGGATCGGAAGCTGAACAAACTGCAACCATCCGACACAGGAAGCTCAAACTTGGTACAATACCTCTCCTGAAGGCAGCTAACGGAAGAGCAACTACGAGTGCTCCAACATGAAGCGTGTTTTAACACCGTCGATGTCGACCCTGTCGACTTCGTTGCAGCCGTAGAAGACATGCTTTTGAGGACCGAAACAACAGAAGATGAGAAGCATTCCGTTCGACAACGGATCATCTCTTTACTGATGGCACACCGACCAGCCCAATGTGTGTCGAAGAATGAGGCGAAAGCTATTAAAGAACTCAGAACGGACGACCGTATTATTATACGGCCCGCAGATAAGGGGTGGTCAACGGTCGTTATGAACGGCGAAGACTATGACGAGAAAGCCAAGGCCCTGCTCGATGACAGACAAGCCTACAGACAGGCAGAAATGTCAAAAGCAGTATCAAAACAGTTGAATAAACTCCTCGGAGAATTCAAACGCCAAAATATGATTACAGAGAACGAACGGCGTCTGATAAAACCAACAGATACTGCCCCGGCTCGCTTCTATGGTCTGCCAAAGATCCATAAACCGAACATTCCATTGCGGCCAATCGTTGCCCTAAAAGGCAGCCCCACTTATAATTTGGTTAAGTGGATGTACTCGAAATTAAAATTCATCGACTAGAACTCTGCTGCCTTGGTCAGTTCAGCCTCCCAATTTCTGACAGATCTCCATGGTCAGTGGATTGAAGCAGACGAAGTGATGGTTTCCTTTGACGTGACATCACTATTTACGTTCATTCCACCGGGTTTGGCACAAAATGTCTTGCGCAGGAGACTTGAGGAGCGTTACGACGAAACCAAGAGTCCACCTAAGATCAAATACCTTGTGAGACTCTTCGATATTTGTCAAAAAACATTTTTCACCTTCGCTGGAACAACCTTTGAACAGATCAAGGGAACTCCGATGGGCTCTCCAATTTCCGGCCTAATAGCAGAATTGGTTTTGCAGGAGCTGGAGAAGTTTGCCTTCACCCAACAGTTCACCGATCTTTTGGTGCCGTTACGTTGACGAAACTTCGTTATCGTCAAAAAAAAAAACACGCTGCAGAGCTTCCATGATCACCTCAACTCGATCTTCCCAGATATAAAATTCACACGGGAAGAAGTAAAGGATCAGCAGCTACCGTCCCTCGACGTACTCGTCACGCGAACTGCCGACGGCACAATAGAAACGAGGGTCTACAGAAAGGCGATGAACAACAGACAGTTTCTCAGTTTCCACAGCAATCATCCGATGACTCACAAACGAAGTTGCGTGAGAACGCTGTTTAAAAGAATCCAGACACACTGCAGCAACCCGGAAGAAAGAATACGTGAGGCTCGATACCTGCGCGAACAATTTATACAGAACGGCTATCCTAAAGCCTTCATAAACCGATGCCTACGACCCCGCCCTCGCTGGATCCAAACAGAACCTCCTTCCACGATTTGGAATGCGCTGCCATATATCAAGGACGTGTCAGAAGCGACTGAGCGTATTGCCGCAAGACTAGGCGTTGGAATTGCGAATCGTCCCAAGGCTACAATGCGCAGCCGGGTCATGAGGATCAAAGATTGGCTAAATCCCAGTGAGCAGTCGGGTGTGGTGTATCGCATACCGTGTCTAAACTGCCCTGTAAACTACACGGGACAAAATGCACGCATGCTGAGTTTGCGCATACAGGAACACAAGTCGGCTGTTCGACGGGGTGATGACTCTTCGCAAGTGGCCACCCACACATACGGAGCGGGTCACGAGTTCAACTTCGCAGCTGCGAAGATAATTGCCCACGCAAGCAGCAAGACGGGCCGAGAGCTGATTGAAACCTGGGCGTCGGATGACAACTCAGTTAACCGATGCATCGAGCTGGCGCCTTCATATGTTGCCCTGCACGGGTATCTCCGGACTAATGGCACTGGTGGTCCTGTCCCTCCTTCCCTCCCTGCAACCTCCCCCCGCCCCTGTGATGGATAATTGATCCCTCCCCCCTACATATTTTGCTTTCCCTCGTTAACAGTTAATTACCCCCTCCCCTTTATATGTTGGTTGCTTCCTTTAATGGTTAATCGGCCCCTTTCCCCTGTAAACATTTTGCTTGCTTTCTTTGACAGTTAATTTACTCCCCCCTACCCCTGTTAATTTTGACTACTTTCGTTGAAGGTTACTTGGCCCCCTCCCCCTTATAAATTTTGCCTGCTTTCGTTGACGGTTTTATCTCTGACGATGGACTCTCGCAAAACTTCGGAAGCTCAGAAAAATACAACTCCGATTCTAGTGATCGAACCTGCTTCTTCTCAAACGATAAACCCCTCTCTCAGAGCAATCAGGATGGGCTCCAAGTCGTGACTTGAAAGTCGCAAATTGAGGAGATCGGTCAGCACACCCATACTCCTGATTAATGTATTCTTTAGGACATTTACAGTCAATGGGTTCCGAAGCATCACGTTTTTCGTTGTTAGAAACCTTAATCCTTTTTATGTGGACCAAGCGTGTTTCTAAGCACAGACAAGCCATTTAGCTTTGCTCGACACTGCGTCCGAATTAGTTTCAGGTCTTTTCGACACCCTCATGGCACCGGGTTCACGTGGATGAGGAGAAAACATGTGGTACGATCAGAATGAACTAATTATTGTGCCTTCCTTCGTCTCCGCATCAGCCCTGAGGGGCAGTGTACGGTAGATATAGTCAGAAACGACTGTGTTTGTACTCTTAACCAATCGAAAATAGGTGTTTAGAAACTCGAAATTACACTTCATTATTATTATGTATATTCATTTACTTCCCATAATCCATCTGACTACGGATGAATATAAAATTTATTTTTGAGCATTCCCATAAGAAAAGTCCTCGAAAATATGATTTTAGTTAAAGGTTACGCTAAAGTTCTAGGTAATGCAACTGAATGTCATAAACAAAGACAGACCTCTTTCTACGATGAAGGCTTAACTGCATTTATTTAGGCTACAAGGTGGAAAGTCCGAAATTTCAAAGCAGAAAGAGCACTGACTAATATGTGCTCATTTTTGAAATGATTTCAATTTATATTAAAAGGGTGAGTTTTATGCGCGGACATCACTGTGTGTGGCCTGTCTTCTGCAATTCAATTTTACTACCACGTTTTAATACTTGCATAGCCAAAAGTGTGTAAAAAAGCATAAAAGCTAGTATAAGTTTCGTGCTTCACAACGGTTCCAAAGAAGCTGCTATCAGTTAATAAGTTAAACTTAACATAATAAAAGAACGCTACTTAGATTTGGGCCATGAATCTGCTAAAACTTATTCGGCTCCGTCGTCAGGAATGTAAAATTCGCTTGCAGGGTTTTGACTGTTCGTATTGGATTCAAGAGGGCCAGGGCTGTTCCAGCCAGCTGCACACTTACTACTAACTGTGCCATGCAGTAAGCTTCTCGTGGTGTAACATGAATTTAGCAATAATTATTATTTTACACCGTCTAACTACTCTGCGTCATCCGGATGTCGTTTAATACTAAAGATGCGGCCGTTGATCCAAGGGAATTTGCATTTGGAGAGAGAGAGTTTGCAGATGCGGCGACTAGAAGAGCTATTCTACCTCATTAGACATGGTCTCTAGCCCAACTCAAATTCAGAGTTGGGAGCATCTGCGGCTTAAAACTGTGCCACTCTGATTAAGTCTAATGTCCCAGATTTAAGACTGTAGAGACGAACGGAGCAGTAGTTTCCATAATTTGACTAGTGACCCCGCCACTACCAAACTTTATATACTTGATTGTCACCGACGGGACGGGTAAACCATAACCCACTGATCAGTGTGTTGGACTTGAAACAACAATTAAGTTGACTCAATTTCGAAAAGCTCAGAGTCGTTGGCGCAATTTGAACCCGCAAAGAGGAAAAGGCCTTTACGCAGCCAACGCTTTACTATTGGAGCTACAAACGCCACGCCTTGCACCATGAATTTAATTAAACTTGCATCGATTCGATAACAAGCGATCTAGGTGTGATAATCTTTACAACGCAGGGCGTGGCATTTGTAGTTCACGTGATAGAGTGTTAACTGCGCAAAGGCTTTCCCTACTATGCGGGTGCAAATCGAACCAAACGCCGCGAGTGTTTTTCAAAATCGGGTTGACTTAACTAAACCAATCTGCTAAACCTGCTGAATAAATATAACAAAAAGCCAAGACGGTTACGGCTCAAGATTCCCCAAACCCTACGTTAGTTAAAGGTGGTTGACGACGACGTCTAGTGGCCATTTAACCCTCCACTGCCTTTTTAGGCAGTCATCTCCTGAATATACTACTAGTCTCTGCGAGAGCGCAGAATGGGGTCTAAGTCGAGCCACAAAGCAGTGCGAGACGATTAGATCCTGCAAGACGACTGGCAAGCCCGTGAACAGTCGAGTATTAGCAGATAAATACATTTCTTAACTGAAAACGGACCACACAGAAAACGAGTTAATTGAGAACCATTTATTTAAGGCAAAATACTGCGGTGCGTAGCAAAGGCCCATGTACCAACCACGAAAATAATGATAAATAATAAAAATAAAAGTGCAGATAGAAGCGAATATGCAGGTTCCGGGAGGAAGTTCAGAAGTAGAAAACGCGATCGCTGGAACAGGAATGTGATCTACCTAATGTTTCAGATTCTGTCAAGTATCCATCATCAGAGGTTATCGTAGCATAGGGTGCTACAAGCACAAAGTTCGCAGCAGTGACACTTCGTATTGGTCACGCGATCGCATTCGCACTATGCTTATCAGCTACCATAACCACCGCCGGATCATGGGACCGAAAGACCCACTGCCACGTCAGGAATCGACTGGAGTCGATTACTAGATCTGGTGTACTTTTAGACAAAGAACCTAGGCCGGAGGAACTGGGTGATTACTCCGGACACGAATGACCGAGCACGCAGCTGCGGTGAAGAGCAAAGACGTTAATTTCCGAGTTTGAGTTAACTTGCCGGAACCCGGTCATATTTAAAAGTTTAACGAGGCCAAAATCCTCGCAACGAATGATAACCGCGCGAGCCGCCAACTGCTCGAGTCATGGTTCTCGGGCCCACAGCCAATCAACAAGCGCAAAGGCTTGCCAGCCCCGTATTCCGTACTGAGATATTGTCTAAGAAGACGAATCAGTCACGTGGGAAGGACCAAGCTCATCAACAACTCCAACGCCAATGTACATAACTACCGCGAAAGTATCAAGTCGGCATCTAATACGCTTGACCGTATAAGGGCAATTAATGACTCGGAAATGGACTGCCAAGCCATCACTGCACCCATAACGGCCCTTAGCTGTGGTAAAGGTAGATAATACTTATAAGGCACATGTTGTTGCGTGGCCAATACAAAGTATACATACTGCGTAATCTGTACAGGTATCACCCTATTCTACGGTTACCTCTAACGTTGTGTTCTCAACAGAATTAGAAGCGGCAGGAAAATAAACTGCTTGCTCCTACGATTGGATCTTGTACGTTTGAAGAATGAAAATGTTAATAACTACTGTACAGTTATTTGTGTTTGCTCAACGGGCTTATTCTTCAAACATAAAAAGGACTATTTAGCTGTATTTGAACTTATTTATATAATTATCGAAGGTACTATCATATTGAAAATACAATAAAAGTCCTTCTGGGCAGATAGTATTGTCGGGAGCTGCTATGGCTGCCAGGGCCTGTGTCCAGGCTCTCAACAGAGTGGGACAAATGAATTACGGGCAAAAGTAGCTCAGATACCCCTACTCTCAGCATTTTGTCCTGCAAAAACGGTGGTGGGGGTAGGAAAAATAGGACAGGCAGAGAAGAAAATTTTTAGAAATAAGTGTAAACCGAAAAAAAACGTTTTCGAAGTTGCTTTCCGCGGCCGCTGGGAGCAAATTGTTCCGCATGTAAATTGAAGGTGTGCGTGGCACGATGCGCTGCGCAGTTTACTAATCTAACTCCAGAACGGTAAGTTGGAACACAGTTAGGTTGAGGTAGACGACCTCCTAACCACCAGTTCAATTTATCGGGAAATTCAAGAAACCTGCAATTTGATAATTAGGTTTTTCCGCAATAATTTAAATGATAATACAACTAAGAAAAATTTCCAGATATAAATCAACAACACTTCTAAATACAGTAAAATAAAATGCATTAAGTATTTCTTAAATTTTGTTCCACTGCATGTCCTAATTCCACGCCCATTAACGCGATAACTACCGTTTTCGTAGGAAAACATGCAGGTTGTAGGGATTAATGAGTGAGGCTAAATAAGCTTCTGTGAGCGAATTCCGCTAGAGGTCGGGCAAACATTCATCAACGAGTGAAAAAGTTCTATCTCTTTTTATTGTATTTTTTAAATGCAACGTACATGCCTTCAATAAGATTTAAATGAAAACGCTTTGCAGGATTGACTATAGTTAAAATACCTGAATAAGAAAGGTCACCATTTGTTTAAATTGATGTACTAGTCAACGTCGTTATCTGACTCATATTTTGTTTTTCAACCTTTGAACAGGGACATTACTTTTCAGAAGTAAGGCAGCGTTTGACTTCCAATAATGCCATGTTACACGAAGAATTGCATATAACGTCATGAAAACCCATGCTGTTGGTAATGTCTGTTGGCGATTGTCATTACAGTATCTCTCTAAAAAGAGCTGTTAGCGTAAACCTCCACCTCTTGACTATTTACATGTTGTGCTTAAAATAGGAGGTCTCGGTGGAAATATCTTGCCGCATATGACTAGATGGCCATGCTTTTTGGCTTCTTTGTAACTAAAAAGCTTGACCTGCAAATAAGTTTTTTTATCTCGATGTAGGATTAATAGTTAATTTTGTCCTTGGCAAATAAAAGACGCCATCTGAGCCCTTTCCAACCAAAATATCCAGTGTTTATTATTCTGTGCAAATAAATCACAAACGTTGTTATTGCTTTCCTACGATATGGAGAAATTTGAGTAGGCGGTTACAGTCTTAGTCAATTAATTAAGTCGTCACTCCGTTTACTTCTACACCCAATCAGTTTAGCCATAGTACTTCTAAACACTGATTCACTCCTTACAACCAGCACTAAGAATGTCCGCAGCCTTCCATTTCCGGCAAAACGTAACGACATACTTTGATATCTTTATTGCACATTGCGATAAAGAGAGATTGCGGTATCGCGCGGATGCTCCTTAAACATTTATTCTGCTTATAATTATTTTGCTCTAAACTAACTGATTGGTGAGCCAATAAATCACTCTATTTTGTGAAATTAAATATCCGTTATTGACAACGCAGGTGTGTTGTTCCATCTGAAACAACTTCTGTTGCTAAAGAAACTGATTATATTTCTCACGGCAGGCATCACCGAATGTCTGTTAAAGCAAAATCAAATAATAAGCTTCAGAAATCACATTGTATTGATGTTTATTGGTTGTATGAAGAAACTTTCACGGTATATTACGCGCGAATTTACGGCTTTTGCTGGTTCACTTAACAGAATGGCTGTTCACTTTGATGTCAGAAAACATAGGTTTCGATTGGAACTGCCTTGCTTCACTTTCATAAAACACAACAAAAACACATTTTTTCCTTGAAAAAAAAGTTTTTTGGTCTCAATTAATATATTCCATGCTTTTATTTCCATTGCATTTAAAAGATTTCAGGAGGTGTTTTGTGCGCTTCTTCTAGAAATAAAAACCAACTGTTATTTCGACTTTTCACTCAAGCAAAATGAAGTATTAGTTCATTGCCCTTTTCTAGAATTTTAATGTGATTTATTTTTTACATGCCTCGGAGTTATAGAGGCAAAAGCCAAAACTGAGAAGTTGTTGCAGGTAGTAATACATTCGTACATTCGAGCAAAAGTCCACTAGGCCAGTAGACATATTTTGAGGCTTTTGATATAGGGATGAATTTTGACGAACATAATTAATCCACTGTATCCCGAAGACTTATTTATGCCCTAACATGCAACTTTTTGGGTTAGGGCTTCACTAGTAAATCCACTCTGTTATGTTGCGATGCCTCGAAATGCGGTAAGTTACTCTGTCCGGACAGCAGTACACATTCCGGTAAGTCATCTGGGTCAGAAGTAGCCAAAACGTTCGACAAACGGGAAAAAATCAACCCATCATCAAAAGGATAGTTTAACAGCCTAATTTTACTCAGTACTATGAAGCCATCTTTAATGGAAAAGCTTTTCAACCAAGCCTACCTCGGGTAACTCGTTGTATATAAAGTAAATTATAGAAAAACATTTAGCAACAGCTTATATTAGATTTCATCGATAAAATTTCTCGGGATGCGTCAGCAACTGTTACATACTCTTGTATGCCCCCTTGGTATTTGAAAAATAAATAGCTAAAATGAGCAGGTCAAACATGGATAAAGGAAATTCATCCAGCTTTGCTTATTGCGGACATCGGTTTTCCGATTCTCGTGTTTTCATCTTTACATGCAACCACACTGCATACCTCATAAGTAGTTCGCACAATTAACCAAAACTCTAAATGGCAAGCTAGCATAATTTGAAGTTAAGATTAGGTATTATCTTCTTATTTTTCGAGAGGCTCTCTCTCACAATTGTTACTTTAATATCACATTTTAGCCAAAGAAGTAGATATTAATTAATAACCTATGCAACTCTAGTCCAACATTTAATTATTCAGAAAAAGCTCTTTTTTCAAAAAAGCTATCGATTGTTGAGCCAGCAGATCAGTCTAATCCATTTCATGATCAAGGCATGAGGTTGTCATGGCGTCTATAAAGGTAGAAACTAGATTTTTTACAGCGTAGGTCTCATGAGGCCTATCTGTACTAAATATCAATCAAATAATTATCAGAGAAACGAATATTGGACAAGTTAGGAACTATACTTTTCGTTTGGTTTCCAAATTTTAAAAAAATCCACCATCTTCAAATCCCGTCTTAATAAATTTGGAGAGCAGACTATTTGGTCTATTTAAATTTTAGCCCTTATCCCAGATAAAACGGTCGGTAAATGCACCAAAATGTTGTATGCAAGTTGTAGCAGGCTACACTATCCAGTGGAATATGTTCAGCAGTGTATTTGTCATAGTAATCTATCAATGCCAATGTTGCAAGCTTCTTAAAGACTGGCTGTAGATTTGCCCTCAGGTTGCAGTTTTACAGTTAACTGGTTTCCCTTTTTTTCTATATACTGTACCGTTTTATTTGCTTTTACCACGTCATTATTTACAGTTTGAATTTACAAATGGCACTGCCAACATAGAGCTCTTGGTCATCTGTCAGTTTTCGGTAAAGGATAGTATACATCAGTTAATTCCACATCCTGTGAATGTTGGCCGATAAAATAATTTATCGACTCATATATGTCTGAGCTCAAAAAACATTTTTGGAGATAAAAATGCTAGAACTCACACGCCTGATACGAAGTTGCACAAACAGCTAATGCTGACGTCTTTTCAATATTTTCTTTCGTTCTGTCCTCCCCGTCGCTCATCAACTCAACATTATAACCCCGAAAGGAGGAGTATTCTCGCCTGGCAGTACAGTCCATGAATTTTGCAGTCAGCTGTCTGGACCTCTGCCGAACCTCGGATGAGGTACACTGTCTTCTTACCGGAAGCGATGTCGCCTCCACTGGTGATGCCCAATGTCATCTGGCCACTATCAAACAGGCTGTGCAGTGTCGTGAGAAAAAGGTGCAGTTTTTTCGCATGAAGCCCCGCAGGTTTCTTTACGTCTTATTATGCTGTCTTTACCTCGTATTACTTTCCGGGTAATTTGCGTTGCATCCGAAAATATAATAACTAGACACGTTTGTGAGCAGTATTTGGATGAGCAAACTAGATTCGATGATGCTGAATTTTTAATTTTATAGAAGCTCAATCTGCTAGTCCAAACTTTTAAAGGACAATATGGTTCGTAATTCTTAATAACTCAGTTCAATACTGCTCTTGGGCACGATTTTTTGTCCCACATATTGCCGTCTAAAATATTAGCAAGATTAGAAGCGCGTTCACCGATTAAATGAAAAGACATCAACGGTCCTGTCATGCTTGGAGCTTTGATCTGGAAGCCCACAAGAAGTCGTACGGTAAATAGTAGAATAAGCAGGAGGAGCGTACCGTAAAAGTCAGGGGAGACGGGAACGGCCTCTACAGTTTTTTTGCATTTGAACATTATTACTTTAAGCATTCTACTCTCATTCAGCATATACTACTAGTGACTGTGCGTCTACACGCAAGTGTTCTAGCTTGAATCCCGGGACATAACGACACGAACATGCCCTGTAACCCGATTGGTTAATGCACTTTCTACGACGTACTACTGTCAAACTGGAAAATAGGTTTCCTCATGCGTACGCGACCGGCAGTTGTAAGTAACTAGCCGAGAATACCTGTGAAAGTTAGCCATATCGGTTCGTTTAGGACAGAAGTCACATTTAGCTCACCCAATTGTAAAAAAATGCATGGTGTCATCGAAAGTTGAACTCGAATAGCAGGAAATGGCTTCAAACAGCCAACGCCTACCACTTGAGCTACGACGTCAAGCCAAAATCCTTTTCTATTAATCTGCTCATCTACGAAATACCAAATATTGTTCGAGGTTATACAGGTGTTTAACGCACGCATTACTCGACGTGTCGAGTTAAACCTTTTTTGTAAAAATGTTCAGTGGATATGGAAGAGAGGGTAGTTAACTCAGACAGAATGAAGGCTTAGAGCAACTACTCTTTAATGGAGACGGCTGACGAGCTAAAAATACAGGAAAGACTGTCCAGCTTTGTCTTCATTCGTTCATTCCTCTTCACTACACAAAACGGGACATCCAACTCATTATGTTAACCGTTAAATTGTATATAAAATTGGCGTGAGTTCTTGGGACTTGACCAAATCGGCCAGCGTCAGAACTGATATAGATAAGTATGAAAATGATGTCGTTAAATTAATAAGAAGGGCTTGGCAGATTTGAGTAATTCGATTGGCCTAACTGTGAGAGATTCGTCGCCTCCTTGGAACTCGAATCCACATCGAGATTTTTTTAAGTCAAAAAATTAATTTTGTCTTCTTACTCACCCTATTGTTCGTGAAGTGTTTTTGTTTCTAATCATTATGGAACAGAATCAAATATACTCCTTTACTTTACCTTAACTTTCTGACAGGAGTCGTGTTTGTGTATATTAAGTAGCAGCTTGTATCGCGGATAGAAGGGCATGCGAGGAAGCTATACTTTGATAACTCAAAATTGGCAACCTGTCAAAAGATCTTTCGCTTAACTCACCTTACAAGGCGATTATTCATCGTCCTTATTGCATTCAAATTAGATTCTAGCGCTCACGTCTACGGAAAGACCTTCTCTCGGACGCCGTGGTTGTTCTGCCAGACGGGTAAACGGAAACCATCAACATGTTTCCATTTACAAAACAAATGCAGAATTTGTGTATCTGGAAACCATCAGCATGTTTCCATTTACACTAAAAATACAGAAATTTTATACATATGCTCATTAGAAATGTTTGTTATGCCTCAGAAGTGAGCTTCTGTAACAGAAGAATAATCTTCAATCTGGCATGCAAATGAAAAAGCTATGACGGCAAATAGCTTCTTACTCCATCAGCCGAGACCCGTATGACTGAGTACGTCGGTTTATTGAAAGGTCTAGATAAGGCGAAACCTTTCTTTACTACCCTTAACATCCTTATTGAAGAAGTATAAATAATGACATATTTCTGCTTACATAACTTTAACCAACTGGCAGCCCGAGACCACCTGCTCTCTGTGTTTTGAGTTTAAACAGGCAGTATGTTTATGCGCTCCTGGGAAATAAACCTAATGACCTATGATGACAGCTAATGAGCCATAACCGGCTATTCCAGTCTTACTTGTCCTTGTCGGCAATGTTCACTCGTCTTTTATCCTAGCCGGTGTGCAGTTACCAACAAGGCTCAAGATTGAGTTCAAAGGTAGACCAGAAAAAGTGAAACCGATTGGTGAACCTAGGTGTGAGTCTCAATGTGATACCGACCGATAAGCTGGAGACTGATCATTTTGTGTGGATGAATATGCTCGGCTGTCATTTATTTAGAATAGCAGCAAACCGAAGACTTTGACTTGTCCCCCAGACTACTTTTGTGCGATTTCGCGTAATATATATTTTCCGCGTAATTCCGACGCATTGCTCAGGGTAGTTTAATTTGTCTTGGTTGTTCAATGTAAGTGAAATTGATGATGTGATTTTTTTTCACTCTCTAAAAGGTAATGATGTCAGGAAAAGAAATATGGGTTTATTGGAAACCAACGTTTACACCTAGGGTTACGATAACAACATTTGTGGTCATTCGGCGAATTATTGGTTCAACAAATTTGGAAAAAATGCAAATACAATGAATATATGTGCTTCGCTGATATAGTAGAGAACCAACTAAGTTCCGCTTTGCCCAAGAGCTCACAACGTGAACCCGCCACACCCTCACATAGTGACTATGATGATATTATGAAATGGATCCAACAAGACAAATTGTTCGTTCTGGCTTATAATCCATCGTCAGCCAGTCACACACAATCTTAAGGGTTGGAACGCCCGAGATTTGAACCCGGGACCTTTAGCCATTCCGGTCTCCCTTGGCTTTGGCGGATCCCTTTCATCATATCATCATAGTCACTACGTGACTGTCTGGCGGGTTCACGTTGTGAGCTCCTGGGCAAAGCGGAACGTAATTGTTCCTCTACTAGATTGGCAAAGCACATATTCATCAGATTCCTGATCGCAACCGACAAAGCATAGGGCCCATGGAGACGTGTGAGAACATTTAATTCAATGAACAAAGGTCCCGGATTCAAATCGCGGGGGTTTTGAACCCTCAGATTGGGCATGACTAGCTATGACTGGCTGATGACGGCTTTTAAGCCAGAAATGGCCATTTCGGTCTCTTTTTGCTTTGTTGGATCTGTTTTAAATGCAATTATGCCCACAAGTCCACAACGAGGATGGTCAGTAGCTATCGCTCCTAAGGTTTGCTTTTGGATTACTTTCGGTCAAATATCTATTGTTTTATTCTCTAAGAAGATTTCAGACTTCACCGCTTTTTATCTCCGGACAAAAGTCTACGAAGCCAGACGACAGGAAAAGTGGTGACAATGTCGGTTTAAACAATCCCTGAAGTGGAAACCCCCTTGCAAATTCAGTTTATTTAAGGAAATAACTGATAAGATACAGATGAATCTTCCCAACTATTTTGTGAAGCAAGACAGATACAGATAATTGGCAACTTGACGATACCATTTTACTGATTGGATATTATTCACAAATATATTTTTAAAAGTAGGGAGAATGTTACAGCTGAGTTATAATTATAACGAATTAAGCTGATAAAAAGAGAATTGACTTTTAAGTTATAAAACCTGGAGAAAATGGTGGCACGACAACGATAAATAAATTTTTAAATAAACACTTGTTCGCGACATTGTATATGCTTCTGCCATTTTAACCGACTAATCTCACTTTTCGTGACATATCACCGCGTTTTCACATGCCCACCATCGTTAATCCACAAAAACTGCATTCAAATCATTATAAATGTCGAAAAAAGTCGCGAAGCATTAATCACTTGAAAAATTAAATTGTATTCACAATCAGATAGATTAGTTATTAGCGTACTGGGAGAGATTTAGTGAAGCAAGTTACGCAACCTCAGATTTAAATGAATATTTCCCTAAAAACGTTTTTGAGTCTTTTATTTGATCATATTGACTATGTTAAAGAAAAATGTTAAATGATTCTCAAATCATATTAGATTTCAAAATCAGACAAAAAACTTGATCTCAGTGTCTTTCCAGGCTTTGACATTTTGTGACTGCGGTGTCTAGAATCTGGACAAGCAATCTTGTTGTCTTATCCAAAGGTTAATTTTAGTAGCACATTGCATAACATTTCATTATGGTCCCATGGCCATAGTTTTAAATTTATACAACCTTTTCATTTAGTGATATGGAGAATAATTATCTGCTGAACATTGATAATCTGATGCGCTTGGCTTCATTTTTAAGAAACCAATCTTCTTCCGGACATAAACGGTTTATGTAGACTTGCTTTTAACGTGTCAGTTTGCGTTTCATTTCTAACCGCACAAAACAAAAATTGAACCCAAAAATGGCTGAAGATGCCTGTGGCCTTCATCTTTTTGTATTTTTGGCCGTGCATTTAGTGCAGGACTTAACGTTAGGGATACTATTCATTCTATATTAAACATTAACTTCAGCATGCTAAAATTATTCAAAAATTCTATGTACTCACAAAGTCCTAGACTTTTTCAATAAACTCGGTGTCATATTTCGTTGAGTAAATTCTAGCACTCTCTTCACCGGTGTTTGACAGTTGGTATTAATGTTTTATAGTTTGTTGCCTAAAATTGTCGAGTAAACGTTTGCATCTCCGACAAATTTATAAGTTTATTTCCATTTAAGTCGTGGTTCAGCGTTGCCTGTTATGACTAAACACACCCTAAATTCTGTAGAAATAATCCACGTTGCAGATTTGCTCAATATCATCAGAATTTAAATAAAATGAATAGCGTCTTTGGTACTAGAAAATGGCTGATTTAATCGCACTCGAATGAATTAATTCGGCACTAACGACAATTTCAGAAGAGGAGGCAGTGATTTTATTTAATTTAAAAGCCTGTAGTAGAAACTAAGTGGCTGAAAAATGTTTCACAGCTAAAGATAAAACCGGAGACAGTACTTAATTTGTTTTACACTTCAGCTATCTGCGATTTAGGAGTCAGTTCTTAACCCATAAAAATCGTGCTTTTTCGTAACATTTTGTAAGATAACCTCAAATAGCCCGTAATTCCTAAGCCATTCGTAACGTTGCATAAAATGTGTAAACTACTGTTTTAGAAAAGATTTTATGCGCACTAGACAGCAATTACAGAGTAACACGTCAGCAATTACAGTTAGAGCTCCTTAACCGGTCTGTGGCGTTGTATCGTCAAGCTTCCTATAATAATACTGAGGCGGACTAATACGGCCTTTATTTCGGTTTTACCCACATTTTTAAAAGTTCGTGCACCGTTGCCGAAAAAAAAACAAATTGACCATTTTTTTGGCAACTTAAGTAAAAACAACTTTTTTCAAGTTTTTCTGGTTATGCAAAGAGTATCAACAAATCCGTACGCGGAAGTCATTACAAATTCTGTCTTCCGGTTGTTTTCAAAAGTAAACGATAGCTTTTAGTAGCGTTGCGTTTGAAATGCTCTGAGTCGACTCCTCTTGAACGCGCAAGTTTCCAAGCTTCAAAGAAATCAGGAGTTTAGCGTCAGATCCTATATTCCTTAAATCGTCACTTAACAGAGCAGAAATGTCTCTTCCTAAATTCAAAAATATAATTTTATACTTATTCGGCAATTTTGTTCTTTATTATCTGAACTTTTTATTCGAGACAATCTAAATTTGTTTTTTTAATGATTAATATTTGGTAGTAATTCCGATAAAGATTAACTGTAAGAACACTTCAAATCATTACAGCAGGAAAAGCTATGGTTACATGGACTATGGTGACCTAGCTTTCGTGGTCAAATCCCAAACAAGGGAAGCATAGCATAATTTATGTGAGTTGCCAAAATGCAATAGACTATGTGCCCTATAAATCTTAGGCTTAGGCAAATAAGTCTACCTTTTGTTTCAAAAAGATATGATAACTACATTTTAAAAGTACATGTAACCGCGCTATGGTGAATGCTTACCGAGAAATTTAAAATTCTGAAATATTAACAAAGGTTTGCTCAATTATTTATTCAGGTGTTATATCAACCATTATGAACTTGAGTGCGTGGGTTTCTTGGCTAAACATTAATCTTATCTTCTACAAAGACCGTATTAATTACGGCATGATGATTTGATGTAGATATCTGCAAATGGATTATCAGTATTTATTGAAACACATATCGTTAACCGAATTGTAATAAGGTTTTTATATGACACAGTCCTTGCTCGAACATGATTAGAAATTTCGAAGTTCATGATGCATTTTTTTAGCACACACACCTGTCCGAAAACTGTTCTTACATAGTACAGCGAAGACTAAGCGATAAAAATTTTTCAATGATGTTCAGGTTTCACTCATAGAAATCCTTCATTTTGCTTTTGCAAACGTTAATGTCATATTTTTATATCAGGTAGGGACAGGTATGCTTCCACGGAATGTGCGTTATGCCGTGCTATATGCGGGTTCCTCTTCCACGTATTACTACCAAATGAGCACACTGACATACCAAAATTTCTTGCTCATGTAAAAGTAAAAATGTAAACTTATATGCAAAAATAAAGACGCATTCTCAAAGAACCCTGCTCCCAACCACTGTGATTGATTAAATATGACATGTATCGTGCTTGCAGTTTTGGGGAGCATAAAATTATTTCTGGTATCTATGATTTCTTTAAAATAATTGCAAAGCATTTCAAATTGTAAGGGCATTTAGGGATTGCTTGAGTTCGGTCTGCTGGTACCAAATAAACATCGCTTACATCATATTTACATCGATGCGTGATTAAGAATGTAGAAGTTATCGAATAAATTGCAGTGTTTTGGAAATTTGGCATGGTTAGGGCTTTTACTGACCAAAGAAACTTTCAGCGCCGTTGACATAAATAAAATGGCAATTAAATAAACGTCATGCCAAGTTGTAGTTGACATCAGTCTTTCTATGGACGCTGGGTTTATTCACACAACAGCAGTGCTTGCGATCGAAACTATGAACAGGGTTTCATAATTTTGCTGTTAAAAGCAAAGCATAATAACGAAAATGTAACATTTTTCCGCACAGCAAGAGTTTTTCAGGCTACGCTAGGCAGAATAATTTTGCCGGAGTGTCTTTAATTGGAAAATTGTAATGAAGATTGTTCATGTTGTGCAGTGAAATAGAAAAAAAATGAAAACGTCCGTTGACTCATGCCATTGCGCGACGTTTTGCGCGATTCTCTGAACTGAAAGAAGAAGATTATAACAAAAGTTTTCATTTATATTAATGAGCCTATCCAAACTATAAATACAAGGAAAAATGACAAAAGGAAAGACGCTTAAACTCACTGAGTTCCTTATCAGTGGACATTCCTTTAAATTTCAGTTTGTCGCACATTCCAATTGTCAACATCAACTGGAGAACCTATTCTACGATTGCATGTTCTGCATTCGTGACTTTGAAGGAATTCAACGCCTCCAGTTCTTCCTTATCTTCATCCCTCTGCTGCCGATTTTATATATCATCTATCTTTTTTTTCCAAACTTGAAGGTAAGTAACCGACAAAGTAGTATAGACACTATTGTTTTTTTCCCCATAACATTTAGCACTAAACACACCTAACAACCTTTAATTGCGCTTTGTCTCCTAGTTCGCTTTTTTAAATGAAGCCTGGCAAAACTGTAAAAATTGGCAAAAATATCCTTGGATGGCATGCATGTACAACTTTTGTCGGGTAGACATATTTTATTTCACTTACTTCTTTGTCTGAGCGTTCTTCAAAGGAAATGTGAAGTTTTCTTATGCGATTGTGCAGAAATGCTATCGGAAACTTTGCCCTCTACACTTGAAGATAAATAATAGTTCCTTTTGCCTGTGCATATATGTCCCAAACCAGCGTGCGAATTCATGGTAACCGTCGCCTGCATAGTAATTTATTGAGGTGGATTTGAATAAAATCAACCGCACCTATTTTACCATGCCCACTATTCTTCACTGACACTGTATCGCGCATTTAATAAAACTTACCGACAGGCAGGTGGCAAAAGAACTATTTAATCTAGGTAAACCATTATTTTGGATAGCAACTTATCTGAAATAAATGAACATGCATAAATGGTGTAAGTTAAAGTTACTATCTGACTCTAAAAATCATTTTATTATTTCTTGTAACGTCCTTTAAATTCCCTTATGAGTTTTCTTTTATTTAAAAGACCTATAAAGTTGATCACAATCAAAAGTAGAACGTTGACGCTCAAAAGAGGTGAATGGCTTCCAATAACACATATATGAAGCCTAAAGTAGGTTGCATAGCTGATGCAAGGTTTAGAATTGAAGGATTTAACACAAACCCGAGGTAGTTTATTGAGTTCATTGGGTTGGCTTGAGGTGCAAAACGCTGTTTACTAGAATTGAATTCCATTGAGGTCAGTAAACTTTGAGAAAATATAGGCAAAAATTGGCAAAATCAAATGTTTGTTGTTTTCTAAGAAATTTCCTATGCTATTTAGCACTGTTGAGAAAAGATTCATATTTGTGCGTGCTGAAGTATAAAAACATTCACAAAGAGCAGAAAAAGTTCAATTTTATTTGTTCACTACAGAGAAAATTTTGTTTTGCATCCAGGAAATTGAGGTTAGTATACTTACGAGATACAGGACTAGAGTCGACAAAATATTGATGAATCTAAATTAAAAATGTTTGTTCTACAAATCTATTAAGTTTGGTGCCCTAAAAATAAATAATAAACTTGCAAGACGTAAAAATATGTTTTACTACGCCAAAATTAGTAGGCCTATTTGACTTAAGCTGGCCTCCCTCGTAATATTATATGTTTTCTTATTAGCCTCGTCAACTACCTCCATCCAAACGTTGTCAAAATATAGACGGAAATTAATTAATATCAAAACTCCAAACGGAAGAAGTAGAATATTATCATGTTGAAAGATATTGGAGGATATTTTGGTTCACTCTGGTGTCCAATTAAAATCAAAGAACACTACCCTGAAGTAAACAAAAACACTTAAAACTGCTCTAGTTTACGTAGAAATGTAAGTTCTTTCACTTCAGCACAATTTCTTCCTCTTAGTTTTAGGGAAGTCAAAAACCGGTCAAAAAATGCCATTTTTATCTTGAATTTAACTTTAAGAAACGTATCGTACACAGATATTCGACTTCAAAATATCTGACTTAATCGTTTATTGAAGAGGTAACTTGTTCTTAAAAGTTTTTTAATCAATCTAAGTCGCATTCATCCTCGGCTTCTGTTGTAAAAATTCATTTTTCTCGGCAATGAGCTGACATGTTTGGGCGATTCTAAAGTCATGACCCACACAGGCAGCTATCAAAGGAGGAATGTTTAAGAACTCATTATATAGGTAAATGATTTCAAGATATTTCTTATTTCTAAGATTTCGGTAAAAAGGTTGAACGAAATCGGCATTTATGGACAAACAAAGCAAAACTGTGAAATTCGTAAAGTGATAAGCAGCATTTCTAAAACAGTTTGCTGCTCGTCGCACTCGAACTCTCGAAATAATTTTTAAAAAATGTGACAAACAAAAATTTCTTTCAACATACACAAAATGGTATGAATTTGATTAGAAGTACAACCGTAATCTAACTTTTTATCAAACAGCCAGCCTATCCGTGTGTGTCCGTCGATGTATTTTTATTTCGCTCAACGGCCGGGATGTGATTTTCATAGAAAATCTTTTGCAATTGTCAATAGAAATTGAAACAAAGCACGCAAGAATCTTTGAGTGCATTTAAAACGGAAATATGTCCACAGATTCAAAATTTGGAAATAACTATACCTATGATGACTACATCCATTTCTGACACATTAAGTGCAGGCTTAAATGTTATTGGAAAACATTTAGTTGATTAAAATTTCGCATTTGTACTAATTCTGTATTAACTTGCCATCCTTTTCAATTCCCATGCCTTAAACACACTTTCAGTTCACACTGGACCAGTAAATTTTCATATTGCCATTTCTTAAGTTTTCAGATTTTTGTAAAAAAAACATTTTTCTATGCTAGTAAATCGTAATTTCTCAACCAAACTCTGATGTTTTTTACTTATAGTTCTAGCTTTACTGCATTGTTCGTTTGGGGGCACGCCGTGTAAGCTGACTTCGCACAAAATGACTTTTCTTACGTTTTTTGAACTTATTGCATGAGTTTATCTGCCAACTGTAGGTATGACGGCCTAGAAAAACGCAAGTTTTGATCATTATCAGATCATCCGCGGGGACACAATCAATTCTAGTCCGTTTATCCTACTAGCGCCGTCCGAAATGATCCAAACCTTGTGCAAAGCGCCTGGTATTCAAGGTTCAAGTCTATAATTCTGTTGATTGTGCCACTGGTGGACCGCGCAGAACCGAAACCCCACCTTCTCGCAAAATAGGGGTGGTGGTCGGAGGTCACGTGGTCAACATCAAACACTGTCTCATCGACGCACCCAAAAATTGGGAAAAAATTAAAGTGAATAGTCACGAGTAATCAATCCTATGGCTGAACTGGTGAATGCCAGCAAATATAATAATTCATCTACAAGTAGGTTGACCCCAAAGGGAAAAAGATTCATCGGCAGAAAATCCCCGTGAGACTAAATGTCGTCCAAAACGAAGGGGCAGGTCAACGTTCGCGCGTCCAGCATGGGTATAATATGAGACAGACGATAGGACTGGCTAACGCTAACCAACCAAACGCAGCAAATACATTAATTTGATGATAGAAGCAAGTTTTCCAAACTTTTAGTTCGAATATAATTTGGTCCATGAACCCGCCCCTACTTCGGCCTCTTCTACGTCCTTGGGAGACGAAGAACGCGATTAGTATGTATAAATATTGGAATTGGAAGTTACAATCTGACTCTAAGTATTGCACTTTATTAGCCCTTGCCTTTAAGCCAAAGCAGAACGTTCATGCAAACAATAGGTAAACGGCTTAAAATACTATGAAGCTGAAACCTCAATATTACCCATGCGCCCATGAGCAACTGTAGTTGTGAGAATGTTTAGGTCATCCGTGAGGTAAAATCATTTCTTTTCCGTTTCTTGGTTCTTTTATGTGAGAAAACTAAATTAAGCAACGGGGTTTACAAACTGAAAACCTGACTTAAAGTGAACTGTGCATGAGCAACTGTCTTAAAAATTGTATCCCCACACTACCGTCAAATGTATTCTGACTTTACTCGATAGGCAGAGAAACAATTTCCAGCTCACTGTGTATTGGTGTTAACTTTTAATAGTTGAGGAATTTGCACACATGCATATAAACTCTTTCAGTTTGGTATACTTTTCATGTATTTGTGGGATTAAACGGGCAGGAAGAAAGGTGGTTTGGGTGTGCATTCATGTGTGTGGCGAGCATATCCCCTGTTCTTGGCCTTTTGAAGTGCTTTTGTGAGTTTTTTTTTCACAGGAGAGGATGAATAAAATGTAGCCTTTTTGACTGTCACGACAAATTCACGCTTAAGGAAGAATGAAGATAAAACTTAACCTCTTAGTATAGTCAAAAATATATTAAACATCTTGATACATGGCCCCATCTTTTAATTCCAAAACGTTTTTTAGTTCTACTATTGACGGCTGCTCAGAATCAGACAATACAGGATTATAGCTTTTTAAATGTTATTCGTTTTTGGCGTTTGTTTATTGGAAAAAATCATGCATTTCCAGAAGCTGATAAGGATATTTAAACATATGTTTCGCATTAACAATTGAATAAGAGTTATTGATCCCGGTACTGTTTTTAAGTATTTTATCTAAGCTAGAACACTGCCCAGTTCAGTGTAGGAAGGTTATTAATGACACTCTGCAGGAGATTGTACGCTTAGTAGGTCGAAATAACCCACGATTGAAGTGTTCATTTTTTATTGGAGCATTTATGCAAAGGACGATGCACATTTTCATAAATATTTGATGAAGGGCATTTTAATATTGAGCACTCAGAGTGTTGAAGAGCCATTAAAAAGTATGTCCAAACACGTGTAAGCAATTCTTAGTGGACTTATTACAGTTTCACAAAAAATCACAAAATAAATGAACCGATAAATCAGTGGCACTTTCTGCCTGGCACGACCTCTTCGCTTGAAACTTTTGGTAACATTGTCATTAATCATCATTAAATACTACTTTATTTTGCCATCTAAAATGATTTATATGCTAATTTATTCAACCGATAAAAATGTTTGCTATAGTAATCACACTGCTTCTCAACAACTAAATATAAGAAGAAAGTGCATAAGATTTGGAGAGAAACCTTTAATGCCTGAATATCAAAACTAGGCTGTAAAAGGAAGCTTACTTGCGAACAGTCCAATTCCTCATCTTTATTATGAATTCTATACATTATGAAAAATGATGCCGAACGTTAATACAAAAAGATTCTGAGTGGTCTTGCAATGCACACGCCAAATCTGAACAGTGCCCTTTTATCAGCGATTCTCTTTGAATGCCGCCTTTGCTCAAGCCAAAGGACAAGACCAGAAATTGACACAAGCAATCCACTACTTGCTTCAGTTGGCTTTAAAACATTCTCTATGAACTTCAAAAGCAATTGTTGAAGCTATGCACTTTATCAGGTTTTGGGAGCATGCAGCCCGACAATTATAGCAAAGTTGTAAAATTTTCGGCGCATCCACTAAAATGGGGGCAAAGTGTAGCCGGCAGACCTGACTGCAAAGAAATAACACCAAAAAGTCATGTGGAAAGGACGACCTGCCGGTCAACTCCCCGGCGCTCTTATTTCAGCGGAACAACTGAAGAGGCAGTTTGTGTGCCATTCCGACATACATGGTTTATATTTCTAAATGAAAAAACGCTAATTAAGGAGTTTATTAGCACGCAGAGGATGAAAGCTTGAAATCCCATTGCAAATAGAGGGTAACAATAATTTATATAGTGCAACTCATCAATCGATTGTCCAAGCAGCCTACCCCACAAAAATGGTGGTTATTGGGTTTTATGGGTGGAAATTTGGAACAGTAGAACAAACTTTACTAGCTCTTTTCTGCATTTTTATTGAATTGTGTTGGGAACTGTTGTTGAATTAGATCTGTGGATTCTCCTTATCTGTATTACGGTTTCAGATGGCAGGTTTCTTGGAAATCCTGAAAAATAGAAATTGTGGTTAGAAGATCGTCTACTTCAACGTACCTGAGGTCCAACTTACCTTTCTGGTGTTAGATTAGCATAGTCCGCAACGCGAAGCGCCGCGCACACCTTCAAAGACCAACTTACTCCCAGCATGAGCAAGAAACAAATTTGATTACATGATTTTCACGTTCCACTTACCTTTAAAACTGTCCTTCCCTTCCTATCCTTTTTCCTTAACCCCAAAAGTCTATAACCACCGTTCCTGTACCGCAAAATTCTGAGACTAAGGATTCAGAGGTTACAATATATAAACTAATTTTTCCGATGAAATTAAAGCCAACACCTGATTTAGCGAGAATGTTTCTCTTTTAAAATGCGTCAGTGCAGTGGACTTTCCTCTTCATTACAGAACAAACGATTTATGTGCTTAAATGCTCAGCCGGATTTCGCTTTTGGGAGCCATTCATATGTAGCTCAGAATGAAAGAAGGCTACCTGGTGTAAAAAGTAACACATGACCAAATAATTTCATTTTCATTGTGCTTATCTATGCAAGTAACTTCAATGCAAAATTACCCTGAGAGATTCCTATCTCTTGCAGCAGGATATCAAGTAGGTAAGGGATTTGGTGCGTATTTATTTAATGTAAACGTCTCAAAAGCTTTAACTTTGGAAATATAAACATTAAGCTATAAAAATGTGTGCCGGATATGTCTTTACGTGGTTTTAAAATAATGACAGTGGTTTGGACTGCATATTTATGCATACAATAGCGAATTTCTAGGTTATAAAAATTTACGCTTCACGTCGCATATACGGTGAGACTTTAGAAAATGGCGACAATTAAGTTTGTCAATGGAACTCTATTGGACACAGTTATACAAGGCTATTCAAGATCATGTAAAGGTGACATCAAAACATGCCAGTGGAGGTCACATTGCTGTTAACAGTTTTCCCATTGATTATTAGGCTGCAAAATATCGATAGAAAGTTAAATTGGCTTCCCACTCCTGCAATTTTTAACCCATCTAATTTTTTTCATTTGCCCAGTTGAAAGCACGCAGTAGGTGAAAATTCTTTCGGTCACCTAAAGGACAAATAAAAGTTTGATCGTCCATGCCAAATATGTTTATCGCATGTGCATCGCGACAAGGTGGGTACAGGGCAGTTATTTACGTGAGAATAAGTTTATAGTGATCATGCATAACCACACTTACGTGGGCCTGAATGAATGAAAAGGTTCACGTTCCAGATATTTGCATAGACAAGAAAGAAGATGTGTCGAGCACCAGATCAGTTTTCAAATTTTTACAGGAGTCCGTCTTCAAAAATGAGAAGTAACAACAAAAAAGAATGTTAATTAGCGTGGCCATAGGCCAATCAACTGCCAGAAGTGATCAAGTTGTCCTGTGTTAAGAAACAGTAATCAAAAAGGATGGGAGGAGGTGCAATTGTAATGATGTACGCTAATTATCTGTCAGTGTAGTCGGGGGTCATGGAAAGCAATAAAAATGATGTCCTGTCCCCACTATAGAGAGTCCTGGTAACGCTACCTCCTCTTCTGGCCGGTTCGCTTTGAGGGTCTTCTTTGCTTGCCATTCTTCCGTTTGGTTTGACCTTCGTTCTGAACTTTACTCACACAAGCCTTTGTAGGCCATTGAGCAACATTATAATACTGACCATTGAGTAGTTCATACTCGAATAATTTCTGTCAGGATAAAATGTCGACTTTTTAACGAGCCTCATTCTGACCACCAAAGAGACGTTCTTAATGTTAAAAGTGTCTACTAAATAGTATGCATTTTATCATTGATTGTAACTACCATTATAAATTTAAACATATTTTATCAAAGACCTTAACGAAATAAAATCCTTGTTGTATTTTTTCGATAGCAAATAAGGCCTTATTTAAAGGTCATACATGAAGAAAGGGTATTGCTTGGCTTGAGAAAAGTATCTGATAATGAGATTTTATCGATTGGGAGGCATTCATTTATTTTACATAACATCCATCAATTTACTTATGCTGCCTATGACGTTAACTGCATGATTCACAGCTTTTGCAACATTTTAGGAGAAATATGTGACTTCTTCCTCAAACCGTAGGCAAAAACGTAGTTTTCGTAAAGCAGGAAACACGCAGCGCGCAATTTGTAAACCTTGAATTTAACTGTAGCAGTCGGTTGGTTTAAAAGTTTTTTAACAAGTGACAAAAGTTTTAAAGCAGAAAGGTACAGTTTTGCGAGTGCTGCAAGCAAATTTTCTAAAATTTTAAATGTTTTATTATTTCTCCCATACCAGGGGAACGCATTTACCAAAATTTATAAAAAATAATGAGCAAAATTAGGCATATTAAGTACTGAAAAGAACAATAAAAAGAACTTAGCTTTTGTTAAGAAAAATAAAATTTTCTCGACAATTCCCAGCTTGTGAAGACGTCTTAAATAGCTATAAATAAGAACAATAAATTAAACTAGTTTTTAAGCATAACAGTTAAGGCACTTTATTTCGGTATACAAAAAGAACTTGCCTTTAGTCGAAATAATTTGTTTATTTGAGAATGATTACGTTCGTTGATATTGAATATCTTTGAATAAATTGTGCCTTCATTTGGAAAAGTTTTGCTGTGTTCATTTATCAGTTTACTAATTCTCCGTTTGTTTGACGTTTACATTAAACCGTTTAAAATAAGATATAACTTAACAGCATTTACCGAAAAAACAAGCTTTTGGATATTATTTCCTATTGAGATGGCCATTTTGGTCGAATGCCGAAATGCTTCAAATCAGCAAACCACATTTTCCAGCATACAACATGTCTGCTAGAAATCACGCGTATTGTTATTTCTAAGATTAATGAAAAATGTTTTCATGATAAGTTACCTCTTTAAAGAGTGCCTTTATTGAATATTTAGCTGACGAACTTTGCGTATATTAACTTTTTCCAAGATAATCTCATAGTATAATTGCAGGCTTCCGACAATTGCTTAAATTTATCTGAAAAAAAAAACGATTCAATTTGACTGGAGATGAAATAACATACCTTGCTCTTTATAACGGATTATTTTTCGCCTATGGACATTTATTCTACGATTTGTAATAAATTTACGAATGCAAAAAAACAGGCCACGCATATGAAAACTTATTATTGTTTTGTCTGTTTCGTTGCTAAATAACGCTTAAGCGGAACCTATTGTTTACGAATACTATATTTCTAAATGATTTACATTAAATAAACCTTTCCTTTGGCTGTCTGCGCAGTTACGTGGCGAAACTTTGTTTGCACGTTCGAAAAGCTGTGAAGTAAAAAAATGTTCTACCAAGAGCTTATTTGTTACTAGATTTTTTGCCAAAAGACTTCACAGCATAGCTTAATATAATTTTTTAAACTTCTGTTGCTGCTTGTCTCTGAAAATAAATGCGATTCCTTCAACTTCGCTTTCATTCCATTTGATAAACTTCGCAAAAAAATTTCCAGTACTGGAAGGGTATTATTATTCCACCTGTTTTTTACTAATTATGGAATTTTTCCACAGCACAATGTATATTAGAAGAAAGTTTCGCCCTGTCTTTCTTTATAGCATCTGGAATTCCTTTTATATAAACATACGCATAATTTAGCAAAAGCGAGAGCCTATTTCCCCCAATAACTTTAAATAAGAGGGCCATTTTTCCAAACAAAAGCCCTTATTATTATTAAATGCACTCAGTTTATCAAAATAACATGTCCAGATTTACGCTTAATTACCCGGTTAAATTTCGACCTTAATTTTGCTTGTGGGATTCACAGAACTGTATATTTTCTTTAAGTATAAAGTTTTAAGAAGATAAAATTTGTTACCAAACGAAAACAAGAAAGAATTTTTCATGCATATTTTCCATGAAATGCAGTTGAATATATAAAGACAGCCAAAATCAATGAGGAAAATGCATGCTTCTTTAGTAGCCTTTTTAGTACATACTCCTTTTTAATGGTCAGAAGGAAGTTCGCTAAATCACCGACATCCTACATTGACTGAAATCACTGGAAAATAATCTTCACGATAATGGATATTATAACCTTACTTAATGCCAATTAGTATAAGAATATCAACCTTTCAAATGTGTGAGCATGATTAACCAATTCTTAGCCGTTCTGTATACTGCGGGTGGGCAGAAATTAAGTTCTCAGCAAGTGGTTTATAGTTCTCAGTTTTTGAACTCTTACAGAATTCCAACTTCAGAGATGAGAACGAAACCAAAAAACTGGTAATTATAGTGGCCAATAAACTGTCAAAAAGCATGAGGTCGTCGAGGGGTTAGAAACAACAATCGAAAAGGGATGGGGGGAGGAGGGCGATTTGCTGTCAGCGGGTTCGGGGGGCAATGATAGTGCTGTACGCTAATTAGCTGTCAGTGGAGCTGGGGGGTCATGAAAAACAATTAATGTGCCGCCTTGCCACTCGGTAGAGGGTGGTGGTAACCCTGCCTCCTCTTCCAACCGGTGCGTTGTGCGGTCCTCTTCGTTTGTTATTATTATGTTTGGTTTGCCTTCTTTTCGTCTTTTTTCACATAATGGCGCAAGCCTTTGATGGCTGCTGGCAGGTCCAGGTGCCTGTTGACCGGGTTGGCATCTGAGCGCCATGCATCGAGCGTCAGCCTTTCGGCTTTTGAGGTTTCACGGTCAACGATAGCCACTTCTTGAAGATCGAACTTTGGCCAGTCTCTGCGATGTGTGCTGCCAGCTGCGAGTTTGGGTCTAGTCTCGGAGCCGCTAGTTTGTGTTCGTGTAGGTGGGTCTGCAATTTTCGGCCTATTTTCCAACATAATTACAGCCTTCATCTTTGCAACGTATTTTGGAGACAAAAGGAGGCAGTCTATCTTAAGGTCGTATCATCTGGCGGCGTATTGTCGCATGAGGTCGATGGGTTGCGATAATTTGGGACGAATATCATAAGGACCGGATGCAGTAACAGTCGCAGTGGTTGTAAAACAACTTAACCGTCCATCGGCGCGAACAATAACTGCTTACTACGGCCGTAGTGGATCAGAATTTCACACAAAGGAAGTGCACCGCTCGGGTATGATGTGCATTTGTCTGCTTGACATAACCATCAGCCAACTGGGCAATGCTCCTCACTAGCGTTGGGTATCGAAAACGTCGCAGAAAGACAAACAATCCCCAAGTTTATTTATTTTGGCCCCGATCAAATGCATCGATCAGAATAAGCGAATGGGCTGACGTGGACTATCTGCAATTGGCTGTCCTGACGATGAAGTCTTCCTGCATTGATGTACATAAAGTTGAAAGTTTTCTGCTCAATTATTAGGTGAATGGTAAACGTCCAAATTGAGCAGAAAACACTTGACAAATTTGACTACAGGTTATAATTTCAACGCAAACGAAGCTTTCAAGTTAAAAATTGCAAGAAATCAGTTATGTTGTTAGAATAACACAACGTTTTGCTTGGTTAACATATTGAACGCCGAAAAAGTAAACTTAGCTGGCAATATAACATTTTCTCATAGCGAAACAAACTACTTGTGCTCTGTACCGCGCATTTCATTAGAAAACTTAGACAACCACAACAGCTAGGGTCACAGACATCTTAATAGAAATCAGGTTTAAGTTTGCGAAAAATTTTGGTCGGAAAGCCTGGTTTTATTTACAGTTAAGGGAATTCATGCAAATTCTACTGTTCTTGGTTAAACGAATATAACATATCTCATGTGCTTAAATCGGCGTATAAGTGTAAACAGACGTGTGGTTAGCGCAAAGAGTTACTCGAAAGAAAGTGAGAAGTAACGCTGCAAGATAAATATGACCAGAAGAAGAACGGTGAAAAGAGAATTAAAATAAGAGGATCAAGAAAAATGACAGATGCGTATTTCTGCGTGTGGGTAAATTTCGTCTTGCTTATAGTTTATGCTGGAGAAATAGCAGAAAATTCAATGATCTTCCTTTATATCCATGACAGGCTTCATTATTTCAAATTTAAAACATGTATATACCGAGTACTGAAATATTCTAAAAACTTGTCTCTTTTAGTGGCAATTTTGGTCATTTTCGGCAGAAGGCTAGTGACCTTCATAACAAGATAAGTTTTATAATACAGGGTGGCCCACAAAAAACCCCTACGTTTGTGATTGTTACGGCGGCCGGACCGCCCATGCCGTCACGATCGATGGCGGAGAAAACAGAACACCTGGGCCACATTCGAAGTGAAGCCGCCCCCGTTGGTTCGCACCCACATTCATGTCGCCCACGCCATGTTCCGCTCAGTGGTGAGGAGCACCCACACAATGTGGGTGGTGGTCGCAGAGGAGAAGATTCTTAAATGCCCACCTGCGCACCATATGCCAGGAATATTCTGGAAAGACGTGTAGACCCATGCCTCGGCTAAGCAATTTCAAGCGCGAGGTCATCGTCCTATTCCGGAAAGAACATCCAACATTGGGGTTGCAGAAATGTCGGAACATTTTGCCTAAATTTTTTGGTGCCATTACAACTGACCAGTTTAGAGGTGTCGTGGCTGCATTCAAACAAGGTGGATCACCTGTAGCAAAGGTGCGTAAGCCTGGTAGTGGCACTTCTTGCAGGCACGATTCCCCAACAAGGCGAGCAGTCTTGGAACTTGCCGTAACTCCACCAGATCATCACAGAAGACATTCAAGTCAACGTGAAATTTGTAAAGAACTGGGATTTTCAAAAGGGTATGTGTACAGAACAATTGGAAAATCCAATTTAAAATGTTTTCGACGTATTCAATGCCATGTTTTAACTGAAGCACACCAGCAAGCTCGAAAGATAAAGTGTGATGCCATGCTTCAGCGCTTAGGTGAAGAAGAAAAATGGAAACAAGTGTGGTTCTCAGATGAATCATCATTCTGCTTGTCTGCACCACTGAATAGGCAAAATGAACGCATATATCGTGCAGTGGAAGTCAAAACTGATATTCCTGATCAGTATTTGCTGGTGGAGATAGACAAGCAGCAAAAATCTATCATGTGCTATTGTGCTGTTTCCTGGCAAGAAAAAACAGACCTCTATTTTATTGAAGGAGATGCTGCTGGGCAGGAAAGTGTTGCACCGTGTCGGAGAACGAAAAAAACGGTAAATCAAATTGTTTACAGAGAGGATATTTGCCCGCAGATGTTTACAGATATTGATCAAGTAATGCAGGGAGAACCCTTAACGTGGCAGCAAGATGGTGCAAAGCCACACACTGCCAATGACACCGTCGCCTGGCTCCGAGTTAACACTCCAGATTTCATCACACCCCAGCAATGGCCATCCATGAGCTCTGACCTGAATGTAATGGACTTTTGCATTTGGAGTGTACTCTTACAGGAGGTTCAGAGACGAAGAATAGGAAGCACTGATATTAAGTCAATAAATCATGTGTTGATGGACACATGGAACAACATCCCTCTTGATGTCATTCGCCAAGCAGCTCAGAGCTGGATGGATCACTTACATCGCTGTTCTGCAGTTAATGGACAGCATTTTGAGCGGTATCTGTAACATGTTAGATGGTAAAAGTTTGTTAATTACACAATAAAGTTGTTAGTTATAATTGTAATCAATAATTTTTATTTTTATAACAGTATAAACATTATCATAAATTTAGGGGTTTTTCGTGGGGCACCCTGTAGATCAACTTGGATGGTGCCGAAAATTTACTTTTAGCATGTAAATAAATATTTGAGAACCTACTTTTTATTATCAGCCAACTGTTTGCTTTGTACGGATTAACATCTTATATTGGTCACATCAAGTAAAAATTGGGCCACAAAATAATGTTGACTTAGCACGTCCATCATCACATTAAGTGGATCAGTGAGATCATGTTAACTGCAAATCAGCTGCAGGCGAAAATTGGGAAACGAGTGTTCACAGAGGCTAAGACAGTTTTTTTTCTGTTTACTATACATCAAGCGGGTGAGACATACGGCATGATTCCAATGATTGATAAACATCACATCTCCTCGCGGGGTTAACTGTATATGTTAATTAATAGCCCCCAACCCTTTCTCGTTTGCAGATCCCTCTTCCGCAGAAGCTGATGTTTCGTCATACAATGTCTGGTAAACTTCAGGTAAGAATCTCCGAAGCACACATTTTTAGTATTTTTCAAATCAAGATTGCAGAATATAAGTAGAAAATGATTAAATTTTGAGATCGATTCCTTAAAAAACATGCTATTAGATAATGTTGGTGAGTGCTCAATATAAAGTCAACATATGAAAATCTGATAGCTGGAAAAATGAGTAGTGAAAACTTATGTCTAATATCAAGACCACCGTAACTGAAAATAAACGCCAGACAGGCGCATAAACTTATCATAAGCGCTGCTTCTTAGTTCCTCGAGGGTCAGTATTAAAATGAAAATCTCGGATCCATAATCGCGACAAAATTCGTGCAACATGCCGCAGATGCGAAAAATTAATACGTTTTCGCTAATTGGCATTGACTCATGCTGTAATTTTGATTATTGTGTAGTCTTTTCTGAAGTCATTGCACTCATGATAGGATAAGGTTTGTTAAAAAGCTTATTTTTGACCGCTCACAAAACTTATTTGCTTTCAAAAGAGTATTTTTCGGTTTATAAAGCTTATAAATTGCCGAATAATTTTAAAACCTACTGACTCCTACACTCAGGTTCAAGATTTACAAACTGCGCACTGTGTGCATCCTGTTTGAGAAAAAGTACATTTTCGCTTGCAGTTTCAGGAAGATCTCACATGATATGTTGCAATGGGCATAGAATATGCTTTATACAATACAGGTAGCATAAATAAATTGACGGATACCATGTATTATGAACAAACACCTCACATTCGCAAAAAAGCTGATAATTAGACATTTTCAAAACCAAAATGTACCCTTTCTTCAAGCATAAAATTTAAAGAAGGCATAATTTTCTATCAAACGACTACCAGGAGTAACTTTTTCGTTTAGATTTTCCATAAAAAAGATTAAAATTTATGAAGTTAGTCAAAATCGATCACAAAAAAGCATGCTATTTACGAAGTTATTTTTACGGCATCTACGTTTTGTGAGTGGTCGGAACGAAGCTCGTCAAAAAGCCTGCACCCTACCATGACTGAAATAACTGCAGAATAGACAACACGATAATATGAAGGCAGCGTATGTAGCAGAATTTAATGGCACCATAAATTTCGCGAGCGCTCATCAGCCGCTTTCACTCGCTGCATAAACAGAATAACGGATGATAAATTGCAGAATTGAATTCATACAGAATAAACGATCCCAAACATCAAGGTCACTTGAGTTAGCCAAGGGGCAATAAATAAAGTAGGAATTAAAACATTGCGGGCAGCAAAAACGCAGTAAAAACGTCTAAGGCAAAAACATCTAAGGCAAAAAGGTGGAAAGAGGGTGGGGAAAAAAGGAGCCGGTGCTACTATGGCAGGGTTAGGCTCACCACATGCTCCAGTTATTTACATAGGTCAGGTTTAAACCGCCTTATGTATGCTGCCTCCAGGAAGCGTAGGATACGAGTTGTTCGTGCCCGAAAAAGTACTCGGAAGGATGTTTTAGGTTCAACAGAATAACCCGTATCTAATAGGTGTTCAGTGATAGAAGAACGGGGAATCCTATTCTCCTGCCTTAATAACCAACTCGGCAAGTGCTCTGTTGCTCTGGCTGCCAATAACCATTGTGTTCGTCCTATGTATTGCATCCGCAAGTGCATGTTAATTGGTAAGCATTATTATAAGTGACGTATAACGGCAAGCCATCCTTCGCAATTGCGCATGCAAGCACATAGGAGGAACACAATGGCAATTGGTAGCCAGAGCAATAGAGCACTTGCCGAGTTGGTTATTAAGACAGGAGAATAGGATTCCCCGTTCTTCTATCACTGAACACCTATTGGATACGGGTCATTCTGTTGAACCTAAAACATTCTTCCGAGTACTTTTTCGGGCACTAACAACTCGTATCCTACGCTTCCTGGAGGCAGCATACATAAGGCGGTTTAAACCTGACCTATGTAAACAACTGGAGCATGTGGTGAGCCTAACCCTGCCATAGTAGCACCGGCTCCTTTTTTCCCCACCCTTTTTCCACCTTTTTGCCTTAAATGTTTTTGCCTTAGACGTTTTTACTGCGTTTTTGCTGCCCGCAATGTTTGAATTCCTACTTTATTTATTGCCCCTTGGCTAACTCAAGTGACCTTGATGTTTGGGATCGTTTATTCTGTATGAATTCAATTCTGCAATTTATCATCCGTTATTCTGTTTATGCAGCGAGTAAAAGTGGCTGATGAGCGCTCGCGATATTTATGGTGCCATTAAATTCTGCTACATAGGCTGTTTTCAGATTTGTACCTGGAAAACGATGTTTCAAATTTCTGAAGCTACACGATAATCAAAATCACAACCTTAGTAAATGCGGATTAGCGAAAAAATATCAATTTTTGCATATGTCGGCATTCTGCACGAATTCTGGCACGTACTCTATTGAAAACAATAAAAGAAGTTTGACCGAACCAACGCGTGACCGAGTTGCAAGTAAGTACTTATGCTGTAACGCGCATTCTAAAATCGTCTAAGTTAAAAGGTAAAATGGTGTGCTTAATCGTTAAAGTAGCCCATCCTTGAAGTGATGAGTCAGCTCGGTTGAAAAACGAAGAAATGATTCTTAGCTTTTCCTTATATTGGCAGGCATTGGGGTTACTTAAAACATACGGAAATAAGTTGTAACCCTGGCATAACTTGTACACAATGATGGTTTCCTTCTTGCAAAGCATTGTTTTCAGCTTGCAAACAGTGCATAGAAGAGTGATTATTCACACAAACATGGAATACTGTTTTGCATGAAGTACGGTTGCTTTATGCAAACTGCATTTTAAAAAGAGGAGCAAGAAGATATGATTAGGTCTTAAAATGTCGTTCTAGCATGATTTAAGTGTCACACAGGAGTGAAACCTCCAAGCAGGCGCTTCCTAACGAATAGAAGCAAATATGCGTGCTCCAAGTTCTTGTTGTAACAAAGGAAAAAAAAACAGAATTTCGGGAACGGCAGTTGTACTATTCTGCACTTTGGCTGCACATGGAAACTGTAGTGTGTTAGTTCAGCACATCGGGGATGTTGGGTCTGTTTTGATTCCAGGAACAAGCTAAGATGACCTTTTAATTAAAACTCATACGCGCACGAAGGACAAAAGCAGCATATCTTGTGCACATCTAAACCTGTGAGCGCCAGTTGACAAAGATTCTGTCTACTCTTCTTAATTTACGGACGAAGAACAGAGGAAGATGAGGACCTATTTTGCGCTTTTCATGCTAGTATAACGAAAATCTATACATTGTCCTCTTCACAAAACAAAACAAAACAAAACTTTACATGTATTTTATTTTATCTTTATTATACTGCACCTGAAAAATTTCCTTTCCTTTCTTCTTTGTTTTCCTTTCTACACACTTTTATGCGCAGGTGGCCCGCTTACTGAGATGTCCAATCGTCAAGTTTATAGGTCACATGCTCTCCTACTTCACATTCCTTTTGCTAATAACGGTGGCCACTTTTCGTCTCGACAAGGACGATGAATCGGATGAGGAGGATTTGTGGAAGATCCGTTCCTACCAAGTATGGAGTTATGACTTCCGGACCAGTCAAAGGGTTATGACGAAGATTCAAATCTTGCTTCTTTTCTGGATACTGGGTGAGTACACGCATGTGAAGTAATTTAAAGAGTGATTGCATATTTGTCTGCCTGAGAATTGCGAATTGTCAAGTTAATTGGCTCATGTCAATAGTAAAATCGACGTGTTTCTCAGGAAAAATGTAGGAAAATATGTTAATGATGCTAAGCAATGTGCACTGAATGGAATTCGAAGGTTAACTGGACGAATAAGGGGCTGTAACGAGGGTAAATTAATGTACACAAGTTTAATGTGACATGAAATAGCTCCAATCTTTATTAATCTGCTAGAGCGCAGGTCTTAAGATAGGGATCAGGGTTAACAAAGATATCAAGTTGACATTAACTTCAGTTTAAAGGGTTCATTATTTTGACTGTTCCCGGAATATTATGGAAAAGCTACCAACAATACCCATCCAACTTTGTTTATCTTTGAGGATAGCGCTTCCAGATCGCATTACTCTGCGAGATATTAACACAGATCCTCTATTATTGTGCTCGATTTATTTGTATAGTTGAAATTTCACGCAATTTTAGTTATAAATGAGACATTTAAAAAATACAGAAGACACTTTGCACTTTTGACTGTAATGAGAAGACATATTTGGCTTTGATTCGTTCATTATTTCAGAAATTGTAAAATGGCTTGCAAATGGAAATATAAAAGCACCTTTAACGAATTCATATGCATATTTAGGCACAAAATTTTTATAATTCTCTGACATAATTATTGACAACTCATGAAATTGTTTTCTGACGTTTTAGAAGCTAATCAGTTTGTGACAGTTTAGCTATTGATTAAGATATTAATTAATTGTTTATAAAACAGAATATTAATTATTATTTTGGTAAGAAAAATCGGAAAAAGTAAGCAAGCCCAGACAATAATACTCATTGACCTCACCAAGAAATATCCCGCTTACTTTATGTGTTTCAAACTAATCCGGTTTCAAAACCGGCATTAAAAAGTGTGTTTATCCTAATTGTGATTATGCTAGTACGTCACAAGGAGAAGGAGAGTTCACCGGCGGCACCGTTAGCCTGGGTCTATATAAGACAGGCTATGGAGGGTCGCCGGGGGGCGATGCGACAAAGATGACGAGCGCGCGGGAAGACCAAATAAATACTGATACCCCAGCGGGAGCCAGTATCAACGCAGAGGGTGAGTGACGTTACTAGGCGGTTGACGCGGCCTCCGATTATCACCTAGAGGCGCGAGCCCCACAAAGCGGCTCAAACTGGATTGGTAGACTACGTACATGGAAGAAAGGAGCGGCATGTAGCGAGAGCCAGGAGCCAGAGTATTAACATTCTGAGGATGGATAGCCCAGAGAACTATCCGAAACGTCAGATAAAAAATAAACCTCTCTCGGTGAACGCTCTTTCCCCTTCTGACTTACCGCCAGAGAATTGATTTACTGTAGGCTGTTACAGCTTATGCTTACTTCATGTAGATTGCATTCCATTGCATGAAGTATAACCTAATTGTGCCTTATCAGCCACAGATGCTCTCTTGCCGAGCCATTGGTAAGGAAGGAAATGGGAGCCTTATTAATTGTTGCACTAAACTGGCAGCGTAAATACTACAAATTTCAAGGAAAATCTTTGCGTTTTCTTGAGAGCAGCAATTTAACCACTTAAAAGAGAGAATATAGTATGGCAAAATCTCTTAAGAAAGCAGCAATTGGTTCTGTTCCATTAATTATGCACAGATCATTCCGCTTCCGGAATTTGGACAAGTGGACTGATTGGCACTGGTAAATCTGTCTAGCCCTAATGGCCTTCCGGAATGCCCCGTACCTTTCTCCTTCACACACAGCTTAGGGTTGTGTTTTTGTCCTGTAATTATGTTGTCTGAAGAGGTGTTAACAATCTGACAAATGTCAGACATAGGTGTACGCTCCGACGTGCTTCTACCTCCTGCCATCTTCCAGTTGGTATTTTAACGTAACTAGTAGCGTTTTTTGCCAGTTTTTCTTAAAGCATCGTACCGTCTTCGTGCTCCATTTGTAGGGAGTTTCTGTCAGTATGAACTCGCCGTTGCCCCATGCGATTTTCTTCGAGCACAGGACTGTGCCTGATATTTTTTGCCGAAAGACAACGCTTGGCTGTAGGTAAAACAAAAATTTTGCTCCTGTGTGGCTGAAAAGAAAACCCTGTCAATCAGCGATATGTGTTTGAGATGATAGTGGAGGCCAAAATTCCTAGTGGAATGCGTCTAACCATGAAAAAAATCCAAGACAGATTAAGATGAATGCCTTCTTACCTAACAGGACTTGGAAACTTCAGAGTGCAGGACTGCACGTATGGTGATAATGTTACTGTATCTTTGAAAGGCCCGCACGTTTCTGATTGGAATAAATTCTCCCAAATATTATTTCTGACACAATAAACTCCATACAGAAAGAATGCAACCACTCTTCAAATTGAATAGAAAAGGAATTAGTAGCAGCGATGATGCATCCTCGTATCTAAAATCGTTCTCCACAGAGTTGCGAGACGACCTCATACACTTGAGCTGAGCTACGACTCTAAGCGGCATTTTCTCTTATTGAATCCTAAGTCAGTTAATCCTTTAGAAACCACCTGGGGTTAGATTATCTGTAAAAGGGAATCAGACGACTTGAGTTGGACAAAATTACTGCACAGAACATCTGAAAATCTGGAAGTACTGACACGAGTAGGCTTCAGAAACTTTATATCAGTTACTATTAAAAAATCCAGGTTTTAATCTAAAACGGAAAATAAAATTATCCTGGATTTCAATGAGGCATTACTGTTATTATTTGGATTTTGCAATAGCGTTCCCCATCAATATCCCCAGGAACGCACGATTTATTTGTTAATACTTTTTCAATGCGACATATTTTCAACTTAGTAAAATTGCTACCCTACAGAGAATTTAATCTGAGCGCCCGCACTTCCTTTCTTCCGGTGGCAAAGCCCTTTATCCTCCATGCTTCACCCATTTTGATACATTTTTAAACACCAACAAAACCATTCAAATAACATCAAGCATTCAGCTAAGTAAGTGAGTCTGCAGAAAAGCCGCAAAAGCCCTTCTACTAATTTCAAAGTGCTTTTTTTTCACCAAAAAACCATGTTTAAGCAAACGCAAAAGACATTGTTACGGTTCTGAGAAAATCAGGTTCCGTTCAAATATTAAGAACGCGTTAAGAATTTAGAACCTTAACTGAGTTACTGAATTACCTGGAAGATGAGGATGTCAATCTGGATGTAATTCATGCGTATTCTTACAAAAGAGCTTCGTACAACGTTTTAACATTCACTTTGTTAGAAACATGACGGTCAAAAAAGATTCTGATTGCTTATGATAAATGTGAACTGCTAACGTACGATAACTAATTTTTAGTTCAATCAATTTCCACATTATTATAACAGTGTGTTTATTAAATTTGAATCGTAAATATGCACATGGTTGAGGGGGCACTGAATGGAAAAACTAATATCATATTGAAATTACGTTGATGTGCACTGTGCGGCCCAGAACTTTGTTTTCTCAACCTTCCAATTTTGTTTCATGAATCATTGCCCATAATCAAAGGCTGTGAGGACCACTGTTGTATTTAATGCGCATTGAACTTTGTTTGAACATAGCCCTTGCTTTTGGTGCGTTTCTGTTTCTTTTCTATGCTTTTGAATATCGTACTCACCTGTAATTCCTAATACTTTCCTCATGTAGTCTGAAGATATATATATACCTTGTGTTTGTGATCATGGAGGCATTTTTCAACTGCCATCGTGCCTTTTGTTGCTAACATCTACACGTCAAAGACAAGTCAAAAGTCGGCACGGATGACGTATGTGGCTGTTAAACAGGACATGGAGACAGGGACTATCTGCAAAACAACTGCATTTTTGAGAAATTCTAGCCTACATAGGTTTATATTTGTGTTAAAAGTGATGATTAGGTTTGGGGTTAGCAGTAGTTGTTTAAAATTATCTTCCATCTGGTGCAGATTTGAAGATTACGTAGACAGCAGAATTGAATGTAACCATACATTTCTAGTTTCTAAAACATTGCGTTACCCACCTACGTTACTCACGTCATGCGGCGAGAGGAAATAGCTGGTGAGCACTCACAAAGTGTAAGGTTGCCTTAAATGCTAGTACAATCTTTAAGTTATGGATAGCTTTAATTCTAAGATTAAGGTTAAATAAACGTTAGGTTTTAGGTCTATATCAGCGCTGATTTTAAAATTACACCATGGGAGTTCTTAACCTTTCTATAAATATGCACAGAGTCAGCCTTCTTACTTGGGTGGGGTGCTTTTGTGCCGTTGTCCTGTTTGGCGGCCGCGTACGTAATTGTTTCCTATAATTTGCAAATTAATGATGATCATGCCCCTATTAATTTATTGTCTGATCATTCACAATCAATGTCACATTATTAAGCCTGCTCTGCAAACACTCTGATGCCAAATGCTCATTCAATAGATTGTGATCCTGCCCATTGCTCTTGAATTGGAAATGCAGCATAATACTTGTGTGATAACTGTATTATAACTTCAAACTCTATGTTTTGGCTTGTTTGTATTTTTGAAGCGACTTTTTTATGAAGCAAATCCAACTGTTTTCCCTTAGAAGTGCATTCGTTGATAAGATGCGTTAAATATGACGTCAGAATAGACTGAATAGTTAGAAGCGATAATTTGATGAGGGATTTCACGAACAATGTTAACGCACATCGAGCTGAGTGAAATGTTCCATCATACAATTCATTCATTTCTCTTTTCTTAATGCACTCCAGACTGTGGAAGTGGGCTTGTTGATACGTTTGTAATCAGAGTGTTTTTTATCCGTTGAATGTTGCGCATTAATTGTGTATTTATTCGAAGTGAGTTAAAGTCGAAGGCTTGAATCAAGATTGCCTAGATGGGTGGCAGACTTCTCAGAGAGGTAAACCTATGGGTTGCAAATGTGTTGGTTACTTTACTTCATGTGAATTTTGTTTTATCGTTCAGCTGTTTGCTACTGGTGACTACATTGTTCGTTCGCTATACCTAGCTAGCTTCCAGAATTTTGTACGCCACAGTAAGCCGAAGGCATTTATACAAGTAAACTGTTTTTATTTCGTCCTCCTATTTGGAAGCCTCATGGGTGAAATTAACTCGGTTATTGTTCAATTTCAGAACTGTGCCGTTTTGTAAAGACGCATTTCATAAAACGATAGTTTTCTTCCAAAACGGCATACGCCTAAAAACTACCGATCTGTCAACTGCTTTGCCAAAAAAAATACGTAAGCAGAAAATCATGACTCCAATGACATGATGTTGGATGTAATAAAAGGAGGAGGGAGGGAATGAGGAGATGGAGATTAAAAACAGCCAACCTGAGAAAAACACCAGAGGAAATAATAGTGAAGGGGAAAACTGGAATAGTTGTGTGGTCATTGCTGGTGACAGATCTAATGTACCTTTCATTTTGCGCCCTGGAATCAGCATCAGAACTGACAAATTAAAACCATAGCGCTAGGGACTGCGCACTCATGTGCAACCATTGAGGGGAATCGGAAACATCATATTTATCATATTTTTTGGCTGTGGAGATAAGAACCAGCGCAACCAGTTTGTTTGCATTCGGTAAAGAATATTTGTATGACACTAATGATTACAAGGAGTGCTAAACTATGGAACAAGAAGGATGGGTTTGGGTTTAGGTTGACGTAAATAGGTGGGCTGGTAAGACGATCTAATCCAATTCCCAAAAATCCTGGTCATTTAAAAGATGAGGATGGTTGTATCTATCTATCTGTCTATATATATTTATATATCAGTAAGGTGGGGTATGACAGCATTTGGGGGTAAGCTGATGCAGAACTGTTTCGGGCTTACTAGCCTTCATCAGCCAAGCATAACCCTGAACACCAGCTGGTCGACAACACAAACAAACGCACTCACAGATGGCGCAGTTGGTCCACCACTGGTGTCTATCAGATGGGTCATAAGCACTTCATGAGCACCCTACCACCTGCCATTAGCGGTCACTGCTGATCGGGTATATGTTCACTCAGAAATGTGCGAACACCGATCGAATAGGCTTCCGAACTAAGCAAAGTTTATGTGGTGGTCTGTGAGTAGCCATCTGTGAATGCGTTTGTTTGTGTTGTCCGAACACCTGGTTTTAAGGTTTATGTTAAGCTGATGAAGGCTAATAAGCCCGAAACATTTCTGTATCAACTAACCCTCAAATGCTGTCATACCCCCCTTCCTGCTATTATGACTTGTTTGGAATCGGCCTGGCAGGCGGTCACCCATTGATGACCTCTGACCACCACATGCACTTTGTTTAGTTCGGAAGCCTATTCAATTGTTGTTCAAATATTTCTGAGTGAATATATACCCGATCAGCAGTGACCGCTAATGGCAGGTGGTGGGGCGCTCATGAACTGCGGTTTGATGAAGTGCTTATGACCCATCTGATAGACACCAGTGGTGGACCAACTGCGCCGTCCGTGATTTCGTTTGTTTGTGTTGTCCGACCAGCTGGTGTTCAGGGTTATGCTTGGCTGATGAAGGCTAATAAGCTTGAAACAGTTCTGTATCAAGTGACCCCCAAATGCTGTCCTTCGTCACCTTACTGCTATTAGGACTTGGCCGGAATCGGCCTGGCAGGCGGTCACACGTTGGGGACCTCTGACCACCTCGTGAACTTTGTTTAGTTCGGAAGCCTATTTGATCGGTGTTCGCACATTTCTGAGTTAATATATATATATATACTACCTTTATCTATATATATTTATATTTTCTACGTTTTATTTTCCCAATCTGTCCTTCGAACTATCGTACCCCTCAGTTGGTATCGTTCTTGTATTCCACGTCTTCTTATCGATTTTGTTCGTTAGACGTGTCACACATATTTTAACTCCACCCTCTGCTGCAAGTTAATATTTGCTAGAAATTATCCAGTTCTACAAAAGTTATTGGCTGAGTAAAAAGAGGTTCTTTCTGAGTAAAATGTTCTCAGCGTAAAATAAGTTCTTTCTAATTTCGGTCGGAAACCTGTCAAATCCAAGATTACTTAACCATACTGAGTTGGCGAAGCAAAGGGTCCGCGTCATCTAATTATATTAAACCTGAAGCGTAACGCGCAAGCCCCTTGTCATTTGATTGTTTTGAAATTCTTATCCCTTAGATGCTATTCTAAAAGCCTCAAATCGTATGAGAATATAGCGGCTGCCAAATGTTTAGAGGAAATTACTGCGTACCAATAAACTTGGACAGTTTTTAAACCCATGGAATTCGCGAGTAATTAATGGGTTCATGAATTCGCGAAGTGAGTTGTGAACAAAAAGCAGCAGAATCGGTAGTACATGCTCTTGTGCAAACTAGTCTTCGATGGAAAACCACATTTTTGTTTAATTTAACGGCTTTTTGGTCCATCATATTTTATTGCTGCAGAGTTTCCAGAACCTATTTTACTGCTAATACTTAATAAACGTCTTCTCGGCGGCGAAAAGGCCATAGCAGGCGATAATACGTCGGCAACTGATGCAGCCTGAAGACTAAATACACGTTAGAGAAAAATCCGGTGTCATTTACTGCATCGACTATTACTGGGTCAAGTCAGTTATATTACTGAAACCGGCAAATGGGTTCTCACGAGACTGCACGAGCTGGAACTCACCCTGCGACGGAATGACAAGGCTTTTTTGGTAGCCACTCACGCATCCACGCCAGGGCACGGCTTCGACTTCGAACATGTGTCAATACTGGGTCAGTCGGATGACCGAATCTCACGCTTGTTGCAGGAAGCATGGCACTCGCACGCGGATTCTATCAGTAGGCATATTGATCTTCCTAGTTCTTATCTCGCGTTTCGCAAGCAAACCGATGGTAGAGCTCAAGGTCGTTCCCGGCAGAGTTGAATTAAATACCAAAAACGTTGAACAGGTTTTTTTCCTTGGCAATGGGCTTGCGTATGAGTTCGAAACGTCGGACAAATAAACTACTGATCCAAGAGAAGGCTGTCCTGTCTTCTATTCAATTACCTGAACCTCACATATTTTCGAGCATTCAAAGCATATTCTATATGGAGCGGCCTGCCTGTAAACCCAACCAGTTAAGAGGTCAGTAAATAAAAAGCCAGTGCAAATGATTTCATAATAGGGCAACATAAATATGCATAACCTTTCATACCTCCAAAACCACTACCTGACAATGGGTGCGTAAGTTGAGTGCGTTTTACTTGTCACTTAGTTGCGAATTCCGGTGAGGGCTTTAACTCGTCCACTATTCAACTTACTTAAATGCATTTTTATAAAGTGCAAAGGATGCGATTGTTGCACATGTGCACAGCAGCGAATGTACTTAAGGTACTCTTAAAGGTGGGACATTACTGTCGGTTGTCTATAGTGTGTCGAGCTATGCTCGCTGAGTAGGCTTTTATGGCTGAGGTCGGATATTTAATATAAATGAGTCCGCACTAACTGCTCTCGGACACTTATTTCCTCTGCAAACGTTGTGCACTACAAGCATTCAACAAAACTCAAACGGCCAAATTTCTTAGCAAGGCGAATTATTTGATGTCCAGTTTGTTCAGTACGTGCGGAATTCTTCTCCTTAGGCTATATTTGTATTTTGAACCTGTACTCCAGGCAATTTAATCTAACCAACCCCTTGTCAGTAAAACAAATTAATAAAAATGCACTGATCTGTACTTACAGGATTGAAATCCAACTAAGATTCCAGCACGACCAGATAAACTTTTTTCGCCCCGCTGAGGAAATTGACCAGGGCCTTGTGTAAACAAAATATGGCTTAATCAACTCTCTACGATGGTAGCCTGTTACTTCATACTAACTGACAACAAAACTTGGTTTGCCGTTATTTAAAATGAAGTCATTAAGTGGGGGAAGGCCCTAAGCTCTATGTGCTTACTTATGCTAAACATATAGACAAGGGTAACTAACTCTGTTCTTTACATCATCTCCGGAAGAAGAATAAGAAGTAGAGATAACTTCTGGGACCAGAGTGTATTCTGGCTGACGTTTTTCAAAAGCTCGCTCGCTTCCATCATCAGAGCGTGGTCTCTTAACTCCTGTTCGCGTCAAATAAATGTGAACGACCATTCGCCTTGCTTAATGCCCATGGGTCAATCGACTGCACTAATCGATTTTCATGGCTGTTTGAATTGCTTGCGCCCTCATGAGCGTCTTCTTGAGTTGTTTCAAGTCGTTTTTGTGTCTCGTGAGCCAATTTGTTTCGCAAAAACCACACTGTTAGTTCTCGCTAACAGAGGCAAAATAATGGATGGAAGATGCCTACGGCAAACAAAGCTTGGCCTTACAAGTGAACATGCCTGTCCCAGGAAGTAACTGAGAAGAAGACGTGATCGCTGGGACAAGATATTTTATTTGCCTGACGATTCAAAATCCGTTGCGGATCCTCCATCACAGACCTTAGCAGAAACGATAACAGAAACGAGTAGCAAATATCTCCCAGCTACGAGCTGTGCCAAGCGCTGCGCGCCCAAAATTCTCACGAATTGAGACAAATGTTCGCATCCCAGGTGTAGATAGAGAAGTAGAAAGCATTGCGTTCACCGGAATTGCCTTCAGCCAACAGCCTTCGATCTTTTGGCGCCGTTACGTTGACGACACTTTTTCTTATCGTCAAAAGGAACAAGCTGCAGAATTTCCATGAACTTCTCAACTCCAGCTTTCTAGAAATACAATTCATAAGGGAAGAAGAAAAGGATCAGAATTTACCCTTCCTCGATTTCCTCGTCATGCGATCTTCCGACGGCAAAATCAAAACAACGGTCTACAGGAAGGTGATGAACACAACACAGCTTCTCAAGTTCCACAGCAACCATCCAGTGGCTCACAAAAGAAGCTGCGTAAAAACGCTCTTCAAGAGAATCCAGACTCATTTCAATAATCTGGAAGAAAAGGCACGTAAGGCCCGACATATCCGCGACCAGTTTATGCGGAATGGCTATCCGAAGGCTTTCAGAAGCCTATGCTTACGTGCTTGCCCTCCGAGGACCCAACCAGGACCAACCCGCACGATATAGCATGCGCTGCCATACATCAATGATGTATCGGAAACGACCGAACGCATTTCTGCGGGACTAAACGTCGGAATTGCACGCCGTTCAAAGGCTACCATGCGCATCCGAATTTTGCGAATCAAGGAACGCTTAAACTCCGGGAGCAGTCAGGCGTCGTGAATCGCATACTATGTCAAAATTGTCCTCGAAACTACACAGGACAGACAGAGCGTATGCTTGGTTCGCGCATACGCGAACATAAGCGAGCGGTACAACTGGGTGACGCATCATCGCAAGTGGCCGCTCATACCTACGAGACCGGTCACGAGTTTAATTTCTTAGCGGCGAGGATAATCGCACACGCTGTCAACAAAACAGGCCGGGAATTTATTGAAGCCTGGGCCTCGGATGAGAACTAAGTCAATCGATTTATCGATCTGGCGCCTGCGTACATCGCGCTGTGCAGACATCTCCGGAATGACGGCACTATCGGTTGACTGTTCCCTCTCCCCCTCCTTCCCTCCCTCCCTACCTCTCACCCCCTTCCCCCTCTTCTCATAACGGTTGATTGGTCCCTAGGTCCTATAACTGTTGCTCGTCTTTCGTGTACGCCTTTTATCGCTGACGAAGGACTCTAGAAGGAGCCCGAAAGCTCAGGCAAGTTAAATTATGATTCCGGGGATCACAGCGCCTTCTATTTCTCTATCTTCACCTTGGATGCGAACATTTGCCTGAAATTGTAAGGTTAGTGTTCGCTTTATTTAAGCTGAGTTTAGTTAGTTTCATTTAGTGTTAGTATAGTTTACTGAAGTTTTTTCGGCTTAGTTTTAATGTTATGCTTCAGTTTTTTTATGATTATATTGTAGTCTCGTTTATCTTTGTGTGCAACTTCTCAATTTGGTCAGGTTTTGTTCTCATTGGTTATGTGTTTCAGTTTAATAATTGCGCACTTATTTTTTCAAGAACATTAGGTTATCTAAGTAATTGTTACTAGTATCTTCTCCTTTTATACGCCTAAAAGTTTTATCTGCTTTCTTTTTGATTTCATGCGCACCACCCCTTTGATTCTAATTTCATCCGTCCCGTATTTAAAAATACTGGGGGTTTTGGCTTGCTATATTGAGCCTGATACCAGACTCTTACCGAATCCTCGCATTCCTTTCTAGTTTATTTGCTAACCTAAACACTTTTTTCCTGGTGTGGGATACTAAACCATTTTTTCCTTGATATTTGTCTGCTTTGTTATTGTAAATATTTCTGAAATTTCCGGAGAAAGACCCACAGCTTGAGTAGGCTAAATTTAAAAATGCTGCCTGAGATGAAATGGTCGCATTTTTAACCAAGGGTGTTTCACATAGTAAGAACATTTTTAATTATGGAGGTTGCTAAATTACAATTTAAAATGTGTTATTGTTGATAAGTGATTGTTGGGGCAACCCACCGACAAATGAGGAGAGGTGCGAGGTTGAATTTTTTTATCTCATAAAATTAATTTTCCATTCTGACCACAATAAACATATGCATTTATTTAAGTTGCAATATGCTGCAATATTTAACGATGCGGCCAACTAGCAGTTGTGACGGTAGTAAATCTTATTTTCACGCTAAAAAACGTCTTCAATTTCGTGCCTACGTAAGTGCTCGATTGTGCTCATGTGTATCGCGGAAACTTTATTGTATAAACGGCCCTAGCAACAGACGTATTAGAGCAATTTACATAGATTTTCATTAAGAAATTAAATATGTTAGCATTTGAGACAGCCTAAACGACGACAGGGGACTCTTATTCTTTACTACGCGATTTGACTTCCTTAAAAATCCATCTGCCAGTACGATTACAAACTACCAATAGCGTCTAAAAGTAAGCTCATTATTACTATTTCTGTGACAATAAACGGGGATAATTTTCCTAAAATCACTGACATCTTTCATTCTTAGCAGCTGTGGTTTAAGAATATTCTTAGAAGATAAGCCTTATTTAAAGAAGTCATTGTTTTTTCGCTTATAAATAAGAAGTAATCAGAATTCAACAAACTCTCAAATCGCAAACTCGCTTTTCGTTTGGACTTCAAGTCAACGCTTTTATTTTTACAGCATCGAACCCAAACTTAGCGTGAGTAGTCTGAAATATATCCTAAACTAGCATGGAAGCCCGGCTTTGCCTTGGGCTTCCTTACACGTTGTTGAACCATAGGAAGGCAAACCGCTTATGAAAACTTCTTGCAGTGATAATGTCCACTTAATTTCAGCTTTATTTGGAACATTCATAGGTCAATACCTTTGAACTCCCTCTTTGTACATAGTTTTGATGCAAAACCTATGGCGCTGTCAGAAAAGGATCAGCGTTGTGTAGGGGAAGACAGAAAAAAACTACTTAGGCATTTTCCATAAGTCAAGTTTCGAATGCCTTTTTGCGGGATTTTAAAGAGAAAAACTGTCGAGTGTGGGGCTAAGGCCAGGAGGGGGGAGGGAGACGATGGGTATATGTAAATCGGATTTCCTGCTGCTGAAAGTGTTGGAATCATGTCAGGAGGAGGCCATCGCGGTTGATCAATACCCTAATTGTCAAATGAGGGGAAGATCGCAATGGGCACGAGAATATCGCCGAGTACCGGAGTTGAGCCCATCGTACACCCTTGCTGGTTACCGGGTCTGGCGACCAGATGTCAAAACACGGGAGTCCAACGATCGTCAACAGTTATTCTAAGCAAACAAAGTACTGAAAAGTAGCAAGCCGTATGGTTTTTAAAGAAAATTTCTGCCAGAGAAGTTTGGTGGCAAACCTTGCTTGCTGCCGAGCGGCAATGTAATTATTCTAGCATCATTACAAAAACTTTTTTCATGCTTTTCCAGCTGCATCACAAACGTGTCCACAGGTGGCATTAAAATATGAGCAAGTTAATAAGTATGTATGCGGCGGAAAGTGGTAAATGTAGGCAATACGAGAGCAGAAGTTTGAGATTAAACAATAGTGAGAAATCTGGGATCATGAGAAGGCAGGAAATAAGGATTGATACTTACCGTAAGGAAATGGAAGGTAGATTCGTCAGATTTACGCTTCTGGGTAAACGATATTTCTCGTAACGTCGTTGGGTGCCAATTCGTACAAATTGGTTTTCGAGCCAACCCGAGATATCGCTACGTAGAGCTGACGGTGGGAAAAGCACAATTTTTCCAGGTTTGACCTTGGGACTTGTTGATCGACATGGCGAAGCAAACCTTCACCGGAAATTGAAGTCATTGGAAATTAAACGGAGTGTCAGATGGCACGATAGGAGTGCGTGGGATGTAAGCAGTCTCCCCTTTTGCACAACCAGTCATAATTGTGGCCTGTATAAGGTATGACATTAGTCGCTTGACAATTAGCCTAGTGCCATTGCATAGCCGCGGTGCATCAATAATTCTCATCAGCATAATTGGCGCGCCAAGCTTTAGAACCAGTTTGTGCGATGAAACACCAGATATTTCCAAGCTGTTCAGGAATTCAACTGGATAATTAACACAGTCGGAAGGATTAACCGTTGTATCGAATGATTTTTACAGTTGTTCCTCACCTGGAAGGAGATAGCTAATTCTTTCGTTGATGGAATTGACGAATTTATTGGTCGTAGCAGGAATTCCTTGTTTGCATAGCCATTCTGCGTCGGTTAAGTTATTTTGTAAGATCAGGGAAAACTTTGTCTCTAAGATCTTCATCATTGCTCAGCAAATTTGCAACCAAACTAATAGGGATGTTTCCGTTAGCATCGCTGTCAGTTTTGCCTTCGCCAATCTTCAAGATGTTGGTGGAGAATCCGTCGTTTTCATGGGCATTGTGCAGGTGAACACTCACATTGGTCGTGAGTTTTAATGTTTTCACCGTTGACCGTAGCGTTGAATATTTTAGGCAGAATTTTACCTGGTCACCCCTGATACTCCTTTTAATCACCGGTGTTGTCTGGCGGAAATCACCAGATAACACCATTGTGATGCCACCAAATGGAATGCTTTTTTCCTGTGACATCACGCAGCGTTCTGCCTACCGCTTCCAGTGCAATTCTGTTGGCCATGGTACACTCGTCCCAGATTATAGCTGAGCACCGTTTAACTACCTCTGCTTAGGTGGCATGTTGCGGTGCCATCATCAGGTAACCTTAGAGGAAGCTTGAAGGTACTGTGAGCAGTCCGGCCACCGGGAAGTAACGTTGCTGCTATACCAGCCGATGCAACAGCCAAAACAATTTTGCTTCCTTTGCGCAGCTCAGCCAAAAGCAGCTGAATGACGAACGTTTTGTAAGCTTCACTGGGCGCATCCAAAAAGAAAACGTGGTCGGCATTAATGCAGTTATGGACACTGTCAATAATAGTGTTGAATGCGTGAAGTTGATCAATCCGCATCCTTGGTTTTTGAAAAGCCACGTTTGCTGCCAGCTGGGTAACATTGTAGCAAAGTTCCTTCTGAATTTCAGTTGGAAGCTGATTACCAATGCTCCTGTCAAAAGGAGGAAATCCATACCTTTCAAGTTTTTCTCCACCCATTTCAATCAAGGTGTTTTCAATGTGATTGAGTTCCATGTTGTAGATGGTGGCATTGAAGTCTACGGGAAGATGGGCATTTTGTCACTGTAGTTGATGTTAGTAGTCTTCCGACATATCATTATTGTAATTAAACCATAGATCATGGGGGTAGTTCAACTCACAACTTCTGATTAACAACGCAAGCAGTCGTCGTAATTGAAAAGGAGCATTAGCAATGACAGCTTATGCAACGGTGTTCTCCCACTGATTATCATCTTGAAGCAGACCACGCCTCGCACAGGCTTCTCTGTAGGTAGAACACAGAAAACCATCAATTGTCCTAAAATCTTCAGACGATGTTGGACCTTTAACTTCATGGTATAGCATTCGTAAGTAGAAGCATTCTTGTTGAGAGGGGTGAACAGTGTAAATCCTGCCCATTTTCACATCATACTTGACGCCTGGATGTCCTTCGACTGGAATACCTACCTTTCGTCGGGCCCACTTGTTTCGATTCCATGTGTAGTATGAGGGGACCTGAATATACAAAAGTTCTGGACAAACGAATCTTGCTGGTACAATTTGAAGAAAGCAGCCAAAGTTGTATGATTAGGATTCTGAAGCTGATCCAAGAAGAATCCTTCCGTAAAGTAAATCTTTTGGCCATTTTCTAGGTGGACGCTTAAGTGTTGAATGGCCGTGAAAACGGTTATGGATATCAAGACCAAAGATTCTCCAGAATGCCTCATTGCTGCTGATTTCTCTGCCCATTTCATACTGGGAAATCTCATCATTGTTGCTACTGTGGTTGAGAGAGTACATGGTGGCATCGGATCCTTTGTTGATGTACTTGCAGACGTACTTGATGGACTTCGCTGAGTCGCAAAATTTTACGTTGATATTGTATATCCTTTGCAACCTATCGTCCCTCCTTCTCAAGACAATATCCCTGTTGCCGTGCTGTGTTTCTGACATAGTGACGGCCACCTCGTTGCATGCGGGAGCATAAAATGTTCGTTGGTGTTCTCCACGAGGATGTTTATCGGCATCTATGACAATATTGAAGTCAATTGAAGCGTTTATCTCCAGGGCGGACTTGAAATTGTTATTGCAGCCATTGCGCTGGTGTAGTATGTCTTGAAGGGACAGTATTATATGATGCTTTAAGCCTGGGTACACTCGGGATGCGCTTTGAGCCTGTAGGTTTATGTCTTCTACGAAATATATTTGTAGAAATTTCAGCTCGCCATCAGGAGGAGGTAGTAACGATCGAATCCGGTGGCAAACCTGGCCTTTCACCTTAAAGGTAGGCATAAATCCAACCTCATGAACAAAGTTGGCACCAAATAAAGTCATTTGAAACGCACCGTTGTATTTTTCTATCATTAGAAAGAAAATTCTTCAAGTCGTCGGTATAACCAGAAAGCAATGTTTGGAGTATTTCTGGTGGATGAGGGAAGTTATGCAGGAGAACTTTGCCGTTGGAACAGCACATGCCGTTTGTTTCACCTACCATTTTTTCGCCTGACAATGTCCGCAACCTTCTACCTTCTCTAATTGACTGAGGCTTTGTCCCACACTTAAGCAGTTATGGAAGCAACCGACGGGCCAGAGTCGCCAAACTGTATGGGAATTGGTTGCAAACTGGAGTTTGCAGCATCGTTTGGGCTTTGATCCACTCTCTGTGATGCTTGCAAGTCAGACGTGCACTTCTACGTCTGGGTAATTCGTTTTGCCGACGTTGCGAATCTCTTAATCTACCTAGCTCTCTCCTTCGCAGGGTTTGGACCTCGGTTTCTTGGGAGAAGTTAATTTGATGGCGAATCGCGTCTGCGCATCTTCTTTGCAGCATTTGATCTTCGGTATCTTGTGAGCGTCGATATCGCTGACGTATGGCATTAGTCTCCAGGCAAAGCCGTCTCTCTGCCTGTGTTTTTCACGAACGTCTATTAACATTGACAAGTCTCTTCTTTTTCTTCGTTTGAACTTGTGTTCTGGCGGCTGCTCTAATTCCTTTTCTACCTAATGAGGCAGAACCTACACATAGGTTATTATTTTGAACAGAATAGCATAAGGTAGAAAAGGAGTAAGTTTACGACGTTATCTTTAGTAAACTGCCCATCATTTTTTATACCCATAATTATTCCATTTAAAATTGCTGGATGGTAATCCTGTGCTTGCAGAGTTAAATGACCTGTGTGCTTTTTCTACTGATATTCATCATCAAGATCGGCTGATATTCCTCGTGAATTTCACCAGTGGGCATTTGATGATAAGAACTTCTTGTACGACGCAAAACATCGTCATCTGTCTGGCTCGTTGACCATTTTTGGTCCTCCCCCCTGCTAGTCACTGCGTATAGTTCTGTCATTAATAATGCGTCGCTGAGTGAGCTTACTCATTTTAAAATTCCTGTTAACGACTGACGCGGAAATCCTTCCGTTTACAATTTCCGTATCCCTTCGTAGGCCACCGCGGGTGGAAAGTGTTTGGACATCTTTACTTGAAGGCATGACACAGCTAAGTGACAGTATGTTGTAGTGACTCAATATATATATTTTTACACCCTTCAATTCTCGGTGGGATCAAACAGACTATAGTCAAATAAGTTTATTACTGAGTTGATATCACAAACCGCCATCAGTTTCCAAAACAGAATTTTTAAAGCTGCACGCACCTATTTTTTGCGATTTCTTTTGTCAGTCTGAACCTGATGTTCCCAGGGACAGAATTCAATTTTACTTGTACAAAAGGGTTTACTAGAAAAGATTCTTGTTTATATAACTGATCGCTCAAAAGCGCATCTGCAAATTTCAGTAAGCAATTTCTTCAATATCTAGGAAAAGTCGCATATCGACCAAATCTGGCATGGTTCCTTTTCTGAACCCAGGCCTGAAAACAATTGTTCTTTAATGGATAACGTTTTGTGTCGTTAGTTGTTTAAAAAAATAAACTTTAGAACACCAAAATGTGTGGAATTATCTTTAGTTAAATTTTACTGCCAGAATTGTATGACTTACTTCACCTACTGTGTTAGAAGTAGGTTCCACATGCAGAGATCACTTAACCGATGGACAATATTTTACATGATATTTATAGAGCATTCGAAACTGCTATTGGCAACAGAAGTTTATGTAGCCCCACTCATTAGTCCCTACAACCTGCATGTTTTCCTACGAAAATGGTGGTTATCGGGTTTTATGGGCGGTGAATTGGGACACGCAGTGGAATATATTTTAATAAATCCTAAATGCATTTTTATTTTACTGTTCTTAGAACTGTTGTTGATTTCCATCCGTATATTTTCCTTATCTGTATTATCAATTAACTTATAATGGAAAAACCTGATTATCAAATTGCAGGTTTCTTGAATTTCCCGAAAAAAGAAATAGTGGTTAGGAGGTCGTGTACATCAACTTACCTGTGGTCCAACTTAAGTTAGATTAGTACAGTCCGCAGCGCGAAGCAGCGGGCAGCTTTCAATTGACATGCGGAACAACCTGCTTCCAGCGGCCGCGGGAAGCAACTTCGACTAAATTTTTTCAATTTACTATTACTTCTAAAAATATCCTTCCCTGCCTATTCTATTTTTCCACCCCCCCCCCAAAACTCTATAACCGCCATTTTTGCAAGACAAAATGCCGGGACTAGGGAAACATGAGTATTGTTAACTAAGCTACTTTTGCCAAAGTTAAATAAACTTTGGAAAACATAGCTTAAAGTAAGTGCATATGCATTAAATGTTTAAAACTTCAGTCTTGTAACATGCCAACTATGTGACACGAATGTTTTGCTCATAATCAGAAGACGGAGCGCAAAAAGAAATTATTTTAAGGGCAAGGTGATGTTCTGGTGAAATTTTAGGTAGCGCACTAGCTTCATGAAATTTTAACATTAGTTTTTCCTCTCTAATTTTCTTGCTGGAAGGACATTAAATTGAGAGAGAAAATAAATTGCGTACACTGCCTCATGTAGGAAAACATGCGCACATCTGAGTCCTAGTCCAGCACGTATTCAATTACAAAGATTATTAGCCTGAATAAAAGCGTATTTTAAAAGATAATAATTTAATCAGTTATTTTACTTAAGATAACATCGCACGCAAATTGCTCGCACTAGAGGATTTTTACGCATCCCTACTACTTTCTCACTGTCTTTGAAGCAATGGTTTACTATTTGTCTCTATGTCTGAAAACAAAACGGGGCTCCAGCTTCAAAAATTCACCTAATACACAATCGTTTCCCATAGTGCTTTCTCTACATAAATATATTTTTAAAATCGTTTCTTGATCACTTATACCCTTCAAAATAAAGTTGTCAGTGTTCAAACCATGACTACTGGAGCGTGTGCTATAGTAATGCCATTTAACGTATAACCTCTTCCCGTTGGAAAGGCTCTGTAAACGAATGAATTTGTAAATGATAATTACCTAATACAATACAGTTCGACAAACGGGAGGTACTGAATATCTAAAGCGAGGATTGACTGAGTGAGGCTGCATTTTTTCCTACAAAAGGCAGAAGCAGAATGCACTTGGAGGTGGGTTGCACGTAAATTTTCTTTCTGGTTAAGAAAAGTACCCTAGCTATATCCATTTTTTTACTGTCGACAAACATCAAAGTTAAGCCAGTATCAAGTTGTCCGAAAATACTCACTGGATGTTGTCAGACGGTATTTTTCTAAACGCTTGTGAATAATTATATGTTTCTGGTTCTGTGTTAAAAAAGCCAAACAACCGATGTGCTGCAATACACGCAGGTTTTTCAGAATGTCCAGCCAGCCATCCTGTTTCTACCTCAAAGATGGTAATTTCTCTTCATTCTACCGATGTGATATTTAGGTGCGATTGCATTTCGAGGGTAGACACAACGCCCTCAAAGCACTCATGGTATATATCGTTTATATGCCTCGCGACAGTACGTGTGAGTAGAAACGTCCCGTATAAGGGTGCATTTTTGCTCAATTGTAAAGAAATTAGGGTGACGTTAAGGTGAAGATTGGTGAGGACTAAGGCTGCGGTTGGCATTATACTCGCTGAAAGGGTTCCTGTTTAAAAAATGTACGAGCGCCGAGATAAAATGTTTAGTGGCCTGGCATTTAGAATTCCCACGCAAGCCCATCGTCTGAGACAATCGCGGAGGATGCTATGGACTGCCTGTCAACTACTCTTTATTTAATCTTTACTGCATTTTGTTTCGCGGACAATTGCTTTTGCTTGTCGAGAATACTCCTCGTCGATAGCGTTGCGGCAAAATGATCCAGTGGCTTGCCTAATATAAACGCGGGGCAAACTTAGGGGAAATGCTGGTATGGAGACCTCAGATAATTATTCATTTTCAGTTTTTCGACGAAGTCGTGTCTTTCGCGGTCACGCGTGGTGGAAGGATGCTCAGCCTTCCCACGTGCACCCTTCTGATGACGCAATTCATTGACAGGTCCGTTGATCTACGCAGCATGAAGCAGTCAGTCCGGTGGTCGTCTCTCGCGTACTTTCCTTCCACTGACAGGTGCAAGCGTGCATACCGATGAGCCGCCGCGAAGTTTGTAGCGGGGCTGCATTGGCCTAGCGAAGGCCAACTGGCCATGCCTGCCCCGGTCTGAGCGAGAATTCCGAATTCAGTTTCCACGCGCTGATCCTCCTGCCGGTGGAGGACGTGGCAACGACAACAATCGCTAATTTTCCTGCTGAGCGTGGGGCGTTGGAAGGGGCGCAGTTGCAGTCAGTGTGCTGGAGTGCGTCGTAGTACCAGATCATCAACTGCAAATTACGGGTCTGTTTCGACGACGTGGGTGGCCTTCACTCGCTACGTACACTCTACAGGGTCACGTGATTGTGGGTGATGGGGGGGGGATTGGCGATTATTTCGCCTGAATTCTAATAGCTGGCTAACGTTTGCATGTGCAAGCATTCATGAAGCACAGATTAGGGGATGACGTACCTGAATCTTACGAAGGTTTCGTGATGCTGGGAATTTTTTATTTATTTCGTAGCTGTGCAACCTGGATTCTCCCATTGAACTAAAATTCTCTTTTAAAGTAAAAAATGGATGCGACAGTTCTAAAGAAATTTGTATACTAATTTTTGTCCATACAGTGAACGTTCTCGTGCATGCACAACCGATCTGCCACACGAAAGTTATATGATAATGCTCAGGATAATCCCTTAGATTAAGTTAATATTTTCTGAAAAAGATATTTTTTCAGAGATGAAGTCCGTTTTGAAGATACCCTCTAATTCTGTTCAAATAAATTGACCATTAGGATAGCGAGACATATCCCGTTCAAACAGAGGAACGAAAAAGCCTTTTGTTTTGTTGGGTGACGTGCAACCTATTCGTTTTTCTAACCAGTCACCTTAAATGCTCAATTATTTAAAAACGTATATTAATAAATGCGAATTCTTCCTGCTCCATAGCCGTCAAGCAATTGTTGACGACTTAGTTAACAGATGTAATACCAACGGGCAGATTTCGGTCGACGCTCGGGATTGTTTGTAGGCCTCTCAATTTCTTTAATTATTCTCCCCACCGGGCAAAAAGCAGGAATAAATACGCAGCTACGCCTTTGCAAATATCGTTGTGCAATATTTACTAAAGATTGCATTTGCACTCTCCCAATTCTTACGTCAATTCTAGACAGAAACCTGGTCCGCACAACTAATTTAAACCATCATTTTGCTGTTAGTCCTAAACCTTTTATGCCTTCTTAGCCCGACATCAACCCCAGTTCTAATTTTCTCTCCAAAATAACGCCAAGCCAACGTACTTCAGCCGGTTCCTGTGCCCATACCGTGCCGGGGTAGACAGATGTAAGCTTATAGTGCATAAGCAGTCTTCGTACTCAGAGAACTACAATCACCCAGCCACATCCCAAGTTGAAAGTTAAAAATAAAACAGAAAGTACTTGTGGAAGTTATTTATTGTCCACATAACTCCCAGTTGTTGACTCAGGTGACAGTGGTAGCATTGAGGGTGTCCAGTCGAACCGGATAGAGAGTGCAACAACGGTTGCGGTGGCTTTTATGTTTGGAGAGTAAGTTCAAGGCTCACCCAATTGGTGTGTGTCGCATAACTCAAGGGATGTCGTGTAAAGTATTCCATGCTGCGTTGGCCGAGAAGTGGTGTGCTAAAGTGTTGCTTGGGCAACCGCAGCAATCTGAATGCGCGTACATGCGTGTGCTAGTAATAGGGATAGTCGGTCAAGCGTCAGCGAATCTGATCCTGAAGCAGTGGACCTTGAGCAAGTACTTCGGACATAGCAGGGTTGGTGACCAAGCACATGTTTCATATTCAATCCATTGGCAAATTTTGGGCTTCAACTTGACCAACAAGAGCATCTTGCACAGGCAATGTATTGGAGACGCCTTTTTTTAATAAGCTGGGCATGAAGTCACATGCTGTACTCATTGTACATTAAAAACCCAAGACATTTTAAATCAGTTTCTCTGAAAGCCGTATCCCCTTAGAATAAGTATTTGAATTTTATAGAGAGGGATTTTTACGGCATCATAGCTAATAGTTTCCCCTCGACTTCCTGATAACAGAAATTTGATGATGATAGCTGAATTTGGCAGCAAGGATTTCCTGTACCAATCTGCGTGTTTTCCAGAAATTTTGCAATCGTGACAGAAAAGGCAGAACAGTTGGATCCCAACTGCACACGTATCAGACACAAATTAGGGTGAATTGGATCACACTTATTTGAGAATACCATAAGCTTGGCATTGAGAAAGAGTCACAGCATCCTGAGGTGAGGGTAATCGAACGCTGGCGTGAGCATTTCGAGCACCTCCTCAACTTTGATACGAAGCCCACCGCCCCCCTGATCCCATCTACGGTGGAGCCTCCTCTATCGTTTACTTATCCAATGTCATTTGATCCGCTTGCTGAAGCAAAAAATCGCCGATGCCATAAAAAGGCTGCCCAGCAAAAGGGCACCTGGAGAGGATGGCATACACGCTGAAATCTACAAGTCTTATGTCGACACTCTGGCGCCTTGGCTCCATGAGGTGATTGGACATTTAAAAAGAGACGAGACCATTCTTGATGACTGAGGCTCAGGCATTTTTGTGCCTGTCCACAAGAAGGGAGACAATACAAAATGTGAGAACTACCGTCAACATTGCGGCGAAGATTTTTGCTATTGTTCTCCCCAAGTGCGACTCCAGGAAGCGACCCAACCAGGCCGGATTTCGTGCTGGGCGTGGATGTGTGGATCAGATATTCACACTGAGACAGATCCTTGAATTCCACCATAGCTACCAACAACCAACAGCCATTTGCTTTATTGACTTTGCCGCTGCGTTCGACTCCGTCCAGCGTGACTCCTTATGACGGATAATTGCATTTGATGGTTTTCCACCAAAACTAAACGCCATGATCAAGGCATACTAACACTCCACCACTGCACGGATTTTAGTCCACAACAACCTCTCCAAACCCTTTGCTATTCAGTCTGGCTTTCGCCAAGGCTGTGTCATTTGCCCATCCTCTTTGACTACGTCATTTACTGGGTGCTCGGGAAGGCCCTGCAAGAAGGTGACACTATTGAACTTGCACCCGTGCGCCGGTTGACTGACCTTGACGTTGCCGATGATATCGCTGTACTACATCAGGTTTAGCGATCTCCGGTCTATGGTGTCACGGGTGAAGAAAGTTGCGAAAACGGTCGGCTTGTCCATAAACGCTGGGAAGACCAAAGCGTTTTCATGTTGCACTCCTACCGAAGAGAAGGCACCTCTCGAAATTAGTGGCTGTCAAGCTGAAGAAACGACAGTTTTAAATATCTCTGAGTGAGGTTGCTGCCGAATGGACGGAGTAAGGATGACATTGTCTCCTGAATTGATGCAGCACGATGAATATTCTCCAGCCTTCGGAAGTGCTTATGGACCTGACGTGATATTTCTATCTCAACAAAGATCCGCGTGTACCGAGCATCTGTACGGTGCGTCCTCGTTTACAGATGCAAATGTTGTACAATGCGCGTGGAGGATGAAGGGAAACTGGAAGTCCTTGACAACTACTGTCTGAAAAGCATCCTTCGAGTGCAGTACACCGACTTCGTATCGAATGAGACAGTCCGCACTCGTGACAAAATCACAAGGATATCCCAGGCCATTCAGGAAAGACGGCTGAGGTGGTTTGGACCCGTTCTTTGTCGCCAACCTCAAGAGCTGAGTGCTAGTGCCCTCGACTTGAGACAATTGCCTAATTGGAAACGTCGAAGAAGGGGTCACCGAAAAATCTAACTCAACTCAGTCCGTCAGTTCGTGTTTGCGGCGTTTCACCCATCAATTCCACGGTTGCATAATGGACCATACACATACTTCGGGCGTGATCTGTGACGTATGCGTGTGTTTTTTATAGTAGATTCTAAACATTTTGATCACTTCAAAACAAACAAAATTTTTTTGGCTGCCAAAATGTGTAAGGTCAATCTGTCGGACTGGGAAGGAATGGAATACGAAAGTACATAAGTGTTTGCTTGTAGAACCCCAACTTCCCCTGTTAACGTGTTGGCGTTATATTGCAACCAGCCCAGCTTGGGTGATGAAAGAGAGAAGATGGCAGTTACTGTATTAGTTTAATTTACCGTTAACCAAATCACTAGCAAATCACCACTGCCCCCATTCTTTGGAGGCCATGATTAATTTCGTTCCCTATGTTGGTGGAGAGGCCAGATCTTCTGCAGAATATTTTGCGTCCAATACTTACGGCCAGTTTTCGACTAAATCGTATTTTTCAGCCCTTTTTATGCAAATTTTCAAACACTCTGCAATGCGGTAGGCAGTTTATCCACATTTGGCTCTCCAACCAAGCTGTCAACCTCCATTGGGCATCACAACTTTGGTATAGCGGGAAGACAATACAAACTATACTGGACGGCATAGAGGTATGCTTGTTATTCTCGCTAAAGGAAATTTTTTTTGGCAATTGGCACAGAGGTTGGAGCATTCGGGTGTGGAGGCGTTGGAAGCAGAACACCTTTATTTGGACTAGCTTGCCTGTAAAGGGGTGCTGGTGGGTTATGTTCACTGTGTTTAACACAATATCCTAGCGGCCCTGTTGAGGGTTTGGGGTCAGGGAATGTGAGGTGAGGTGAAGAAGCAGTAATAATACGCTTGGGCGGTATTGTATGTTCTATAAAAGTACTGGTTATAAACGTGGACATGACTGCTAAAGCCAACTAAGATTGAATGCCGTATGCTACCTCGTCAGAACTAGCAGTCTGCAGCCTTGTGTCTTTGTCAGGTTACATAAACACATTGACGATTGTTGTGCATGCTGCAAAAATTCACCCCATATAGAATGATTAATGTTTAAGTCCCCAGTGCTGAGCTCAGCCCATAAGACACGTGGTGCCAGCGTGCCTGCGGCAATTGGTCTACCGTAGTCGTGGGTGTCAGCTGAGCGCCATGTCAACCCTGTCAAAGAACGGCAGCAAACGTCGTCACTAATCTGAATGTGGGTGAGCCCAATTTCGTGCAACTCTAACCAGTGAAAATATGCATTGTTATGATGGAGCTGAGGCGCTTAGACCTATTAAAACAGTCGAGGCTTCTACGTCAGCCCAGTCAATGCGTTCATTCCTATCAGCGGTTTGCAGCACTTGAACTCGCTATCGGTTTGGGAAACGGAGAAAAGATGTCTTGCATCCACCTCGCACTTTATTCACCAGTTCGCCCTTAGAAACAGTCAAAAGCACTGTAGGCGACAACGAAACGCTACAAGCCATGCAAGGAAAGGCAACCAACTGATGCTTTAAATTGCTACCCCTTTAGATAAATAATCAGGGTGAAACAAGTCCTTCTTAATGCAGGCGTCATGAAACCCACTGTTGTTAGCTAAACTTTTCGCTTATGAATACAGATTTAAATAAAGAAAGGTACTGGGTACTCACGCGTCTATAGCTATCTTGGCTAGGTTTTTTTTATCCGAAACGGATGACTGTGAAATGAATGCAAGAAGGAAGATCCTAGTTAAGTCTGCCTTAATTTTTGCACATTTAGCACCGAGGTTCATCATGTGTACTTTCAGGAGAAGTGTTCACATCAATTGCGATGTAAGATTAGTAAATAACGCAGGAAGCGATATTGCTGATGTCCATAGGCTTAAACCAGATGAAGGAAAATAACTTTAAGTACCTTGTCTCTATCCAAGTGTATCCTGATGGGCAATGTATTCAAACAATCTAAATATTAACATTTAATTAGCACAACAATTACATTATTTGATGAAAAATATCAGTCCAAGACCTGCAGGAACAAAGAAAAAACCACTGCAAGCGCGTCATTAGTTACTTTATAACAGACCTAAAGCGCAAATTACCTAATCGTTAGCCACTATGACGGACCTTTTCGGTCAATTCCTTATAAGGACTCACATATCGGCCTTAGTTCCAAGGCTCTTTAGATTTTGGCAAGTTCAATTGCTGAACGTCGGGAGTCAGTAGGCAGAAAGCTTTGCACGTTAAAACTAACCGGTTATTCAAAAAATCTAGATCGCCCGCAAATTATAAGAATTTCGTGCAGAAATAACGCATAAGGTCCTTTACCGGATGCTCAGCAGGAATCTGGTAGTCCCTGGAGAATTGTCGAAGCTCTCAAGGTTGACTGCCAGAAGAGACCCTTTGATCTTTGGTGAATATGTGGGAAGCCGAGAATGTGCCCGTATTTCTCACTTTACTCGGGATCAGAGATTAGTCACTCTAATCAATTATATGCAGGCCTACTGCTAGTCGAGTACGACTGCCATTAGATGGGTGACTGAAGGCGTTAAACCTTAAGAGAACTCATGTACTTCATGTACAGACAGACTTAAGTGATGCTCAGCTGGGCAGCTAGTAGTTTCTCTTTGAAGCGGAAGTGATTTAGTTTAAGTCGGAACATTTAACACGGAAGTTTTTTTTTGAAATTAACAAAAAAGAACAAAATCGTAGCAGGAATTTTTAGGGAAATGATTAAGCTTTAAGGGTAAAAACACATCAACGATTAAATTTTACGCTTTGTGTTGCATGGGCACCAAGCACGGGACCACTGTTAAAACATATAGATATGATGAAAAGAAAGAAGATCTTCGGAAAATCGAGTTGTACTCGTGAATTTTCGAACAAGTATCACGTGTTCGTCGTCAGACTTAATTAAAGTGAGGGCTGGGAATGTCGCACTAAATGTTTTGGAGGCAGAGGTTACAACGGACGGGGGATAGAAGGGGGGATTGGGTGGAAGGGTTATGGTGACGTGACACCTACGGCGATAGGTCGAGCTAGTGAGGGGAGGGGGTGTGTTAGCGTTTGGACTATGGGCCGCGTGTTCGGGGGGAAGGGGGGGCTGATTAAGAGTCAGAGAAATTCGACTTGACCGGGCACAGAGAGCCAGTTTTTGTTTCAGGCAGTGTCCAGATTAGTAGACCATGCACGAAACCCGGTATAGTGTGAGTCAAGCTCTACGTGCCTGTTTATACTAGCCGGATTCGAGTGCCAAGCTGCAAGGAATTCTCTCGCTTGTCGCGTATTAGCCATTGCGATCACGTCGGTGGCATCCCAATTGAAGCGGTGATCACACTCAATGAAGTGTGCAAATACGAGTGATAAATTGTTCCGTAGGCGAACGGCTGACTTGTGTTCGTTGATGCGAGTCTCAAGTCGTCGGCCTGTTTGGCCAATATAAACGCAAGGGCAACCAGCACACGGTATACGATAAACGACGTTACTTAGTTGTCCCACGGATAAAGCGTCTTTTACTCGACATAAGCTTGCGCGCAGTGAGGTTGCGGGCTTGTGGGCAACGGTGATGCCAAAGCGACTGAGTTGCCGAGAGATGGTTTCAGATACTCCATTCATGAAGGGTAGAGAATAAAATTTCCGTGGCAATGTAACATCACTGGAAGGGAGGTTTTGTGCTTGACCCCAACGTCTAAGGCAATTCTTGACAAAGCTTGTCGGATATCCATTGGCCCGGAAAAATTTGCACAAGCACGTTAGTTCTCGCTTGAGCAAATCATCTTTACTGCAATAACGGTGGGCCCGTTGGAAAAGAGTGCGAACACAGCTTCTTTTATGGGCCGCAGGATGGTTACTCCTATAGGTAAGGATGATTTCTGCAGTGGAGTCCTTTCGGTAGACGCTTGTTGCGAGTTCGCCATCTGCGAGTCTTTGTATCCTCACGTCAAGGAATGGGAGGGTGTCTCCTGTTGCCTCTTTGCGGGTAAATTGTATTTCTGAGAAGACCCCATTCAGACTCTGGTGCAGCCGTTCGACATCGCAAGTCTCCATGATGACGAACGTGTCGTCTACGTAGTGGAGCCACTATTTGGGTTCTTCAGCTCGAAAAACCTCCTCTTCTAGTCTCTGTAAGACTAGCTCGGCCAGTAGCCCCGATATTGGCGAGCCCATTGGGGTACTCTTCACCTGCTGATAGTACTTGCCATCAAATTGAAGATAGTTCTTGAGACAGAGCTTAAGCATGTCCAAAACGTGCTCTTTTGGAATATCGATAGGATTTTCATCTAGGCGCCGCTCTATACAATCGATGATTTAAACGTGCGGTATAGAAGAAAACAGAGCAACAACGTCAAATGACATAATACATTCATCAGGACTTACTTGAAGTCCTTGAATTCTATGCAGGAATGCCTGTGAGTTTTTAACGTTGTATTGCGATCCATCACTTAGGTGCTTTAGTTTTCTGTAAAGCCATTTAGCGAGGTTGTAGGTGGGGGATCCAATTAGTGGCACTATCATCCTCAATGGTGCATCAGCCTTGTGCACTTTTGGAAGGCCATACGCATGTGCGATACGAGTGTCGCTAAGGTTGATAAATTTGGCGTCCCCGGGGGTGATTAGATTCAACCGAGAGAGTTCGTTCACCTTCTTCTTTATAACAGCGGTTTGCTTTTTAGTTGGGTCCGCATCGAGTGATGTGTACGCCTCTAAGTCATTGAAGACTTGGTTTGCCTTGCTGACATAGTCGGTCTTGTCCATGAAGACAGTTGCCCCACCTTTGTCAGCGGACACAATGATTATACTGTCATCAGCCTTCAGTGAGAGTAGCCCCTTTCTCTCCTCGATAGCTAGGATTTGATGGTGTTTCCTCTGCCGGAGGAGACCTGTTGCGCAGTTGCGTATGTCCGCACGCATATCGTCAGGGACGGTGGAGGCCAGTAGAAGGGACTCGAGATTAGCTAGAAAGTTAGTCGGTGTCGCATCGGCATGGCTGAATTTTATTCCTTTGACAGGAGGTTTAATTCAGCAGATGTGAGGACCCTTCGCGATATGTTGACGACTCTCTTGGACATGTTGATTTGATATTTTTATGCTTGCCTCACTGTATGAATTCAGAAAAAACAGCACTCGAAAATGTTGCTACAAACTTCGATCAACTATGTTTTGTGTCGATTACACCTTCGTCGTCCAAATTTTTGTTTGTGTATAAACTCTTTGATAATTTAAGTATATAACCAAAAAGGATTATGCTCGCCACAAGCGGGCCATCTGAACCAAATTTGGTAGAGAAAAATGCTATCGACTGCACATATTCAGAAAGTGGGTTGCTTGTTTAAGGTTCTTTGTGCAGAGAGCAGGAGAGGAAGTCATGACGCACTCTAATTTAAACCAAAATATAAATATTGCGAAAAGCTACTACAGAATAAAGCAAGCAAGCAAAAAAATCAATATATATAGTGCTGACTTAGTTAATTAAGGTGAGAACCCTGCTTCCGGTAAAAGTGCCAGTTTATTGTTAAAAAATTGTGTCATGAGGAAGAAACACTAAAACAGGAAAACCCTCAGTTTTGGGAGACAATTTGACCATTTACTAGAAGTTAAGTAGACGAAGCTCCGCTGTTAAATCAACATAGGGAACATTTATCTTCTTTTGGCGATTAATACGAAAAACAGGAGCAACCGTGAAAGATAACATACTGACACTATGGGAAGTAGTTAAATACATACCCACGCCAGGATTGCTTGTCCTGACTGGAATTAAAATGCCATTTTCTGAACAATTTAATCCAAGTTAATGAGTCTATTTCTAACGAAATAGAAAGAGGTGGTATGCACTGTGCACTATTTTTCTGTGAGACATTTATCTAACTTAAATTGTTAAAAATTGCAGTTCCTCGCGAATCAGACGAATAGCCTGCATCTAAACGTTCCGTTGTTGCTGCTATTTATACGAATAATTACATGTACTTTCAACGTCCAGTTGGCTAATTAAAATTTCTTCACCAAGTGGCAATCCGTTTTCTATTCTGGCTGTAACCAAAAAAGTTCGGGCTGTGCTACTTCACAACTAATTGATGAGAAGCCGTCCTGTTCAACTGATAATATATTCAATGCCTGTTTCTTGTCTTATTTTTAGTTGTCTAAATTTGTTTTTAAAATAAGGAAGTACCGCATTCATTTTTAGTTAGCTTTGATGCTTTGTACTAAGTATATTTTGGCTGCCATTTCTCAGGTTCCATGACTTAAACTGTACATAATAGCGGAGGGGGTAAATGATGATGTTCCGTAAGTACGAACTGAAAAGGAACTTAAAACGACACAAACTTTGTGTAAACTGCACACCAACTATGCTAATACACCCCCACAACCAGTCCTCGTATTTTGTCAACACTCTGTTTTGTGAATAATTAAGTAGCAGTCCCACTGGGAAAACTGTCCTTGACGTCTGGTTAGAAAAGCATATCTCCAGCGGCAAAACTTTAAAAGTGGATTGAAATCAATTCCGTAATGAAAAACGAAAGCAGGCTCTGACCATTCCGTCAATCATTTAGATTTTTTGTTAGGGCTAAAATATCTGTCCCCTCTCCTTAGTTTGGCCTGAACGATGAATAAAATACAAGAAATGCATTTTCTGTTAATGGTGAACGCATGACTAGACTAGCAGGTTGAACGCTACTCCAGTATGGCATGAATAATCCCGACCAGCAAAGTGTTAGATCCTAAGCCCGTATGCGGATAGTGAACATGAGATCTATTCACATGCGTTTAATCCCCAGTTTTTGGTCTAGTCTTTATTTATGGCTACCCACTGATTTCAAGTAAACTAAAAAGGATAGTGCAGTCACCTTTTCTACCACCAAACACTTTTTGCACAATAGTTTTTTTCCACAGATGCTTCCAAAAACAGATCATCCCTGTGTATTGCCGACGTTTTGCTTGTTTTTCCAAAAGAGTTTATTTCGCCTGTAGGATGTGTTTTTCTTGTAATCTCTCAATTTAGAAAAGAGCCGTAAATAGACAAATTGATGATACATTTTAATCTGGCGGATCAGTAAGGTTGGCTATTGCGGGGATTTTGAACGACTTTAGAAATTCCAAAAATGTATTGCAATCACTACTGAAAATTCACCGAGGTCATCTTAGAGCCACCTAAAAACTCTAGTTCGGAATGAGTATAGAATAATTTTTCTTTTCTGTTTATCTGGGCAGGGCTTGTTCGGCATGTGCTCCGTACATAAAGGTAGACTTCCCAAAGTGATAGCCCAAGCGAAAGCCGATACCCCTAAAAGAGGCGTTGGTAGCCAAAATGATCAAAGCTTGAACAGCAGCAAAATATAACTGTGTTTTATGCGATTTTATCATTGCACCGCCTGTTTGCGGGCATCTGCTTTTTGTGACAAAGGTGATCGTGACTTGGTTGATCCCAGATTCAGCGCGTGATGGGTGGGCTTGAGAACGAAGTGTGGCCTCACCCTTGGCGAGCCGGTTTTTGGATTTTCTTTGGGAAATCTATGTTTGCTCCAATGAAGTTCATCCGAACTAAGCTACAGTGGAATAAAGTCCGGTAAGCGAAGTGTAGCAAAATTTGCTAAAGAGATCGAAATGAAGTCTGAAAAAAACTACGGTTATAAGATGAGCCCGTTGGTTTTCAATTTATCTGAAATTTAGACACTGCTGCTCGAAAGTGGTGTATGTGACCAATATCTCCGACTTGTTTTATGAGTTGGAATCCAATCTGACACAGTGGAAAATTTAAGCCTGGGTTATATAGGTCATCCCATGGCCAAGATGATTCACCAATCACGAGACTGCCTCAAAGATTCCGTTGGCATAGTTAATGGTGATGATAATAGCCTAGAAGATTCTGTCATGGGTCTCGCATGTTCACCAGATTCGAAAAAAACCGTAATTTAAAAGTCCTAAAACATATGATAATGTATCGTGGGCGTTTAGAGAACTTCAAGTAGTGAAATAGCTCAAGTGGTAGTGTTGGTTGCGTGAAAGCCTTCCCTGCTATATGGATTCGAGTTCCGCCAAATGCCGTGAGTTATTTTACAATTGCATCAACTAACTTAAGCAAACCTGTCAAAACCCCTTTAATCAAGAATTAGATTTTCTCTAAGGCGTTTACAAAGTGCAGAGCTTAGTTTTGCGCTCCAGAGAAATCAAACTTTTGCGAATTGTTTGTTTTCTAGCCCCTATGATCTGCATATAGAACTCTGCTCATGTCAGCATGCACTGAGCAGAGTGACTATTTTTCATTGTTATTGTCTGTTTCCGGTATAGGGCAGGAAATGATCACTTGCACCAAAGGGACAGCAGTTAGAGTGCTTTTACTACCAGTGCTACAATTATGACGAAAAGTACTTGGAGTCCTCGTGGGCGGAAATACCAAGTGGAGATAGCGCGGCTCATTTCCGCTTATCATCGTCCTTGCATCTAAGTTCCTTTTGTCCTCCAATACAAAATGAGCGACTCTGAACGTACGCCAACTTTCATCTATGAAAAGCTAAAGAAAAACCAGTGGCAGGTTAGCTTCCACGGGTAAACAAATATGGTTTAAACCCCTGAGATAAATTAGTCATATCTTAACTTATTTTGGTTTCAAAGTTTCTTTCTACACCGTGCTACAAATTGATAGTTACGACTGCTAGTTGGTCAAGTCTAAGAGATTTATAGGCACACGGCGCTTCGCTCGAGAAATCACCATACGTTTAGCAATAGATGACGCAGACTTATTCACACTTTACTGATTGCCTGCTATTTCCACTCATTGGTTGTCACCTACGAGTGTGCTTATGAACATTGCCGATAAAGACAATATAGACTTAAATGGTCATTTCTGGTTCATTAGCAGTTATCGGCCAGTCACATCAAAACCCCGATGGTGCTCCAGCCGAGGCCCGAATCCGCGTCCTTTTATCAGAAGTCAAATTGGCAAACACAGTGTTTTCAGCCCATCCTTATCAGGCCACACAATTACAAGGGTAATTAGAACTGTACAGTAAGACAGGGTTAATAAATATAGTCTGATTACAATTCATCGTTTACGCGTCGCCCGCATGGCGGGGTCGGCGTGTACAGGTTCGTGGGGGAGGGGGGGAGGGAATTGAGTTGGGTTGTGGGCGTTGATCAGAGGTCAGATACACGGAGGAATAATTGCTATAATTTGCACGAAGCGATCAACTGTCGTTAGGGCGTAGGGGAAAAACGCAATCTTCACCAGGCGTCGGGGTCGGCCACGGAAGTGCAAGGGCTTCTGTCAGTGTCTTCTGACAACCCAGCACTGGTTTAGTTAGCCGTATGGTCACTGCTTCATCTGTTGCAAGCACTCGTTGGCGTAGGCCCTTGGAAAAGTTAGCTAGTGTCAGAATTCCAATACTCTATCCACAGAGGCAACGTTACGCTGCTTTCCTACCAGCCACTGTGGCGGCTGCCGGGACTCGAGCATGAGCTCCAAGGTATAAAGGCACGAGGGAGTTCCCTTAGTGATCGCTAAGCATTCACAACGAATGCGTGTGAGAGATAAATGCTTTATTTTAAAGAGAATGTCCAAAATGATTCAGAAAAATAACTCCATTCACAGAGAGCAAGGCATAACGTAAAGTGAAAGGTCACAGAACACTAAAATTTAAATGTTAAAATGATACCCACATCTGTTATGGAGACAGGTCGGCCTTTGACCTCTCAATTTCCGTTTTTTCACCCATATGGTCGCGTGCTAAAAAAGGGGAATACAGAGGGCTGATATACTGATGTAAGGCAATATATGAGGGAAGTTTCGGCGCATACAAGTACGGGGGACCTTTCAGTCAGTACTTCACAGTGTAAAGTGTGAGCGACCTGACTACGGATGCAATCAGCAATTTGCTTGAACATTTTACAGTGTCGCTGCATTATGATGTCACTTAAAAAAACAAAGCAAGCACCGGCAGCTGAAAGTGCTTATATTGATCTTCAAGTTTTACTACGGAAGGGGTATTAAAGATTAATTAACTGCTGTAACTTGCCACAAATTTGAATAAAATAAATGGAGAATTAAGGAATAGACGGAAGAAAATTGTTGGCCCAAAGACTGTCACTAGTAATTTTTTATTTTCCCAAAACTGGCATCATTAACGTTAAAGTGGATAGGATGGTGGTACGTGCTACGTGTTTGTCGACAAACAACGTGCCTTACGATTATGATAGTTCTTTGGCAAATGGTTCTGTACGGTCTGGGCAACCGTTAAAATTAGAGAAATCGTGAAAACTGTTTTCTGTTCATCGAAGAATGCATTCATTGTTTTACCTGCTTTTAGCGGATATGCACGAAGAGGTTTTGCATCCCTGAAAGGTGTGAAAATAAGGAAACTCAATGGGAACTGGCTCTCATATTTCAAGGATCTAAGATGACCCATTTAGTGAGTAAAATAGGCGCAGTTTTCACACCAAGCGCACACGCGAGTCCCAGGAAGTAATTGAGAAGAAGATAACTCGATCGCTGAGACAACACGTTTATTCGCCTGACGTTTCGACATCCGTCGCGGATTCATCATCAGAAACATGAGCAGGAACATAAGCAGAATTGGGTAATACAGGCCCGGGAATTTGTAATATTTATAGGATACAGTCATTACTCAAAATAAACAGCGACAACAACCACGTTTGTTGGACGACATGCCGGCTCTGACCTGTTGAACTTTCACGCCCGAGTCTACCGCCCGTGATGCTTGCTTAGCCAGCTGGCCCTCCAGTGTTGGCGTGGGATAACGTAGTAGCCTGTCCATTCCTAAAGTGGCGACTTTCTTCTGCCAAATTGGGTCTCAGCACCAAATATGGATTGGGCAAATCGTTGCACTTGTTTATAGGTTGAGGGCTCGTGAAAAATTACTCAAGTAGATGTCGGCCCACACGATTGTCACCTCTTGCGAGAATTTTGGCCTCATCAAATCAAAAGCAATAGGCGTTAATTTTCGCTGTGTGTTTGTAGTAATGACAATATCCTAAAATACTGAAAACTACCGTGCACGCATTACCCGTTTCTGCTACTGTTTCCTGCTAATATATCTGATAATGAATTTGCAATGGATGTCGAAGCGTCAGGCGAATAAAAGTATTGTCCCAGCGATCGGGTCGTCTTCTCCTAAGTTTTCAATGTCAACAAGTCAGAAGACATTTACCAGTCAATATATGTTGTCAACTGACATAAGCGTGCGATTCTGAACACCTTAACTACCTCGCATAATGTCTGCACATACTGTATACATTTGGGAAGATATATTACCAAGAAAAAGTGAACCATGCATGCTGTCGTATGTGACTGCGTAATTAGTGAAAGAGTTTTCAGGCAATCTGTGTCTGGTCAAAAGTTGCTTTGTTTTCCAAACTGATTTTCAACGTCTGCCTGCTCGTGTCAATCATATCTTCAGAGACCCAACAGGCTCCCACATTACAACAGTGTATGGACCAAGTGTAAATAATTTTGACATTTCGACTACCCCACTGAAATTCTTCAAAACTGGATTGCACTAGGTACTAGACTGTCAAATTATACTTACTTTTAGAAGTGTAATTTCCTTTCTTGCAGAATATCTTAGTTTTATTCGACAAGTTTTAATGTAGGAAAGAAACAGCAAAGTTTGGATGGCAGCTTCATTGGAAATGTAGACAGACTGCAATGCTCCGCTTTCAGCATGGCTCGAGATTTCTCAAAAATCACAAGTGTTTTGAGTGGTCAACATAAAAATATTTCTTCTTTATGGGCCTCCAAAAGGACCTAGAATATAGAACAAGCAACGATATTGAGGTAGATGAAAATTTAAGCATATAATCACGCTTTGTTTAGTTTTAATTGTTATTTCTACCCCATAGTGCGAAATTTAGATGATAATTAAGTAAAATATTTCCGGAAAATGAAAATTTGCTTTTGCTACAGAAAAGTCAGCTTATACTTGACAACTTGTGGGCAGCTTGGCACTTAGGTCATAAATAAGAAATTTTAAAATGAAGGTAGGTTGAAAGATTCGCTTAAGCAGGGCTATAACCGGTATGACAACAGATATTGCGTGAATACACTGAATGCTTTCGGCCTCGAAAGAACATAGAGGAAAATGGGTAAGATGTTTATCCGAAAATATTCAGCAAACATTCAATCAGAGGTATTGTTTTCCTTTACTATCAAATATTTCAGGAAACGTTTGGGAGTTTTTACCATCCTTGATATTAAACGACTTTAATTTTTCAAACTAATTTTTACCAATAACGATTAACAAAATAGCCGCTGAACACCTTATTAAAGCTGCATATTTTTGCGTGCTTTAATTTGTTGTGTCACGACAGATGCGCACTAATAAAACTGATGCACTGTATCGAAGGGTGCAAGTGATCATGCTTGCCCCTAACGTTTAATTCGGTTTCGTCTTCTCCAAATAGGCTCTGCACATAAAAAATTCCTTTTTAACGTACCGAACAGCGTGAAGTCCATCCAGGGTTACCATCCACTTTGAGTTATTCAACATTTGAGGAAATGGAGCAAAAGGGTTTCCCGTGCGAAACCTAACCACAAATGTGCAAATGGAGAGAAAATAATTATGTTAATTTTTTGGAAGGGGTGGGAAAACGCGTCTTTCATGCCTTTTGCGGAGTTGTCCCAAAAAAGTGACACTTCGGGACCTGAGGAAAATGATGCTATGTCGACGTAGATTTTGCGGAGTGAGGTCAAGCGGCGGGTAGAAGACACGAAACGGGAGCATGGAAACTGCTTTTCATAAATCAGAATTAATGTTGGCGTTGCCTTTGCAAAAACTGTCAAAATCCATTTGCATTCCATTTCCGTCTTCCCAGACGTCGCTCTAAGGACAAGGAGTCGTCGTTTATCTCCCTTTCTTCCATGATTTCTCCTGGAATGTGATGCCCCCTTTGTATCTAAAAGCATGTCTTCTCATAAGGACACAATTGAGCACAGTTGCTGAAGGACATCGCTCATTTGCATCATTGCTAAATTTACCTGTTTTCGTTTCTAAGAAGCCGTCTGCTTAATCACCTCATCTATTCCTGCTTCTATGTATGCAGATTTTAGTCCTGTTGCTAGCAGCAGAAGAATACGATGTTACGAAATATGGCGAAGTCATGGGTGTAGAATCCGTTATTTTGCATAGCAGTTGGGGTCGCCTCCAGTCCTAAATTTAGACGAGAGCTTGAAGAGCCTCATATAATGAATTATTAAAATGTGGCAAACACCTCCTAGCGAAGGCATATTAATTGGAAGTCACAAGCTGCTTGTCAACTGTTTCCAATATTATGAATCTATCCTAACTCTAACGTATCGAAAATCTATCTCAGGAGCATAGGTATTTATCAATCTGCTGAAGTTCGCAATCAGTTCCAACTTAACTTTATAGGTATCTTTTCAATGTAAATGCAGTATTCATAGCATGACTTCGAAATATTTTTGACTATTTGAGTAAGAAAATTTTGATTTAATGACGGGAACGGGCCTGGGGGGTGCGGAAGTGCCTACTCAGCCTTGTTTTTAGTAGCGTTTTATTATTTATAACTAGAGGTGGACCTTTTGAATGAATATCCCCCGCTGTGCTGTTAAAAAAAACACAAAACTACAAACACAGAAATCGCCGCTCAGACAACCATGTATCAGTTACACATCTTACGAAATTGTTAAATCATAAAAATTTTGAATTAGCGACAACTAGAATTCAAAGAAATGCATGCGTTTATGCTCTTAGTAACAATGATAAGAACGTAAGACAGAAGAGCGTATAGTTTCCGCCAAGCAGGTTCTGTTTTACGTCCAAAAAACCAGGGTACAAACCTGGTCATCTGCTTTCTCCTATACAGGTGGCAAATAAAAACAGAAAATCACGAAATGAATGTTTAGACCTACTCTTTGGAAAATAAAAACGTTTGCAATCAACGACGTGGGATAGGACATATTTACTTCTGCCTCAGTGTTAGAAAAGTTATGACAGTCCCAGTGCACACGTTTCTGAGTTTTCTAGCGAAAAACGCTGACCGAAGTTTGTTTTGTTTTTTCTGTTTTTTCTGTCAACTTCGTAGGAGATGGACGCTCCCACAGTCCCGTAAGCCCACGACGGTCAAGCCTAAGTCGACGCAATGAATGTAAGCAGCCAAATGCCCATGTTGGCAACCACATAAACTGCCTTAGCGCAGTGTCACCTGTAGAACTGCAGTTTTCAGCAGAAAACCAATACAAAAAGGTTTTTTTCAGAATACTACTGGGGTGTCCATGACGGTTACCTACTCGCACAAGTTCGCAGGATATGACAATGCATCTAGTAACTGACTTAACTTTACTCAAGTAGCGACGAGTTTCTCTCCTGACGACTATGCCCTGCAACTATTACTTTAAACTGACTGAGTAGGGTTCAAAGTATCCGCTTGGTCAATTTTTGCGATTGCATGACACATGTGCGGAACCAGCTTCATCAACGGGTCGACTAGTAACATGGTAAAGCATTTTGGTGGTTAAATGCCACCAATATGCCATGACACTCCTCGTACAATGAGAAAAATATTGTGAGTGGGCGCACAGCTCGGGAGCTAGATAGCACCGATTGGAGACAAGAACGAAGTCGGAGAGTGCAATGCTAGTGATTAAATAGTTGTTGTAGAGACGTTAACACTGCTATTCTTTAACTTCATCAAAATGTATCGTGCTTTCTAATTCCATACTAACGTTTCCGCACAAAGCAAACTGGTTAAAAACCACTGAATAGCTGAAATTTTTAACCTCAATTCTAAAAGGAAAACTGCAAGGAACGTGGAAAATCCTGTCAATCCAAAGATCATATCCACGATGCTCAGCCTAACCATCAGTTACTACCTCCCGCGGAAAAATAAAAGATAGGCAAATGTTCTATGAAGGGTACAAACACAGAATCTGTATCATTGGGTCAATCGGAGTGAATTTAGCACGACTGGTGTAGGGTCGTTATTTGGTAAACGGCCAGAAATAAAACTATTCCAGATATGTTAATATACTTCGATGTCGGAAAGATTGAGGACCGACGTTGATGGTGAAGTAATTGTTTGATCAGTAAAAGTGTGGAATATGTATGTCATCAAACAGCCTCCCTAAAATGACGCAAGTATAGCGGACTAAACAGAGTTCCTATTCCCCTTATATGTGTTTTATCATTTGCCAGAATGTCGACTGACTTGCCTTTTGTCCAATTATCCAATATACTTCGGAAACTCATCTAACGAATGAAGTTGCTTACAGACTTCGCAACTAGAAGAGGCAATTATTACCTCCCTGTTCGTCAACTTTATAATCTGCTTACTTGCAGCAAGCGTATGGATAATTGGTGCGCAGTATTTAAAAAACTTCAATATCACAGTCATCTTTTGGGAAGTTAATTTTTTATGCAAGTTGAAAAAGAAAGCTTTCTATGTAAGTTGGCGGTTCAGAAGAGGTATTTCGGTCAAGATGTGGTCGAACACCGTATCTAAGCACTAACGTTATTTTAGTCTACGTATGATAAATGCTGTCATAGTAAAAAATTCTGTTAAGATATTTGTGTCCTAAACACAGTTTAACAAATATTTTTCGATAAAGCCAAACTCTCCGTAAACAGTCAACGAACGGAAACGCCCTCCTTTTAGACCGTGCATTAAACCCGGCACTTTACCTATATCTGATTGTCAGTATTTTAATCCACGTCTTTTTTATTTGGTTTTGACATTCAATATAGTGACCGTATATCTAGACTTTTTCACGCTTAGCACACTATCGCATTTGGAGCACCTTGTGACAAAGCAAGTAATGCTCAGAGATTCAGTTCAGTAACTCTGTACGATTATAAACTGATTATTAAGCGGTTATTTGTTAATTCCTTCTGAAAGCTTACTTTTTTTCGCGTTTATTCACCTGCGGTAGGCTAACTGTGTCGCACTGGTACAAAAAACCAGGCATATTTTACCTTCCATCAATGACAAGGCTCACCCGTGGACAGCAGAGAAATTAAGTTGGCAAATGAAGACTTAATCTAGTGGAGTATCACTCACATTATGCATCTATGCACTGTATCCACACCTTCCTCATTCCATTACGAAGAAGACTGCGTAGGCTGGATTTGGACATGTGCACCGTGAGAGACATAGCTAAGCAGTTCTTCTATCGCTCCACAGCGGAGCCGGTACTCTCTAACCATAAATTTCTGTCCCGTTTTAACTGCGGTCGGTGGCCCCTAGCTGTAAACTTTGCCTAGCGGTTAAGTTGCTGGACAAATTGGGTCAGATGAACCTTCAGATGTCTGACACCTATTCAGTCAGGAACCATGGGCGTATTCATATGCAGTTATGTGAGTGCTGCAAGCAAATTTCCTAAATTTGAAAATGTTTGATCATTGCTCCCATACCAGCAGGAATGCATTTAAGAAAACTTATAAATAATAATGAGCAAAATTAGGCGATTTAAGTATTTGAAAGAACTATAAGAAGAACTTAGTGTTTGTTAAGAAAAATAAAATGTTCTCGATAATTCCCAGTTTGTGGAGGCGTAAAAATTGCTATAATTACGAAAAAATAATTTGTTAAGTCGAAAACTTGAAGCAACCAATTTCGTTATACATAAAGAACTTGTCTTCAGTCAAAATATTTTGTGCATATGGTAAGTAGTCCTTACCATTTTATTGAATATTGCGCAATGAAGTCTTGCTTTATTTTGCTAAATTTACGTGTTTTTATTCATACGTTTATTTATTGTCCGTTTGTTCGACGTTTGCATCAACCCTTTAAATTAGGTAAAACATAACAGTATTTATGGAAAAAACGAGTTTTTGAATATTATTTCCAATGCAGGTGACCATGCTGGTCAAATTTGGAAGTGCTTAAAAAACAGAAGACCACATTTTCAAGCATGCAAAATGTCTGTTAGCTACCACGCAAATTGTTATTCCTAAGATTAATAAAAATTTTTCCACATTAGGTTTCCCCTCTTAAAAGTGCTTTTATTAAATATTTAGCAGACAAACTTTTGCGTATATTAACTTTTTAAGATATTCTCATAGTGAAATTGTAGACTTCCACAATTTCTTTAATTTATATGAAGAAAAAAAATTCAATTTGACAGGAGAGGAAAAAAACCTTGCTCTTTATAACGGCAAATTTTTCGCTCAAAGAGATTTATTCTACAATTTTAAAAAAAACGTAAAAATGCAAAATACAGGCCGTGTATATGAACATTTTTTTGGAATATTTATCATTGTTTTGTCTGTTTCGTTACTAAATAACGCTTAAGCGGAACCTATTGTTGACGAAAACTATATTTCTACATGACTTACATTAAATAAACCGTTCGTTTGGCTGTCTGCGCAGTTACATGGAGAAACTTTGTTTGCACGTTCGAAAAGCTGTGAAGCTAAAAAATGTTCTACCAAGAGCTTTTTTGTTACTATATTTTTGCAAACGACTTCACAACGTAGCTTAATATAATTTTTTAAACTTCTGTTGCTGTTTGTCTTTGAAAATAAATGCAATTCCTTCAACTTCGCTTCAGTTCCATTTGGTAAACTTCGCACAAAATTTTCCAGTAGTGGAAGGGATTATTATTCCACCTGTTTTTTTTACTAATTATGCAATTCTTCCACAGCACAATGACTATTATAAGAAAGTTTCATCCTGTCTTTCCTTATAGAATCTGGAATTCCTTTTATATAAAAACACTCATAATTTAGCAAAAGTGAGAGACTATTTTTCCAAATAACTTTAAATAAGAGGGCATTTTTCCAAAAAAAGCCCTTATTATTATAAAAATCCACTCAGTTTATCAAAATAGCATGTCCATATTTATGCTTCATTACCAGGTTAAATTTCAACCTGAATTTTGCTTGCAGGATTTGCAAAACAGTATATTTTCTTTAGGTATACAATTTTAAAAAGACGTAGTTTGCTACCAAACGAAAACAAGAAAGAATTTTTCTTGCATATTTTCCATAAAATGTAGTTGAATATTTAAAGACAACCAAAATCAATGAGGAAAATGCATGCTTCTTTAGTAGCCTTTTTAGTACATACTCCTTGTTAATGGTCAGAAGAAAGTTCGCTAAAACACCGACATCCTATATTGACTGAAATCACTGGAAAATAATCTTCACGATAATCGATATTATAATCGATATTAATGCCAATTAGTATAAGAATATCAACTTTTCAAATGTGTGAGCATGATTAACCAATTCTTAGCCGTACTGTATACTGCGGGTGGACAGAAATTAAGTTCTCAGCAAGAGGTTTATTGTTCTGAGTTTTTGAACTCGTACAGATGTCCATCTTCAGAGATGAGAACGAAACCAAAAAACTGGTAATTATAGTGGCCATAGGCCAATCAACTGTCAGAAATCATGAGGTCGTCGAGGGGTTAGAAACAGCAATCGAAAAAGTACGAGGGGGAGGAGGTCAATTCGCTGTCAGCGGGTTCGGGGGACGATTATAGCGGTTTTCGCTAATTAGTTGTCAGTGGAACTGGTGGTCATGAAAATCAATTAGTGTGCCGCCTTGCCACTCGTTAGAGGGTGCTGTTAACCCTGCCTCCTCTTCCAACCGGTTCGTTTTGCGGTCCTTTTTGCTTGTTATTATTTTGCTTGGTTTGGCTTCTTTTCGCCTATCTCCTACATAATGGCGCAAGCCTGTCTTGACCGCTGGCAGGTCCAGGTGCCTGTTGACCGAGTAAGCATCTGGGTGCCATGCATCGAGCGTCAGCCTTTTGACTTTTGAGGTTTCTCGGTCTACGATAGCCGCATCGTGAAGATCGAACTCGTGGCCAGTCTCTGCGATGTGTGCTTCCAGCTGCGAGTTTGTGTCTAGTCTCGGAGCCGCTTGTTTTTGCTCCTGAAGGCGGGTTTGCAATTTGCGGCCTGTTTTTCCAACATTATTACATTCTCCATCTTTGAAACGTATCTTGTAGACAATAGGAGGCAGTCTGTCTTTAGGTCGTATCATCTGGTGGCGTATTGTCGCATGAGGTTGATGGGCTGCGATAATTTGGGCCGAATATTATAAAGACCGGAGGCACTTTATTATTTCGCAACTGTCGTGATGAATTGACAAGACTGCAGTGGTTGCGGTTGACAACGTAATTTCCCTAAATTTACATAATTTTGATCATTACTACAATACCAGTGTGAATTTATTAAAGAAATTAAATCAATTAATTAAGAAAACTTGAAGCAACCACTTTCTATATAATAAAAGTGTATTTTTTAGTCAAAATATTCTGTAAACTCTGTTCTTAACGGTTACGTATTTATTGAATGTCATCGAAAAAAGCGTGCCATTAAATTTCTGGTTTTTACTTTCTTCACCTGTCAATGAATATTTTGCGCACTTGTTCGACGTTTACACCAAAACCTTTTAAACCTTTAAATAAGAGTTTTTACCGAAAGATAGAGTTTTCGGATATAAGTTCTTAGAATGATTACCCATGTTGCTTCTTTGTAGAAATGCCTCGAAACAGCAAACCACATTGTCAAGAGTAAATCATGTCAGTCGTATAACTCTGCAACTTCTATTCATAAGATACATAAAAAGCTTTTCATAAAAGGAAACCTCTTAGAAATTGCTTTGTTTAGATATTCGGTTGACAAACGTCTGTGAAAATTAAATTTCCTCAACGTAATGTCAAAATTAAATTTGAGAATTTTGTGAATTTCTTAAAATTTGCTGACGATAAGTTATTCAATTTGACTGGAAATAAAAGAACTTTCTAATTTTTTACACTGGTTTACCTTCCGCATGAGTAGATTAATTCCAATTTCAGATATATAATGGTGAATTAAAAAAACTGGCCATGAACATTGCCATTTAAGGAGTACATATTATTCTTACGTCTGCTCCATTTTTAAATAAAGAAAAAGGAGATTGTAGAGGCTACAAAAACTATTTTTTTCTTCGCGCTTTACATTTAATAAAGCATTATATGTGTTAAATCTACGAAAACCTATTAGACATTTGGTTTTTATTGAAGTAAATTGGAGGTTCATTGCGGTTTGTAACAAAAACTCTTCTGTTAGTGCATTATTTTACAAAGAAATTTCACCAAATAGCTAAACATAATTTATTCAACACATATGTTCAATGTTACTGCAAACAAATTTGGTTCCTTTACCTTGGCTTCACTTCAACCTGCAAAATTTAGTATAATCTTTTTTCAGTCTTGGAAGGAATATCTTCTGTACCTTTTTTTATTTATTCTGGAGATTCTTCTTAGTATTATCAACTTTAACGTGCGTTTTGGTTCGCCCTTTCGTTATAGCATAGCAAATTCCTTCTTAATGAGCCTACTCCCAATTTCCCTAAAACTTATTGTTATTTCTCTTAATAAACCTAACAAAATTTATGATTTAACTAAATAAATGGTTTTTGAAAAATTCAATTAACTGAATGAATCACAATAGGGTTTTCAAATATATGCCAAATTGTCCAGGCAAATTTTATAATAAGCGTTGCATGGTCTTCGGCGGCTACTGTACAATGACAAGGCTAAAACCCTTCTTGACGACAGAGTTTTACAGACCAGCCCAGAACTCGCAAGCTAAAGCACCATCCAACCAACTGACTAAACTTCTCAAAGAATACTGACAGAAAAATGTGATCACGATGAACGAGTTGCGCGAAATGAGAGTAACGGAAACCGCTCTGGCCAGATTCTATGGACTGCCAAAAATTCACAAACCGAATGTCCCACTTCGGTTAATTGTTGCCTTTGAAGGCAGCCTTACTTATAATTTGGCAAAGTGGATGTATAGAAAGTTGAAATTCCTCCAAGGCGACTAGACTACCTCAGTTCAATCAGCCTCTCAATTCCTTGAGGACCTTTGAGGTCGGACGATTCAGTCGGATGAAATCATGGTCTATTTCGATGTGACTTCCTTATTTACATCCATACCCTCAAATCTGGCGCACAAAGCTTTGCGCAAGAGACTTGAATAGGCATATGATGAGGCTCGATGCCCACTCAAAATTGAACAACTGATGAGATTATTCGAATTTTGCCAGAAAATGCACTTTGTTTTTGCTGGAGAAACGTACGAACATATCAAAGAAACTCCCATGAGCGCCCCAATCTCCGGCTTTTTTGCAAAAATGGTTCTACAGGAGCTAAAAAATACCCCCTTCGCCCAGCCTGAGTCTGTCTTCTGGTCCCGCTACGTCGACGACACCTTTTTCATCGTCAAGAGAAACACGCTGCTCATTGGAATATTTGCTGATATAAAATTCCTGCAGGAAGAAGAACAAGGATAGCAGCTGCCTTTCCTTGATGTCCTTATCAAGAAAACGCCTTACGGTGAAATTGAGACGGTCTACAGGAAGGTTACTAACACGACACAACTTCTTAATTTTAACAGCAACCATCCGGCTGCCCACAAACGAAGCTGTGTAAAAGCGCTCCTTAAACGGTTTCAAACCCCATGCAGTAGACCAGAAGCCAAGGCACACGAAGCCCGATACCTTCACGATCGGTTCATGCGAAATGGTCACCTTAAAGCCTTTTTAAGTCTCTGCCTACGCGTACGGCTGCGAAGGGCCCAAACGGAAGAACCTTCGAGGATAGGGCACGTTCTACCGCACATCAAGAATGTCTCAGAAGCGACTGAACGCATCGCTGCGGAACTGAAAGTTGGATTTGCACACCATCTCAAGACTACCATGCGCAGCCTGATAATGAAAATAAAAGACCCGCTGAACTTCAACGAAAAATTCGGGGTAGTGTATTGCATCCCATGCTCAAGCTCCCCTTTAACTACACAAGGCAAACTAGACGCATTCTGGGTTCGTGCATAAATGAACATAAGCGGGCTGTAAAGCTGCGTGACGAATTGTCGCAAGTGGTTGCCCACATTTATGAGATGGGCTCCGACTTTAATGTCGCAGCAACAAGGATAATTGTTTACGCTGCAAGCAAGACCGAACGCCAGCTAAATGAAGTCTTGGCAACGGATAACAACTCAGTGAACAGATGTATTCCGTTGGTGCCCGTATATACTGCTCTCCGCAGGAACACCCGCATGGCGGACACTGCTGATTACTGAACCTTCCCCCGTCTCCCTACCTCTCAAACTCCCCTCTCTTTGTCCGTATGACGTTTGAATAGCTCCTACAACTGTTGCTTATTTTTGTGAAAGCTATCATCCCTAACGGTGGACTTTCCCTCTCTCCCCCGCTCCCTCTCTCCCTTCTTCCTACCTCTTACCCCCCTCCCTATGACGTTTGATTGGCTCCTACTTTTCTTGGTCGCTTTTATCTCTGACGATGGACTCCCGAAAAAGCCTGAAAGTTCAGAATTTATAAACAACTTGATCAGGTGCTCCACCCTACTTCTTGCTTAAGCAAATAGCTGTATTATTTTTCCTAGTTATCACTGCTAGCATTAGTTCTGTAGTCGGTCAACTTAACAATATTATTTGCCCTACAAATAACTGACAGGCTTGTTGCACGTAATTTGTTGGGGGATAGCAAAGCATTCTGTTTTGCTCACGTTGAAACATCTCACTATTTAAATATCGATACAGGTGTAAGCTATCTTATTACATACCAAAGCTATGGCTGCTGCTTTAGTACTTTGGTAGCGTTACATAGACTCAGAAAAAACTGAAATTGGATAAAACAGCAAGTATATTTTCTTATTATGGTTTTATTTCATGCTGTATCCTATAGGACAAACTCGGACCACTCTAGCAATCATATTCCACTGGAAGATGCGAAAGCATTGTTCTTATAATGGCATTATTGTTGACAAATTGTTTAATTGGCAGCAGGCAAATTCATAGTTTTACTCATTCGTGTTGGAAAACATTTTCAGTGACAAAAATGTTCCACTACCTGCAGTATTTCCATTTGTTCACATTCAATGCACTAAAATTTTGAATTCTGCCGACCGTTCCTAAGGCCAACTTATTGGCCACTTGTTGTTACCAAATTCTCTTGTCGGCAGATCAAACGATAAGGCTATCTAAAAGAATCCGGCGATCTCATAATTAGCTTTCCAATTCCGTAGTATGCTTCGTGCGTATTTTACTCATTTAAAAGTACTAGTGCAGAACGAACTTTCAGCTTTCTTCTGTAGCGAGATTATCCGAGACTCAGAAAATCCAGAATGGTTGTACGTGGGGTAAGTCTCTTTTGAATTAAGCTAAACATGCTCAGAAGGAAGAGTAATTCGAATCACTGTCGGTCTGACCAAGTAAACGTTAGTGTGAAGGTAAAACAGAAACCGTTTCTAAAAGAAATAATTTACGATTTTCTTGAGGAACAGGTTTAACTAATATAGCTCATTCAACTTTAGAAAGGAGTAAATTGTCAGGATAATTTGTAAATATTGAGCAACAACGGCTTCATGTAAAAAAATGAATTAAACTCTTAAATACTGAAATTTTTTGCGTATTACATGCAGCGTATTCGATGCCGAATTTCACTTGTATTTTCTTCCAAAACATTTCAGAGAAAATTTTGATTTTTTGTTAACTGCGTTTGCTCAAAATATTTTCTGATTCAAAATTTTAAAAAATTCTACATAATTCAAAGCAAAATATGGTGCAAATGTATGAAACAAAACTAAATCATGCTAAAAATATGAAGTATTCATAGTCCACATCAGTCACAGCACTTCAGAATTGCATTTAAGTACAGAATTCTGTATATACACATATAGGAAAGGGCAATTATTTTCCACAGTAATTAAAATGAAATTATAACTATATTTTGAAACGTTCAAAGGAAAGTTGCTTTTATTTTTTGAAAGTGTGGACGCCTTAAATAAAATCAGAATGTTCGTGGGAACGTAAGGTTAAAGCTAAACACCACGAATAAAAGAGAAATTTTCACACTTTTTGGGAATTAATGCTGATCTGAACGCCAATTTCTGTCAACCCGCGAAGAAATCCCTAGCTTTAAGTCATTCCATAAAAACGAAATACGTCATCCGCGAGAGATCGAAGGCAATAACAATGATGCAATAATTACGATAATTGAACCTCTCCGAGATCATTGGAAATGGCTATAATGAAACTAAATTGAAAGTTAAGCACAAACTTATAAAGCTGGCGTGCGCTTATGCTTGTTGCAACAGGAGTGACTTTTTACGAAAGGTTATGAATTTCAATGACTGTTTTATGCGTTTACAAATGCATTCTCATTCTCCATTCTTAAATGCAAACAGCCCGAAAGCAGCAATTTGCAGTCATAGACCTGATGCTCTTTGAGAACCAGATATTTTCGTGAAAACTTGCGCAATTTACGCAACTGACAAAACTTGAGCGATCTTAGACAAACTGACCGTTTACTCGGCCTTCGTTGCGAATACGTTTTTTTATCAGGGCTTATTTACATCAGTTCCCATAGGTCAATTTGTGGGTATCCTCTTACTATTTGTCACGTAAGTTACTCCGAGAATTATTTCAGCTTCAGTACTTTGTTCCACTTAACGCTAAATTCCTAGAACCATTGCCCAATAGAAATGCAGGCAACCAAGTGAGAGATATTGACTTATGTGCTTCTTCCACTTCATTTAAATGTTGGCTTACTCGGTGTAGATAATAAAAATAAATTGAGCGAGAGGGTGCAATAAACAAAATGTAGACAAATGCACAGTATGGACATACCTGACTGTTTGGTATCATGGCCATCAGTGTGTGCTATCCGATTGAGACTAGACTAAATACGAATATTTCATGTAGGTATTTAATAAAAGACAATTCAGATGTTCCTTCTTCCCTTTACTTTGTTTTATGGTTCTTAAGTGTCGGTTTCCTTCCCTCAGCCAGATAGATATTCATCTATCTGGTTGTTTCCCATAAGTGGCAATAGGCTTTTCCTGATATATACTTAGCATTCTTGACTATTTTAATGTTTCTGGTTGCACGATTAAGTTTAAGACGATGGTTTTCAGCGTTTTAATTAAACGCAGCATTCAGTAGTATTCCGTTGTAAAATTCGGTACTCGCAATCAGAAAAGTATTTGACTAGTGAAATAGCAAAAAAGATTATGACTGTTTGGTTGATTATGTGACCATGACCCCTTGGACCAAACGTTATATCGAAAAAATATGTATATTACTAAAAAGTATTGATCAACAGCTTTTGTTTTTTACATCATGCAAGACACATTTAATACACAAAGGTCCTTTCTAGTTTGTTCTAAATCAACCCCATCACGTTTGAACCTACGATCCCTTATATCCCAATATTCATATGTTGCCAAACAGAAGGCACCGATAAATAAGAGTTTAAAAAGCTAACAGTTTGGCCTTTGCTTGGTCGGCAAACACGGTGCGCATATTTTGTAATGAAGCCAGATTAAAATTCTTTCGAATTGGAAGTGGAAACATAAATTCGATTTTTAACTTAAAAACACAGTAATCAAAAACGGGCAATTTTTGGTCCAAGCTGCGACTGCAAGGGTTAGCGTTGCCATCTTGATAGCAAGTTGCTGTTTTCTGATAAGCGCACTTGTTAGGTAAAACTGGATTTGTTAAGAATGAATTTTAATGTAAAATCGCATTGATTTATGCGTTTCTTCATTGGACATACGACTAAAGATTCAGCATTTTGCTTTTTTCCTCCCTGAATTAGGTCAGTTGTTCGGTGAGTGCAAGCAGGTCTATCACTACGGCCTACAACATTACTTCCGCAGTTACTACAACATTATGGACTGGGCTTCTGTTTCGCTCTATCTTGGCGCCTTTACTTTGCGCATCCTGGTCGACATTAAGGTCTTTGCTACGGAGATGGTGTTTCGCCCTCGCCTTGTCTACGCCCAGTCGCTGCTGCAAAATGCCAGTGACCTCCTCACTGACTTCGATGCCTCCTCCCACGAACTAACTCAGGGCCTACACCAGCAAACACATTACATTGGTTACCGCAACGCCTTGCTCAGAGAAGATTCGGCCTACTGGTTAAGGGGCTGTGAGTATTTTGCATTCTTATCTGATTTACATTTGCAAAGAAAGTAACCATTGTTTGTCTGGTTGGTATATGTTTACTTTACGGTCCACTACAGCTTGCATAAATAACCGAATATTTACGTGCGTGCCTATTAACGTGTGCCTAATTGGACACAATCTTCGACTTTATAAGAACTCTTCATCATATCTATATAATCTCTAAATTCCTCATGCAAAAACTATTAAGAGGTGATATAAAGTTAATATGGAGTCAACGATTACGTGCATTTCGGCACTACTGGCCTCTTTCGTTCCAATTGGTTGTTTTTTCATGTGAATTATCGCACGTAACTATTTCGTTATTGAATAATTACTCATATTATCCCTTATTTTTTACGCTTTACATTCGTAGTTATTTTTATATCTCCTGATATTCCCCACCTATGTAACCCTTATTGCCACATGCCCCCTTTTGAATACGGATGAGGTTTTCGCGCGCTGTTGTGAAGCCCAAATTTAACTTCTGCTATCAGATGATTGCCGTGACGAATTGATAGTCTTCATCAAATTGTTCGGCTGCGTCAATAAAAGGCAGGCCTAGACAAACACTTCAGTTTGCTTTTCGAACAAGGAGGGACGGCAGTTAACATGGTTCCGAATAAGAGGGTAGAGACAAGTTTTGCATAAATAGCTATGACGTGAACTTTCGCCTAATTAAAACTTGTAACGTTTCATGCTTCTATATTCTTCAACAATTTCACTTCTTGTGCCATATCGTTATGGGTGACTTTAGTGCATAAAGGTCATTACAATGCCTGAGGAAATAAGGTTAATGGATTGATCAAAAATCCTGACAAACAATAAGAAAAAGACAGAATTTTTAACGTTCAGTTTCCTGAGATACTCCAACCTCTGAGGTAACAGTTTCATATTTTTGGATTGCAGAAGAAAGAAAGATGGAACAGGATGGCAGTGATCACATGAACGTTTATAATTAAAACAAAATTATAGTAAATGTATCCCGAGGTCACCTACTTTAAGAAGTTGAAGAGTTCTTATTTCCCTGGTCTCTTTAGCCGATCATGAGAGTCGTCCTCACGAAAAAAAATCATAAATTGCCAACAGCTACATATAGCTGATGTGGACATGCGTGTGGTAGAAATAGTGGTCCTTGAACCCCTAAACTTGTTCAGATATATTGCAAAACGTATTTTGAACCATATCCGAAAGTCTTCCTTCGATATGGCTATGCTTTATTCACCATCGTTTGTGTTTGCCTAATCACAGTTCCATATGCTGACTGGGCTTTAAAAAAGTTGGGAAATGGTTCAATATGAAACCACCGTAGATGCTAAACTGATAATTTTTGCCCTGGTTTTGGTAAACCTGGAGTGTTTGTGTATGCAAAAGGGAATAAGTCGTGCTGTATGGGGCATGTACGGGTTTATCGTCTCTTTCGCTCACTATGCCAACTTCGCTTCAGACACCTGTCTGCCTAGGACAGTGGCCTGATACTGTAGGTGGGCGAGAGAGTAACGTAGATGACTCAACACACTTTCCGCAAAATCTGACGCGATTCAAGCTATCAGGATGCGCTAAAAGTCGGATCTTGGAAGGTTGCTAACTAACGAGATAGCTTGGACCACGTGGTAAGCCCAGGGTGCGTTCGTTGGGAGTTGCTTACCGGTGGTCTGAGAGTCAAGCTGTAATGACTGTTTCTTAACTTGACCTTTGTGCTAATTTCACTTAGGAGCGATCCGAGCCGTTCCCCAGTTTTCAGTGGTTATCTTAGTTGTGTTGATAAAGGGGGCGTGAGCTTGCGCCTTCGTCCATCCCCGCTTTCTGTTTTGACTTCGGATCCAGGTTGAAAGAGGAATGGAGAATAAGGAAGATACATCGCACATTTACTCCCTCTTATAATTCAGCGCAATTCCCAGTAATTGATCGACGATATTGTGCAGCACATGGCGGACCTCGTAGAAAACAATTCGCAAACTTTCGAACTTGTTTCTTTATTAAGCTTTTATAAGCTTATAAGGCACCACAGAAATAAATTCTGACATTAACATTGCATATAACGCCCCAGTGTATTCATTTTTGTAAGTCCACGTCGCAACGGAAGTACAGAAACACCAGTATATAGGTTAGTATTCAACGCCTTAAATGGGCTATCAATATGCGAATTATTATATTCGGGCGGAAGGTTGACGTCAATTAAATTGTGATTTCTTATAAATCAGCCATGTGACAGAATATAGTTATTGTTATCATATAATAGTAAGAGATGTTAAGCACCATTATGATAGTACCAGGAATGTCATTTCAGGTTACGCAAACGTATTCCTCCTACTTGATTACAGAGGTTGCATTCTTTGTAAGTTTTACTTTTCTTAAAAACTATAGCAACATATAAGTCTTCCGTTCTCAGTGCGTTTATATTAAGAACCATAGTTCTGAATTTAAAAGTCCTAATTGCAGGTAACCAAAGACAGGCACAATAACAGCATCAGTGTCTTCGAATGAGAGTCCTTAATTGAAATCGCTACGCTCTCGCTAAATTCGAAGAATATGTATAAATAAGACTTTAGGTAAACTACAACCCTGCGTCCGGGAGATGAAGTGTTAAGTATAGGTACTTTTTAATATACTTGTAGGAACTCAACAGCAATAATAGCTTTTTAATATAAGTAAAAACTTTGCTTTTCCTAACAGAACTGGCACTTCCATTTTTGCCGGATTTTAAGCTTTTACTAGAAAATATGTCGTATTTTCTTACAATTCACTTGACAGAGGATTAATATGTACATTTATTCATGCCTTTATCAAATTATTATGTCTTTAGTTTAACTTGTTTCCATAAAATAATTTAACAGAAATGTGTCCACAACAGGACCGAGAATATGGTTATTTTGATAACTAGCACTACCTGAAAGGCTGATTTAAATAACTTCGGCGGGCGAGCAGCTGAAAGAGCTCCAAAGGTTAAAAAAATATAACTACTTACAATAATGTGAGTTGCGTCTGCTTCGAAATTCCGCCAATGTGTGATCGTTGTTCCATTTGCCAAGACAATTTTTAGCCCAATGTTCTCGAAACCGCAAATTTAAGGTGCCTAAAGTTTCAGAGCTTATTAGATTATGTGCTCCATATAGCGCACAGTGTATGAATATATTCTTAATTACAACCTTTATTACTTCAGACGAAATAAAGGGAATAACTTTTAACATTAAAACATTTTTGCTGCAGTCAGCAAATACTAAAAGACCATGAATAGACAGGCTTCATTGAGCGTAATCTGTCTAAGCATTCTCTACTTACACTTATAGCAACCATGTTTTACCCAATAATTCTTTTTGATTGCATTCATTTACTGGCTTGCTTCAAAAGAATAAACAACGCAATTTTGAGCAAGCATTTTCAAATATGTTAATTTTTCAGTACCGGTTACTGACCAGTTAGAACTCTAGTCTTCAGAAACATACTCTGGACGTCTTTTGGAATCAATAAAACAGCAAAAAGTTGTGCAATACCTGCACAACTACAGAAAACAACTATTACGCTAACAGGACAGCTCTCTATCTCACTTTAAAACCTTTTCCAAGCTTGTCGCTTGCCTTTTCTGGCTCTCATTTGATGCGAAAAAAGGAATGGGCTTAGGTGTTAAAAAGAAAGTTTAGGCACAGAAGCCGCAAAGACAAGGAAGAACCCAGCAACTAAACACCCATGTCATCCTCCCTTTGCCCACTCCTTCTTTCACAATGTTTTCGCTAACCACCATCACATTTGCGCATTCAACCTATTCAAATTCGGTCCCGTGGATTGCTGCAATACTGCAATTTACGCCTTGTTGCTTAAACTTTTTCGTCTGAAGGAGGATGCCATAGTTTGTTCTTTGATTCTGCGCAGGATCAGTGTGGCGATTGCTACGCGCAACATGCCTAAGTTTCTAAAACTATGACCATTACTCGCACACCGGCGTGACTGCATTAACGAAAACAACAAAATAATAATGAACAGAATTAGGCATGTTGATGTAAGGAGTTCTAAGTGTTAGCTAAGAAAAACAAAATTTTCCGGCGATGTTAAAATATCTGTATATGAGAACAATGACGTTTTATCTTTTCGTAAGTTGAAAACAGAACGTAACCGATTTCTTTATATCAAAAGAAATTTCCCTTGGTCAAATCATTTTATAAAAGTTGATATCAAAATGATATTGCAATCCTTTAAAAATCGTTTTAACTGACCTGACGATGAACTATTCAATGTGACTGGAAAAAGGAAAACGTACCTTTATATAATTGGTTATTTTTCCCCACAGTGGATCACTTCAAGTATCAGTTATAAGCTTGCAAATGCAAAAAGAGTGGCCATATATGTGACCGTTTCTTGAAATAAATTTTTTTTCTGTCTGTTCTGTTTCTGAATAACGCGTAAGTGGAAGGGTAAGTTAAAAAAGTATATTTCTACATGACTTACATGAAATGTGGCCTGCTTACATTACCTTCGAGGCAAAACATATGGACACTTTGCTCATTCGCTTATAGTTACCGATACAATAAAGCACATTCTGTCATATGAACAGTGATTAGTGCTTTTTGTGACGCAAAATTTTACAGGCAACCTAAATGTCACGTTTAAAACATTAGTAGTATCTTGCTTTCGAGAACGAATGTGATTGCTTAAAACTGAACTCACTTCCATTTGAACGATTTCAGACACCATTTCCCGTATCTGGAAGGGAAACGTTTTACACTTTATTTTACTTATTTTAAAGTTCTTTCATAGCACAATGCACATTCATCAAGATTTTGGTTCTGTAATACTTAATAGTACAGGGGATTCCTTCGATACGAGACTGCTCTAAATTTCACCAAAGTTAATACCTATTTCTCTTAATAAACTTAAATATTGATTTTCCTAGCTTAAAGGCATTCACAGGATTACATTTACTCAGTCGATCAAAATAACTTGACCAAATATATGCTTAACTGACAAGTTAAATTTCGCCATGAAAGTTGCGTGCAGAATTAGCCATCCTTAATGTCAACAAAACATGAATCTGGGTTATTATCGTGAACCTACCAAGAAAGCGAATAGCACAAAAATTTCAAGGCATACTTGAAAACCAAAACACAAACATTCCGGATTACGTGCTTAGTATTTCTGATTGCAAAGAAATTTCGGGCAAGGATCATTTGAGTTCTTGAGAATAAATTATTTTCGCATAACATTCCTTTGCCCACAATTGGCCTAGAGAATCAAGACAGCTTAAATAGCGAACATGCGTGTCCCACGAAGCAACTGAGAAGATTCGATCGCTGGAACAATATGTTTATTCGCCTGACATTTCAACATCCGTCGCGGATCCACCATCAGAGACATGAATAGAGAGCAGTAGCAGAAAAGGGTAGTGCATGCAAAGACGTTTGCAGTATCTATAGGTCACAGTCATTACTGCAAAGATAAAGTGACAATTAACGTTAATTGCCTTCTCGCGCGTGGGTGGTTTGTTGGACGAGACGCGGGCTCTGACCTGTTGAACTTTAATCACGGGCGGTGGGCTCGGGTTTGATGATTGTTTGGCCATCTGGCTCTCCGGTGTTAACGTAATATGAGGTCGTGGCCTGCCCGTTCCTCAAGTGACGACTTGCTTTGGCCAAATAAAATCTAAGCATTGAATATGGATTTGGCGTATCGTTGCACTTGTTAATGAATTGGGGCCCGTGAACCATGACTCAAGTAGATGTCGGCTAACCCGATTTTCACCTCTTGCGAGAATTTCTGCCTCATCAAATTAGTGACCGGGTCTCAACGAATAAGTCGCAACTTGACAATTGGCATCATTTCGTGGCATTGCTGCCACGTGTTCGTCAATTTTCGTCTTGAGAAGTCTGCCAGGTTCTCCGACATAGATGCTTTGACCGCAGCTGCACCAGATCCTGTAGACGACCCCAGATGTTTCTTGCCATGGCAATGGGCCTTTCGGCTACAGTAGCTGATTTCTAATGGTTGCCTCCGGCCTGTGTGTGACTCTAACTCTAAGTGGTGCGAGAAAGCAGCCGACGGCTTCCGATACACTTTTTACATACGGGATCGAACGCCAAATCTTGGGGTCGGTGCTCTTTTGTTGGCGATTTCGTTTAACTGACCTGTAACTTCAATATTGTTTGAGCCACACTATATAGTTCACTCAGGGCTTTTCGAACTTTATATTGCTTTATCCTCCGAGTTCATAGGCTGCATACTGGCTTTTATCCACGCATACTTCAGACACCAAAATACACATACAAGAATGGACAACTTTTTCAGTGTTCCAAAAATAGCAAAAATCTTTGAATTTATAGTCCACTGTTAGGTACATCTCGACATGATCAGAAACTACTTCATTTATTTTGGTAGGTTACCTTCCGATTAAGAAAAAATTCTATTTATATGTGCGAACTGTGCCAGTAACAACAGGGCTGGTTATTTACTGAGTGCATCTTTACAGAATATATAAACAAGGAAGCATCCGATCGTATTTTTCAAAAGAGATGCAGATGTTGCACCGTAACAGCAGCCATTGTGTGCATCACTGCATCATTTTCACTTTCTCAATTGCAGGTGTGCTTAAAGGAGTTATGAAATTTGTAATTTTTTACCTCTTGAAGTGCACACTTAAACCATTCTGTATTCAGTTATTTACGAAGTTATTAGTAGCCATTACGCGACGACTTCTTAAATATTTAAAGAGAACTCTTTGGTGAATTAACTATTAAGGGTAAATTAAGTTTAGGTAAAGTACACAAATTTGAGTTTAGTTAAATAATGAAATGGAGCGAAGTGGGCAAACTGCATGCGTAAATGAAAATTCTGAGAATTTTAAGCGCAGAAAATTAGTAAACTGTCTTTGGAAATAAGTACTAGGGAAGGCACAAACGTACAGGATAAGATTATTTCAAAATTTGATGCTACGTTTAGATTTTATATAGTAAGATTTATAGACGTATGATTCCCTTAATAAAATCAGTAAGTAACTATAAAAATAGCTGTTCAACGTTTAACCATTTCTGTCTGGTTTAAAGACGGCAAGTGCATTTAAAATCATAACGTACACAGATTTCTTTCGCAAATGCTTCACGTTTGCCATGGCTGAACGTCGGTACACTAAATGCTCCTGCAACTCTTCACTCGCTCAAGACTATAAAATATGATAAATTGCTGAAAGTGAATCAGTGCTTTATATGTTCCTTCTCAATACCAACTGACTATTGGTACAAAAGGTGAAGTTCGTTGATCGCTGAAACGGCTAATAACGTTTCTGCTGATAAAGTTTTTACCGAAAACGTTTGAAGTAGGCTATTTAGATTTAGCATCTTCTCATCATTTTTATCTAAAACATGCTTGCTCATATGTTACTGTTTCAGGTGTGAGGAATGTCAGCCAGCTAAGGGAGACTCATAACAGATCGCAAACACTGTGTAAACAGATAGAGACTCATACTTGAGTATTCGGTGCTAATTGCAGATAAGAATATCCCACTTTGCGGAACGGTAAACTTGTACAGGATAAGCAACAGAGTACACAACAGGTATTGTCAAGCATCCCCGAAAAGCCGTCCCCATGCAACTAAGTCTATGGCTGGTCAGGTAACATAAGTCTAACCCCAGACCAGAAGACATTGCTGCCCCCGACCACGACGCTTTCGGACCAGGAAACCACTAAGATGGTATTTTTTACTCATAGTATCAGCAGATAAAATCCGCAAGAAGGTCTACAATTTCAGTCGAATATTACGTTAAGTTGCCTTTAAACGATGTGCGTATGTGTGTTCAAGAATAGTGTAATAATCTGAATAACACTTTATAAGAAAGTGTGCAGATATATAAATATCGTTTTGAAATTATGAAAGGCCTCAAACAAAGTGAATATACGGCTTTTGTTTTAGGATTTGATCAAACACAAATCTTACTTTACGCCAAAATATTTGTTATTCAAACAAAAATTTCAAGGGGAACGTAAGCTATTAAGTTAACTTGAGGGAAAGGAACAGTTCGAAGTTTTACAAACTACAGAAATCCTGAGTCCTGAGTCCAGCGCCCGGAACATAGGATCCATCAGAATGGTATAGATTGCATGAAGTTAAAATCCTTATCACAGAAACTGGCGAACTCATCTGGCAAATGCATGCCGTTTGTTCGTGATGGCACGCCGTTGCGCTCCCGTATTGTCAGTGTGTTCACTTGCCTCACATGCGAGGCAACGTGGGAGGCCACAGGTTTGAGGTGGCAAAGTGAAAGGTTTGCAACATTTTCGTAACACACGCTTTACCAGGAATAGAGTAACACACGTTGCCTGCGGTAGATGGACGACGACCTACGTGGGAGAGTTGCAAGTGACTGTTGTCCGTTGGCGTTCAAGCGATCAGTGGTTATCTTCTTTTATTCTCGATTAGACATTTTTAAATTAAGACGAAAAATTCTTCACTGGGAACATCGGATGAACATTTTATGCAGACTTAGTCCTCTTGATTAGCCGCAAGACATCTGGGAAAGTCTGGGTTTTCTTTTTGAAGCGGGCGTTTGGCAATTTGTTGAATTATTTGTAACTACAGGAAAGATCCACACGATGCACTGACACTAGTAACTTTTAATTGAAATCGATCGATGCACTTTAAAGTGGAAAAGCTCACACAAGTAAGAATGCCAGAATAGAGGACGGAAATGACCTAAGTGGAAGAAAAGCAAGCTTACTGTATTTCTTAGTGGTGAATCCTTTAAAGTACAAGTGAGATATTATTTAATGATTCATAGATACTACAGAAATAAGCGCATTAAGGAGCGAGAAATCGGACAGAACCTATCTACTTTCAATGTTTACACAATGAGCTGTGACAATTCTCATATACGCATCTTAGGTAATAATTAAGTTTTTGCGACTTTTTCTTGTGCATCTGGCGCAGTAACTTGGCTGTTATTTCCTATAACATGAGACCGTTGGCTTGAGACAATTTGATTCCAAATCTGCTTCCCTGATTTATTTAAAGACGTCAGGGGAAGCCCAGGTTTATCATATTTTGGCGAACGGGGAGTTTGGTGACTTGTCGAATGTAACTGAAATTTGGAAAAAAAACCTATACAATTATCTGAGCACATTAATTATCAATTAAAATATATCCATGCGTTTTGAAGTGGAAAAGCTTGCTCAGGTAAATTTGCAAGACACTGAAATGAACAGACGGTTAGACACTTAATAAATATATAGTAGCGAGATCGCATGTTATTCAGCATAAAGTATCAAAGAAAGAATATTTTTAGTCTAACTTTCGTCTGCACGGTCTTTTATTTTACACAAAACTATGGTCTTTATTATCTAAAATAAGTGCTCTGTAAAATAATCGTTCGAACGTTAAAGGTAACTGTGGCTTTTAAAAATGTCCTAGTTGAAGGTATTAATGGCATTACCTACTAATTGTTTTTCGTATTTTGAGCTGTAACTGTTTTTACATGCCATATTAAAGTGTAGAAAATATAAATTATGCGTTTTCTGCAGAGTAAATCCACATAATTATATATGGCCATACGAAGCAATGCCATGAGTATCATAGAATACTGCACTAGATCTGGCTCATGTTTAATAATTTGAAACCAACTATAAAAATTGGAAGAAACAACAAGGGTTCCAAAATATATACTAACAGAATCGAAAGTGTCCTCTACCTTAGTTTTATTTGTTACGCCTGAAGGAAATACATGTTTTCTTATTCAGTGTTCTGCCAAATCTGATTTTATTCAGATGCGTAAGTTTCGAAAACGATTTTACTTAAGCAACTGTGTGTGTTTCGTGATGTTCAAAGTACCCAAGCAACCGGTTGAATGGTTATTTGCAAAACAACGCACGCATGCACATAAAATAACTTTTAAACCGTGCTTCTTATAATTGCTCTGACAAGTTTGCCTATTCCACACGAATCAGTATGGAACAATTCTGACCAATCAAAGGCACGTTTCAAGGACGTCAGCGCGTGCTGTGGTTCCTCCAGCACGATGGTGAGCCCAATTTTCAAGCAAACAATTAGCAACTACAGAACGCAACGTATTAAGCTATAGTTACATTTAGGCTGCCACTAAGCACTAATCTCAAGGACTGATACTGTGCGCGCGTCAGTAATACCTTCTGTTTGCCGAAAACGGACCGGTTGAGATCCCAACAGACATAATACGCCAATGGTCTAGCTCGCAGTCTGGAGAACTGCGTGGTTAACTTCAAACCTGATTTATTTGCAATAAATTTAAATCCAAATTGCGTGGATTTTTGACTGGAGTCGACGTGAACACTTTGCTGATTGATAATCGGATTTTTTTTCAAATTCAGTTAATGAAACAAGTTCGCAATTACAAACTATTACTTTTTCTACAACACTCCTGAATACATTGTTTGATTCTTGGTCCTTGAGGTCTTCACTGATGGGACTTACTTTGAATATTAAACGCAGGAAAAAAACACCCGCGTGTTGGCCAAATGTTTAGCATAAATTGCTTTTTTCAAGAAAGCATACTAGAAGTTACCTCAACGAAAGTACACATGGAAATATCATGAAATTGCATAGCATAACCTAGCATAGGACAAGAAGACTTAAAAATACTGGATTGCACTATGACTTAAAGCATGCCCTACAATGGATGAACCAATTAAAACTGGATCAGTCTCTTAAGTCTGGTCTATTAAGCTGGGGTTACTGTAAATTTGAATTGATTTTATGCTGACTTAGCTTAACTGCTATGGGTTGTAAATTTATGCCTCATCAGGAATGGGCACAAATGAACGGAACTAGACTTGTCATATGTCCTTCTGGCTGGGATGATGTTTGCAAAACAGTACATTCCTGCTGGTTATTCTTAGGATTTTACTGATCGTATCCTTAATGCGCTTACACTCTAAACATTAAAGTGGTAATACCCTATGCGTGTACACTATACATCAGAATTCGTGCAACATGCCAACAATTGCGAAAGATTGATTCGATAATTGGCATTGAGTAAGTTTGTAGTACTAATAAACATGAAGCCTAGTCTCAAGTTTTTTAAGTCACGATAGGAGGCTGGCAATTTAACGAGCGTTTTTCTGACCGTTAACAAAACGTGCGTACTGTCAATAGTGGTTACTTAAGTAGTATGCGTTTTACCATTCATTCTGACTGCCCTTATAAATTTAATTATATTTTCTGGAAAATGTATAGGAAAAAATATTTCTTAACTCGTTTGGTAGGAAATAACGCCTTTGTTGAATTTCATACTTTCAAAAACGGTATCTTTTGGTTTCAGAAAAATTTAACTATTGAGGTTTTTATATCTGTGAGGTAACCATTCATATAAAATGTATGCATCTAGTCATCAATTTTGTCCTAAATGTTTACGCCATTATAGATATCAATGACAAATGTTATGTGAGCTATGCGATTTCTTCCTCAAACCATAGGCAAGAACGTACTTTTCTTTTAATAAGACATACACAGCGCGCACTCCTTTAACCTTGAATGCGGGTGCAGTTATCAGTAGGTTTAAAAATTATTCAACAATTCGAAAACATTTTTAAAACCCAAAGACATTTTTTTTCAAATATAAAATTTAAACACGAAGTTATTTACTATTAGAAGAATTTATTTTTTTCCATTTAGCATATCAGAAATTATCAGGGTAGTCAAAATCAAAAACAAAAGGGCATACTTTTTAATCAGGCATTTTTCATAGTGTCTTCTTTTTGTTATCGGCTGGAAAGACGCTTATTTGAAATCCGGTATCTTATCGTGTCTAAACTGACTTGAGAGTAGGCCACACGTCATAAGTATAATAACTTTACTCAATGCTAATTAATGAGTGATTATCAATCTTTCGCAAATGTCAGCATTTTACACGAATTATAAGCCGTTCTTTAGGAGGCCTTAATAATTTAAGTTGCACCACCAATAGCGGTGCAGGCATTTGCACAGAGGGCTTAACAGCTGGTTCGTAATATCTCAGTCAGGGGATATATGCCAAGGACTTTTGACGACTTCATTTTGCGGCCAGGACTTCCAGGCAGTGATTATAAATAGGAAAGTGGTAAAGCAAACTAAATCTCGAATAGAGAGTAAACAGGATAAGGAACATGGAGCAAAGTTCGTAAAAATGTCTCACTAGGAAAACATTAAAAGCAACTACATCCCATCCTGTAAAAAACGGAAAATGAAACCACCTAGAGGCGGAAATATGCTCCATTACAAGAGAAACTGACTGCCGCTTTCACAAAAGTCAACATAGTAGAATTGGAAAAATGCTTAGTTGACAGCAGACATCCTGGCTAAGTATATTACACGTCGAGGCAGTATGCATGCCACGTCTAATCTCAGGAGCACAGCTAGCAATCGCCGCTTGCATCCTTCGTGTTTCCGATCAAAACCAAGAAAGTGTCGACCTGGAGGAAAAAATTGGCAACATGGGGTGTTAATTAACCCTCCTTTTATGCAATTTGCGTTAGTGAAATGCTAATTGCCCAAAAAAGCGAAAAACTCAAATTGCAAACCCTGAGGTTTCTTCGCCGAAGATAAAATATTTCAAAATGTATTAGTTCCAGCGCATCTAGCATCAGTACTTGCAAAGGAAAGGAAATTTAACATCCCTTTTGTGTTTCGCTCATGCTTGCTAAGTAGGCAGTGGACGAGGAATTGTGTATTGTTTCTTTGAATAATAGGAAATCTTGCGAAGAGAAGTATAGATAAAAAATCAATACAAAAAGCAAAGACTACTTACATCTGCTAATCGCCCCTCGTCGTTTTAGACGGACTCAAAACTTTACTAACTCCCATGTGAGCTTTTATACAAACGGAACATCGGCGAAAATTTTGGGCTTTGACTATCCCTGAGCGTACAACTATTTAATGATAACAGTATTCGAAAGTGAATGAATTCGCTTATTTATGAGACAAAAAAGAAGCTGGGTTTGAAATTATAAGTAATTTATAGGAATACGTTTCGGCATTACGAATTCCCAGTTCGCTACTAACAGACCATGAATTTTGTTTGGAGGAAAGTGGAAAAGTTGAAGAAGGAAACTCAACTAGAAAACGCGGTTTAGTCTATTTGCAAGATAAAAAGTCCAACTTCATACAAATTGATTTTATCATTGACCTTGGGACCGGTTTAAGCACACACCCAATGCAATGAACAACAACCACTACAGTTGATGATGAATCCGGGACGGATCTCGAAACGTCAGGCGAATAAAAGTATTGTCGCAGTGATCGAGTCGTATATTTTTCAAACACTGCAGTGTGCGCAAAAGTATCCCCTGATGGATAGGCCCTATTAGGTTCTCAATGAAACAAAACAAAATAAAGAAGGATATACCATTACTGTCTGTTGAGGAAGAGAGAGTAACTGTTATCGTAAGTCCTGTCGTCCACAAACTGAATGCACAAGCCCTACCCGACAACCTTAAGTCCCACGTTGTAGGTTAGTTACCTAACCGAACTCCTAACACAATATAGGCGCCAAAAGGCGTTTTCGATAGGCCCATGGTGGTCAACGAACCTACTGACGTGTTACCATCTGAATTCCATGATATACGCAAAAATGATGGATTCAACATTTCACTTTCCACAATAAATTTTCTCAAAGACAACTGAAACACATCAAAATTAAACTCGCTTCAAGAATACACAAATACCTCAACGCTTCGTCCTTATGCCTCTTTGAAATGTGGGTGAAAATTGCCCTACCTAGCCAAATTGTGGTATCATAATAAACGCCTAGTCCACCAACCGTAAAATGTGAATTTCTACATATATGTGGCTTGTAGAAGAGTGCAGTAAACTATGACGACGTCTCAGTGGCAAAATCGCCATAGAAACATTTGCCATTCCATTATCAAACCTGCACACCTGCAATGGAAACTGACGGACGTGAGTTAAGGTGACGTGGATATGATTGTGCTCTTTGGCACACTAACATTTTTTTCTCACAAGACCTGGAAAGTGTCGTTTTCGAACACCACGAACCTGCGTGTCGGCGCAACCACTTGGGCAACAGGTTATTTGTCACTGAGAAACTCGACTATCAAGCATCCATGGACTGATCGCCAACACCTCCGACATTAAGTCTACCAGAGAAAAAGCTAGGCAGATGAGTGTCTGTTGTCGATGCTTCCATCAGGGACGCATCTAACTGTGAGCTTTGTATCTCTGTGCACTTTACAACGACTAATACAACTCAACTCCTCGGGTATGTTAGTATCCTCCGGTGGTGCATAAGCACAGTAGTCTGGAGATTCCTTCAAAGCAATTTAAATAAAAACACTGCAACCGAAGCGTGTATACAAAAACTCCATGATCGGCAAGACCAAATAGCAAGAAGCAGATGCCTAGCTGCTCCTCTTTACTGCCGCATTCCGAAAACGTGCCCATGAAAGGCAAATAGAATGGGATCACCAGCGCGTTGGCATTTTCCGCCATGCCTAAAGAAGGTACCAGAGGCGAAAGCACGCGTCGCTGCAATATAAGATATGGATGACATTTATATTCCGACTGTTACCGGTCGGATATGGATGAATTGTTTTAGCTAATTAAGCAGATTCTATTGTAAAAACTCCTCTGCGGTAGGAACCTCTGTTCAATTCACAAATACCTGAGAGTCGAAGAATATTTGTTGTTTGCTGAGGTTCGATCATGGACCCAACTTCGCTGGGACACGGAAACCGCTGTCAGTCTGCAAGTACGCGATCAGAGATTTGTGATAAGACAGACCCCCTAAAAGTGAGTTTTCAACTTGAGGTTACGGAAGCAAATGGTGTGACCCAATTTGGACCAAGGACGCCCAAAATAGCGGCATCAGGAAACACCAACATCAAACAAAGCGACATGGTGTTTCCTCACCTCCGCGCTGTGCGACTGGCGAGATGCTCGTGTTATCAGCATTATAGGTATACTGAAAATGTGATTGAAGTGGAAAGTATGTGACCTTAGATGTCAGAAACCGTGAATCAGCCGAACGGCCCTCAAAACTGCTCCTAATCACGAACCCTTTAAAGATAAAGGACTCCCTACTTTACTGAACAAAAATATTTTGGAGGACACGTTCTTTTTAAATGGTTATAGTGGACAAACTTTTAATATATTTTCAAGAAAATAGTTATTCTATTATTAGAGTCCTAAAAAAAGTTGCAATTATGTGAATTATTTAAGTAGCGTCTTTCTATCATTATCATCTTTCAACATCAAAAGCTAGAGTGCAGGGTAACACATGTTAGGCTTCGCAGTATTTTAAAAATAGATTTTTACAGTAAATCATACTTTCTTATCCGCTTTTCGTGAAAGCATACGACTCACGATTATTAACCTAAGACTTTGCTTATATGTCAACGCTTGCATACTTCTTTCGTTGTATCCGCACGCTAATTGTTCCAAGGAGATGCCAACAACGACTTGCCAAATTTTAGAACAATTATTTTCTTCACTCAATTGTTAAGTTCTTTTCTAGTCTGCTATATTTCGCACACATTTTACTAGGCCTGAAAATTGTTAGCCTGTTATTGTCACGCCATCCGATCTTTCGCCTCCTACTTTTGTGATCACTGGCGATAAGGCTATTATCCGCTCAGCTTAGCCTAACGAATACTGTGCATGACTTCCTTGAGTCCTTGTTCCAAGGAAGTATTAAGGCACCATTTGGCAAGACTTGCGACCACATTTCTTACAAGTAACCACTCGTCAGGCACCATGCGTACCTGAAGTGTTTACCCAGCCTCCAGGCAGCAAATGGGGATTATCCTAGTCTAGAAGAAGCGCCGGCGACATCGATTCGGACGAAGCGTGGAGCTATCATGCTCCACATCGAACCGTTTTTTTCTTAAACAGGGACATTAACTACAACAGGAAGTACGCTTGTCACAGTTATTTCAATGATTCATTATACGCGCCCGTGTTCTTATTTTATCTTACAAAGTAGCAATAATTTTAGCTCTCTTATGTGGGTGTTTGTGATGTCATAGAAGCGTGTGCGAATGTAAACTCAAGGTTTGGATGGGGAAAACCAATTTAAAACTTGAGTGGTTAATCAGACGACGGTAATTATGAACCAAGAGGATGCTTTATTTTTTATATGCAAGCTTTTTCAGTTAACTCCTCTTGAGCCGAGGAGATGCTAGAGGGAAAACAGGAAGAAGGTGCAATTCTTGTACCAGTTTTAATGCGCAAATGTTTTTGAGAGAGGTTTAATTTACATCGGCAATGATATGCACTAAACTACAGGTAAATATAGCATAAGGTGGGCAGTATGATAAATCCAACGTAATAATACAGTTCGCATTAAAGGTGCGTATGAATGTTTGGAAATCAAACGCTCATGAGACTGCGTCCCGCATGTACATATACGCTTTAATAATTTTGGCGCTTCTAGGTTCCCTCCTTCCTACCGTCCTACGTTCAACAGAACAGTAGATAGGGATTAGCCCCTAGCGTTGGAAACGTAAAGAACTAACAATGTTCTTTCTTCCGAAAGTGAATGTGAATTTAACTTGCAAAATTAATCCCTGGTAATTTGGATTGTGAACTTCCCTTCTAGGTGAATTATTTTGTTTTTCCACTCTGGTTAGGGTTTAATGGAAAGTCTGCCCGTGGTTTCGTATGCTATAGTCTTAAGAGATTTTCTTGCTTAATTAATTTTCAGAGGAAATCTTGCTTATATTTTCATCTGCTAGTAGTAAGGGACCTGCAGGCCGTTTCTATGACCTTACTTTAAGAGCAGGGATTCTAATATTATTTCAGAAATATTTGTTTTGTTAAGGTTTTTCATTTGTTTATTTTCATTCTTACTTCATCGATAATTCTTTGGAGGCGACTAAAATGGGTGACAGAATTTAAATGTTCAAATAATATTTTTTTATTATTGCCGAGCACTAGAATCGCTTTCGTTCAAGTTAGTCGTAAGATATTTGGCACAGGAAAAATTGTATTAAAACTCGCTTTTGCATGAAAAGCAACTTCGTTTATTGTGTTCTGTAAAGGTAGCCGTAGAAGAATAGGGTACGCTGAATATGAGATAAGAATTTCTGAACAAAAACCAAGAAATATTAGGGATTTATGAGACGTTATTAGACAGCAAATGCACTGGTCCAGTACGTTCCGCTTACTCGGGTTTCTAACAAGCAGTTGTTACTGATCTAAGTACATAGTGAAAAGCGTTTCTGTCCTTGTGTCCTAGAGGTCTCGCGTAGAAACCTTTACATCGGCTGAACAATTAAGCACTTTCACCAGCCACGGCGAAAAACCAACTACAAAAGGTTAAGGAATTATAATGGTCAGCCAGAAATGTCTGCTCTCGCAGACGAATGCTCAAACGCTTGTTGTGTATTTAGCTATTCACGACTACGTACAATATTTAAGGAATGTATACAGATTCATTCTTGATTCAGTAGGTGCCTTACTTACTTTGCATTCTCATCGTAACCTTAAGAATTGGCTTCAATGAGCACGTTCGTAATTGTTTTCATTTTATGCTACTTTAATAACAGTGGAAAAAAGAAGGATTTAATGCTATCTTGCCCATAAAGTGTTAAGTGTTGATTCTGCCCATTCATGCAAAGTGCTCTTCCGGCATCTTTTGACCGATAATAGAAACAAGTGAACGAGGATTATTTACTAGACTTGTTTGGCATAGTGTGCAGATTTTATGTAGATATCGTTCAAATATATGCCTTGTGTAACAACGGCAATTTGCTTTCCTTAACACAGGCGGCTTTGTGTCAAATGTAAAGATAACTTTATCTCGTGTCTGAGCACCTACAATAAAACTAAACGGAACCTCAATCCTAAACCTGGCCGCAAACCTCCAGTCTCATATTAAACTTAAACTGGAGCCCAAACTGAACACAAATGTCTCCTAATATACCGCAAAAATACTTGCATTGCGGGTGGTTCCTAGTGTCGTGCATTGCAGGAAGTCTCAAAAAGTGTCCTTGCTAAATAGGACTGTATTTATAATGCAGTGAGAGAACGAAACATCGGGGGACTAAACCACAGATCCCAGAAAATGTTATATCGTCTTCTATTCAGGTACCAGGATCTCGCAGATTTTGGACCATTCAGAATGCATATACAGGGTGTCTAAAAATGTTACTGCATTTTTCCTAATTGAAAAATTGGTGTTTATTATAAAGGTATTAAGTATCATTTAACTGCTTTTTTCACTAAATTTTCTCAAACTGACGTCCATTTGGTCATGAAACTGCTGACAACGCGAAACGACGAAATCGCACATACCATGAAATAATTCCATTGATATTTGGATGCGGTTATTTTAAGTTGCTCCCCTCAATTTGGTCACTGCTGAACTAGCCGAAATGCAGTAAAAAAACAACAAAATGATACTTTTCAATATTTTCCCGCGTTTGAAATAATAATATTATCATAAACACCATGATTAGAATTATTTAAAATGTGTATACATTTAAGGATACCCTGTATATGTGAGGACTATTAGTACTTGGCCTCAACTAACATTTTTCTTCATTGCATTTGCGAGTTTGTTCGTACAACACTTTCCTCACGGGCTAAGCCTGAAGTGTCTAAGGAGACGCAGATATGATCGCAGGGACAAAAATGTATTATCCTGACGTTTCGGAGCCCAGCTTGAATCCATCTTTAGAGGCAGCATCAGCATCCTGCTTCTATTTTCTTTTCGGTAGGAATGGGATGAGGAATTTTGGTACCCATAGAAACATAGATTTTACTGCCAATACAAGTGAACATGCAAGTCCTAGGAAGTTATTGAAAAGAAGACGACTCTATCGCTGGGACAATGCTTATATTCGATTGACGATTCAAGATCCGTCGCGGAATCCTCATCGGAGACATAATCAGAGAGCAGCAGCATATAGGGTAGCGTATGCAGAGGAATTTGCAAAGTTTATAGGATACAGTCATTACTGGAAGCGTACAACGACAGTCAAAGGTAACTGCCTTCATGCGTGTTGATAGTTTGTCAAACATCATGCGGGCTCTGACCTGCTGAACTTTTATAGAATATTGATTTTTTCCTTATTTCCATACATTCCGGGGATGCTTTTAACATGAAGCATACACCAAGAGTTCCTCTTATTTATGTCATTTTCGTATGATAATGTCAAAATGCAGGACATGCTAATGCCTGAGAGATGTTTCATAACGTCAGCAGAAGATATGCTTGAAGGTAGCCAAGATTTTCGAGGAAACGAGATTATTTGATGTCCAGGGGTTTCTTGGATTCTCATTTGATTGCTAAAAATATTTGCATTTCCCTGTGGTACTTATCGAACTAGATGAAAGCAGTCTAGACTATGAAGTGCGATGGAAGCCTAATAACAACGAGATGCATTTTAAGACAAATATGTGAATTGCCAATTGGAGCGAACATGCGAGACCTAGGAAGTAATTGAGAGGAAGACGACTCGATCATAGGGGTAATATATTTACTCACCTGACGTTTCGAGATCTATCGCGGATTCATCATCAGAGACATAGTCAGAGAGCAGTAGCAGATACGGGTAGCCTTTGCAAAGAAATTTGCAGTATTTATAGGATACATTCACTACTGCAAACATACAACGAAATTTAGCGGTAATTGCTTTCTTGCGTGTTGACCGTTTGTCAACTGGCATGTGAGTTCCGACCTGCTGAAACTTCATCACGCGTGGTGGACGCGCGTGTGATGATTGCTCGGTTATCTGGCCCTCAGGTGTTGGCGTAGGATGACGCGTTGGCCTGTCTGTTCCCCAAGTGACGACTTTCTTTGCCCAACTTGAGTCTCAGCACAGAATATGGATTGGGCAAATCAGTATACAGTGGAGTCCGGTTAATGTGGACATAGTTAATGTGGACAACCACTTAATGTGGACAGTTGGCCAGGAACGGAATTTCTCCATAGTAGAAACGACTGGTTTGAGGTCAGTTCGCTTAATGTAGACAACCGGTTAATATGAACAGTTGGCCTGGAACGGAGGTGTCCACATTAACCGGACTGCACTGTATTTGTTTTTGTATTGGGCGATCTTGAATAAAAGTATTTTCCGAGCAATCGAGTCGTCTTCTTCTCAATACATTGTTTTCGAAATAATGTCACTTTAACAAATTTACATACGAACAGGCATTATTCGCAAGTGTTTTTGGTGTTTTCAATTTCAATCGACACAAAGTAAACATATTAACTTTAACGATCCTTATTACCTACTTCCTGATCATTCATCGGCTAACTCACAGCCTAACTGGATAAGTGTAAAACCTGATCTCTTGGACCGCCGAAACGCCTCTTGTTTTTCGGAGATTGCCGATGGATGGATTAGTGCTTTAAGGCCAAGGAAATCGTAGTAAACATGTTTCGTAAAAACACATGGCCAGTCTGCTCTATATACTTCCAGATATCAGCACAAATTAATAATAGGGGAGGATAATTTTAGTAGTTTAAAGGCCAGCAGCATCGAGAGAAATGAAATAAATAGCATAACTGGTTAGAACTGCTCCTTTGCAATCATGATATGCGATACATCGCATTCGGAACAGATGGCTTGCATGTGGAATTTGTGACCAAATATACTGTAAAGTAAAGCTCTTCAAACAATTGACATCGTTGTACGTTGGCCTGAGACTTCACGGCTTTGCATGGAAATATAACTAAAGTAGTATTTTGTTTGAAATACAATTCCTTTAAAGCTTTTCTATCTGACAGAACTCTCGCAAAAACTACCAACCTTTGTTGATGGAACATGATCTGTTTTGCGTCATAGCTGGTGCTGCAGTTTTAATTAACAGATTCGTTCAGGAAAACAACATCTACCTGTTATATCATACCTCCTGCAACCTATTTGTACAAAAAAGCTTAAAAGTAATGTTTTTTCATAGGATCTCCGTGAGGAAGCTAAAAGGATTGTACTTATTGTTATCTTCAAGGACGTAAAACTCCCAAAACAGTTAAGAAAACGCTTCAGTCGACTTTTGACTGGCAAATAGTAGTTGAATTACCTTGCATAGTTGCTTTAAGGGGATAAAAACCCTAACTACCTTCCAAAAGCCAAGCATTAAGATTTCTCCTCCGACTGCTAGTGATCTTTGCATGTGAATTTAAAGTAGTCAGTATCTGAGTAGCATGCAATATTTATAATGTCATCTGTAATTTTTAATTTGTGAAAATTGTGAATGAATTTTTATTATTTCTTCTTCCATATTTTATAACAACTGACGCCATATTCATAATTATACACGAAGTGCTATGTTCCATTTTATGAAATTAATTAGAAATACGAAATTAACTGGCTTCATCCCAACTATTTTATGAGGTTACCTGTGTTTCCTAGCATATACTCGGCTACCGTTACAGCTAACTTGGTATTTAATTTGCATAAACCCCTTCTGAGTACGAACACAGCTCCGTGGATTTCAACTATATTACTTCGCATAATGTTCAGTCTAGACCTTAAAGTTAAGCCATGTCAGTTTATTTGTCGCATAAATCGTTCCTCGTTTTTTCAACAATTGAAAGTTTAAAAGTCAAGCTTTATTTTGAAATAAGTATAAGAAAGCCCTCGTCGACATCCTTTTAACCACCAAATTCTCACTTGATTAAAATACATTATATAAGCATCATGCTTGCTTCGTTATTTGCATAATGTGTACTGAATATTTCTCAGTTAAAATATAGTGTTCTAATATAAAGGAATATGTCCCCTGTCACCCACTTTTCAAACTTCTTAAATAATTACTTTCACTCAAAACTGGCCATCTCGATGAGAATTCAATATCATTCGAATATCTGACTGTCCTGCCTTGAAGTCATTTGATGTTTCTTTGCTAGGAAAATCAATTTTTATTGTAATTCAAAAAAGAGTAGATTTTTTCTGGGTACCGCGTCTATATTCAGTGGGATGTTCATTGAAAGTAAACAATTTGGTTAAGGTAGGGTTGCTGGCAAATGCTCGCTTTGTTTTAAATGCCATGGGACAGCGTCATAACAATATATGTGCGTCTCACAACATACCAGTCCTTTTTGTGACTGCCATTCTGTAAATATCTCAGAGAATTGCTAATATTTCAACCTTTGGGCTCTGCATGGTGGTTCATAAGATATATATGATTCTCTATTCCTGCGAAAGTTGTTTCTTTGCTGCTATAGATTGTACTGACCATTGTGGAAGGAGCCCCGGGCTTTACTATTGCAATAACTTCCTCTGGCTGTGCATCTGCTAGCGGCTAATTCATTTTCTAAAGTGCATTCTACGGTATTAATGGAAACTGCAGGAAACATTTCAAGCTACGTCGTTCCTGACAACCTGTATCTTTGTTTAAGACATGCTTTAGCTATATGCCCCTAGTACTGATCAATACAGGTAACATCTAAGATACATAACATACATTAACATACGTAAATAAGTCATGGTTCACTGCTGTCTAAAATTAACGCTTTCACCAAAAATAACCAGTTTACTCATCCAAACCACCATTTTAATGCCGTTTTGAAGAAAGTTTATCTAAGAGATTTTTTATTTTTGTTCTACTTTCCCAGAAACACAAAACATTAAATTATTGATGTTGGTCTAGTATATACATGCAGAGCCAACTCGTCAGAAGTCCACCGCTCGCTTTCTGCTGATTGAACATTCCATCTGATTTCAAAAACAGGACGCAAAATTTTCATTTGAAAAATATTTTTATCTTAAATTTAAGAATAGAGATGCCTATTATTTAAGGACATAAATGTCGCAATAAGAATGACTTGGAGACCGCGATCCAGTTCAAGGAGAGCATTATAATTGAGACAAAAACAAAGTAGGTTAAATTTCAGTTAAATATTTTAGTCAAACTCGGTATTAGTACATGAAACATAATATATATTTTAACTGATAATTGCTTTTCCTTCTAGGTCGTCTCTGGTGGTCACCCGATGATCCAGAATACGTCTCTGACTGTCTATTTGCCCTAGCCAACGTCCTTTCCTTCGCTCGTATAAGTTACTTAATGCCCGCATGGGAATTACTCGGACCACTTCAAATCTCACTGGCTCGGATGGTCTCCGATATTATTCGATTCATGGCTCTTTTCTCAGTGGTAAGTCTTATCTGGTTCACGACAAAGCTATGTACGTTCTCGCGGTAAACAATGCCTGACGTGTCGGCCGGTGCATATCAGTTTTTGGATTGCATTAGTAAGCGAAGGATAATTGCATCTGCCGGTGTCCCACGCCCATGTTAAGTGGTCTGATCACGCGCTAAATGGAATAGAAGACGTCCTTCCCGGTGGAAAACACACGAACGATTTCCAGTTTTTGTTTTTGCTCACCGTCTGTTTTCGTGTGTCTTTGGTACAAACATTTGTTTACAAAGCTACGAGGTGTGGAATAGGTTACATAGGGTTTCAGGTACGTGTAGCTTATTTGGTTCCCTGCTGCAGTGGGTCTGGATTCGGCGAAAACGTTTTGCAGACGCAACTGCGTTTTATGCGATATGTGGGGATTGCTATTGTAATACAGCATTTTCTGTGGGTTCGCCGCTTTAAAAAAACACGCCAGTCAGAATGGTTTCGTCCTCCTGCCTCGCTTCTTGGACATCAAGAAGTGGGAGCGCTGCGTCCTCTTCTTCCTCCATCGTGAATTGAAGCTGTGGAGAGAAAATAGAGTATTTCTCTTTTGAAGTTACTTTTACCGTCTCAGGGTAAGATGACAAAGGTGTCATCTACGTTGCACATCCAGGGTTTCGGTTTGTAGGACTGAAACATCCGAGGTGTCAGTTGTTGCAGGACCACCCCCGCAATGCGGCCGGAGATCAGTGCTCATATCAGTGCTCGTTGGATTTTCTAAATAATACGGTCGTTGAAACAGTAGTTTGTGCGTAATCAGTGGTCAAATAAATCCATTATATGTTTCGTTTTAGAAAGATTTTTCTCTTTTTCGTACCCTTTATCCAATAGGTCACTGACGGCCCTCATCATCAACTGTTTAGGACTAGATGTGATGTGGATGTATATATATATAGGCATTTATCTGCGCGGACTTGAGATAAGTCCAAGACGGAATTAGAACAACTCACCTAAAGTGGCCAAGCTACTACTTCAAACCTGGTTTTGGAAGGATATACTTAGCTGATGCTCAATAAAGCATTTATTCCTTTTGGAAAAGGGACACTGATGCTGTTAACTTGAAAAAAAACAGCCTTTGCTTGTTTGAACTGGACTTTATAATCTAAATCTATTGAGGATATTTACGATACAAGTTCACAAGCTGGTGATCGTTCTACCATTTAAAAAACTATAACGGGAAGTAGATATAAAAAAGGGAATGTTTACGATGATAATTCAGCAAAGAATTATACTATTTAAAGTAGTCATCACAAAGGAGAAAGATTTATAAATGTGAATTACAGAGAGCAAATTAAACGTACGCTTTCTGTCGACATTGTTATGGGTGCAGCATAAAACATTGAAAGCAACGCGATTCTGAAGTGATTATTAAACAAAATGTTATGTGCCAAACTGACGTCTCATTTTGAATAGCTATTTGACTGTCGATTGGAAATATACTTTTGATATCCTAAGAGGTACCCTTCAGTCATCCTGAGATTGCTTCAACATAATTTGGTCAATTTACGACAGTAAGTCTGAAATGGCAATTACAAGGTCACATTTTTGGCCCAGCTTCGTAATATCTAGGACATTTATGTGTTTCGACTAATAAAACAGCAATCCTGGCAAAATTATTTTAACTGGTTGACAGGTAGAGAGGAAAGTCACCTTTCTACGAAATGATTTAATTCGTTTTTTGACAACTGTTCTAACTTGCATTTTTGAGGTTCACTTACAGCGAGCAAACACGTTCAAGTCATAATCGTATGGCATGATAGCTGAAGCCGATCTTACATGAAAGGGAACTTGATATGTTAGCCAATTCTGCTTAGTTAATTTTGGTCTTTTGATCTACACCCCGCTAACACCTGCTGTCCGGTAGTCAAACATGCGCACATATATCATGCAGGTGGTATAACGGCCAATCCAAGTTCTCGGCCCCGTTTTCTTCTTAGATGTAGACCCTACGGAGTATTTGTTTCCTTAAAAACTGACTGGGCTTACGTTTGGACCTTTTTGCGTGTGCTAGGGCTAGCAGCTCAAGACACTCACATTTTCCACGCCCTAGAAAACCATTTCATGGGATAAAGGACACAGTGACTTGTGACGAATTTAAGACAAATTTTGGTTATGTTAAATAACTGCGTTACGACGGCGTTTTTGTTTAAGGCAGTTGCAATTTTCCAAGAAGGTTTTTTTTAATTTCGACCTGGGCATAGTTGATAACAGCAGTCACCAAGACAATCCAGCAATAGCCATTTCTTCTGTAGGTTAATGTTAGGGCTCATCCAAATCGAATAAGCTGATGACGAGGCTGATGTCAACGCGCAAGTAGGCATGCGGTGAGCCGCACTCACGACAGGCTATCGATCGGCCTACGCGCAACGAACGCGACTGGCAATCAAAAAATTAATAGTTTAAGATATGAACATGTAGTCAGACTAAAAATCGGACAAGCCAGCCGCTGAGTCACAAACCAATCGTGTCACTACTGTCTCCAAAGCAGGCCCGATGAACATAGCTTTACACGCGATTGGTTCCCTAACGATGTTTTAATAATTACGTTCAAAGTCTTCTAATTTTGCCCTCTTCTTGTCCTGTTCTTCCTTTGGGGCTCACACAAGACATAATTATACGAGTATATCTCTGCTTTGGCTACATTTACAATAGTAAATAACTAATAAGTCGATTTCTGGTCGACCAGATATCATAATCCACCTAAAGTTGCCGAGCCTATACGACTTTGCATTAAACGAAAATTAAACCATTGCAAACATGTGATTCGTTCTCACAATTATATCTTAGACACGCAATTCAAGAATTTGATAACGATAATGAATGGAACTGATCTAACAAATATGGTTCACGAATTATCTACATTCATTAAGTCCCACGTCTTACTTGCATTTAGGTGCACCTGCTATTAACTCATCATTTAAAATTTTTAAAACATGATTGCAGCTGGCATTTTTCCACTGAAAATTATTGAAAATATTGCAAAAAAGATAGTTAGTGGTATAAGTTCTAGAAATATGTCCTCACATCTCGAATAACGTTCTCCAGAGATTGGTGCAATAAAAGCACTAGTGGATAGTCTGTTGCATATTTTGCTTTGCCTTAATCAAGGTACCATTTGTTACAACCCCTAAAAACGTGTAAAACCGTGCAATTCCTGTTGCTTCTTGTAGATGCTGATCGCGTTCGTGGTCGGATTGACCAACCTCTACTGGTACTTCGCAAAGATGATCGTCTCTATTGACACAGAAAGGGTAACTAGCGTATCTGGTACTGCCACCGTCCACTATGCAAGTGGAATACCAGCTTTTCAGAGGTTTGCAATTTCCAACTAATCTTTTTAACCATAATGCATTTTGTTATTACATAAAAATAAGTTTATGGACCCAGGAGTTATTGCTGACGGTACCTTGCCACTCTATGAATGGCCAGGGCGGACTTCCATAAAAATAAACCGTTAGTGATTATGTTCAACGGTCACAGGTATCTTAGCTAAATTAGGTGTAGCTATAGAAATATAATATCTAAGAGATACGATCTAGCGGCCCCCACTGGAAAAAGAGATTGTTAATTTTCATGGAAGTCCGAAATATGCTGCAAAAAGGCAATTGGCTATTTGTGGCTACATTACCTAAACCTCACTATCTCGAAAAGTTTTATGTTGCAAAAACTGGGGACAGAACACCAATAAAGAGACAAAAGAGTACAGTAAACGTTTCTCGCTTTTAACAACGTTCCAATTTCAAGTAACAACGATGTAATTCTTTCCTTCTGGTTTAGTTACTAGTCCAACATATGAGCTCCCGTTTGCTGTAGGGCATCGTAAATTTCACGCACAATCAGCAGTTAACTGATCCCTATCAGCATAAAAAACGGAACTTCCATTTCCGCTTGAAGCCTAGTCTACATCAATGCATGATGACCAGTAGGCAATAATGCTAAAGGAAAAGTGAGCAAAACACCCACTCCTTGCCGTTCACAATCATTTCAGTGAGAGCACATTTTGCTTATTATGGGAAGAACTACAAAAATCAACACCTACGTTAACATCCGTAACATTTTTATCACAACAGGCCGTTAAGAACAGATAATTCTCAGTCAACAGGCATTTTAGTCCGAGTCGACCTCAGTTTTGAAATGCTCACATCCAATCATCGATTAACCCATACATTAAGTACGCCAACATTTATATATATATATATGTCGTGTTCATCATCCCCAGAAGAAGAAGAAGAAGAAGAAGAAGAAGAAGAGGGGGCAAGTGCTGGGACCAAACTTTATTTATGCTGGTGTTTCGAAAAAAATGCTCGTTCTCATCGCCCAAGCGTGGTGCTTACTCTTCCGCCGGCCTTGAAGAAGAGAAAGCACCACGCTCTGGCGATGGGGACAAGCAAATTTTCGAAACTTCAGCATGAATACAATTTGGTCCTAGTACTTGCCCCCTCTTCTTCTTCTTCCGGGGATGATGAACACCATATGATATCTAGACCCCAAATATTTGCGCCTATATATATGCAGAAAAACATAACAGACAAAGACATGGGACACTACAATGGCCATTTCTGGCTTATTAGCCATCATCAGGTAGTGATATCCAGCTCCAGTGTTGCCTGTCAAATTGCTGTCACACGCGAGTTTCGAACTCGCGTCACACCAGTCAGAGGCAAATGCCTTGAACATTGAGTTATCGAGCTCGCAGTCGTGTCGGTATTTGATCGGAGGTATACAGTAGCAGATACACGTACATCAATATATATGTATATGACCAAGCTGCTATATCTAACGCTCTACATAGGTACCAAAAAAATACCCAGACACGTGTTTCGCCCATGTTTCTGCGGCTGCATGGTTCAATGGCAGGTATTTAAGCTCCTCGGCGGGTACCCCAGCGTCCTCTTCACAGTTTTTCTATCACATTTTCTTGAGTGCTTAATTTTGTGTGTGTTCACAACGTAACCTTAGGGGTTTCTTATTTAAAAGAAAGTAGATTAAATAAGACCCTATGGCTTAATGAATGTCTAACGCTGAGACCTGACCCCAGTGAGAAAATATGTAAAAGAGTATGTTTGTCAGAAAGGCAGCGTGCCTTCACTCATTCAGCTTTTTAAATGGCCCTTTTATTGACAAATCATGTTGTATGTGTTTAACGACCAAAGAGTGTGGTTTTAATGCAAATTTCGTCCGCGATAAAAATCTGAGTATATGCAAGTCCTCAGAATCGGGAAAGAAGATGTTAAATTGAGCCCATTTCACTTTTTCTAGGACTTATGCAGCTATGAAAGTAACAACGAAAAGAAAAATTTACAGACACACATCATAAGCAGCTCTTCATTAGGCCGGTTCATCTACAGGGATACTGAAAAATTATGCAGGTGGACGGGTTAATAAGTGTACTTTTAGTAAAACCCATCGTTTTTACGCCGTTTGCATGGCGAAAGCTGCGTGTAGAGGTACTTGTGCTGGAGGAGGGGATGCAATTGGCTTAGGTTGTTGGTATTGGTCAGGGGTCAGGTATCCCGGGTGGTGATAGCTGTCATTTTCACGGAGCGAAAAACTGTTACCAGGAAGTGGGAGCAATGTGCAATCACCACCTGCCGTCAGGGTCGGTCACGGGTGTAAAGCAGCTTCTGTTAGCTTGTTCTGACAACAGAGTGCTCACTTCGCTAGCCAAATAGCTACTGCTTTGGCTGCTGCGAGCACTCATTGGCGTGGGCTCTTGGAGAAGTTAGCTGGTGCCTAGTGGAAAACTAGAACGGCTTCATTTGTATCAACTCTATTATTCGTGTGGACAAGGTGAGTGAAAATGAAACTCCAGATCGCTCTACTTTCATTTTACTTAACTAGGCTGGTATATCATTACGTTCCCTCTTTTCCAGACGGCTTATTGTTTGGCTGATGTATCCTGATTTACAGGAGCAAGTGCAGCACAACCTTACATAATTTATTCCCCTATCCCCTCTCCACTACCAAAAGAACCTCCACACACAATCATGCCATGCAAGCGGCGTGAAAAAGATGAATTGTAATCAAAGTACACCTATAAACCCTGTCCAGCGATTTTCGTTTGCCCACCAAATGTGCCGGCCTGATAACAAGTGGCTGAAAATACATCTTTGCCAAATTGACTTTTCAAACTCAACATTGGAATATATGCAGAATGAAAGTAACAATTTTAGAACATAACCGATATTTCATGTCGGTCAGCAACGATGCAACGATGGGTGAAACCCCAAAGAAACGTTTCAGAGGACAAAAAATGTAACCTATATTAGTCCAAAAATTTATCTCACTAACAAGTACAAGTTCGAAGTTCCCTAGTTTTATTTAGTATTCATCCGGGCTGTGTAAAGCCCCTGTTGTTTGAATAGGATGGGCAAGAATGTTGACTCTGATGGCACTCATTAAAAGCAACAAATATGTGCAATCCCTCATGAAACAAAATCCAAATATTCAGTCGGCCAGTAGACCGACGTTGTTTATCATACTGTCACGGTGCTAGTTTGACAGAGATATAAATATTTAATAATTTTTTGATGTTTTATCTCAAGATCTAGTTCTATCATATATGACTTACTGTGTTAGGAGAACCAATAATTCCGTCTCGTGCTGGTATAAAGATTTCTAATTTTTGCCACTCTAGGTAATTGATCGTGCGTACCTTATATTTAGTAGCATTATATTTGGTTTAAGAAATGAGAATAGGCGCACTTTATTGCATTTTCTTTTGTGTGTAGAACAGTAACTGCATTTATCGTTTAAGTTATCTAAAACTTCCCAGTTAAAATTAATATCGCTAAGCGACTAGTATCTGTAGGTGAAATGGTTTCCTGAAAACTATGCATTCAACACCACCAAGTACGTAGAGGTTTCACAAATTTAAAGGTTAATCTAAGCTGCAGTACGAAGCAGAAAACCTCATTATATGCGGAGCTCCGTGAGTGAACACTGACCATTTCGGGTATGTAAACAATAGGTGAATGTTGCAGCCACTTGACAGCCAAGGGGCAAGATTGACCAAAGAAATTTCAAGCAGCGTCTTAGTGCACGGGGAACTTTGCCGTCTTGTATTTGTATTGGGAGTGACATTTAAATGCCAGACTTCAAGTGCAGCTCTCTTATCTCAGTCAGGTGATTGTCTATCAAAAATAATAAATTCATTATCATGCCCCTATCATAACGCTAATAAAAAATTAACGCGAAAATGGTAGTGTACTTGCATTGATACTCAGTCCACGGCCATTTCAGTTACACACGTAGACAGCCACCTAGCAGACCGAACTTAAGGTAAGTCTGTATTTTTTCAGAAGTGACCGCAACGAAATGATGTTAGCTGTCTGACAGATCTCATGATAAAGGAAGCAGTCGGAGTGGAGGTACACAGCGGTTGTTGGACACAGGTGTGTAAGAAGTTAAATGATGGCAAGATGAGCAAGTTAACTTCTCCTTGAAAAGTACAAAAAGTACGCTTTTCAGATTGGCATTTCAAATAAAAAATAGACTAAAACAACGCATTGTTTGATGTATAGTGTGTGACTTATTTGATAAAAATTGCTTCAGTTTGCAAAGTATTGCTATTTTTTCGCGAATCGGACCCAATGCATGGTCTAAAGCTTTAGAATAAAAATGAACGATTCCCTATGAATTAAAAACTTTGAGAAAAAGCGAAATTGGTTCTACCTTTTTTTGAATACCCGATGTTAAGAGGAGAAAGGCATGCCAAAAACATGGACGACCGCTGTGGCGGAGAAAACTTGAGTTTTAAATGCACAAAAAGCAGCTGAAAGCACCAATTTTAAGTTTTAAAATAACCCCTTGGTAGATCATGAACTTCAGTATTACCAAAAAATAAGAGATTATTAGAGATAAGCCGTTAAGGAACAGTATATTATTTATAAAAATGACCAGTTAGTAAAAGTCAGAGTTTCTGAATCCCCGAATGTTTCTTTTTTGTCCATACCAAAAGCCATGCACTAATAACGACATCTTCTACTATCGAGAAAATTCGTATTCTGAGTATTATGGGAGCTAATTTATTGTTAAATTCAAGAATGCAATCATGCTAACCAAATGTAACTTTATATATTCATATTTGCAATACAGTAGTTTGCTAAATAATATCCGGGCACTGACTCCAAAATATTTCAGCAAAAGTGGTTTCTTTGCCAACGCAAATTAAAATCTTTTAGAGCATAGACGCCTCTGCTAAATACAGCCTGGCATCCAATAAAAGCTACGACTTTTAGCCGTGCCACATGGTGTTTGATGGCCAAAACAAGGTACTCAGAAATAACTGCCTATACAAGGATACTGCGGATTTCATGGGCTCCTATGTAACCACCAGTATGAGCATATTGTGACGTGACTGACGTGGCCACAAACCTCCCCTCGCTTTAGTGGGGTGCCACTGACACAGCTAAACGTATGACCACCGTTGAACAGGTCCTCCAATGAAAAAAATATCGACAAAAAAGAAAACAAATCTCACTTCGTAGCAGTATGCCTCCTGGACAATTTTGCGCAGACTGGATGTTTTACCATTTTCGCAAATAGCTGGACTTTCGAAAAATCAGCAGCCTACTGATTTGTAAGTCTGGCTCCAGCGTGAAGGGGAACTGACAATCTTTGCCTTCCGCACAAGCTTATCTACAGACTAACAAGACGAAGTGGACAGTCCGTGCTTAACCATCGTGCACTGCATATTTTAAACAGAACAGGCAATCTTTGCAGTCTATAAACTGGCTGCGCTTGAATTCCAATAAAGTTGGCATTTCAGTCTATAAAAAAACGAACTCAAGCGAGATGTTTGAGGAAATCATTTCAGGCAAGCAGTCTGGGGTTTTTGTAAAACTAACGAACCAAAATATTAGATTTAATATTTCGGTTCGTCAGTTTGGTCATCATTAAGGAGGTTTTTGCTTATAGGAAGATGAGACTTTGACATCCATTATTCGCAGTGTTGGGGGGAGAAAAATACGACTGTGTACTTTTTTACTAAACGTTAAGCTGACAACGCCGCTTACGATGTAGTGGAAGTCAGCGAACGCACGTTAGACTTTGAGTGAATCAGCTTTCGCCCAGTTGCTCATATACGTATTAGGGAGAACGGAAATATTGCATCACGAGAGGGAGAAAACTGGTCGAATATCTCATAATTTGCTGAATGCGTAAGAGTAGCAGTTGCCCACATCAACTTGTCCAATCATCAAACAGGAGCGTCCAAAAAGTTGAAGGGAGGTTAATTGCCGTCACAGCAACCACTTTACCTCTTTCTTTAATCGAAACTTAGCAGCCAAGATCACTTTTACCGATATACTTCATTTAATTTGGACTCCAGCCATATTAAATACTACACCAGTATTACCCACTTAAGGTATGTTAGCGCCTTTTCAAAATGTCTAAAAAATAACAATTTCGACGTGTGTCCTCAGAGAACCTAGGCTGTATATAAAGTACATATTATCTTTCAATTTTGGTCTTATTCATGTGTAAATAGGGTTCCTTTTAATGCATTTACGATATCACCGTGTTTGCAGCTGATAAAACAGATAGCTAAAGCCAGCAACTCGCATGTCTTACGCTATTCAGTGGCCATTCCACAAAATGTTATGCGATTACGTCTCTGACTCAAAATAATTGGTTTTTGTTTCCAACTTCAAGGGCCAGGTTTTGCTCATTTCGGACCGACAGTTAGATTTAAAGTCAATAATAAGATCATGCATATCTTGTTTCATATCTTTAGGTAAGGATATTGGTTCATTGCCGCGCCTAGCCTTTGTACTTTGCACGATATCCATAACAATAGAATGAGTTGACTTGCATATCCAACGGACAAGAAGAACTGCGATGATAGCGATCACGAGGATATATTAAGTAACAGGATGCTGAGAAGTTAAAGATGATGCGAATGAAAGAAGCGATAAAAATGACTGGCTGTTACGGTTCTTACTTTTGCCGCTGTGGTTGAAAAGGCCTATTGTGATAATAAATGATGAAAGAGTGTGATGTTGGTGGCCACCGCAGTGTTCATTATGAAAGTTGCGATGACACTGATAGGACAGATACCTCGGCTAGAGAAGTGGTACCGTACGTTCACTAGCAGGTAAAATAATCAACCATCTCAACAAGCTCTAGTATAAATGAGAAAAAGACGGCCGTTACCGTGAAGTCACGCTTAAATTGTGGAAATGGGCGGATATTTGGCTTGACTTGCTTAAGTTACTAGAAAATATTTGACTTTTTTCATGTACGTTCTTCCAAATATGAATAGCTTACTCGATGTTTTAATTTAGTCAAATGACAATCTCAAACATGTTTAGGGCCACCTTGCTATTTAGTTTTCGTTGGCAACCCTGGTTATTCAGAACTATGTAAAGGATCATGTCTTTTAAACGGAAAATAATATACTTTTTCCAACCTTTTACGTGTTTCCGGAAGCGGTTGCTTTATAGTTTTACTGCCCTTGATAAAGGTTCCTACGGGCAACCTGAAACTATACATTCGCAGAAAATGTATGCATTCCGAGTTTTCGTGGTAACCGATAGTTATAACAGAGCTGCAAAATCAGTATGTTAGAAATGCAAGTTTTTATGCAGTACATTTGCTTACTTATTAAATCTCATGATTTTAATAAGACAATTTAAGTTACATATTATTGGTCCACTCCCTATTCCACAAATTGTTGTGGCAGTAACACAACAATGTTTGCCATATGAAATATACGCTATTTGTAGCACTACTTGTTTGCAGAATGGACATTGTGTGGAATTTGATTGGCTTCGGCTAAAATCTTAAAAATCCGGTTGTGATCCTAAAACGTCATGTTCCAGTCAATCATATCCAAGGCAGGTACTTTATAATTTGCAGATAGAGACTGTGTGAGAGATCTCTCACAAAAGGAATGCCGTCAACAGTCTACTATGCCAAACGAAGAGACACTGATCTCTCGAAGAAATCTACCAAATTGACCTTGACTATTTGTTTAGCTTGTTTTCCCTGAAATTGTTACCCCAGAGACTTTGTACACCGATACATGAAACAACAACAATCCAACCAGAAAAACTAGATAGTTCCACTGAGGCACCCTAAACAGATAAATGTCGAATCCTTCCCTGCATTTGAATGTATTTGAACTCGTTGAAAGGCACTTGCGGAAACGCCAAATAAAAGTGACCCACAAACCGACAGCTACTTAACGCACCCAGCTTGGACACCCTAAGGATAGGGTTGGCTAATTTTATAAGGAAGAAGTCATCTATAAGATCCCATCTGAGGCTTGTGATACCGTATGTTATGTCCAAGCAGGAAGATCCGTCTCCACACGCATTCACGAGCACTAACTGGTAGTGAAGAGGCGTAACCATTTGTCCAAAGTGGCTGTGTATTGTCTTGATATAGGGCACACCTTTGCATGGCACAAAAAATGCATCGTTGGAATTTGCCTCTCCAAAAAAATGCCGAAATTTATTGAGGCTAGGCAGTCCAATTATTCCTGCCTCAAACACCGTATAGAGTTGGATGGTGCGTTCAAACATTTCAAAGAGGTTTGGAACGTTCAACTGACCACCAATGACTAACGTGGACCGCGACTGCTAATTTGCACCCACGTCGCACGACTATTCATTTTTCACTCCAGACTGACGCAAATTACAGCTGTCAATTAGCAATTACGCTATAATGACCACTAATATTGTCCACCGTACACTGACGCAAATTGTAGCTATTAATCAATGCTCACACTGGAATGTTTGATAATTTTAGAAGTAATTTTGAACCTTTCATTGTTTGTCACATATTATTAAGGCTCACGATGAACTGGGGGTCTAGCGTCGAAACTTTTACTGAATCAAACTACCTTTTTTTACAAAGTGCATCTTCTCTTGAAAAAATATACATCACAAACGTTCACGGAATACATGTGGTAACGACTTCTAATTTTTGGTATCGTAAAATTAAAAGCAGTCAAATGATTTTGTTAGGGACTATCATGGTACAAACTCCAAAGGCTTGTTAATCTGAATTTTTTAACTGAATTCGGACTTTATTGAAAACAAAGCTATTTCTTGGATTAGAACCCTTAATAAATAACAGCTTAGATGAGTGTCTTTTCATTAGTCTGCTGCTACACAAGAGAGTTCCAAAGATGGTCTACTCAGCGGTAGGCCTTCCAGCGTTTACGATTGCATTCTGCACAAAACGCTTGCCCAGACGCTTTCGCTTTCAATCTCCTCATGAATTTATGGAAAACTTGGAGTTAGTAATCTAAAATGGTACTCTTTCCGATCAGCTGACATTTTTTATGATTACTTGAGCTTGAAGTCATCAGCTTCGGTGGGTTAACCATGTCCCTCCCATTAACGGTTAACAGGCAGCTAACATAGTACACGTGCTATGTGATTTATCATACTAGCGAAAATGTCAGCAACGTGCTTCGGTGATTACATGCCGTTGTTGTTATCATTAAAAAAATTAGGAAGTGCAGTTCTTATTGGGCACTTTTGCCTCTGAACGTCCTTACTAGATGCACATATGCAAAAACGAAGTGATTTTTTGAAAGCAAATGAAGTTGCGCTGGTTTAGTTTCGAGCTGGTAACATAGAGCCACAGATATTCCCTTTGCTGCACAAGAGATCAAGAACGAAAAGACTAGAAAAAGTGACTTTTTCGTGAAAACTTCCAGTATAAAATCCGATGACCGTAAAGGTTAATTGTTGAAACATCCTTTGTTTGAACGCTCATGACGAACAAAAGAGTATTATTTATGCTGTCAGAATGCGAGCTGCAACCCCAACTTTAGATAAATTCGAGCATAAGAAACAAGCAAACATCAAGGTGCTAAGGCAGCTCTACTACCCATGTAGCACTTACTTTCTCCATGCAGACCGTGGGGTCGTAGTAACAAATCACCGATAAACCAAGTCATTAATCCAGCGCGCTACCTCTGAGTGACTACTAACGTGTCTTGCATCCGTGTGATTTGGTTATTTAGCAAAACTATCTTGTAAGGCACCTTAAATATGAATTGCTCCGCCCAACTGTCTGGCCTTTTTTTGTGGTCAGCCATTTAATTCTTGGGTCAGGAATGCAGATGAATATTTAAATGTGGACGAATAGATCAAAAAATATTAAATTCAAGAAATTTATGTTTGTATCAATATATTAAAACGAATGAAATCCGTCATCATAAACTGCTGTTGCTAATGATATTGAGGCCAATTAAGGGAAATTTAAAGTTATATTGGTGGACTTTAGAACAAAAATCGGAAGTGGGGTAACTGAAAATGTAAAAGTAGGTAAGTGTTATAAATCAAAAACAAAAAAGACCTCCTAAGACAGTTCCGCCAATGACCCCTTATCTGCGCATGTCTCAGACCTGTATACGATTACTTATGACTTAGTATTCCCGACGGAATCCGAAACGTCAGGAAAATAAAGTCTTTGTTCCAGTGATTACATCTTCTTCTTTGGATTTATTTTTCCCTAAAATTGAAATTTAGCAGAAAGTTACTACACCAGTTAACTCAAAATGAAGTTTATAAAGAGGAAGCATTCTTGAATTCAGCAATTCAGATAAGAATTATTTGCGTGTGCATGTTTTTCCCTAGAATGGGTATTAAGCGGAGCTCATTTACATGTCAATCATTGGGAAATCAGAAAGCCGGCAGTTTGTCTGTCTGAATTTTTAGTTCTCATCGTGGAATTCAATTACTACTCTTTGGGATAGATATGAATCACAACATTTCTTATCTGCGAAATATAATTTTTCTGGCAAACTGTTTAATGTAGCTTATGATCAGTTCGTCTACGGCAGCTGTCGTTGGAACTGTTGATTGGCTTCTTATGATGGGACTAAAAGAATTTACGAGGTTTGTCATAACATATGGGCCAAAATGTCTTTCTGTTTTCTAAACAACTAATTAGAAAGCACAAACTTCATCGTGTGATTTGGTGAAGCCTCATGACCTACTTCACGGACGTTCTCCTACATGGAAGAAAGCAATCTATGTGAAATGATCAAAATAAGCAACTCCTTCCCAACTGAAAAACTTTGGCCACTAGGCCTTTATTGAATACTCTTACCACCACTTTGATTTTATCTTTTCTGGATACGTGATTTCTGTGTGCTCAATTAACGTCGTTTGCTTCAATCTCGAAGTTGTATGCATACTGATTGTAAACATATCCGATAATATTTCAGAAAAGGGAAGACAAAAATGCTACTCCGTGACTCCACATGTGATGGGCAAATCAATCACAGCTCAAACGCTGCGCAAAATCTGACACTAACCTGTAGACTCGCAGCCTCCCAAACCGAATCTGGTCACTCTTTTAATACATGGAAGCAAATATTTTTATTCATCTTGAGGTGTTTGCTAGCATTTGGAGGCATTTTTAAACGCGTTTTAAAGTTTCCGCAGGATTGTTTTATGGTTTATCGTGGTATTATCTGAGGTACTTGTGTCCTGTTTTGAAGCTCCTGTGAAGATTATGGCCAGACCGTCATTTTTAATGAAGAAAATATACTTAAAATGTGTTATTTATGCAAATAAAAGATGATAGTTACTTTCGGCATGTTTGCATAATTAGCGAGCAATTTTTAAACTCCAAAAAAGGCATTTTCTATGAGTTAAATGTGAGCAGTTTGATCGTTGAGCACAGATTCGGACTCGCGCTGGCTCAATCTATATGGACTGCTATCTGGAAAGCCAATATTCTGATGCATAGTAATCCATATTTATTTCTCAAGGGAGTGTGAAGCCATTAAGTGCTGCCTTGGGGTTTTAAGTCAGACCCAACACAAGCGGCTGCGTGGTAATGAACCTCTTACTTGTTGGGTTAGAGAAGTGTTTATTATTCCAATCTCCAGTGTCAATATAGTTTCGGGTCAGAACCATAGAAAACGGGCTTGAGTGTGCCCTTCACTGCAAACAATGGTGCAGGTGGCAACCATGTTGGAAATGTCAAGGTATTATTTATTTATTTATTCTACTCCCCTACAAGTTCACACGTAGCGCGTACGTAGCGTTCCCAAAAATGTGGACCTGAGCTATATATACCTGTGTTGAAAGAAGCATGCCGCACTTTTTTTGTGGAGGCACTAATTTTACAATACAATTCAATAGCTGTTTTCACGCATTTTATCATATTATACGCTACGGTGGTACATAAATTATTGTTGGCAACTTCCAATTATGTTGATATTAATAAAGCTTTTTAGTTAGGTGTTTCATTTCTATTAATAAAAACCCCCTTTTGATTGTCAAAGGCATTTTGTATAATTCTCAGTGCTGCAGGCAATTACACCAAAGATACAAAATTTAAGATGCATTTGAATCCTTAATAGTGTTGTTGATCTCCCTTTAGACTATTGTCGGTACCAATCTAGAGATCTCAAGATGAATTTCTTGAAATGCTGAGCAGCAGATTATTTGAGTGTTTTCGGGCAAAACTAAGCCATCGAGTATCTTGATTTTGTTTAATTTGTACAGTTTTTGACTGAATCCTTCCACCTATTAAGAATTCTGTGGAAAAATATATTTGCATTGACTATCTAGACCGGTCAAATCGTTTAAGACATACGAGGATGCGTTCGCACGAATTATTTTGTAATCTTTATTCTGCCGATAGGACAAACTTAAAACTTTCAGCGCTATAAATTTCTGACACTGCATTTTATGCGCACAAGTTAACTAGCGCACCACATTTATAATCGACATGCACAGTTTGCAAAATTTCTTGTTAACCTTCATTAGTTTTCCTTTTTTAGTTCAACCGCAACCTTCTACACTCTGTTTTGGGCCCTCTTCGGCCAGTCTTCCAATAACGTTACCACAATCGAGGAGGAATTGGCCAGCGTCTATCCCGGGCATATGGATCTGCGAGTAGACAACAGTTCCTTTATGATAACCAGTTTGGGCTCTATTCTCTATGCCATTTACAACGCCTGCATGATCATCATCTTGCTCAATATGCTCATCGCTATGATGAGCAAGTCGTTCGATGAGATTCAGGTGAGTGGCAGTTTTTTTTATATTTCAGCAAACAAAATTGATTGATAACCCAGTTTGTGTGCTGCACAGTCAAGAGTTTTCAGTCTTTGATAAGCGTTCGTGGACTGCTGACAGAACTCACTTGTTCCGCTCTGCCCTGCCTTGGGCCTCATTTCTCGGGCCTTGACAGCAGTCAGCCTTTACCGGCAATGTTATCTACCTATGCTACTAGCTCCTATGATTGCTTTCAGGGTCCCAGAAAGTAAACAACGTGTTCCACCTTCATTAGGAGCTTGTATGAGGACTGCATCGGTTCTTTCTAATACCTTAAAGAAAGGTGTTATTTATCTCACATGGAATGCATAGTTCATATCGGGTTTAACATTATTAAGCCATTAGAAACTCTTTGAAAACGTAAAGTATCTTTTATTAATATACAATATTTTAAAGATAACGTAATATGTTACCAGAAAATCTTAATAAATAATATTTTCGTGCATGCGTGGGATGTAATAAATTCGAGGTTGTAAGGAAATTTGAAATAAATGGGCCAAATATAGAATGCTAAATCAGCAATTTTTTCTTCTGGCGTATACTTTTGGCAGTTGGTCGGGAAAAAAAACTAGTTTAAGAGCCGGCATCATGACGTGACTGGACGATAAGTACAGTAAACGCCGTTTATCATGCATTTTTTTGCTGTATGCAAAAGACTCATACTCTTTTGCTTATCGGAATTGACTACAGTTGTGATAATGATTATCATGTTGTCTATTCTGGGCATCTTAGTTAGAATAGAATGCCAGCTTTTTAAAGAGTTTCGTTTCGACTCCTCCTAAAACATTTCTATTTTAAAAACTGACTACTTAATTAGCATACCTTTTTCGCATTGACTTTGACTGCCTTTATAAATTCAAATATATTTTATAGAAGACATGGACTGAACAATTATTTCTTGTACATGTTTGATAGCAAATTATGTCTTTAAATTTTACACATGAAGGAAGGGTAGCTTTTGATTGTAAAAACGTTGCCCAATTGCAGAATAATTTGCAAACCAATTGACTGCTATACTCGAATGCAAGGTAAAGAAACTGCGCACTGTGTACATCTTGTTTAAGGAAAAGTAAGTTTTCACCTACAGTCTGTAGAAAAGGTCACATAGTTGTCATAAAATATTGAAATAGATGTGGAACATATTTTATGCAGTTAAGGTAGCGTTAATAAACTGACAGATACAATGTTTTATGAATAAATGCTCATAAATAGCAACTTTTTTAAACCCGAAAGCTTCTCATTTTCCACGTTTAAAATTCAAAGAAGGCGTAATTTGCTATCAAACATGTACAAGAAAACTTTTTTCATCTGTGTTTTTTATGATTCCTAAGGGAATCCGGAACGTCAGGCAAATAAAACTCTTGTTCCAGTTATCGCATCTTCGTCTTTTGAATTCGCATTGTGTTAATATAGCTGTGTTGATGAATATCTTGTCAAAAACGGGGTCATAAAGTCGCCAACTTATCTGTGGTCTGATTGTTTCATTCAAAAGTGCCTTCTGCGTAGGGACTTAATCAACAATGATACAATTTATCGATGCTTTATTTTCAAATGTTTTTGTATTTTTCATGCGAACATGCGTCATTTTCGCAGGAGACCAGCCCTAAAGCATCACGAAACGCGTATATCCGCTCAAGGTCTACCACATCTCAGTAACAAAAAATGGTGGAATATTTCGTACTCAGCTCACATATACGCATAAAAAACTTAAGATTTTAAATTGCTTCCCTTGCTAATTTTGGTCACGTTTTTGAATCGTCGCCAAAAGCTTGCGCTATACTAGACAAGTTTCTGGGCCACGTGGACTTCGCGTACCCACAAAAGATAATAAACCACTTTTCATGTGTTGCTGGTCCGCAGTAACACATCTGCAGACGTACAGCTTACAACTTTAAGTAGCATTTGATAAATAACCCAAGCAGCATTCGCCGATCGCAGTTTTTGTTCATGGATTCTGCAAAAAATTGTGATGTGCATTTCTTTGTCTACATAACCTCCGAAAGCCCCGTTTAATTTGAAGTTTTTTTTCAGTGAACATGAAGTGCTGGGACGTTGTCTTTGTCTCAGAATTCTACTCCTTATAAAAAACCCCAACCCATTGCTATAAGCACAAAACTGGGAAGTGATATTTCTTGCAAGTCTTTAATGTGTGTATTTTCCATGTAAATAATGGCTGAACAAAGGATAAACTGGCAAAGGTAGTTTAAGTAGTGCACCTCATGTACCCCTAGTCCCAACAATTTGTCCTACGAAAACGGTGGTGATCGAAGTTTTGGAGGGGTAAGGGAAATAGGAGAGGCAATGAAAAAAATCTGTAGAAGCAAGCGTAATTTATAAACACGTAGTTCAATTTGTTTCCTGCAGCCGCTGGAGAATTAGTTGTTCCGCATGTAAATTGAAAGCGTGCGCTGCCCTTCACGCCGCGGACTATACTAATCATACTACCGAACCGTAAGTTAAAATAAATGCTCTCCTGACCACCATTTCTATTTTTCAGGAATTTCAAGCAACCTGCATTTTGATTGTTGGATTTTTTCGCACAACATTAAACGATAGTGCAGATTAGGGAAATCAAAAACATTTTAAAATGCAAAAAATAAAAATGCATACATCAGTTATTAAAGTATATTTTACTGCCTAGCCTAATTCCCCACTCCTTAAACGCCAATAACCACCATCTACGCAGTACAAATCCTGGTACCAGGTGTAAATGAGGTGAACTACTTAAACTAGTTGCCGAAAAACTTTATATTTATGGCATCAATGGACGTTTTTGAGCTTTTAGACATAAATAAAAAGTCCACCCATGATGCGAGTTTGTCAGGAATTACTGCATACAGGCTTTTGGTAGATATTCCGCATTATGCTTTCCCATTTGTTACGTGCTTAGCAGGAAACATCTGTGTTACATCTGCCAAGGGCCAGTCTTACTATAACAAAAAGATGGCTTACTCCCCGTTTTAACTTTTGCAAGCTTATGTGGTATTCATGGTGCTTTGTGCTCTATAAGCACTCGTAAGGCAAATTTTTGGGTATGGGCTCGCAGCTAGAGAAAATGTTTGCATTGTTAAACCTCCAAAAGGGTTACTCTGTCGGACAAAGGCCTGAGAGAGACCCCAATTTCTAGCGGCGCACGAAACCCGACGATTCATATCGCTACTTATATTACCTAGTCGGTTCGGACTATCAAGAAGTTTTGATTTGCAAAACGAAAATTCATGAAAACAATCGCAAAACCCGCCGGGCACCGTAAAGTACAAATGCGTTCAACCTAACTGTACTGAAATGATAATAAAAATGAAACTGTCTATTTTGAACATTTCAGCTAGTACAAAGCAATCTGGTATCATATGATCTACTTATGATCCACGTGAAAAGACCTCTGTGCGAAAAAATCAAAAATCTTTAAATTTTTTACTTCTTAAGAAGTGACGCCCTTTGTAACCGCTGATTTGTTTTTCCATGCCGTACTATGTATTAAAAATATACTCCAATGTACGTTAGATATGAAGTTACATGGCAGTTCAGTCTTCCGAGCAATCGCTTCGTCTGATATCTCACGGCGGTTCCGCGGCATGGTCATAACTCAAAGTATACAATTCGGCCCTCGTCGTTTTTTCCATGAAATAACTAACGAAAAGGTTTTTTTTTAAAAAACGTACTCCTAAGAGATGAGTAAATATAAATGATCGCTTCTAGGTCTGACATATATAAGTGTTGTTAACGCAATGCTTGATGAAACTTAACATAAAATAACTCGAAATTTATTGGGGACCTTAAGGATGAAACCTTCAGGCCTGCATTTTCCTCATAGATTAACCTTTATCTATGCATGTTTCACAAGGATCCCCCAGTAATTTAACCCCTTATTCAAATTGACACAAGACTTGGGGCACTTTTTATTTTTGTTAGTACATTCTGCGCATTGTCAATTCGGGACCTGAAGTGGTAACGCTTAACGACTCACTAGAGATCATTGTATGAGGACATTCCCTTAAATGGCACAAAACATAGTTTAACTGTTAACTTTTTACCGTGTAGTTATTCCTTTGGTGTTTTAATTTACCATAATAACAGCCCAGCTACTACTTAAAAAGCCCAGATATGTGTTGTTCTGGAATTCTGCCGTTGCTTGGGATAGCTGCGCGGGGTTCGGCTCATCCTTTTCTAGTTTCCTTTCCATTCCTTTGGGTTAGTTTCAGCGCACCATCTTATATACATATAGCTCAAACTTTAAGTATCTTTGCTTAATGTTAATCACAACTAACACCGTTAACCTTCTCCTCTGTAGGGTGATCGCCTAGAGGAATGGAAGTTCGCAAGAGCGAACTTATGGATTGTCTATATCGAACAGGAGGGTGTACTACCGGCCCCTATGAATCTTTTGCCCTCGCGGGTGGCCTTGACCAAAATTGGTCGACGAACCTGCAAAGCTCTGCGTCGTTGTAAATGCCAGTTCCCCACGTGCCCTAATCGTCGGGCGCCCGAGGACAGGATCTTCTTAAACCAGAGCAATAGCGTAGACAGCTCAGGGCCAATGATTCAGTTAGAGCCGAAGCAGCAATGGAGCGTCAGTGAGGACAATCGATTCCCCTCACGCAAAAATTTACAGCCAAAGGCCGAGGTTTGTGTGCTTCTATCGCATTTTTCTTGGGGCGGGGAGGAAGTTTCTGGCAGATTTATTCTTTTGAATTGCTAAATAATACACGTTATAAGTACGGTAATACAATCAATTTAGACTGCGCTTATTCTTAGGAGGAAGTGCCAGCTACCATGTGGCACCACTAAAGTTGCCTTTGTAGTACCTATACGAGAACGCTTATTAACTTGTTTGGCTCAGTTGTGTGAAAAGGATTCGTTCATTAACAACTACCTTCAGTAAAATTATATCGTGGAAATAATCAAGCGTAGCCATAACGCCTAGATTTCAGCCATTTGATATAACTATTCGTCGAAGTGCAAGACGACATCTTGAAAGTTCTCAAATGCTAAGCTAAGGTTTTTTGGATCTGGTTGCGCAGCCTTTAGAAGATTCATCTTTAACGAATACCTTAATCAGAACGTTTTTTTTCCTTATTACGTTTCTTCTGAATAACTTCAGTTTTAGTAAAGTGAAACAACGTCAACCAGCACATAATTACAATAAGTGTAGAAGCCCATTAAGAACGCCAAAATCTGCAAAATTTCCGAAAATTTATCAGAGATCATCCCAGATATATCGGATGTAAACCATCTTTGTACAGGAAAACCTTTAGCGAAAAGAAAGTCAGGAAATGTTCAATTTGACAAGCGTTGTTTTTGTGGTAAAATTTCAATTGCCTGAACGTTGTCTTATTTAAGCAAAGGTTGCAGAAGTACATAATGGGGGTTATTTCAAACGAATAACTACAAAAACCCGAGTGAAATGTAGAAAGGCCTGCTTCAGGTTGTGAATGGTATCAGTATCCACTAAATTCAATATAGAGCATGTCAAAATATAAAATTATCTGAGACATCTGAAATTTAATTGTGAATTGCTGCGTCCGATGGTTTTTTAATGGTGTTGTTGAAAGGCAACTTATCAGAGTAAAGTTGATTTTTTTAATTTCCTGATCGAAGTAGGCAATGCACACAGAGTTTGAGCATTAGCTAAAATTATTACACAAACTGTGATCACAAATTAAAAACGAATTATTTAGAACATTGTTAGTTTCTCTTTGACATTGATGGTTATGGAATAGCTTAAGCGCACAAGACAGTGCACTTTTACAACCTATTAATAGTCGTAATATATGTCAGATTGAACTACAAATGCTCTCTCCAAGTTCTGGCACTGTAAGGGCCCCAGTCACGGCACCTCACAGATTAAGACCAACAGTCTTTGGCCATTCCTATTGAAGGCCCAAATGTAATTAGAACATGTTCTGTATGATTGCATTTATCCAAATAAAGCACCATAGATCCTTGGTTTTATATGTGAGAACCGTTTCTTAAAGTTGGCTACAGGGTAGAGTTATCACAAGTTATCATTAGTCCAAGGACCCAGACGGTCCAGGTTCTAATGCTAAAGTACTATTTTTTTAAATATCTTTAGCATAGCAGAAGAAAAATTTAATGAAGACTTCTCTCAAAGTGTAAACCAATAACACTGCGACAAAATTACTAGTTTGCTGGTTTCCCCTCTTTTTTCAAGACGAATATTACACTTTCATAGAGCAAAATTGTAAAGTATCTCAAAATCTTGTCTCGCCTGATTCATGCTAGATTAAAAAGGTTATTTTCAAGTGTGTAAAGGCGATTTGCACAAACCTTTCCCAATTTGCCTACTGCAGGCCAACAGTAGGGCCGGTATGTGCAGGCTAACTCTTAGATATTTATTGATAGAATAAATAGTCCACATGTAACGTGTTGTAAATGTAGTGTATAAACTTACACGGCATGCGTAGGGAAACTGAATCACTCATATAAGGTTACTATTGTAGAAATTGTTAACTCCGGGGCAACGCACACTGAATTTCTGGATTTTGGTTTTGTTTTCACCTGTTCAACCACTTACTTTGTACACATTAATTATAAAAGGAATTGCTTTGTAGAACACGCCAGAATCTACTTTTATCCCATGGTAAAATGAGCACGTTTTTGCCAACGAAACCTTTACCCATGACACTGTGTATATTTGAAATAATAACAGTGGAATGTATGTATGAACTTTTCCATCCCTTTACGTCTGCTCACTTGACATCTTCTGTTTCAGGACCACCTCACCCAGGTCAAGTCCAACATCATGCGCCGGTTCTTATTTCAACTACAGAAGCAAAAGGAAGCTGAAAACAAATCTGGTGGTACATAAACGTTACTTTATAATGCTCTGGATATTCACATATGTCAGCATGCCCACAGAAGAACAACATGAGGACTGCTGAGTTATGGCCGAGTAAAGGTAGAAGAAGCCATTAGGTTGCTGATTCTATGAGTGTCTGGGGAATAACTTCGCTTCTCAATCCTCATAGTGCGCGGAAGCTGGGAGACAAGCGAAATGTTTAGTTACATTACGCAATCAGACTAAATCAGCAAGTGTGAAAAAAAGACGGGATCGTTGGGATAGGACTTCTATTCCTCTGACGTTTCGAAACGTGTCGCAGATCCTTCATCAAATAAGTTAGCAGAAATGGGGACTTCATGCACAGAACTTTTTCTTATTGATAGGATGCAATCACTACTGCAAACTTATGACATTTAAGGATAATTGCCCGCTTGTGTGTTTATTGTTTGATGAACGGCGTGCGGACCATGACCTGCTGAACTCTCCTCCCACTAGGTGGACTCGAACGTGATGATTGCTCGGCCATCTGGTTTCCCAACCATCAAGAAATTAGCGCACAAGCGGTCAATTATCCTCGACAGGGGAGTCGTTTACTGGCATAAGTTTGCGTTATTGATTGCATCCTATAACTACCGTAACTCAATGTGCATGAATTTCCCATTTCTGCTACTGTGTCTGCTAATGCCTCTGGTGAAGAATCCGCCACAGATTTCGAAATGTCAGGCAAACAGAAGTCTTGTTCTAGTTAGCACTTCTTCTTCACCATTAGCTCTTGGGACTTTAATATTCGCTTATATTGGCAAACCAGTCAGTG
>JAYGXS010000003.1:64075179-64112527 GCA_036362985.1 Ligula intestinalis | reverse complement strand
AGGCTTCTCCCAAATGCATACCTTCACTTACTAGTCCCATACCTTTTTGATAGCTGAATAAGCGGCAGTTTACGTATCGAGGATAGCCAATCATTACCATAGACGTTTCGCTATTAAGCTTGCCATCTACGTATATATTTCAGATCTTGCTATGCTCAACATTCAACGTCAACAGCAAATTCAAGTGACACCCATTCAATCGGATAAAGAGCACAGAGCAGTGATCGACTCGGGTTCTGGATTTGGCACAAATGTGGCGCGTTCCGAAAGCGCCAATATTAACGGTCCAGCGAAGGAGCCAACGGCTGATGATACCGAATCGCCCTCACCTTTCTCTCGCTCTCTGGCCAAGAGTTGCAAACGCGGTCTCAGCAGTCTCCTGATGCCACCTTCAGTGCGTCGAAAGCTGGAGGCCGTGGCTGTCGGCGAAATGCACGGTGACATTCCGGCAACAAATAGGGAGGCTGAAGCCACCGCCCGCTACCTCCTGCTTGAAACTACCCGCCAGCCGCGCTCAGCCGTTTCATCGCCAAGGCACCCCGGTCGCAGCTTCGACCCGGGCAGTTTCGACAGCCAGTTCACTGCACGCACGGAGAAGCCTATAAAGGGCACGCATTTAAGGGAGCTGTATAAGGTGGAGCAGGAGATGCATGATATGTCTGATGACCTGTCATCCATATCCTTTTCCACTTCCAGCCTCTCAGAGGTTGATGAGCTCGAGGTCTCCTTCAGCCATAGTTGCAGCTGAGCATAAACCGCCTCGCGTATTCTTAAGATCCTGCCTTCTCTCGTTCTCTGATCCATCCGCTTTCCCTTCCCCACCCTTTGTTTTTTTTCCGCGTACTCGCGTGCGTACAATAAGCCAAACAGAATTGACCAGATATCCAGTTCATTCTTTAAACGGTCACTACTAATACACACCTTCCGTTATGCAATTTTTTCAGAAAACAACCCTGACTTGCTTTTTCTAGTGATGCCTCGAGAACCTTCTACTGCTACTATTTACGACGTATGCCAGTTTCTGTTTTTTGTTGTAAACTGGAAAAGGTGGCGCACAAGAATCTATTCTTTCTCACATAGCACCCACCTTTCATACAATATGCTCCGCCCATCTTTACAAGAGGCTCGAATATAAATAATTACGCTAAAAAAAATTCGTAGGTGACCGCAACCAGATGGGTTGACGTTTTACAATTCAACGTACATTAAATTAGGTGGGGGTTACGGATACCTATATACGGATACCTAAATATATATATATGAGAAGATAAGGCGATCTCAGGAACCATTGTTTTATCGTCCTGACGTTTCAAAAGCGTACAGGCTTCCGTCATCAGAGGTGGTAATTGTACCGCGCCTCACAGTATATATATATACATATATACACATATATACCACTGGTGTCTATCATGTGGGTCATAAGCACTTCATCGAACCGCAGTTCATCAGCAAATGGCAGGTGGCGAGGGGCTGATGAACTGCGGTTCGATGAAGTGCTTATGACCCACCTGATAGACACCAGTGGTGGACCAACTGCGCCGTCTGTGAGTGCGTTTGTTTGTGTTGTCCGACCAGCTGGTGTTCAGGGTTATGCTTGGCTGATGAAGGCTAATAAGCCCGAAACAGTTCTGTATCAAGTTACCCTCAGATGCTGTCATACCCCCTTACATATATATATATATATATATATGCAAGGATATCGTATCTTCGGGAACCTTTTATGAAAAAAAAGGGATAATAGTAAGGTTGTCTTATGCATTGACAGGAACCATGCACGCACAAACCTGCGATGTATCGCTGAAATCACCATGATTTTTTTCTCAAAAACATGCGCAATATTTCAGTATTTGTCATACCTAAATCAACAGATAAAAAAGGACGTGGAATATGGAATGCGCGTATCGGTCTGACATCAATTAATATTGGACAAGCCAATGGTTACTGGTGCTCGTTAGTGGTACGACAGCAAGCTCTTATCCTAACCAACTTCTATAACCCATAATAATATCGGAGGGAATTAAGTCAGTTAAACCCTAGCAACTGCGATCTTCAGGCCCCGGTTCCTTAGGAGAAGTCATGGTAGGTCAGACTGGAATGAACAGTTTATTCTGTACAGCAGGAATGGAGGTAGACAGAAATTTTCTATCAGACGAGTGAGCAGCCGCACGCCACAGGGGCGCGTCTGAAGTAAGGTGACCGCGGGAATCGCCACAGCGTCTGGATCGGCCTTGGTGTGAGTCGACCTTGAAAAGTGAAAGTCAGCAACCAGTGCAAGTAGACTCCTGGGCAACGGCGATCCCTCGCGCAATGATCGCCTGCGCGCATGAAGTCACCACAGTATAAGGAACAGTAAACGTACTCAAGCATCCTAATTAAATTATGTTTTCCAGTCCATTAACTTGCCGGAATTCCATCTTGATTGTTGGCCTTAAAGGTTTAACGATCTAACCTTTCACGTAATATTGTGCTTTCTGCGACATAGCGTATGAGTACACTGATAATGGTGTTACATTTATGCCACGTTGTACAGAGTTCGAATAGTTAATGTGACATTTAGGTGCAAAGTCTTATCCAAAAAGATATTGCAATTTTGATATCTAAAAATAAAACAAATCACTACTACTGTAATGTTTATTTTAATCAAACTTCCCCGTAGTCCATGTTGCTAGACTCTATATTCACTGCATGCACGTCAATAGGGTTGACACTGTCAAAAACCTGTCAACTTTGTCCCTAACTGTAATGGCTTGCAGTTTTATCGAATGGACGACCTTTTGGCATTAAATTATTCCCATTCTCGCCCTCTTTACCAGCCTCTCGCGTAGAAGAATGGAATAATACTCGATCTGTGTCTGTTAACCTTAAATCGGACTAAATTACTCTAAAGGATCAAGTAATTTCTGGCGAAAGTCAACAATAAAAATATGTGTGTTTGATCGGCGCAGCATTTTGACTGGGAGTAGAAAGAAAGAAAGGGCATAGAATACCTTATTATGTTTTTTTAACTTTCGCCAGAATAATCCTTTATGGGTAATTTCAAAGTGAAATAACGATTTATTTCAACTTTACCGCACAGCACAAGGTTAATCATTACTACGTCTGCAGGAATAAAAGTCCTAACTTCGCGATTTATTCAAATTAGCGTTCAAGCTTTTCTTAGACGTAGATTTTAACAATATTCAGGAGGGAAAACTTCACTAAGCTGCTATATTTAGTTAGTCACTCATCGATATTCTTACAAGAATTAGTATTTTAAGGTTTAACTCTTCGCAAAATTTTATTTGCAAGTACGAAACTCTTTCCGGATTCAACATTTATGCTGCTGATCATACTTAAATAGTTCATAACGTTATGCGTGACCTAAGCAAACAGACCTTTACTCGCTGATTTCATTTTGTTTTCCTTACAACACTTTTTCATCGTATTGTGAATAAGTGTTAAAGTTATGATTTGTATTATGATTAAAGTTACGTTTAAAGTATAGGCCAGGTCTTGTTTAGGGTAAGGACATGCGAATATTAATTCTTACCGTACTTCGCTGCGTGGCTAGGTGTATTATGTGACAACCATGAGGGTAATTCAGGCTCGTTGCTCTATGTTAGCACATGGGTAATATGTGAGTTTTCCGGCATTCTCATTAAAAATAAGATCAGCAAGTAAATCCTCCAAATATCAATAAAAACACGCAGTAATAAAGTGCGTGGCCATTTTTATTACGCGAGAAACATGCAAGTAAAACTGGCTATTGGCTTCATATGAGCCCATCGGCACCATGTGATTTTTCTGTTATTCTTCTTTAGAGTGAGCTTGACAACTTTACCTCCCTCTTTCAATAAGGACACGCAGTACTTTCCTATTCTTTTCCATATACAAGCAAAAGGAAACTTTGGCCGTGCATAACTCTGTTAGTGCAATCGTAGATTGTAAACAGAGTTTACGAGTAAACTAACTGTTTCCGGCAAGTCATCAAGGGTTTCCGGAAGAACTCACAATTTAATTAATTTGTTCAGGTGAGCGTGCTCTGAACATTGGCGCAAAGACACCGTCGGAATAGAATTCTAGGCTAAATGACAGCCTAAGAGGAGGTGGAGACGGCGATCTCATTGGAGGATGTAGGAAACGCACTTGCAGACGAGATACGTGGTGTAGTGAATCGGTTGTTTTGACACCACGCTTGGTGACTTATCTGTCATCTTAGATAGTAATGTTTGCGAGGGTTTTATGCTTGCAGTATCAATGGCACAGCGACAAAAACCGAGCGTGGGCACAAGAACTAGTCGACGACATGAATACAAAATGAAGTTCGGCGGAGATGCTCGATACTGTTTCCCGGTAAACCGCACAAATTTCCCTGACAGCATCAGTAGAACCGAAACAAAAACAGTGATTCCGAAGAACCTGGCTAGTATTAACATGCCAGTTTTAGTCTTTTAAATCATGGACTAAAATGCCCTCGCCCAGTCTACAATTTAATAGTCATCAGATTAAAACAGGCGTTTTAGTTTAGAGCATTTTGCTTAGTGCTGACGAAATACTCACTGTGAGCATGAACGAAGTGAAAGCGCTCAAGTCTACGGCAACAGTAGCTTAGGCAGGCCCACTTATTAATTCCCTACCCCATGCATGTTGTCCTATAAAAAATGTGGTCATAGGGTTTTATGGGTGGGGAATAAGGACAGGCAGTGGAATATACTTTAATAAATGCTAAATGCATTTTTTGAGTTGTCCCAAGTGTGAAAAACTCTAGACGTTTGGCGGGATTCGAACCCGCGCATCAGAGAAAGCCTTTGCCGGAGGCTAATGCTCTACAACTAAGCTACAAACGCCCGCTTCACGCAATGAGTTTAATCACACTTGGATCGATATTACCAGCTCAACTTTTCGCTCATTTGGAATCCACCAATATGGGAGCAAGTTGACTGACCAAGCAGGATTTCCTAAGCAATCATCTAGAATCTACCAGCAAATCTGCTAGACTAACTTAATCATTCTGGTGGATTCTAGATGATTGCTTAGGAAATCCTGCTTGGGTAGTCAACTTGCTCCCGTATTTGTGGATTCCATATGAGCGAATAGTTGAGCGGCTAGTATCGATCCAAGTGTGATTAAACTCATGGCGTGAAGCGGGCGTTTGTAGCTTAGCTGTAGATCATTAGCATCTGGCAAAGGCTTTCTCTGATGCGCGGGTTCAAATCCCGCCAGACATCTAGAGTTTTTCACACTTGGGTCAACTCAAATTCAGCAATTTGCCAAACCAACTTAATAAATGCATTTTTAGTGTACTGTATTTAGAATTGTTGATTTATTTCTGCAGATTTTCCTAATGTGTATTATCGTTTAACTTACTGCGGAAAAACCCGATTATCAAATTACAGGTTTCTTGAATTTCCCGAAAAATTGAAATGTTGGTTAGGAGGCCATCTAGTTCAACTTACCTGAGATCCAGCTTACCGTTCTGGAGTTAGATTAGCATAGTCCACGGCGTGAAGCGCTGCACACACCTCCAATTTACATGCGGAACAACTTACTCTCAGCGGCCGCGGAGTGTAACTTCGACTACATTTTTTTCACTGTACACTTACTTCTAAAAATTTCCTTCTTTACATATCGTATTTTCGCAATCGCTAAAACTCTATAACCACCGTTTTTGCAGGACCAAATGGTGGGACTAGGGGTATATGAGTGGGCATATATAAGCTACTTTTGCCAACTCTTGCAAGCGCGATCGCTTGTTTTCAAAAGCACAAGATCTGCCAGCAAGCAACGAATAGGCAGTTAAGTTAGCTTAGTGGACGTTGCGTCGGAATACGTATATCTGAAGCGTTAAACACCATAAACCTCAAAGACTCATTTATAAATGGTTGAGTATCTGCGAGACCCAGATAACTGAATAGAAGAAGGTAAAGCGTTCTCTGGGACCAGGGGTGCATTGCTCCGATGATTCAAACCCTCCCGCAAGCTCATTGTCAAGACATGGAAAAATGTACAGCTCACTGTGTACTTAACTGGGTTCTGCCGGGAAGGATCTCTGCCCTCGATCTGCTCGCGCAATTTGAGGTAGGCATCAGTAAGCTCGATACGCCTTTACATTGAGTCCACGCGTGAATGCCATGCTTCCTGCAGCAGGCTTGAAGTTCGGTCGTCTGACTAACCCGATATTCGCACGCGTTCGAACACGAAGCCGTGCCTTGAGATGGATGCATTTGTGGCCACCAGGAAAAACTTGTCTTTCCGTCGCACGGTGAGTTCATGCTGGTGCATTCTCGTGAGAACCCATTTGCCATTTTCAACAAAATAATTTGCTTGATAACAAAGACAGTCGATGCGGTAAATGACAGATTCAAAGTTACAATCTTAGCTTAATTAAAGCTTTTGCGCCCCTACTTAACCGTCAACGACTGCTTACTTTTGTATCAACAAAAAAGGGTAAAAGTTTAATTAGGGCCCATTAAAACTTATTGAAATAGCCATTTATTAGCGCACGATAATTAGAATGACTCAATAGTGCCCAACTGGGCATTCTATATCAACTCTATATAGAGGTAATGCACAGTTGATGTAGAGATTATGTAGAGATGAAAAACAGTTGATATAAAAACAGCTATCGGGTCAATTTGGGTGCTGTTGGGCCTCCTACTTTAAGCAAAAGTAGTTTATGCAGGGCACATCATAAACACCTGGTTCCAGCATTTTATCTAACGGAAACGGTTGTTATAGTGTTTTTGGGGGTGAGGAAATAGGAAAGGCAAGAAATGAAATTTTAAGAAGTAAGGAAAAAGGAAAAAAATTGGTCAAAGTTATTTCCCGTGGCCGCTGGGAGTAAGTTGTTTGCCAATACAATCGAATATGCATGTCCCAGTAAGCAATTAAGCAGAAGAAGACTCGATCGCCGTGACAATATGTTTATTCGCCTGACGTTTTGATATCCGTCGCGGATTCGTCATCAGAGACATGAGTAGCAGAAAGGTTCTGCTACTCATGTCTCTGATGACAAATCCGCGACGTATATCAACATGTCAGGCGAATAAACAATTGTCACGGCGATCGAGTCTTCTTCTGCTCAGTAAGTTGTTCCGCGTGTAAATTGAAGATGTTTGCGGTGCTTTGCGCCGAGGACTTTTCTAATCTAGCTCTAGAACGGTAAGTTGGACCTTAGGTAAGTTGAACTCGACGACTTCCTAACCAACATTTCTTTTTTTCAGGAATTGCATGAAACCTGCGATTCGATGATCAGGTTTTTCTGCAACATGTTAAACGACAATACAGATTAGGAAAATCTACAGATATAAATAACAAAATTTCGATATACAGTAAAATAAGAATGCATATAGCAGTTATGAAAGTGTATTCCACCTCCTCTCCTTATTCTTCACCCATGCAATCCTATAACCACCACTTTCGTAGGACAAAATGCTGGAAGTAGGGATTAATGAGGTGTACTACGTAGACTGCGGTTGCCCTTCTTTCTAACTGGTTGTATTTCTTAGTCTAATAATCGCGTGCAAATACTAAGTAATCAAAATAATTATTCCCTTATTTAATACTTTTATACGTTCTACTTTTAAGTTATTTCTGCTTTCTCCTACTATGGCCAATTTAGTAACCCTTATTACCTCTGGTCCTATGTTACCGAGGGCTGGGGTTTTCACGTGCTGTTTTAAAACCGAAAGTGAACGTCTACCCATAATAGTTGGGACTGGGGTCAGGGTTCGTGTTTGATTGGTATGTAAGTAGAGCGTGGGTAGGTAGACGTCTAAAATCAGCCATACGGCCATTAAAAACGTAAATTTCTTTTGATTGCCAAGGTATTACAGCCATTTTTCGTCCTTTAAATTGGTCTAATCCATTGCTACCGGTTCTGTATGACACATCCACCTGCCGATGGTGTTCAAGTCGGGTGTGGTGAAAGCATTTTTGCCGGTAGTTCTGGTTGCGCAAGCATTAATTTCCAAATCGAGTGCTTTTAGCTCAGAGGGATTTCCTGTCATTTTGACTCTGAATTATTCGCTCATTTAAAAACTGGCTTAAACCGTGCGGGCAGCTGCTCCGTCTTTTCGTCGCCATGCCCTAGGCTTTGTGTGCCCTGCTAACACACCAAATTTCTCAGTATTAATCCATCTCGGTCGCTGTAATTTTTTTGCAGTTTTCATCATAAAAAATTCAGTAGGCACCGATTATTATGTCCGATGGTATGATGTACCAAAATAAGATGATTTCGAGGGAGTGCTAGGGAATAAGACTTGAACTCCTTGTGTCCATAAATTTAGTAAACTGCCCATTAATAACTGCGTTGGGCGAAAACTGGTTTTTTGGTGCATGTGAACTCCCTGTGTCAGAATCGAGGGACGAGTTTCAAGGTAGAATATCCTGGCTTTTTCGCAGTTTTCAGTTACAAATGTTACGTCATCAATATCTCGTGGATGGAAGTTTCAAGGTTTAAAACAAACAACTTTGAAAAACTGTTGATGGAAAATTATAAGCTTTGAAGTTTGAGCAAGACCTGTTGGCCAAACTCTCTCCCAAGAAGAACCAGAGAATCATTGAAAAGTGGTGTTCAAATTTTATCAAACCGCATTACTTTTATAGGGATTTACTGGTTCGCTATGAAAGCAAAATCTTCATTTGTCTATTCTTCGTAGAAAAGTCTTCATTTTATTAGATCATATTCGACAATGATTCGTGTGGTCAATCAGTCGATCATTCAGTACATTCAAGGGAATAGGCAATATCTTTGAGGACCCTGTTTTCAAACACGGACGCACACACAGAAGTAGTGTTCACATATGCGCACACACATACTGGAGAGACCGGTAACAGTCCGATACACACACACACACACACACACACACACACACACACAAAAGGATTGCCGCCGCCAGTTTACCGCTCTGCATCCTTTCAGGACAGTATAAAGGACAGAAGCTGTTGAAAACGCTTTTGAAACGGTACAGAAATGCATGAAAAACAGCGAATATGCAAAAGTTGTTAGAGGCCGCTTTGTTATGCAAAAAAGACAAAAATATTTAATGGGTGCCATCAAAATGTTCTTAACTTCAAGGAGAGGCGTCCTTTTCCCAAAGGTCGTTTTACCTTGAAATAAAATTTCGTGGGATGCCGGCCTTCCAGTTTATGCGAAATATTCTTAACTTTTGGCATTAAGGGATAACCGGATTCTCCCGTGGATGGTAGTCAGTATTTAAACCCAAAAGTGAAACTTTTAGTCTACCTAGTAATTCACACTTTTGATTACAAAAAATGATTCGAGCTTAGCAAACTCGACGGATCCTTGTTTTTTCTTGCGGCATGGCTCATTTGTAGGCTATTTCGATCTCCGATGAATTGACAATGAATTCACAAGCGTGGTAAAGCAAGAAAACCAGAAAGCTCCAAAAACTGAACTTGTTTTGAGGTGGAAACTTCTGAAGTGCCACAGTATCCTCAAGCCTACCTGCCAGATTCCGTGTAAAATAAAGCTCAACTAAAACCGGAAATTTAGAATAGTTCTGTTCTACATATTCTAAACGATATTTTTTTTAATGACAGGAAAGTGCCAAATTATGAAAGAAAAAGAATCGAAGATAGATCGTTTTTATTGAGAGTGAAACGTTTAAAGGTTAATACTGTCAGGGCCCAAATCAATGGCGTGCGCACACAGCTTTGAAGAAGTGTTGCCACGGCAACCAACCGGTTCGCTCAGTCACAATGCACTCAAAGACGCCACGCAAATGCGGCAGGGCACTGGTTGCTAACGCGTCAGCTACGTGAGTCATATAGCCAATGACGTCCCCCCTTCTTGAGGTCCAACCCTGTACAAAAGCGTTGGCTTGCTTTAAAGTATGATGCACTAGGCTATCACGAAGACTTCTACTTTATTTCACTTCTTGGCGTGTTTTTTTTTCCGTTGGGGTCTCACAAAAGTGTAACGTAAACGGCGATAACGCAGTATTTGGTCACCGTTACATCAAATACTATAGGTGGAGAGATTTTTCTTCGGGTAGGAACACACACACCCAAAAGAATTTGGTGATAAAAATCTCTCGAGGCACTTAATCGATGGTGAGAATTGTTCTTTTTTGGTTAAAGCTAATTGCACTACTTAGAAGATGGTACACGAAACGTATTCCTAAGATTAGTCATTATTTTATGTGCACGAAACTTTAAGACTGATCACTTATCGAGAAATTGCCTAAAAGTGCCTTAACTGCAACCGTAGAGAATATTCACATTTCAAGGTCATGCACAACCGCTGTGATAATACTGGCCATCTATTTGGTCAATATGTCGGTTTCTTAAATCGCAAGTAGCTCTCGAATTGCCCTTCCATTCCAGTTAACCGTGTTCTGCGGGCTTACTCATTCTTGGATGGCTTGCTTGCCCTGTGCTAGAACCTCTTCAGATGTGAAGTACACTAAATAATTTAACGATCAGGCTTAAGCAAGTCGCAACTGTAGTAGAGGAGGCTGCGATGATACGGTCCGACACGGGTATTGCAAGAATACCATTTTATGACACGTGTTCAGACTTTAATCTTCTTAAACCCTGGCTTACAAGGTTTTTCGTGCGATTTTGGACGAGGACTCTCAAAAATTGCTGTTTATACTCATCCTTACATACCTTGATGTACTGCAAAAATCCAGACAAGCACATGGCTGCATTCTGAAGAGACCAAATTATTCTGTCAGTTTACAGTCTTATACATTTGGCTAAAAGTGACAGCTTCAAGCCCTGTCACAACTTTTCTAGTGAGGATTATGCGCTGATTTCTATGGAGATGCAGTCCCCGGAATCGGCCTTAGGTTCTCCTCCCCCTCTCCCGTGCGACTGTCGACTGTCCAAGCCTGTCACTAATATGGTACTGGGATTGGGTGCAGGCCTTTCTTTCCAACGCTCACCTCCAGCTTGTTTCCGTTTGAGCACTGCCAACCACCGCATTTGCAGCCTGGTGTGTGTTGTGTGTGATGTGACTGATGAGCGGACTGGGAGTCAGGGGGCGTCGAGTCCTTCTGCTTCCCTGATTATGTGGATCCTGGTGTGTGTGTCAAGGGGACCAGGTTTTGCTGTGGCGTGTGCAAACATGTTCAATGGCCCTGTCAACCACTGCGCCCGTCCCACCTCAGGCGACCGACCAGCTAGGCGGTAAGGGAGAAAGTGAGATTGATCCTCAGCCCATTTCTTTCCTCAATATACACAATCTGATGCGCTAAAAGCTATCACGGTACCCTTACAGCCGTAGTTTGGAGGATTTCCAACTGGCGGGAGAACTCGAACTCCGCAGTCAGTCCACTGTGTTTATACTGTGTTGGTCGCGCCAGCCGCCTGCGCTCGCCCCCATCGCCGGTTTTTTCGACTCTTGTCCTGACACCGGATGCGGGTGTGGGAGTGGAGAGAGAGTGAGGTAGACTCTACGTGAGTTTACTTTCACTACAGTCCAGCTTGAGTCCCCGCATTTACCTCAGTTTGCTGAAGTTCACGCTGGACATCGTCGAAAACGACCGTGGAACTGTCGCAGCGTGAGCCTGCACCTAGACCTGCAACCACACAACCCATGTGTGGCCATTTCTAACGGTTAAGTCACCCAAATAGCTCGTGCCGAGCCCTCATTTGGCCCCCGTGCTGGCCCAACGCATCTACCGTGTGAATCTTTCTAGGCCACCATTGGAATATATCAGAATGGTATCTTGGAAAGCAGGGACTGAAAGTTTTGACTTGGTAGTTAACTCCTGTATGTCAAATAAATCACTTTCTATTAAAACTCTGAGGATAGTAGATGATAAAGCCACTGGAAACATAGGCTAAAATGGACCGTGCGAATGATGCCACCGGTAGTACAAAAGGTGAGTACAGCCATTTTCATACAGTACTGAAGAAGTAAATGGATATGAGGACTTTCATGTCTAAGGCTGTCGAATGGTACGGTGGATTGGAGTAAAATCTGAATTAGTTTGGTCCTGACCCACGCCGGCCACGCCGGCTGATTGGCACCAGAACTGGCATGCACAAAATCGCCAAAGGGCAATATCTATTGAAGCTAAAAAGTGTCCAGTTCACTGTGGTTTGACCAAGTAATTCTTACCTTGCGTTAAACCACTCTCCTCGGCTTTACTTTAACGGAGATGAAATAACGGACGCTCAAGTATGCGACAAGATATCACATAATGAAGTGCGATAGGCAGAGGCTGGCGGTTTACGATTAGGTATGGCTGGCTGGCAATGGCTAATGAAATAGGAATGACCATTCCAGTTTCTCCCTTATCGCTGTCTGTGATGCTCATGTGCCTATACTAATAGCTGCTGTTCGATTGTCAGTGGGACCCGAGACTGAGTCTCAAGGAAGAATGGGACAATCGAGTCCCGTTACTGATCTGTGAAGCGTTTATCCACTAAGAAGAAGTCACCTTAGAAGCTGACTACCGAAAATAAGATGACCCGATTGCTGGGACAATACTTCTATTCGCCTGAAGTTTCTATATCCGTCGTGGATTCGTCATCAGAGATATAGTCAGAGAGCAATTGTAGACTGGGTAGCAGGTGCACAGTAGTTTGCAGTATTCATAGGATACAGTAAAAACTGCAAACATACGACAAAAATTAACCGTACTTGCCTATCTGAGTGCTCGTGGTCTGTTAAACGGCATGCGGGCTCTGACTTGCTGACCTTTCATCACGCGTTATGGTCTCGGGCGTGATGATTGCCCGATCATCTGGCCCTCCGGCACTGGCGTAGGATGATGCGGTGGCCTATCTATTCCCCAAACGGCGAATTGCTTTGGCCAAATTGAGGCTCAGCACTGAATATGGATTGGGCAAATCGTTGCACTTGTTGATGAATTGGGGACCCGTGAACCATGACTAAAGTAATTCTCGGCTCACCCGATTGTCACCTCTTGCGAGGATATCGGCCTCATCAAATGTGAATGTGTGGCCGGGTCTCGTCGAACGAGCCGCTTTTATTGGCAAGTTGACAACCCTTGGAGTCGTAATTTTGACCAATCATGAAGGTGTTAAGGGCGTCAGTGTCAAGAGATGACTTAATTCAAGAAAAATGCCGACTTTTACAAAGATTCATAATCATCAGGAGACTGTCATTAACAGATGTACAAAATGATTGAAATAAAGCGAAGAATTTTGGACGAATTTCAAATGTAAAGGAAATACAAAATGAGTATTATTATTTCTTCTAGAAATGCCAACTTTTAGAAAAATGACGAACGTCCAAAAATACAAAAATGCTGATTGTAAATAAAATTGGGGGGTGAAATCGTAAACATGCTATTTTGTGTATATTGGCATAGCTTTCCATTTGTCCGACTTCTTCAATTATTCTCCTTGTAGTGGATTGCAATTAGTTAAGGTCTAGTGAATACTTAATGATTTTATTTGCTTTAAATTTTTTTCCCGTACATTTATATTCCCTTCGGCGTTTCTCAAAATCTTCAGAATAAAAGATTTCTTAAGGCATTTAACAAAAAAGTGTGCTTGGATTTTGCTCTAAAGAACATGCGTGTTCAGCGTTTTAGCACTGTTGTTTATATCTGGCGTAGTACAGTGACCACTCTAAAAATGCATTGCCTTGAAAAAATGAACGTGCAAAAGAGCAGTCGGATATTAACATACCTGAGATCAATTAAAACCCTTCCTTTAATGCGTTATCTTTTTATAAAGCACTCAAATAAGGTATCTAGCCAATAAATTACCACGAAATTGATCTTTTCCACGAAAAGCTCGAAGTAAAAATACAGAACTTTGACCATTTTTGGTTTTTCCCAGAATAAGAAGATCACTTTCAGTTGAAAATGAAAAAGTTTACCTTTTTCTTAATGCTGGAGTTCTGTCCACTATGTTTGTTTACATTTCCGTCCGGTTCTACGCTAAAGCATGACCAAAAATATATACGTCGATTTTGTGAAAACTGTTTATATTCTGTCTATTCCGCTTCTTACTTCAACAGTGGCAAACATAGCATGCAAAAGTGACTTGCAATATGCTCAAAAGTTAATATAGCTTCCCAGCCAGCATCATCTCCGAATTTTCCTGTCGACATCCGGGGGAATGCGGTGGAACACGGGGCTATACCCCTGGATTGGATGGAGGTGAGGAGGGGATCTCAATCTGGATTCCCCATCGCCAAAGAAAAAATGCGCAGCTGTACGCCTCCTTTTTCTCACTTAAGCCCACCCCCTCCTTCCCCCTTCATTGATTTTATGGGGTAAGAATGAGGCCTATTGAAATTGCTATCGTTGATTAGAAAATATGTACAGGAATTAATGTACATTTGTGAGATAACGTTGTCAAGATTCATGGCTAGACTAATTTTAGTCCTCCACAGTTGGTTCCTACAAAAATTATTGTGTGCATCATTCTCTACGCAAATATGTAAACTTTGTCTACTGACTCAAGAATTGATGCGGCAAAACGAAATAAACCGGTTTTATCTTTATCGTTGCGTTTTGTGGCAAGAACTGCAAGAATTGACAAAAAATAATTTTTAAATCCCAATTCGACTCCTGTTGCTGAAGAACGAGGCATTTCGTTTCATATGCGTTAAAATTATCTTCATTGGCTAAAGTTCAGCTTTTCCAGTTCAAGAAAATATTTGTGGAACATTTGCGGCTTATTATAATTAAGTTTGTTCGGACAATGCATAAAATAAAAGGTTTTCTTATTTCATATTTAGGCAATTTCTTGGATTTATGCCTAAATCCTACCTATTTCTCTTCAATAGCCAAGTTTGAGCAAGCTGTTTTCTTAAGTTAAAGGTCATCTAAATCTCACCTCAGGTCAACTTATTAAAATAGCAAGAGCAAGTTCACACCAACTTGCTCATTCATATATCGAGTACGACATTGGATGAGTTACTTTATCTACTGTGATGTGCAGAATAGACTTTCTTTCTATCAAGGATCCCCGTCTTGCAATTTTTCGTGGATCGTTGCGTGAAGAGGGTTTTCCGTTCGGTTATTTGTTTGAATTTGAAGCTTTTAACAATTACAGCGAAACTCTTCAAATATAACTGCTAATATGCATACTGAGTCATTGTTAAGGAACAATGTTATTAAAATGCTACTGAATTAATTTGAGTAGCCATCACATTTTAGCATAAAAAGTACTTGCTGGTGCGTATTTTCCAATTATCTTTCTCCGAATGGTTATTACAAACTCTTACTGAGGTCATCAACAAAATAGTTGCATATAGCAACTGCATCGCAGAAAATGTCGTTCATTTTAACATTAATATAAAATATGTTTGTTTTACACCGATCGCCTAACCCATGATTTTTTCACCTAATACATTTAGGATAGTTGAAGGTTTTTTCATAAATACTAGAAATAAAGGCCGTGTAAATAACTGTAGAGCCTGGTCAAATGTCGGCGTTCATTACTGACAGAGGTCCGCTGAAAAGATAGCAGCACCCATTAGATTCCATCAATAAGCATTCAAGGCATGGGTCATTTTTTACACTGCATAAGTAGTTCAAGCATTCTGTTAAGTCACATTGGAAACTGAAATTATGTGTAAATTGAGGGCTCCATAAACGATGCAGAGGCTGCCCAATGTCCACAACAGTAAGGGTGAAATAGAAACACGAATAAAACCTACCTCATTCAATTTGTGCATTCAGGTTGGAAACAAGAAACGTGAACTATGCTTGAATCACTAAAACGTTTCTGTAAGACTAAATATACCACCTGAAGCCAAATGGCATATAATTAGATTTTAATAAAACTTGACTTGGTAAAATTAAGGGACGTTAGTTATAAAAAATTATTGTCTCGAGTTGAGTGAAAAAGCTGAAGGTGAAATACTTGGAGCCTAAAGGAAAATGTCATCCGCATATACCAATAATGTGCGCATTTGCAAAACCTCAGCTATTATAACAAGTTTGCACTGTCCAGTTTAAATATTAAAAGCGGAAGGTTCCTATAGGAAATATTCGGATGTGATTTCTCGCAGCAAGTCAACCATATTATGAGATAGTGTTTTTGGAAGCAGAATTCGATAAGTTGGTGGAATTACTTTGTCATTACCAATTTCACATGGCATTTATTTAGGACGACAATGAATACTTTGATTTCAAATCAAAATATTCATTGCAATCGCACTTACATTCGTAGATTTCTTTTTCAGATCTCTGGCAAAATTAAACTCCTCCGTCAAGTAAGGTTGTATCCCTGGAGTTCTTGAGCAACTTTCAGAGTTGGTTTCGATGGCTACTATAAATACATTCTCAAGATAAAGTACATATTGAGAACCTTTATCAAGTAGTGTGTTTTCGAATATTTCTTTTAATGGATATAAATCTACGGCCTGCTCGCCACATAAACTAGCATGCGTAGAGACTCCCTCAAACTCCTAGGAACACAAACAATATCAATAAGCATATTTCAGCATAATCCGGATGTATATTTATTTAGCAGATACTGTTCCTATGCACAGGAAAGCACCGTTAGAGCAAACCAACGAGTCGCTCACACCCAGAAATGAAATTAATATGTGACATTTGACAATGTTATCTACGGTCGTCGGGGTAAGTTTGCGTAGTGTCCACTGCTTTAATGCGTACATGTGTTAATGTTACAACCTTTTTTATGGTAACATTTATTTTATGTATTTTGACTCAAATATTTTTGCATACCGCTTACCTATTATCCTAAATATACTAAAATATTCTAAAATGCGGCATTTTTAAACCTTGCAAAATTAATTTGATCCTAGGAAACATGTGAGTAGTTTTCGATTGAGGTTCCCTGTTATCAAAGACGAAGAATGATTGCGAACACAGGACCCTTATAGTAGAAAGGCCCCACAGACCTCCTCGAATCGATAAGACTTCTGGGCCGGCAACTAAGGCATTATCGTCAGAGCTGACAATGCCGCTCTCATTTCATGAAGACTTGTTGGCGACAATATGGAGCCTGCCTCGACGTTAGGCAGAGAAATTCTCGTTGAAAAGTACTATTTAGCTACATCAAGAGTAGGTTAAAAATAAGGAAACTGTCTCAGTCTTGAAAGGTGCCACTGCGAATAAATTACTAGAAATCCTGAAGAGGCAGAACACCTTAGAATTTTTTTGCATCCGCATTCACTGAGGAGCCAGATTTTAATGAGGCGGATTTCCATGTAGGACAAAATCATGGATGATTTTTACTTCACAAAGGAAGATGTGCGGAAGGAACTTCTCGCGCTTAACGATGCAAAGTCTCTGGGTACAGACCACTTACCGACAAAAGTACATCAAGAGTTCGCGTCGGAACTCTACAGCGCGCTTTTGCATACTTTTCTGTTGTCCTTTGATAGATGCCTCCTCACATCTGACTGGAAGATTACAAACATATACCCTATTAACAAGGGTGGACCCAGAACCAGCGCGAACATCTATTGACCAGTTAGGCTAACTTGAATTTCTTCTAACGTTATGAAAAGGCTAACGTGAATTTTCTCTAAACAAAAGACTTCTTTGGCATTGCCCTACACGGATTTCGACGAAACCACTCCTACTTGAACATTATGCTTTATTCAGCGGAGCAATGGACCAAATCATTTAACGAGAATACCAATGTTGATCTTGTTTACATTGACTTCGAAAAAAGTTTTCCATAGTGTCCCACACCAATGGCTACTCCGCAATGTTGGTGAATCCGGGATAAGGGGAAATTTACAAAATTGGATAAGAGATTCTCTAATAGGCCGAGTGCTGTCCGCGTGCGTGTGCAACGCGAAATCCATTTCATTATCAGTTGTCAGTGGTGTGCCTCAGGGCCCCGTACTTGGGCCATTATTGTTCTTAGTCTATCGCTAAGGAGATGTTAAGGCTAAGCTGGTTAAATCCTAACTACGGCGATCTTCCAGGCCCAGTTCCTTAGAAGAAGGTAGCATTTGTGGAAGCCAAGGTTGAAGGAGAGTGTATTCTGTGCAGAATTAGTAGGAGAAGAATTAACAGAAGTGTTGACTCGGCGTGTTGTGGATTTCGACCATGACGAGCGAGAGAGAGAGAGCTGCAGCCTTGCGTTCGCCGCACACCGGGGCGAAAGGCCGAGTGAGTTCAGTCTTGCCTGGACTTAGCGTGAAGTGTGTTTCTGCCAGCGCTGATAAAAAAATCCGGCGCATATCAGTAATCAGCGGTACGCAAAATTGATTGAGTGACTTGATTGCCGATGCACGCTTCGTAGATCAGTCATCACAAGTGGCGAAGCAAGTCAAGTGTGGACCAGTAATCAGCGATGCACCAAAAAATCGGTTCACTGGCTTCGTTGACAGAGCAGGCAGCGCTGGGCGGCTGTCTCCTAGAAGTCTAGGCAAACGACTGTAGGCATGGATTGGACAGCAATGGAGTCCTACTCGCAGATTGTACTGAGTTATGGCAACTTATCAGCAATACCTATGAAATCCAAATTGTGCAAGAAGGACTTGACGGTCTAGAAGCATTGTCCAAAAATGATTATTGTTAAGCAGTCTGTCAGACTGCGGCTCGCAGCGAAGAAGGCGAGGACGGTGGGTGACTCTCACAAATACTAACTTGATGGCAAGTACCTGTCGAACACAACTGAAGAAAAGGATTCGGAAATCACTTTTTTGCTACCTCTGAAGCCTTCTTCACAATGTGTTAGGGCTGCCAAGAGGACGAACAGTTTTCTATTTGCTATTAAACGAACTTTTGTCGATATTAATAAAGAATTATTTAGGAACATCTACGGGACTTTTATTCGATCACATCAAGAAAATGGAGTTCAGGCTTAGCGCCTGCGGTATCAAAAGACAACATGCTACTGAGAAGGGTCCAAAGAAGGGCAACAAAAGTTGTGAAGGGTTCTTAGTCCTTGACTTGAGGTACTTTAACTTTTTCCTCTTGAGTACGGACAGATCCACGGTGATCTCATACAGACATACCGGACCATGAGGAATCGGGAATGTTTTCTGCAGTTTGATGAAATCTTCGCATTCGCCACATCAACTAAGTTTCGTGGGAATCCCTCAACTTCCGAGGGACCTTATCCCATCTTGGTGTCTACAGCCATCTGTTTCCACCGCAAGAAATCGGCACCTGAAATGGATTGCCCGATGAGGTCATAATGCCGAACCTCACAAACACATTTAAATGCAATCCTTAGGTATATTTACCTACTAGATACTGTTCATGTGCACAGAAAAACACTATAATAGCATACCAAGGCTTCCCTCACACACAAGAATGAAATTCATATCTGCAATTCGAGACTTCCATCTACGGTCCTCCAAATGGCTATGCGTAAATTTGACTGTCAAAATGTGAACATGTGTATATGTTACTCACATGTTATAGTAATACATTTATTTTATGTGTTTTTATATTGACTATATTTGCATACAGTCTTTAAAGCCATTGCCTACTTCCTTCAATAAACTGAACTACAGTAAACTACATTCGAAGATGATGAATCTAATGCACTGATATTGGGGAAGGAATGGGTGGCATCGAGCACCTTAAGCCTACAAGTTTGACGTGCGCTCCTCATAAAGCCTGGCACATTGTAATGTTTTGATGAAAACAACTGGTTTTGTAATTTTTAGTATGGTTGTGGCAATGACTTTCATGTCGACTTCTTAAGAACTCTTGAACGCTGCTTTAGAAGAAAGCATCGAAGTGCCCGTTGTTTACATTGATTTCTGTATGACGTCCAACAATCTGCTAGGTAAAAGTCTATTGTCCATATTGGCAATGATTGCTTCGAAAGAAAGATTCTGGACTGCAAATGGTTATTTATGTTTGATCGAAAACGACGAATCTAGGCGCAGAGGGTGGCGACTTCAATAATAATTAGTTTATATCTTAAACGGATGTCTACTGTCTGCACTAGATGTAGACTTCTTATTCATGCACCTCAACGTGCTGTCATTAAAGAGTCAACCAAAATGGCTGAGGGATCGGGCACAGTAGCAGAACAGCGTAGCTCCGGTCCACGCAGACTAGATTGCTCGCCGATCGTAGGCTAATTCTTACTGGTAGTTATGACTCTGGTGCATTAAGAGTTAAAGGCAAAGGAGCGAGGGAATTTGCTGAAGGTGCCACGTTACATTGAGATGTTAACATTGCGGATCCTCTCTTTTACAATAAAGTTGCATATGTGTAGGGGTCTATGGCGTATGTGTGTTCAGAACATTACAATCACTACACGTTGTTCTGTTTTGGAAGAGAAAAGGAAGGACCAGTAGAAATTGTGCATGCTGTACCGAAAATGAGTGCTTGTCATGGTGCCCTAACGCATGGCAGGCATGCACGCGCGTTTGTTCGCTAGCGTGATGGGAGCGGGAAGGCAAAAACATCATGCGAGAGTTAGGCACTGTACTCTTGATCAGTTGACTGACTGATTGCAGTTTGTAGGAGCCGGTGATTGGTTTAATAATAATATGTTTACTATGCCAGTTTACAGGCAATTGTAAAGAGTTGGTAATGCACCTCTTGGGCGCCTTCCAATACCTCGACGACCGGAAATAACCTAAAACAAACTCCCTATGCTGCAGCCAGTATTGGTTTTGTTTCAGGATTTGTGTTTTGTCAATACTGGGCGAGATAGGGAGTTTGTTTCAAGTGAAAAAAGCTAACTTCAAAGGTATGATACAGACGGAATATATGTACAGTTGTAAGCTGAGTTGACGCATCAGCAGGAGAAATGTTGCATATCGTTCAAGGACATTAGTTCGAGACGGAGATCAGTATCAGTATCAGTATATTGAGGGTATGTAGGAAAAATTCCTTTGAGTGCCCTATTTGTACATATGTGCAGTGGTAGCAAAAAATTTGTTGCTTAGACTGTTGGCAAGGCCAGTTGTCCTGTGTCATAGGATGACAATAGGAGCAGACAGTGAAAAAACTCCTCAGGGATTTTTAGGCGAAAAACTGTCGCCCTTGTGGGGGTAATGCGAGGGATTTAGGAGAAAAAGGGAGTTCCCACTGGGGGGGGGCATTGCAAAGGTTCCCAGGATCATCACCGTGTGGAAGCCACGTCCTGATTCTTCCTTGCTGATTGCAGGGTCCGCCAACGGAACTGGAAAAAGAGAGGCATCCGTCCAGACCGTCGACAGTCCGCTTTGGGTCGAACCAAGGGTGAATGTTTAGGCCGTCAGGTCTGGCCAGCGGGTAATCACGGTACGCAGATAGCCAAGTAGGGTAGACCACGGAGACCTTCGCATGAGGCTATGCGTGGGAGGGCGTTATAAGTAGCAAACGTGAATGGATTTTAAAACTAATGCTACTGAAAAATTGGCGGTAGTATTATCATTATTGCAAATTGTCTGTTACGATCCATCGTGTACTTCTATATCGATCCAGTTTTCGCTTTAAACCCTCTCGCGATTCCGACATAACAACGTCCTGAGGAAGCGTATTTCACGCTCCGACCACCCTTTTTGAAAAGATGTGTTTCCGAGCGTCCAGCCTGGCCCCTGTCACCTTTAATTTGAGGGGATGACCCCTCAGATTCGTGGTCGTTGCTAATTCGAAAAAATTCCCTGTTATAAGACAGCAGTCTTGAAGACGTAATACGCAGAATGCTAGTATCGGGTCCCCCCGAAGCTGCCTGTAGCGCAAAGGGAAGAGGTTGAGATTTGACAGCCATGTTTCATAAGGCTGCGAGCTCTGCCCCATTACAAGTTTGGTTGCGCGCCGTTGTACCTTTTCCAATATGTTGATGTCTTTCCTGGCCCAGGGTCTCCAAGCTTGGATAGCGGATTCTAGGTGCGGTCGTACGAAGGTTCCAAAGACTTTTGTGAAGCACTCTTCATTGAAGGTAGAAAAAGCTCGTTTGACGAGGTATAAGATCGACATCGCGGACTTGGCTACCTTTGTGCAATGCAGGGAGGGTTAAAGCGAGGGCGTGATCCAGACTCCCTAGTCTTTCTGGGCGTTTTACTTCCTTCAATGGTATGTCATTCAGTCGGTAAGCCGTGCCGTTTTAAGTACCGGATTTGCCAACTCGAATGGTAGTGCACTTGCTCTCATTGAACGGTAAGAGCCAGTCCGCCGACCATTTTTGAAGTCTATTTAAATTTTCCTGCAAGTGCACTTCGTCAGCCGCAGTTCGAATTACGCTCCAAAGTTTTATATCATCGGCAAACATGGTGATGCCGCAATCCAGTTCGCGGACACAGTCGTTGATGTAGATAACAAACAAGATAGGGCCGAGAACGGAGCCTTGGGGAACACCACTCTCAACCTCAACCTTGGCTGACTGTTTGTCGCTGATGTGGACAGTTTGCGAGCGACCGATTAGGAAGCTTTTTATCCACGTAAGGAGCCTACCCCTTACTCCTATGCGGCTGACTTTATAAAGGAGGCGGTGGTGCGGCACGCTATCGAAAGCCTTTTTGAAGTCAATATAGACAGCATGCACTGAGTTTACACTATCGACTGCCTCAGTCCACCGTTCTAAACAGTAGAGCAAGTTTGTAACGCAGGACCTACCTTTACGAAAACCATGCTGAGCATCCGATAGCAGGTGGTTTTGTTCCAGGAACTGCATAAGTTTTTGCTTGATAATTTTTTCCATGATTTTGCAACAGATTGTAGTAAGGCTGACTGGTCGGTAGTTATTCGCTGAAACCCGGCTTCCCCCCTTGTATAGCGGTGTAATCCTCGCGGATTTCCAATCTACTGGAAGGCATCCGGTTTCGAAGGAGGTTTGGAAGAGCAAAGAGAGTGGTTTGGCCAACTCATTGGCGAGCTCCTTCAAAATCTTGGCTGGTACGTTGTCGGGACCTGGTGACTTAGATTCTTTTAACCTTAAGAGTTCCTTAAGAACAACAGCCTCGGGGAAATGGACAGTCTCAACTATTGTATCCGCTTCGGTGTCGTCGGTGGGGTGATCGTATGCCGTTTCCGATGTGAAGACTGATCGGAAAAATTTCGAAAGGTGATCAGCCTTTGCTTCATCATCTATCAAGTCTCTTCCCTTAGCGGTCCTCAGCAGGGGGATCGGATCCTTGTTTTTGGTACTCTGCCTGAGGTAACTGTTAAACAGTTTGGGGTTCACTGTGGCCCGGTTTAGCAAGTCTGTTTCGAAAGCCCGTCTTGTTTTGAGAATAAGACCCTTGACCCGGTTTCTCTGAGTTTTGTAGGCACTGACAGATGCAGGAGTCCTGTCTGCTAGCATTTTTTTCCACAACCTCCGCTTTTTGTTCACTTCTATATTTAAGGCCTGCGTAAGCCATCGCGGTCTAGTGTTCACCTTTTTTCGCGAAATTGGACAGTGGTTGTCGATGAGTCTGTGCAGTGTGTTCCGGAACGCTGCCCAGTCTGCAGTTATGTTTCCAGAAAATAGAGGTTCCTAATCAGCGCGCGTGAGTTCGGTCTTCATTCGATCGAAATCGCCTCACAAAATATTTCGTCTGGCTGTTGAGGGTCTCTCCGGTATTGAGAATAATGAGCACTCCCATAGCAGTACAACATGGTCGCTTTTACCTAGTGGTGGGAGACATGACACTTCGTCGATGCTGTCCTGCGATTTCGTGAGAACGAGGTCCAGACAGTTGGACTGTTGGCCATCGCGTATCCTTGTCGAAAAAGTGACGTTTTGCGTGAAAAATAACTTCAGAGTCATGCTCAGAAGGCAGCTGTCGAAGGTTAGATCGGAGCTATGTGTGCAGGCCGCACCCCAGTCGATGTGAGGCGCGTTAAAGTCCCCCACAATCAGGATGTCCGATCGTGCAGTAATCTTTTCCAGCTCCTCTAGCAAGGAGGCATCCACTTCTGGCTCTCTCCTCGGTGGTCGGTAGAGTGTGAGTACATCGAGGTTGGGTGCACCTGGTACTTTAATGGACAGCCAGATGGCCTCGGAAGTACACGCCAGTTTATCCGTTTTGTCTAAAACTGTGAGTCCATTTTTCACGTATGTTGCTACGCCACCGCCTTGACGACCTTCTCTGTCTTTTCTGAACAGTTGATAGCCAGGCATGGATACCTCGCCGTCGGCTACCTGTTCAGACAGCCAAGTTTCCGTTATTGAAACTATATCTGGTGATAATTCAAAGGCATGAATCTTCAGCTCGTCAAGCTTTGAAAGCATACTCTGTACATTTGTGTACATGAAAGTTAACTTTCTGTTTGCTCGAGAATTGGTTACAGTCAGGCTCTCACCGCCCCTTTCCGGGTCGACTGTGCGGCCATCCGGAGATGGTTGGCACAAGAACACAGTGTTCTCAGTCTTCCTTCAATGGTTGTCAGAAAACGTTGCGCACTATCGGCTGAAGGGTTAGCAGACTGCGGGCTGCTGCTTCAGCAGTATTATCTTCAGCATGAAGCCTGGCGGGGTTCAAAGTCCACGAACGCCATCAGAGTGAAAGAGAGATTCCACCGAGTCAGCACCCAAAATTCGTGAAAGTTGTCCTTAATGTAGAAAACTAGTGATAGCACTCTTAAACATAGGGTAGCTTTGCTGGGTTTTAATACTTTTGGGCAGCTTATTCCAGATTGATATGGCGTTTACTGAAAAGAATTGCCGGTACTTAACTGTACGTGCCATAGGAAGAAATAAAAATACGTCTCGATGACTGGCGCGTCGAGAGTGGTCAAGTTGCTTTATTCTACTGAGAGGATTAAAGGTTTGACCATTCAAAAGTTCAAACAGTAAAAATAGACCCTTCTGTAATCTACGAAGCCACAGGGGATCCAGCTTTGTAAGTTCGCACCTTTGTTGGTAGGCTAAGTTACAGTGTTCTGTAGTGAAAACGCTTCTAGTGAAGAAGTGCTGTACCGATTCTATTTTCTTCCGTTCACTAGTGCGGAGACGACTGAATAGGGGCGCGCAGTATTCAAGACTAGGTCTCACGTACATATTATACAGGCTAGTTCTAACCTTTATAGTCTTAAAATTTCTAAGGATAAATCCGGTGGTTTGGCGTGCTTTCCAGACTATCAGGGCACAGTGCTCTGACAAATTGAGACTATTAGAGTAGGAAATTCCCAAATCCTTGATAACTCCTGGGACATTTAGTTCGTGGCCATCAATGCTAAATTCCGGTTGATGATCGTCGCCAATAACCATAACGGAACATTTGTGCCATGAAAGGGTGAAGCGCCATGTGCAACACCACTGGGCGAAGGCCTGAAGTTCCTTTTGTATCAGCTCGAGCACGATGTTGCGATCTGCCGGTTTGTATATATAAGCGACTTTTAAATCAGCAGCGTACATGAAGGGTCAACCATACTGAAAGCAATCTGAAACGTCGTTGACAAACAGGCAAAATAGGAGCGGACCCAGTACACTACACTACATGCTGGTTGTTCCAGAGATAGGTGGAGGCTCGGTAATACTTGACTTCTTGCTCGGCGGGATGCCGTAAATGGTGGTATATATCCTTCAAAATCGACTTAAGTGGACTTAATCAAGTTTCATAGCTTGGTTATTGAATTGCGGCCCACGCATATTGGCTATTGAGCAGAAAATGTGTAGAGGCAGATTTTGGGACAAGCGTAATGTAAGCGTCTATCGGTTTGAAAGAGATAATAAGAATTAAATAACATTGACTGTAGATGATGCAAAATGTGTTCGGATTGATAATTATAACCTGAATTTTCGAAATTCTTAGGAAAAACCACTGGGATTCCCCATATTGGTGACTGCGAAGGCCGCGAAGGCAATTTAGAAGAGGTCGTACATTTGCTTTCTTTATTCCCGCCATTTTCCGAACGCTAAAGTCGTGGCAGTGGTTCCAAAATAACTTTCTTAGCCACATTGGCATTCATCGAAATTTCTTCGTTCCATACAGCTGAGAAGACAGTTTATTGGAATGCGAATGATATCTTCGCGTAATCCTGAATAGCGAGGTCTGACTGCAGTCAACAGAGCTTTCACCATGCTTTTGGCTTGTATAATTACACAATTATTGATTATATCAATCTTTTGTGATAATTATATGTCAAAACCTTGTCACAAATAATTATTATGAAAACCGGTTTGCGTTTAAATATACCAAATCTTCTAACATAATTGGCAGAAAGCAAGGGGAATTATATTTATATATTCGCTGGCGTATATTTGAATCTTGTATGGAAGTTCGTTGTTGGACATTAGTGGTTTTGGCTTCCGCTTGTGTCTAGTTCGTTTTTTCTTTCCTTCCTCTCGAATAAAATGAATGCACGTGAGTTTTTTTGGCACTTTATTTTGTTATTGGTTATTTTATACAGTAAATTTTAAACATATTAGAATATTTCATAACATTCATAATTATGCGAGTACCCTGATTGCAATATTCAACGAACATCTCCAGGAACAGTGCGCATAAAAATGCAATTATCTCGAGCCAAGGGCTTTGCTGGGAAAGTCCGAGATTTATCGATATTTCTTTGCGGAATAAGTCCCCCCACCCAGTGCAACCATCTGAAGCGTGCGTTGGCCGATGATTGGGCCGGATATGCCTGGGCTGGCTAACTACGGATATCAGTTGAATGAATGGGAGTGATTTTGTGGCCTTTGTGTCAGATATGGAAAGGCTTCATAGCCCATATACCGGCGAAGATGCGTGACTGCCCCTCGCCAACTAACGCTAGAGTTTCGCTGCCGGTTGGCACAGTGCGCATCGGTTGTGTTATCGGGGCGTACTCTTTCATGGTAAACAATAAAACGAATTCCTTGCATAGGTTATAAAGTATGCCTTTTCTCTGAAACAATTACCGAAGTATTAAGTATACCTATTAATTCAATAATTGTTTCCGAAAATAAGCATAATTTATAATCCCTTTATTTTTATTTTGTTCTGACCAAAGTTCCCTTATCAGACTATTAAATTTGTACCGATTATGTGTCCAGTCTTGAGTTACTGATATTAAGTAGCGGCTTTAGCTACGGTATGCTCAATCGTCTCATCGGTTGACTGGCATCAGTATCCTCATATGCTCCGTTCTCCTGTCGGATAAACAGCAACAAACAATCCACCAAATCTGTGTTAATATTATAGACCTATCCAGAAGCAGGTTCAACGTCCTAATTCGATGTGAACTTGAGATTTGTGTTAGGAGTTAAGGGAAGAATCCGTGAACATAGATAAATCATGTTGTCTGCTCTAGGGGTGCAGTTCATTTCTTCTCAAACAAGATTACCTGACATCCCGCGGATTTCGACAGTATACTGGAAATATCATGTGATTTTCCATAGAGATACCAATATGACAGCAACAATGATGATAGCGCTGAAATTGTGTTCTTCAATTTATCTCACATACGAGCAAGTAGGCGTGCCACAGATGAAAGTCACTAGTTACGATGCCCTCCATGTTTTGACCCTCAGATAACTATTGGGGATTCATGGCAATTCTGTGACGTATTCACGCAAAAATTTGTTCCCCATCTTCAGGTTACAGTTATCAGAACATACTTCGACAACAAACGACTGTCCAATGTTCGGATGGTTAAGAAGGCCAAGTTTTGGCTAGATGTATTAGTCAGAGGCTTTAACAGCTTCTTGTCGTCAATGTGCATCTAAATGCACTGTTCGAGAAATAACTTTGACGGCTAACGTTTCAGCTCATCTGAACAAACCTGTTCAAGGTCCAAGAGAGCATAGCTCCCGTTAGAAAGAAAAATGCTAATACATGTTCTAGGCGTTGGCGGTAGCATTTTCGGGTCCTTGGACAACTTCACATGATAAAGCCGAAGCATTTTGAACAATAACTTTGCGATAGAGTACGACGTTTGTACCTTTAGGCAGAACTCTCTCTCAAATACGTCAAATGACATTTTCTACCAAGCAGATTCAGGCCTTTATTCGCTTTCCCGTTGTCTACACCTTCCACTCATCTACGCGAGAAATATCTACAATGGACAGCTCTGGGCTTGGTTCAAGCAATAGCCGCTCTGGGTCTTTTTGCTGACACGGACGATGTAGACGGAACTTAAGAATCTTTATTTAGCTTGTACACTGACCTTTTTGCAGGCTTTTTCAAATTTTTAACCATACTTCAATATGTCTTATTTGACTTCTCGTTACTTTAAGGAGATTTTAGTTCACACCAATTAAATAATACAGTAAAAATGCATAAAAATGCAATGGATTGCGTACCCAAATCACCAAAATTTGACAACCAGAAATCATATCAATATTAACGACACAGTAGTAGAAAGAAGTAAGTGCCTTCGAAATTCCCCACTTAACCCAAGCCTATTATCAGGACGTGCGATGGCGAATTTAGTACTCATCTAAATTTTCTTAAATTCTTTGTATGGAGAAAACCGAATCTATTCAATTATACGTGGTTACATTGAGGTTTTAAATGCGTGTGCAGCTGACTAAGAGGGTTTCATGCGTGGCAACTTAAGAGCAGAGGGGACCTAGCCCCGTCCAGGACCTTCAACTTCCACATTATGAAGGGACCGTTGTTATCTTATTTACCAATATCTACCACTGCGTGATGTTCTTTTCCAAGAGAGATGCTCAGTGAAAATCTCGGGAAATTATTCATTCGTTAGTCTGTTCAGATGTTATTATAAGCGTTTGTTCCTTTATTTAGCACCACCACCCTACACAGAACAGCCCACAATGCCCCCGCTCCCCCAGGATCAACCCCCCTCCTATCCGGCTGCTGCATATCCCCCCGCACCTCCTTATCCCGGTCCACCTGCAGGTAGTTTTTGCGTTTTTAACTTGTTTTTTTTATCAACAATTTAAAAATGTGATGCACGTATTCATCTTTTGGTTTCTTTTTAAATCGTTTGAAATTTCATAGGAATCAAACTGGATTGCAACGCCCGAGCGCACCGGAGTCCCTGAATAGCGCAGTTTCCTTCTGCTTAGAGCTGGTACTCGCTTGTCCGTCTGCGTCCGTTCTCTTCCGGTTGTGTCCTCACATTATAAATCCACTGGAAGGCCCAATATCGACAGCAGACATTTAAAGGGTGGAAAGCGAGTGTTTATTAGCTCAAATTTGGAACAGTCAGAATTCCAAAATGAGAACAAGAATACATTTTCTGCCAATACAAGTGAACATCCGTGTCGCAGAAAGCAATTGAGAAGAAGAAGAAGACTTGGTCACTGGGACAATATGTTTATTCACCTGACGTTTCGATATCCATCGCAGATTCGTCATCAGAGACATGAGTAGCAGAAGGGTTAAGCATGCACAGAAAATTGCAGTATTTATAGGAGACGGTCATTGTCGCTGTATGCTTGCAGTAATGACTGCGTCCTATAAATACTGCAAACTTCTGTGTATGCTTAACTTTTCTACTAATAATGTCTCTGATGACAAATCCGCGACGAATATCGAAAGTGCTGGTGAGTAAACAAATCGGCCCAGCGAACGAGTCTTCTTCCTCTCAATGCATTTTCTGCTCACCAGAATGAATTTGTGGAATTGCTGCCGTTTCGGACAGCTGGGACAGCTGAGCAGAAAATGAATTCTTAGTGTTTAAAAGGCATACACTTAGAATAGTTATCAACGGATATATACATATATATTCACTCAGAAATGTTCGAACACGGATCGAACAGGCTTCCGAACTAAACAAGGTTCATGTGGTGGTCAGAGGTCTCCAACGGGTGATTGCCCTCAGAAATGTGCGAACACCGATAGAATAGGCTTCCGAACTAAACAAAGTTCATGTGGTGGTCAGAGGTCCCCAACGGGTGACCGCCTGCCAGGCCGATTCCGGCCATGTCATAATAGCAGTAAGGGGGTATGACAGCATTTGGGGGTAATTTGATACAGAACTGTTTCGGACTTATTAGCCTACATCAGCCAAGCATTACCCTGAACACCAGCTGGTCGGACAACACAAACAAACGCACTCACATACGGTGCAGTTTGTTCACCACTGGTGTCTTTCAGATGGGTCATAAGCACTTCATCGAAGCGCAGTTCATCAGCGCCTCGCCACCTGCCATTTGCTGTCACTGCTGATCGCAAATATATTCACTCAGAAATGTGTGAACACCGATCGAATAGGCTTCCGAACTAAATAAAGTGCATGTGGTGTTCAGAGGTCTCCAACGGGTGACCGCCTAGCAGGCCGATTGCAGCCAAGTCATAATAGCAGAAATGTGTTATGACAGCATTTTGGGGTATCTTGATAGAGAACTGTTTTGGGCTTATTCACCTTCATTAGGCAAGCATAACCCTGAAAACCAGCTGATCGGACAGCAAAAACAAACGCACTTACAGACTGCGCAGTTTTTCCACCACTGGAGTCTATCAGATGGGTCATAAGCACTTCATTGAACCGCAGTTCATCAGCACCTCGCAACCTGCCATTTTTGGTCACAGCTGATCGGGTATATATTCACTCAGAAATGTGCGAACACCGATCGAATAGGCTTCCAAACTAAACAAAGTTGATGTGGTAATCAGAGGTCGCCAACGGGTGAACGCCTGCCAGGCCGATTGCGGCCAAGTCATAATAGCAGTAAGGGGGATGAATATATACCCAATCAGCAGTGACAGCAAATGGCAGGTGGTGAGGCGCTGATGAACTGCGTTTCGATAAAGTGATTATGACCCATCTAATAGGCACTTGTGGTGGACAAAGTGCGCCATCTGTGAGTGCGTTTGTTTGTATTGTCCGATCAGCTGGTGCTCAGGGTTATGCTCGGCTGATGAAAGCTAATAAGCCCAAAATAGTTTTGTATCAAGTTACCCCCAAATGCTGTCATACCCCTTTTACTGCTATTATGACTTGGCCGAATCGGCCTGGCAGGTCGTCACCCGTTGGGAACTCTGACCACTACATTAACTTTGTTTAGTTCGGAAGCCTATTCGATCGGTGTTCGCAGATTTCTGATTGGCTATATATATGTAGATAATGATAATACACAGTGACATTCGTGGGGAAAGATGGAGTTGAGACTGCCACTGGGAAAGGGGGAAACTTTTTGGGACCCTCGCAGGAAAGGCAGCTGTTATGCATAACTGTCTACAGGGTAGAATGGGGCTGGGGACCGCTACCAGGGAGGGACCAATCAATATAACCCCCCCCTCCCTGCACACCACCTACAACATCCTTGACTAGACTCAAAGTAACCACACCGAGGTATTTAAACAGGGATCAGTCCCTTTGTCCTGCAGTGTCCTACAAGAGGTCTTAGTTTCGATGGTATTCAGAACTTTGTGACGGATGACTTGTGTGGCTGCCTGACAGGACACAGGCATATTAAAGTTCCGCCCACTTAAAGAGGTGGTTTGGCGATAAATTGCAGGTGAATATTCCCGTGTCATAACCCTAACATAAAACCAAATTATTTGGTCCTAGCTCTATCCTCAACCTGAACGCTAGGGTTGATAGGAATTCAGCCTTTACTCCTTGACATATTCCTGACCCTACGATTAACTCAGGCGTTAAAACTAAAAAGCCCTTTGACCATAAACTTCATTTTTTTCTGGAATTTGGGGCAAAGCCGCATGTATTGTGGGCGTTTTCTGTTTCCGTGTGCTGTTTCGGTAGTCATATAAGTCATCCTTACCGCAACATTTTCTACAATTAGATTCATTGGGTACTCATCTTCCTCCTTCTGTTTAAAGGCTGGGAGATTAAAGCGCGATTCAGCCATGCAAACTCAGGCGACGGGGGAATGCGGAGGAATCTGGGGATTAGGAATTTTGATTGACGAACTCTACTTACACATTTTTCGAAATCTACTCAGTTTATCAACAAATAATTAACAATATTGTTCTTTGACGATACTATTAACTTGGAGGCTTAAAAATGAGTAAAAGGCGGCATCCCGCTGCGCAAAAGTTTTTTCCGGGTTGAAATCCCCGTCCTCATACCCTCAACAGGGATTTAAATCCATCTCCCCCCGTCGGAAAAAAACGTTTGCGCAGCAGAACGTCATTTTTTCTCATTTTAAAGCCTCCAAGTTGATTTTTGCTTCAACGGACAAGGTTATTGATAATTTATTGATAAAATAAGTAGATTTCGAAAAATGTATACTGTAAGTAGAGTTCCTCAATCAAAATTCTTCATCTCCGGATTTCCCCGGAATCCCCCGTTACCTGTGTTGGCAGGGAGTGGATTCTGGCTGTTCCCTGCCTCCTCCCTGTTTAGCGCCAATATAGACCGCAAAAGAAGGTGGCATTCTGAACTCATTGCATTGTATCGTTGTTGCGCAAACGTGATGTTATACTACTGTTCGCAAATCACCTGGCCTGATTTCATGTACCTACTTCGAGCAAACCAGCAGCATTCCTTTGTCCTTTGCTGTTTTACTTTTTCAAACATTGATTATAAAACCTACTTATAGGGAGGAAAGCTTTAATGGGCCTCTGTTTGTTGCCTATATCATAGCAGTAGGACACAAGTCTGCGCTACCGTAAACGTGCATTCAGCAGGAGGCACCGTTTTCTATTTATCGGCGTTTTTGAACTCGTGGGTTATCGCCAAGTCACCTGCTTTTCACTTCTACGCCTCTGGTAAATGGTGTATTAGGGTGTAGCAAACGGGCTCGTCGATTATGTCATTCACTCTCACTTAAAACACACGCTACAGCAGAACACCTGTCATTGGCATGTGTTTAAGTAGCAGCATTTCGCGATCTTTTCTGGGTCATAGCAGCTCTCTCTCTCAGGCCTCGAGTGGCGCGTTACCTTACTCATACTGTGCAACTTCACCTTCTGCCTGGTGTAAATGCAGACGCACCCGACTCCGTGTCTTCGCGTAACATGCCTTTTCGCATATCGAAAAGTGATCACGTAAAGATCAATTCCTTATCTCCAGCGTTAGTGGCTCACCAATCACGAGCACGCTTTTTATCGTATAGCCATGACTGCACTTTCTATCAAAATGGCATTTAGAAGCGTGTCTCAAAAGACGGGCTTTTCGGCTTTATACCCTTAAGGGCATTCTTTTATTTACTGATGAGCGTCATCTTCACAGGCTTCCGTAAGCTTCAGTAAGTGTTGCGCTTCCCGGGTTGCTTCCGCATACCATGTTGGCCGTTTCAGGTTTTGATTTCGCGTGTTTTTTTCATCTTGCTTTCGAACATTCACTTCAGACACTTGTTGGAATCTTCTCACACATATACCTTGCATCCTTCAGTGAACCAAGTTTTACGAAGGATAATTAGGCTAAATTTATTTATTCTGTTTGTTGGAGGTGATAGCTGTGATATACCGGTGCCCATGGGTAACTCACCTTATAGGAACGAAAATTAATATTTTACATTTTGCCCAATAGAGCTGTAGTAGCATAAACAGCCTTCTGTTTTGCTGAATTAAAATATGCCTGTTTATAAGCATCTGACGACCTTGAATAACAAACTTAAATGCGACGTTGTTACTTTTTTCGTACTTTACTGGCGTATAGCTTGGGAATGCCCATATCTTAAATAAAATGGTAGACAGATTCGTGCCCTGCAGAGCGTCCAACTTGTCTCATCGTTCCTATCAAACAGGACCGGATGCAAAGGCCGCACCTTGAAACTGTCTCGACTAGCAGTAAAACTAGATGGGGAGAGCCGTCATCTCTCCCAAGCTTGGGCATTGATATATAGATCCTAGATAGGTCTTGGAAGGGAGTCCGAACATACCACCTTTCAGAGCCGGGCATATCTTCGAGATCGGCTAATGCCCGCAGCTTCCCATCTTTCATTTGGATGTCGATTAGCGGGCCAATAAGTTATGACTTCTTGTATAAGTTTAGATTCCTTCTCAAGTATCAAATACTCTACTTCCACACATCCTCAAGTACAGACTGTATTAAATCGGTATGTAGGAGTCTAAACCCAGAGTGTACTCATAGCATTTCAATTATCACGCCCAGTCCCGTATATAAAGAGAATGGGTAAGTCTACTAGAGTTATTTTTTGGAATCTGCGCGTAATTAGATGACTCTCGAAAGGCAAAAGTTTTCCACAGTCGCGCCTAGCGGAGCGCATCATGCCCAAAGAGATTGCCAATAGAAGTGAATATGCGAATTCCAGGAAGCAGTTCAGAGCAAGAAGGTGAGACTACTGGAACAAGAGTTTTGTTTTACTAACGTTTTGGATGCCTTCAGGAATCCTTAATCATAGGTAAGAGTAGGTTAGTCTGAATCATGCGCAGATAGGGGTGAAACATGCATAGATTGCACGGTACTTATAGTTCGTAGCGGTCATCCATGTGCATACTATAATTATCCATTCCTGTAGCTACAGCTTGGGTCTTAATTGGTGCGGTGATGGCTTGACACTTCGCGTTCGACTCATTAATTGCCACGATTTATTTGTCCCTGTCTGATGCAAGCTTGGTTATAGCCCGACAACAAGTGTTAGGAGTTGTTTGCTGTTTACAGAAACTCTGGGAAGCCCCGACACACGCGCGTCTGTTAGCATGCTATGGGCTTAAATGTATAAACGTTATGTGAAAGTGAACCACTAGCCGCTTGATCAACTGCTTCGCCAATAGCAGCCTACGGCACCTGTGAGTTGCTGTCCCAGGGGCAGATAGAGGAGCTCAGTCACGTGATGGTTTGCGGGCTTGGTGCCAATGCTACAGGTATGTCTACGTTTACGTTTACAATTCGCCCTCTGCATTCATTTATAACCGAAAGCAGTCAGATTGGCCGGACTTTGAAGGCTTGCCATCTTGTTGCTCCGTTATAAATTTGCCATCTCTTTATAACCTCCTTTCCTTGACCCCCTCTTTCGGTCAGCCCCTGTTACTGTAGAGCCAGCGTTGCCCCAATTCGGACCCTTCCCGCAGTCCTGTGTTTGCCCTTACTGTCATTCCTCCGTGACGAGCGACATAATTTATGAATCTGGTGTCCTGACGTGGCTTTCCTGTTCTCTGATATTCATATTTGGGTAAGTGTATTTTTTGAGTTAAAGTCGATGATTCAACTGTATCATATCCTGCATGACCTTTCTTGAATGCTCCTCCTGTTCCCTCCCTTCAGTCTTCCATTCCGCTCAAAGGCCCTGCAGCACTTGCGTTAAACCCAATCCGTGATAGTGTTAATTTATGGTTGCGCTGAGACTGTGGAGGGCGCGTATGGGATATGTCTTCCACTAAATCAGTCTCTGCACTCGATCACCGAGCGGTTGGCAAGCTTGGACAGGACATTTGGCTTAAGTAGAGGAGCGATGGATATCGATCCCACTCGATTCTTGCGTTCTCTTTCGACGCACCAAAAGTCGGCACCTGGAAGGTTACCAACTGACAGGCTTATATGGTCACACATACTGCTATTAGCAGAGCTGCGGTCGTTCCTTGAGCCAATGGCACTCTGACTTGGGCGAAGTCTGAGGCCCCTTCTTGGAAAATTCCACCATCTATAGTGTTAGTGCTCCTTCCAATGGACATTGTGGTTTCTAAGCTTACAGCACTTGCATGCAAGTCATTCGCTTAAAGAAGCAACCTACAGTACGGCCGCTTAAAATATTGAAGTGGATTTAACACCCTACAGCTTTACCTTGGGTGATCATTTCCTCAGTGTGGGTGTTGGGTCTTGTCCCCTTGAACCGAAGAAAAGTCGTGAAGGCGGAATAAAACAAGAAAGCATAATATTGCGTAGGTAAGAGGAATAAAAACCCTGCCATAAGGCAGAATTAACCATTTTTAACAGTTTCTCATAGCTTGTCCGCCGGAAGTGACAAAGCCCACTAGGCTTCAGATGTCACAGCAATAAGTCCGGTATTTTGAGCTTATGGTGAAGGAGACTCTAAAAGTTCCTACTTCATTCTGTTCCAATCATCGAATAAAGCCAAGATCGCCCAAAATTGGCGTTGACGCGGTGGCCAAATCCATGTAAGTAAATGCAACCCACGTACTGGTTCGAACGCCCACGAACAGTATCATATGAGGCATCGTAGCTTTATCGCAGGGCGTTAAGTTGATGAGATTAAACCCTAACAGCTGCGATCTTCAGGCCCGGTTCCTTAAGAGAAGAAGCGAAAGGCCGGAGTAGTAGGAAAAATGTATTCTGTACAGAAGGAATTGAGACTGTCAGAAGAGCGAACAGCTGCAGGCCAGCGGGCCGCGTCTGAAGCGAAGTGAGCGCACGGAATTCCAGAAAGCCCCGGACATGGTTTGTTCCTGCAGCCAATCAGGAAATGGGTCACACTCATTGGCAGACAGCGTGGGTGGCATTTACGGCGGATGGAACAAGAGCAGCCGGGATGGACTGAGCGCACGGACGACTGCAAGGCTTGGCAGCCGCAGAAAAAGTGCGTCAGCGCAGCAGTACTGAATGCGGGCTACTCCCATTTCATCATCAATACTGATTGGGGCCAGATTATCCCACCAAATGGCAATCTGCCAAGGCACGACTGTTAGAATTTAATACGTTCTAGGCCTGTTTGGTGGATAGTACTGAAGAAAGAGCACTCACCTAGATCGGCCTAACTTCTTTTTTGGATTCTAAGTCAAGCTGCTTAGAACTGATGAAATGTGTAGCAGTCGCCGAGGTGGTCTACGACCTCCGTCGAACAGACCTCACAGTATAACATCAATCACGACTTTTGAGCAGTCCCACTTCTCATGATCCACCGATAAGCAGTCGAAGCACTCCTAGTTGACTACCAATTAGGCAGCAGTTTCCTAAAGTGCTTTTATAAAATTTGGTTGTGATCGTCCACACTGTTGGGTAAGAAGTCAGTATAATGGTACGGATGACTTGTGTCGCCACCTAAAACAGACATGGGCATAGGAATGCCCCACCACTTAAAATAGGTGGCCTTGCGATTACTTTCATAAAAATGAATATTCCCGTGCCTTAGTCTCAACCTTAACCGTAACAAATAACTAAACTGTAGCCTTACTCTTAACCTCAGCCCTAACCTAAACTTAAACGCTATAGTTACCACGAACTCGAACCTTAAACCTCACCCTCACCTTCATCTTAATTCCCCCGTAATTTGGAACAAGGCAACACGGACGGTACCTGTTCCCGTGTTCTGTTTCGGCAGCGATACAAGTTACCCTTACCAAGCTTAGAACTCTCATCCGCTCATGCTTCTTTTTCTCTTCCTCCTCGTCTGGATGGGTGTATTGCAGTGGGTTAAGTAAATAGATAAAACCCCTTACCTCTGCGATCTTCAAGCCTGGGTCCGTGTCGGAAGAAAAGAAGTGAGACGCCAAATGGGGGGATAGTGCATTCTATACAGAGATATTGAAGAAAAGGTTGGAGGACTTTGACTGTCAGACAAGCGTACGTCTACATCCGAGAGGTTAGTGTCTGAAGTGTGTAAGCGAAGCACTCATCATATTGAGATCCTGTGTGAGTCAGCCTTGAAGGTGATTGGCCAGACCGAATTGGGGTAGGCAGACACTGGTGCATGCGCACTTGCGTTCACGCGGAGTGGGGTCACAGCAGGTGCTTCAGCAAGCGGGATAACTTCAGAGGACTACCTTCACTTTTCTTGTAGCCAACTCAATCCTACTTATACTTCGAGAGTCAACCCTGGTGCCCTCCCA
>JAYGXS010000003.1:64063032-64075169 GCA_036362985.1 Ligula intestinalis | reverse complement strand
CGCTTCGCCATTAGCTAAACATAAGGAGATCGGAGGTTGGGAGGGCAGAGTGTTAGGAAGAGTTTATTCTGTACAGAAGGAATGGAGAATAGGTAAGAGGAATTTGACTGTCAGACGAGTGAGCAATTGCAGGGTATAACAACGCGTCTGAAGTAAGGTGGCCGCAGGAATTGCCACAGCATCTGGAGTGGCCTTTGTGTGAGTCGGCCTTGACGGGTGATTGGTCAGACGGACGGGTGTAGGCGGCCAGTGCATGTGTACTCGTTGGTGGCGGTGAGTCTTGGCACGGAGTGAGTTAATACATGCCCCCAATTATTCATCTCCCTGCCGGGTGTACTTCTTTATTGATTGGTCATTTCTGGGAGAAGGTCGCTCTGGTCCTCCTTTATCCCCGCCCCTTAAAGAGGATTCTGAACACCTTTATGTCGCACTTTTTTCACTCACTCTTACGCAGTGGTCCTTCCTATTCTCTTTCAGTGGCGTCCTCTTCTGCTGCCTAATTCCCTTCTGTTGTTCGCCCTGTCAAGACGTGCGACACTTTTGTCCGCACTGCAACCGCACCCTCGGTCTCTACAAACGACTGTGATCCATGCAACATAGGTTGGGCACTTCCTCGTCGCCGTCGGCCCCTGTGGCACTCCTCTGACTGTGATAATTACTATGTTAATTTTCCTTTTAACGATGCGGACAAAGCGGTGGCCGTGGTGACTCTAGCAGCTTTTTGGAACTAAACGTTAGGAAAAACAACCTGTGAAACACTTCCCCTTTCCCGCCAAAGTCTTTACACTTATAATGCCTTTCTTTGGAATTCCAATTTTTTTTAAGTTTTCCATACCTTCCTTTTCATTTCTTGCAGGGGTATGGGGGCGATTCATGGGGGAATTAAAGGGGACAAATAAAGAGTACAATGTTTCTCGCTACTCAGATTAGAGAAGGTTGGAAAGCAAAATAGTCTGCTTCCGATCAGGGCTAATTTCGCAGGGGCAAACCAGCTGAATTCTGCCTGGATGAGCTTCCTCTGGCCACAAAGTCTCGATGCCATTTGTGAATCATCAAATCTGAGAGCAGTCGACTGTGAATATTACACGCCAGATAACGGGTCAGAGTCATCATGTGACAATGGTCAGGATCCACTTTTATTTTACAAGGCGTCTACTAAACACTATTTCACAAGCAGGCACTGCCTCTTCTACGTCGGCAATGCCATCTAGTACTCGGGAGAGTTCACATGTGAAGTGATGAATGATGTGAGGGGTAGTACTCGAACTGAAGAAAAAGTTTGCGTCCCCTAAGGTCTTTTGCAAAATGGGCGAGTATGGAGAGGGCCTCATCTAGCCATAATCTAGCTGTGGTTTCGACTTATAACGTAGGCGCGGATCCATCTACATGAACCTTCTACCACAATTTAGCTGTGGCCTGGACTTCTAATGCAGGCGCGGTCGTGGGAAAAGTGTAGTTTTACAAACCCATTTGCATGAACCATTTACCAGCCACAGAGTTTTGCGAAATACTCGAAAAGATCAGAACAGAAGTCAGGAGCTTGTTGACAACAGTTAGCAAGTATCCTACATGCTACTACGATAAGTTATTAACTCTAGAAATTTCAGGTTTGGACAGACTGGTTCAGAGTAGAGGGTATTTGCACTCCAGTAGGACGTCAGAAACTGAGGCGACACAGCTCAAGCGAAATTTAAATTCAATTGCTTGTTCCCCGAATGAAAAGAATACTGACCCGGCTTGCAAAAAGGCCAAATTGCTTACTGGTTATGATAGTGAAAGCTGGCGGCTGATTGCATAAGTTACGTTACTCAATGGTATGTATAGGTAGGGAAGAAGGGTGTTTGATCAGCGGAACCATTTATTCATTAATCTGAACTTTCTACCTCGCACAGGAGTCCATCGCCAAAGTGGCAAAAAACAAGAAAAAAGCCAATCGAAAATCAACACCTGTCTGAAAGTGGCTGCACAGGGCTCCACAGGCTAGGCAACATGAAGTACACAAATCTATTGGCAACTTCTCTAGCGCATTCGAACAACCACTAGGTACGTGGTATGTCCTCAAAGAAACCATTTCGCCCGGGCAACTGTGGATTGCAGCTTTTCAGTGGGAAAGCCGCATTTGGCCACTCGAGCCCCCCGTGTGTACATTCGTAGTGGTTAAACCGTGGTCGTGCTTAGGACATTGCAATCATCAGACCGAATGCCGGGTTGGCGGTAAGGAGTAAGAGTTACCAGAGCGAGGACTTTATTGTGCACAGAACCCTAGGTTGCTGTCTCAGGCAACAGTGGTCGCTAGCAAGGCCAAGGCTAATGGTGACTGCGTCTAGTCGTGCCCGAGAGTGCGTCTAACTGTCATGTGTTGTGTTGGAATAAGTGAGAGGTGATTGCAGTTGCTTGAAGCGAGTTAAGGCGGTGTCTAGTTGATGTGTTGCATTATCCTAAGGGAGTGTCAAGCACTGTGGCCCTTGCTGCATCGGCCGAGGGTTGGTGTGTTATGTAGCCCTTGAGGAAGTGCGACTAGCTGGGCACTGATGTGTGCGAGTGGAAGTCGCTCAAGTATTTTAAGGTCAGCGAGTGGAAAAACACCTGACCTTGAGGCAGTTCGCACTGAACAAGGAATTGTTGGCCGTCCGCCACAGCTCCCCGTCAGACACAAGAGGGGCAATGTGTCGACCGTGAGTGAACGATGAAAAGAAGAGGAACCAGTGCACATGCGGATTGAGGAGCGTTTTTCACGTGTGACAATAGTTGCTCCTGCTGGAGACCAGGATGATGATTGCGAGGTGCAGTTGTGACATCAGCTGACGTGATTTTGACGTGTGCCGTCGAGTAGGCACGTTGATAGGAGGAAAGGTCAGGTGAACTACGTGTGCTGGATTTTTTCTCATTTTATATCCCATGAGTAGCACTTCGGGTCAATATTGCTAGCATTTTTGTGATGGAGGTTAGTTGCAACTACAGTGCGGAAAAGGTACGTGACGTTGATCGTCTCCGGCCGCAAGGTGACCCACTCATCGCCAGTAGCAGTTGTCTGGAATATCGATGCTCCACCCCTCTGCCTGTACCATAAGGTAACTTTGGTTCACCATCATAGCTAGCGAGTCCTAGCACTTAGACCCTTTGGTCATCGCTGCTTGAAGCAATAGTCTGAACAGTTATTGGAGTGTCCCTTCCCAAGTGGAACTACAATTTATCCAAAAAATACATCCAAACGCGACTGTTACTTGCCCCCCCCCCCCATACGCAGAGCCGCCATGACCACTTATCCGCACAGCCCTTCGGCTCGTGTGGGGGCGTTCGCAGCGGCCTTCGTTTTGGCCACAATCTAGCTGTGGACTGGGCCCCTAATGTGGATGCGGTCGTGGGAAAGTTGTTATTCTGTAATTCCCCTTACATGGACTTTTTACCAGCCACAAAATTTTGCCTTTCAACAAAAATTCTTGTGGACTTTACGCACATGGGTCAGATCTCCTAAGATGACAGTGGAAAAGGAGGCGGGTTCCGACGCTGTCGGGATCCTTCGCGGTAGCCCCAGCTGTTGTAGGAGTCTAAGGCGTGAGTGTGCTCAGAACACTACAATTATCACGCCCAGTTTCGTACAGGAAAAAGAGGGGTAAGACCAGTAGGAGTTGTTTATTGTGTACAGGAACTAAATGGTAGTCTGAATCCCAGACGCAGGAAAGGCCGCGGGCCCTGTGCGCGCGCGCCCGTCTGTTAGTGTGCTGTGGGTGTAAGTGAATAAACGTCATGCGAGAGTGAGTTACTGGACGATCGATCAACTACTTGGCCAATAGTCGTCTACGGCACGTGTGATTGGCTGGCCCAGAAGGAGGTAGAATAGCGAAGTCACGTGCGCTTTGCGGGCTTGGCGCCAGCGCTACAGTGTCACCGACAACTCATCTCGAAGTGCAGGTTAATAGGGTGGTTGCGGGGTGAACGCCAGATGACGAAACAGCGTGCTCACGGCAAGGGCTAGCGACAAGAAGCCTATAGTTGCGACCGTCAGCGTTGAATAACCATAACGCTTCAATCGTAGTTTACAGGGTTTATTTCCCAGTGTTGTCACTATCAAACATTCAAGGCGAAACGGCATGGAATGTACGAATTTCAAGTGATTTGCGTGTCTCATGGCTCCTGTACTCTGGCGGTAAAAGAAGTAGGAGACAGTAAGTGACGACATTAACCTCATTCTAGATTACTTGACTTTCCCGGATTAGGTTTGAAAACGACCTTCAGCTGGCACTTTTAAGTTGTTAAATGCTCATACTACCTACCAGTCCTTGATTTGTTATTTATTCACAAAATTTCTTTTTGGTGGTAGGGTTAAGAGCTGTCTAGGAATAAAATTCTGAGGTAAAATATCTTTCACAAATACTGCAGAGCAAGTTTCATAGGCACAATATAGAAAAGAGACATCCACACAAATTTAACAGGAATACAAAAGGGAGTTGCAAAAAATAAGGCTCTCTTGGGGGATGAAGAGACTGACTAAAAGTCCATGCTAGAATACTCTAACAGGGTAGAGTCGATCTTTGACAATTCAGCGTCTATACTGGTGTCATCCAGGCCGGATGTGTTCATCAGTCGGGACTCGTTTAGGGGCACCTTACGGGCCTTAGTGCGCGAAGCAGCCGGAGTGGTGGAGGCCACGGTGCTCGAAAGGGGGGTCCCATTGGCGACCTTTTGACCTAGCTCGAAAAATTGGTTGGGGTGATTTATGTTGACGGCAGCTGCATCCTCGGCTGAAAGACTCGGATGCATCGCCTTGAAGTATTCTCTACAGGCGAGCTGGTACTGCTTATCACGTGCTCGTATCACGATCGCGTCCACAGCGTCTGTGGTGAGACGGCCACCGAGGGTGAGTCGTTGACGAAGCAATTCTGGATCCATGTGTTTGAATGGACACCCGTGGAATTCCCCGACGCCGGGTGCGGCCTGCGAAATAATCTAAGAGAACAAAAGAGAAGTGGGGGGTTTGTTGATAACAGTTAGCAAGTACCCTAAATTTTACCACGATAAGTAATATAATCTGGAAATGAGAGGTCTGGACAGACTGGTTTAGGGCAGAGGGTATTTGCACTCCAATACAACGTCGGAAATTGAGGCGACGCGGCTCAAACGAAATTCAAAGTCCGTTGCTTGTTTCCCGAATGAAAAGAATACTGACCCGGTTTTAAAACAGTCGAACTTGCTCGCTGGTTATGATAATGAAAGCTGGTGAATGTTTGCATAAGTTCCCTTACCCAGTGGTATGTATAAGTACGGAGCGAGGGTGTTTGATCAAAGGAACCATTTCTTTATTCATCTTAACTTTCGACCACTTTCGACCTCGCACAGGAGTTCATCGCCAAATTGGCAAAAAAGCAAGCAAGAATTATAGAGGGTAGGAGCTAATCGAAGATCAATACCAGTCCAAAAGTGACTGTGCGGGGCTCTGCAGGCTGGCGCTAGATTGACTGACCAAGTTGTCATTGGAGGCCCAGACTTCAATCACTTCTCGGTCTGTCTTGCCTGTGACGTGGGCTATTGTGTTCGTTATTAGGAGGGGTTTAGCGGATTCGAATAATTCAATTGGACCAATTGTGAAAAATGTGTGGCCTCGATCAGATTGGAACCCACATCAGCAGGGAAGGCTACGTTCTACGAATTGAGTTACGAAGGCGCACCGAGACGTTAATTTAATCATACTTGGGCTAATTTACCCGTCCAGCCTACTGCACGTATGGAATTCACCCATACGGATACAGTAGGCTGACTGCCCAGGCAGAATTTCCTAAGCAATCATCTAGAATCCACCATAATGACAACCAGACACGCTGAATTATTAGGAATTTGGCAGATTTGAATAATTCAATTAACCAAATCTTGGCAGTGAAGTTAAACTCGTGACCCAGGGCAGGGGCAACCACTTGAGATAATCCGCCACCCTGTCACACAGGCAACTTACGTTCGGGTATGCACGACCCAGCCTTACGTTCAGGCTGATCTGATTAAAATGAAAATTTAGGTACAGAATACGATACACTGCCCCCCTGCTACACTGCACTACCTACTTGTACTTGATACGACTGCGATCATGCCTGATCTAGCCAGTCGCGATAATGCCAAGGATTCTAACATTATACGCGTGACGATCCTCGGCAGCAGATCTGAACCGTTCAACCCATTAGCTCTGCCAACGACAGATGTTGAATACCAAAGATTCAAGAACCGCTTCCAGGTCTTGATGAACCGTGTTGAGTCAACTTTGGGATGACCCCCTCATTGACTCCTCCAATTGGGTAGCGATGCCGGATCAAGGGCAGTAACGCTGAGCTCGTGAGTTTGACGACAAATAAGTATCCAAACCACCTCAGTCATCCCTTTTGGGTGGCTTGGGATATCCTGCTGATGTTGTTGCAATGAGTGTGGACTGTCTCATTGGAGAAGAAGTAGGTGTAATTCGGTTGAAAGATTATTCTCAGGCAGTGATAGTCAAATATCTCCAGTTTTCGTTCATCCCTCACGCACACATCCCATCACTCCCAACCAATGAGAAGGGCAAGCAGGACGGATACACTGTACATGCAAATCTTCGTGACGATGGAGAGGCCGCGTCGAGCCCGTAGGCGCTTTCCAAGGCCAAAGAAAAACCGACGAACATCGATTCATTGTTCTTACTGTGTCCGTTCGGCAGCAGCCTCGCCCTAATGCATTTGAAACTTTCAATTTCAAGTTGACAGTTATCAATCTCGAGAGGTGTCTTCTCCTGGACAGGAATGCAACTTGAAAACTCTTTGATTTTTCCAGCGACTTCATTTATCCGTGAGAACATAGACTGCATACCCCGGAAGTTTGAAACTAGCAAGGCACTATTATGGGCGTAGTCGAGACTAGTAAGCCGGTGGCTGGGTGCAAACTCAACACCATCTTCGTTTAGGGCTTTCTCGGGATCCCAGTCAACAGCGTAGTTGAAGAGAATGGACGAGAGGGTACAGCCTTTTCAAGCGCCATACTGAATACCGAACAGTTAGGAAAGTTTTAAGGACCAGAACCGGCGCAGTTGTGGAGCGGTAATAGACCTGGGTAATAACAATTATTTTTGTTGACACGCCATAGGGATTCCCAGTTGATGGAATTGAACGCAGTAACCAAGTCAACAAAGCAGGCAGCCGTCGGTTGTTGATAGTTATGGCGAAATTCAAGTATATGCCTCAGTGCGAATATCTGGTGGGCACAGCCACACTGAACACGAAATCTGGCTTAGTTGGGCATCGCCCTAGAGTCACGCACAGACAATAGCGAAAATCTTCACGGCAGCGTCAATAAGGCTTATTTCGGGATAGTTCACGCATCTTGGTTTATCTCCCTTCTTGAGGGCAGGTGTCAGGATGCCTCAGTCTCAGTCATCAGGAACGACCTCGTCTTTCCACGCTTTTCATTCACCTCATAGAGCCAGGGCGTAAGAACATCAACTTGTAGGTTTCGATGGGTGTACCGTCCTTGTCAGGTGCCTTGTTGTACAACCCTTTCATGACGTTGGCGACTTCTTTCCCTCTGACTTGTGGAGTTCGACAAGGGTGCCTTCTTTATCCAGTTCTCTTCAACTTCTTCATCAACTGGGTAATACATCCGTCAATTCTACCTGACAGTGGATGTGAAATCAGCCCTGAATTCAGAGTACCTGACCTGGGATATGCCGATGACATTGTCGTACTCGGTAAAACTCCTCAGTCACTACAGCCAACGCTAGACCGAATCACCAGCTTCGCTGCAACTGTTGGTCTGACAATTAATGTGTGCAAGACGAAGCTCCTGACTACGTATCTGGGCACAGCACAACCACTGTTTATCAGCGGTCAACCCATTGTAGAAGTTAGCTGCTTCCGCTATTTGGGCTCGAATATGCTAGCCAATGGACAGATCAAAGACGAAATCAAGAACAGAATCGCGCAAGCTAGAAATGCATTTAGGGTGCTAGCCAGACCACTCTGGTCTCGCTCAGACATCAGCTTAAGTACTAAGCTGCTGATATACAAAACATCAATCAGGCCGGTGTTAGTATATGCCTGCGAAACATGGCCAGTGAGAAAGGCAAATATCCTATCGCTCGAAGTCTTTGACCGTTGGTGTCTTCGACGCCTCTTAAGAGTCTTCTGGCAGGATCGAATCTCCAATGTTGAGCTATACCGCAGATGTTTCAAACTACCAAGTCTAGCATCGTACATCCAGCATTGACGATTGCAATGGTTTGGCCATGTTCTGCGCAAACCATCGACGGACCTCTGCAGATTGGTCGTGAACCCCTCTCGTAGTGCAAACTGGAGATACCGACAAGGCGGTCAACTGTAGACATGGCTCAGCACCGTTAAGTCAGACGTTGAACGGATGGGCCTCGTAACCTTTTACGGCTTGTGACATTGGAACAAACAATGGGTTAACATATGTGAAGAGCTCGCTTCTGACTGCCGCCAATGGGCCGCCGCTATTCGTGACATCCGTGAAGCTGATTCATCCAACAACAGGAGCTAATCGGATCAAGTACAAGTAAGTTGGCGACTTCTTCAGAAGGGGGTCGCATGACAGTGAATAGGTTGGAGAAGCGGAACACTCTGCAGGAGTCTTTCGCCCATCGCAACTGTGCTGACTCACGCTACCTTTGTTCGGCAAGCCTCGCAAGCTGCGCACTCTTGTCCTTTTGTACGGTTGTCGTCAACCCGCCGCGGTGCGTACGCTCAAAGGTAATCGATACGTTCATAATTTGATTGGCGGCAGCCGACAGAGTACTCATTCCACAGCCAAAGCTTCAGACATCCATACAACTTCGTGGGCACACCTAGCGTGCAGACGCAATCTTGTACCGCTTATTTTCCGGCAGTAAATCTGTCTACCAACACCGTCCTCCCTGACTCTTGATTTTGGGGAACCTTCTGTTGTCGATACAGCAACTAGCTTGCGATAACTCGAAGTTGAGATGCTCGAAGTGCTTACAGCAGCGCTCGATCGTAACTGAGCTGTCAGCAATAGTCGCGATCTACATTGCGAACAGAGTCGCTCAAGGCAGAGGGCTTAACACTAACTTGGCAGAATTCGCAAGCGTCTACAACGGGTGAGCCCTGTTTCGTGCAAGTCGCTATTGCAGCCCAATATTTCTTACGGTTTTCCTCAGCTGAGTTTGCCGTCATCTTCCGGAGTTGGCAAAGGAAATCATCATTATGGCACCTGACTCGAGCCTTCTGAGCAGACAATTGCAGGGTTCTTCTACTGATACATTCACTGCGGCGTCTCTGGGTATATCCAATTGTTTTTTCAGCTGCCTCATACACTGATGTGTTCAGTGATGACCACTAGCTACTGCCTTTTCCGTTGGCTCAGGTCATAACATTAGTTCTTTGCTCAGGACCTCGGCAGTGCTGGCAGCATCGAGACGTCTAGCACGTGTGCGAACGAAAACATTGCCTGACCCATGGTAGTTACCAGTCTTGGCACCACCCAGCTGCTGAATTTTTAACTGACTAGAATGCACTTGAGCTGACTGGCCGTATGACCATCGTTGGGATATAAGGTCAACATATTTTGTTACGCTATTGGAAGCAGGTGTTCCTGGCAAAAATTAGGTTATGGTCAGCACACTTCAGCAATTTTTCACTATTGTCACATCAGGAACCAAGCCTAAAGTGGTCGATAAGATGACTGTTTATGAAGTCACTGGGTCTAGTCCAAGCAACAAACGGCAGGTCGCGGCGAGGAAATCTTTCAAATAACGTTTTCAGTTGCGAGGAAAACGCTTGTTAATCGCGCTGTCAGGCAACGGAAGTTTATGCTTATAGAGAAGCGATAGAGTTTTTTGTGAAGAGACTCTTCAGTCACAGGTAAGCCATCTGTTCATTGACTGGTTCCCATGCAAGTATTTTACGGTCCGGTTGTTGCGGGAGGGCGATCATCACAGCATGTCCACCGGAGGAGTCGCGTGGGCCACTGGGGCACAGGGTGAAGTGTGATTTGGCTTCCTGATCACCTGAGCCATAAATTCGGACTTCGGACAGGCAGTAGATATCTACGCTGTACGGAAAAAGGCCGCACTCCGTCAGGCTTTGGATACTAGGGTTTGGGAACGTGTACACATTCCAGTACTGAATATCAAAAGTCCTTTCCCGATTGAGTAGTCCAGCTCACATACTATCCGTCCGCAATACTGGACTAGGTCCTTGAAACGCGCCGATTCCCGTGGACGCCGTAGCATGAATAGCAGTAGCGTTATCGGACATATTCTCAAGGGATGCCTTAGTAATTGTGAGTACAGGTGGGTCCTTGACAGCCACTCTGATTCTTTGCTTAAAGTTATCTCCTCTAACATTTTGGTTCAACGGGTTAAACACAAGGCAGTGGTGGCAAGCAAACTTATTTATTGACGGTTCAAAGTCGCCATATCAAAATTTCGCGACGGCTTGTTCGTCAAACCCGAGAGTCTGTGTATTTCGCAGCTAACCTTCACTGAAGGCTGTTTCACTATTAGCCACCTGTAAACACGCCGCGTAGCCAGCAACTAGGCTAACAAACAACCCATTTTCCCCGACCCGATTTCTCACTGGGATCCAATGTATACTTGATTCTCCTGACCCTGCTGTATACGGTCACCCAGATCTCGAACATTGATCTGCTAATAGATTTCTTCCACGAAAGTGCTCAATTTTGAGCGGATTGTGAGTTTCGTTTTAACACTCATCATCAAGTTTCTTGTGCAAAAGTTCGTGCGAAAAACCCGATTGGATGGATGTGGTTCTAGAAGGTGGCTCATAAACGAAGCTGTAGGAGAATTCTCATTGCAGCAACCCCGAAGGAAAAGAACGAAACCAATTTATGCAGAACAGCTATCTGCCGGCGTACATAAGCCAATGCCTACGTGGTAGCATGCGGGGGACGCAACCAGAAATAGCATGGCGTGATCTACTATTTATCAATGAGGTGCCAAGAGCAACCGAGCGCATTCGTACGACACTAGGTGTTGGAACTGCACACTGGCACGAAACTACCATGCGTAACAGGGTCATAAAAATCAAACAACGATTAAATTCCAGTGGACAATCACGTACAGTTTACAGCACCCCGTACCTAAAACGTCCATTTAACTATATAGGCTAGATTGAACAAAAGCCCGGATCTAGCATACGTGAAGTTCAACTGCCTGTGCGATAAGAAGACACAATATCACAAGGGGCTGCCCCCATCTACGAAACGAGTCATGAGTTTAAATTTTACGCCAAGAGGATACTCGCCCACGCCAAAAGCAAAACAAGCCGCGAAGGGAATTAAGTTTTGACCTAGTGACAACTCAGCCTATTGATCTATAGATCTGGCGCCGGCATACAGGGCACGTGCAGTCGCTTTCGGAGAGGCGTTACTGATAACTGATTGGTTCTTGCCCCTATAACTGTTGCTTGTTCTGTTGCCCTGTACGAGTCCGAAAACTCAGATAAAGAGATGATTCCGGCAGTCGAACAGCGCCCTCCTCTACTTTGATGATAAAGGAACGCTAATTAATTCAGGGTTGGGCCCCGCCTTTAGAAATTATTTGTTGGGAGACAAGACATGTGTTTAAACTGTGCAGTTTTCCAGTCGATGAAAAGGCTTAAAACACTAACAGTATAGCAATACAACAGCAATGTAAGGAGGTTAAAATAGAAGGAACCACTCAGAAACTCAACGTCAATAAAGTACAAAAGCAACTAGGAGTTTCGAAAGAGTTTGCCAAAGAATCTCATCGAAGGTAAACTTTCTCGAAATATGAATGGGTATAATAGCACTTACTTCTTAATGAAGACCCGATAACCCCTGTCTGATGCTAACACTGTCCGCAGAGAGTGCCATAATGTTGCGTAAAAGCAGAAAACAGTAGTTTCTGCAGGATTTAGTACCCTAATACAGTCCGCGTCTGTCATAAGAAAGAGACTACCCACTCAGCGAGCGGTGGGGCAAAGTTTTTGCTCTCATTAGCTTTTTTTCAAAGTGAAAAACTGTCGAAAGGTCCGCCATGCGTAGACACAGATTATAGTATAAGATGATGATGATGATGATGATGATGATGATGATGATGATGATGATGATGATGATGATGATGATGATGATGATGATGATGATGATGATGATGATGATGATGA
>JAYGXS010000003.1:64008291-64062632 GCA_036362985.1 Ligula intestinalis | reverse complement strand
TGTGTAGTCTGCCCTTTTGCCTTCTTTGCCATAATTGTGACGAATAGTCCTGTTGTTGTTGTTTATGCATGTAGACTTAGTTTGGGACATAGAAAGATGTTTGCTAGAGAACAGTTCATTCTAATTCTGTTTTAAGGACGGAAAGCAGGCCAAATTTGGGTAAAATCCGATGCTTCTTGATATCCAATTAATTTTCTACGCTATTAAAATACACAGATTACCACCTGTTTTGCGTGTTGTGCTATATACGAGCATTCATATAAGCAGGATAATTTTGAAATAAATCGCATTGGGGAACGGAAATATGGATTTTAAGTTAATCAAAAGCAGACAAAGGCAGGTAGGAGAAATCACATTGGTTTCGAGAAATAAAATGGATGAATTCAGCTCCAAAAACTCTGTTTTGCACATGCTTGGGTTCTGTTTCATCTTACCCAATAATAGCCTTAATGAACTAGTTTGTTTTACCACACTAATCACTGGAAGGCGTAAATAAACATACATTGAGTACTCGCGACACGCTATCACTTTTCTGTATCACGCCGTTAAATAACGATGTTCAGACAATTTATACCTGTAGTCTATTATGAGCGAATACGGAAATTGGAAGCGGAGGGATTGCCGCGTGAAATTTTTTAATATCGGTAAGGTCACTCTGTGGCTAGTTACTCATGATATAATCGTGTCCAGAAATTAGCAGAGCGGACCAAAACGGTCGACGAGCAAGCAGGACAAAAAATTTAACCGTTTTACGCTAAAAAAGTATCATAACATGCCCATTGAGAATATTCACTGGGAAAACCTACCACTTTGGGAAAGACTTTGAAGCTCACCGGCCAAAGGCCGCCGTTTTAAAGTAGCAAAAGTAGAAAACGTTTATTTTCAGCTGCTAAGATCTAGATTGACTGAAGGCCCTCATTCTGCAAGAGCATTTACTTCAGCGATGACATCTCGCGTTTAAGGCCTGTGAGTTTGCCCCAAATGGTCATTTGTGAAAAGAACTTTCCACGAGAGCATACTACATCGACGGCCACCTTCAAGAACTATGGATGGTTGATGGGTTAAATGGCTAGCCAGTTTGGAGCGGCCAAACAACAAACACCAGCGTTGGCAGTATTAATCGATATTAAGAAGGATTTCTTCGGATATAATGGTATTTACAGACGCCACATGGATACCATAACTGTACATGATAGTGCTCCTGTTTATTGCTCAAAAGAGATATGAGTTCGATAAAGTTTGCAACTATCATCTAACTTCTCAGACAACAGTCGGCTTCGCCGCGTGCGGTCCCAAAGCTATTTTCGTTCTTGATCATAATGTAAACGATTTTTTAATTATAAAAATAAAGTGGCACAAGGAAAAGAAAAATCTTTGCATTCACAAAAACTTTATTTTGTGTCACCTACTCACATTGAAAAAAACTAGCATCGACAACCTCTTTATCTTATCTGAGAGACTATGTTATACTAAATGCAACAGTCAACAAGGTACCACAAATCCCCATCAAATAAGTGAGAAGATTGGTTTGCGACCATAGATATGCTTACGATAAATTCCTGTAGGGCCAGTACATTATTTGCATTTGCTATCGTTTTTCATTAGTCTCTATTTTCACGCGCACGCCCTCCCCGTTCCCCCTCTTAAGTAGCTTTAAGTGATTTTTAATATAGACGTTTTATGTTAACGTTACTTATTTTTTGTTAGTAACTGTTAATTTATTAACCCAAAAATGTTCTCTTTTCAAGAACGGTCGTCTTTTTACTGGAATAGGACTTTAGGGGACGCAGCATCGGCGGGTATGGTGTAAATGAGCTTTGATTGAGAAACTCGTGAGACTTCATGAGCTAGAAAAAATGCTGTGTTTGTGCCTAGGCTGGGACTAATTAGGAAGTAATAGAGTTTTCCTTGTCAACATTTCTGACAGAAAGCATTCGTCAATTAAGCGTGAATAAGTCTGAAATTTTTGACAGTTGAGGCCATACAACACTGCGAATGTCTTAGCCTTAGGACGAGCCGCATACATAAAATTATTCATAAGAAAAACTATTAAAGGGTTGCGGGACAATGGAAGATTGCGTTTTCAGCTTTTAGCAAGCATCCCAACATTATAGGACGCCCAAGGTTTACGAGGGAACAGTAACAAACCTTCATGCAGGAGTACGGTGTGTAGTCTGCCCTTTTGCCTTCTTTGCCATAATTGTGACGAATAGCGTAGGCATACTGCTTGGAAAACTGTTCAGCGTCATATTTGGGGGGCAAATGAGTTCCTCCAAAACTTGAGGGCCTCCTCCAGAGACAGACCGATTCCCTGTTGGACAGAGATGCAAAATGATAAACGTGGGTTGTTGAGAGGTAAGCAGAGATTAAAACAAATACAAAAATTGAATAAGATATATCATCAAATGTGGAGAGCGAGACCGCTCGTAAAAGCCCTTTGGGAAGGAGCTTTGATCAGAAGTCAGCACGACTTACGAGGTTGCTAGCGCGTCAACATAATTACAAGAATGCGTCCTTGTGGGCAACAAGCATCAAGTATTCATCAGTTTTTTTTATATTTGGTTGGGCAAAGGGAGTTTAAGTAGTGCACACCGTATACCCCTAGTCACTGCATTTTGTCCTACGGAAACGGGGGGTTATAGAAATTTTGGTGGTGGAGAAATAGGATATGCAGTGAAGGAAATTTTTAGAAGTGTAAAACGGGAAAATTTAATTGAATTTGTTTCCCGTGGTCGCTGGGAATAAGCTGTTCCACGTGTAAAGTGCAGGTGTGCGAGGCGCTTCGCGCCGCGGAATATACTAATCTAACTCCAGAACGGTAAATTGGACCTCAGGTAAGTTGATGTAGACGGCCTCCTAACCACTATTTCTATTTTTTTTAGGAAGTTCAAGAAACCTGCATTTTAATAATATTTTTTCCGCCGTACGTCAAACGGTTATACAGATTAGGAAAAGCTACAGGTATAAATCAAAAAAATTTGTAAATACAATAAAATAAAAAGGCATATAGCAGTTATCAAAGTATATGTTACTGCCTATCCTAATTCCCCACCCATAAAGCCTTTAGAACCACCGTTTCCGTAGTACAAAATGTTGGGAGTAGGGGTATATGAGGTGCAATATTTAAACTACTGTTTCCCTTGTTTGTAGCTGTAGCCGAGGATTGAGCTTTATGCGAAACTATCTTTATTTTGCTTTGGCTGGTGCAGTGCAGATGGTGAGGGTAGCTGGGCTGGAAACGTCAGGTCCCCTGGCAAGTTTCTGCCGTCTTGAACCAATTAAACTGAGACAAAATAACTCGGCTGAAATTCAGCAGTTTCTAAACCCGTTTGTCATGGTGATACAGTTTCACTTTTACCATTTTTACGTAAATCTACGTGGCTTGAATCGATCAGTCGACAACTGTGTAAAACGATGTGTGAGGTAGGACTGACATGATTATCATGGGTGCTCCATGGATCAGGCACTGTTCTGCCAACTAATGCTCGGGTATGAGCCTACTTATTTCCGAGTTCCCTTCTATTTTATTATTACATCGAGCGGCCTGCATGTGTCATACGAGACCATACAGCCCTTTCAGTTATTCGGCGCCAGTTCTATTTGCTTGTCCTGGTAATGTTCCCAAATAAGTAGTGAACGGCTCCATCGTAGTCGCCGCACCAAGCCTGACGAAACTACAGTGGCCTAATCTCGCCGAAGGTGAAAGCCAGACCTTTCCACGTCTTTCAGCTCCTAAAATAAGCATTATCTCCAAAGACAGCATCTGGTCACTGCGGGTGGGATGAAACAAAGAAAATTGTGCACCACTGTGAGATATCACGGCAGAAACTTCAGAGGACCTAATATAATTTAAAAGTAATGTAGTCAGCACCAGAACGTTTTGATGTGTTGAGATCTAGCGTACAATAGGTCTCGCACGGAGAGTATTGACAGAACAACTGAATGATGCTTTTCATACGGCGGTATTGTGTTGAGAAGCAGTCCTTACTTCAGTGAACGACAAATTGTTGCAGCTGTTGTCAAAAGCTGGCGTGTGTTTGCTTGGTGGCATATGTATCCTAAGTGTAGGATGCTCATCAGAATTCTCTGTGGCCGACCGTTAAGCATTATGGTCTGCCAACGCACCTGTTTAAATTATGCGGGTCCAAAATGCGAAACAGGTACATTTAATATTGCTTCAGAGTAGACCCTGACTGACAATGCTCAATTGCGCGATCAAATGGGTTACTTTACAGATATTGACAAACCAACCCCGAGACACCCGGCCGTGGTCGGCGTATCAGGGGATAAAACTACATTAATGATGTCGCGATTACGATAGGCTACTCTAAACAGATCGAATCGAAAGCCAACTAGGGGAACAAAAACACTAGTTCGAAGAAAAGTGAAAATTGGCGGCTAGGATTTAGCTGCCTAAGGCATTTGCCTGGCCACTACATATTATGAAGACTTTGATGATTTGGTCATGGCTCTCACTGCAACTCATGCGCAACTCACAACCACTGCCCGCGTGCCAGTTTTTACAGACGAACTACCAACAACCATTTGTTTAATGTTTTGGCGCCACCGAACAACCTACGCTTACAAAAGTAAGGCAAAAAGGTCCTCGGTGATGATAATAAGAAGGATCCGTACTTTGAGAAAGAGGCCATATTGCATGCGGCCCCAGTGGCGAAGATGGTGATTGGACATAAGACCCTCGTGGAGACGAGCCATGCAAGGTGGAAAAACGCCAGGCTGACGGGCTAGTTGGTCCACCTGGCTGGCAGATACAGAACCCATGAGGGGCGTTTTGTTGGCGTAATCATCACCAAGGTATCGTCGGGAGAGGCTGGTTAGCAGGGGCAATAGACGCGCTTCCTCGTCAGGAAGGCGTGGCAGAAGGGCCAGGCAAAGCCGGGAGAGATTGCGTGAGAGAGATGAGCGGAAACGGGTTACCACCAAGGTTACCAGGTCCGCGTCAGGCACGTAGGCGAAGCCGCATCGCAGATAAGTGCGCCGACCGCGGACTAGATCCGGAACCTCCGAGAAATGGACCTAGGCAGAGAAAACAGGGATGGGCATCGCACAAATGTCCCGTCTAGTGTAGTCGTGAGTTAGAAAGGTTGGTAGAATACCTTGTAGAAAGTAGTCGTCTCTGGGTTAATGTTGGAGGCCGCAGTTCCGGCAATCAGTTGGTTGTGGATACTACGTGCTTCCGAGGGAGAGAGGTGAGAAAAAGACAAGTTATTCTTGGCCAGAAATTCATCAATGATGGCAGAGCTCCGACCTGCGGCTGATCTTTCGAGGTTGAAACGATATCGAAAGAGATCGGATTCTTGGTGGATGAACCAGCGACGAAGAGTCTCGCTGCGACAGTAAGCAATCTGTCAAGTAAAATAAGACCTGAAAAGTAGCTGCCTGGACGTGCTTCACTTTTTTAAGAGGACATAACATTTATCTGATAATTCTGGAAAACGTAACACCGATAGATGAGTCAATGAGCTATTTCATTTCAAAGCCGGAATGAATGAATGAACACTAAGCCGGTACAGCTTTTCAAAGGTGTCCTGAAAGTCAAATGAGGATGAAACAGCGGATTAAGTTGGTTAGCCCATGGCTGGACGGGGTTAATTGAGAACGCGCAGGCATGATCTCAAAAGGCATTATAACCACGAATAATAGCCGAATTTTTAGGCTCAAGCTGACAATAAGTCTCAGCAAGTCGGGTTCGTTTACAAAGATTTCCCTGATCGGGAACGCTCGTTCATGGTGGGACCCAAGTTTAAGCTCAGACACCCGGAAACCCCACATCCGGGTTGAGAACCACTATATTAAGAAGAGCGGTCTGTTAAAATTGTATCTGATGCGAAAAAACTTATTGGAGTAATTGACCGCAGCAACTAAAAACAACTCAAATATGCCTGACTTCTTTCATCGGTGACCTCAGCGACGATCGCAACCTAATACATCGGGGTGCTCATTTGTCATTTCAACGGAGGAGATTCGTGCAGGCGAAGAAATTTTTGAGTGAGTGTCATATCTGACGTGAACAATTGAAGCAGACTGGAAGAATACTACGTAACGGTGGAGCACTGGGGTGTGGTTTTAGAATGTGTAGTTCGTTGAGCTGGTATATCGATGCTGGATCTTGCTTTAAAACTGTATACGCACTAACGAGTGCAGTCTTTTAATGACTTGACTGAAGCTAAAATAAAAGCGGGTAGATAGAAGCTGCACGATATCATTTCAGCTGACATAAAGAAGCAAGTCAGAGCTCCATACGAAACTAATGAGTAGAAAATAAATTATTCTAGAAGATAATTTCCAAGATGTTCAACAGAGTGCGAAACCTAAAATACCTTGGTTTACGAGAATCATCAAATTTTCTCAGAAATGCTTAAATATGTACGATTTCCAATAGGATACATGTCAATTGTGACATACAAACGATCACACCCCATCTGCATTAAAACCATTTATTCGAGAGGAGCATGCAACAAATAGTACATTTAAGGCAGAAGGGTCCCTTTAATGTAAGTTAGGATTGAACTGATACTATGTCCGATCCCTTGTCGCCTGAGGCCGGGCTTAGAAGAGAAGCAGGAGCGCACTTTCAGCAAGCCAAGATCAAAAAAAGAGTCCACATCAAGGGAAGTCTTCAAAGTTAGTGAGGCGAGAGACAAAATTCAGAGACAGGGGCCGCTTTAGAAATATTATTTTAACGGAAATATCTATCTAATCTCATGATTATTTCAAAGGAACAAAACAGAGTCGTTTAAGTTACATGTATGTGAAACGCCGTATGTAGAACTTATACAGTACCTGAAGGATGAAATGTGAAGTTACATCGCGGTCAATATCCTCGGCGGCATGTCTGACTTGATTTGAAGAGAGGGTAAACGACTTCCCCAAAGGCCCTAATTTGGCGAGTTCGGATGACAGCCTTTCCTCGTATTCTCTACTGCCTTTCACGAAATCTTGACCCACAGTTTCCACACACTTGAGAATTTTCAGACGGTCAACAGCAAGTTCCTCCAACTTTTCAAGCTCTAGGGTTCGTGTTGGGGGCTCGCTATAGAATTGCAGCCTCAAGACCACTCTAGTAGCCGGCCCCGCGAAGTCCATTTGATATTTTTTGAGTAGCGCGGAAGGACTACCAAAGTATCATTCTTGATAAGGTAAAACAACTATATTTTGCATCGCCCCAAGAAATATTAAAATTCCTAACTGAATCAAAAATCATTTACTTACATAAAGGTGTAAATTATTTAACGAATAACAAACAGGCTGCTTGACTGATTGTTTCAAAGTGTTTTTCTTATGTATACAGGTTTATCTTTGAGGGTTACGGGCGTTAACACTTGACGAACCCATTCATTTACAGTTGGCATTAAATTGCAACCGACGCAACCCTCCAGGTACACCTGGACCCCGAGGACCAGGTCCCATCTTAAGAGGGGGGAGTGTAATACAGCTGAACTGAATTGACACAACCGTTTTCCTGTGTTTTAATAAAGTGGTCTGGATCCAGTTTTCAGAAAGTCGTACAGTATGCTTTTTATTGTGGTTCTTTTGGAGATTCAACTGTTGCTAACATTATCCCAACCCCCGTAGCAGCCTCCAGCTCTACACTCCCTTTGGACTGGTAGCCTACGATTTCGGACCGTATTGTCCGTGAGATCCCCCCTTAACCACTTCCCAGCACTGTATACCCCGGTCCCCTTTCTCCGTCTGCATAGACAATAAACCATTCCTATCACTCTCACTGCTTCATTCCTCATCAGAAGAATGGGTGACATTAATGTGCATTACGCTGAGAAACTCCAACGTGAGCCTTTTAGCTCTGAGATTATACCGAAGACGCACGAAGGAACTCCTGCTTCAACCTCAGAACCTACCCTTCAAGTAGAGGGCGCTTCATTGGTGGCATCGGCGCCTGCGAACTCCACTTCTCAGAATCCAGTTTGTTTTTCTGGCACTAGCCTTCAGCTCAATTTGTCCGTATATAAAGAAAAAGAGGATTTTTCGACCTGGCTACACCGTGTGCATTTTCAAGTCTGGGTAGTGCGCAGCCAGGATAGAAGCATGGCTATCCTGCAAGGCCTGACGAAGTCCCAGTTGGACAAGGCCTTGGATGCCGGCCTCGACGAGGACACACCCGTAGAATAACTATGCCGGCAGTTGAAGAATGTACTCAAACCGGCGGCACTGGACCAGATTTATACACGCTGTATACTACCGGCCGAACCCCGAATGAGTATGCAGCGGAATTACGGCGTCTCTTCAGAGCAGCCTATCCCTCAGTCTCCGAGACGGACTGTCATAAAGCAGCCCTACTCTTCTTTGTGAAGTATCTAAACCCAATGGAGCTGCGTCGTTCACTGCTCCTTCAACCACCCCAGAATTTACAGGAGGTGGTGAGCCGAGTAGAACACTACTCGGAAGTGACACAGTTAACGAAACCGACTTCTCAACCAGTCCAGCTGACTGCCCCACAAAATCCAATACGAGGAACACAGAGCAACAACTGGCGCCGTTTCAGCTACAACCTGCCAAACCGGGCCCTGGCATTCCAACGGCCACAGTTTTCTGGACGTGGAGAGTATAATCGTTTTCCAAACCCACAAGTCTGTGTATGCAACAATGAACGAACACCTTCCTTCGCCGAACAAACCACACCGGGTATGCACTCGATTCCAATTGTATTTCAATTTCATACATTAGTAGAACCATTTCGCACTGAGCTTTACGTAAATGCTAAGCTTATTAAGGCTTTAATCGACACTGCGGCGAGTAGATCATTAGTAAACCCGTGAGTACTGTCGCGTAGACAGCACTTTTAACTAGACAAAAGGTTGAGCAAACTGTGCTTAACAACAGCTAATGGTTCTCGGCTAGCTTGCGTTTGATCTCTGCCTCTACAGTTAACGTTCCAGTCTGGTCTAAAAGAAGACACGTTCCTAGTTGTACCAGACCTAACATGGGATATATTACTGGGGTGGACTTCCTTGACCGCCACGAGTGCGTCATCCATGTTAAACAAAGAACGATTAAATTACACCGGGCAAAATGCACGAGAGAGGCTACATTACCGACATTTGATGAAGAGCTAGTCTGTGCAGCCATCCAAGCCGCTGATGCACTGCCAGCCATCAACATCGACACGATATTGCCGGACAGTAAAGATATCCCTGGTAAAACCCGAGAAGCTTTACGCTCATTGTTCGAAGAAATTGCTGATGTCTTCACTTAGGACGAAGAATCTTTAGGCCGCACTGCGTACCTACGACACTCCATCTAAACAGGCACCGCCAAACCAGTTTGGCAATCGCCGCGGCGAATACCTGTTCACTATAACGAATAAGTCAACTAACTTCTTGATTTAATTATCAAGAATAAGAACATATGTCCGTCAAAGTCACCATGGGCCTCCCCGGTGACACTCGTACCGAAAAAGAACGGGACGTTGCGTTTTTGTGTCGATTACAGGCGACTGAACGCAGTGACTGCACGAGATTCGTTCCCACTACCCCACATTGACGTGACCCTCGATGCATAAGTTGGCGCTTGCTGGTTTTCGACATAAAACCTAAAGTTGGGATACTGACAGGTAGAAGTTGAATTCGCAGATCGTCACAAAACTGCGTTTACGGTTCCCCAAGGCGTCTTTGAATTCGAAACGATGCCATTCGGACTATGCAATGCACCGGCCACTTTCCAACGGTTGATGCAGGTCGTAGTGGCACACCTACTACCAACGCAGTGTCTAGTATATTTAGATGATATAATTGTGTTCGGCCGCACAATAGCACACCGCAACGAAAACTTACTAGCAGTGTTAACAGCCCTACGCGACGCAGGACTGCGGCTAAATCCTTAGAAGTGTACCTTTTTAAAGGATAAGGTAACATACTTTGGCCATGAAATATGGAGAGAAGGCATCCACACCTCTCCAGACAAAATAAGTGCGGTGCAATAATGGCTCACTCCTAAATCCGTAACTGAAGTGCGCAGTTTCCTTTGACTAGCATCATATTATTGGAAATTTACCCTACACTTAGCCGAAATCGTGCTACCATTGCATCGCCCAACAGAAAAAGGTCGAAAGTTTAGCTGGACTAGAGAATGCCAAAGTGCCTTTGACGAACTGAAAGGTCTCCTGGTATCTGCACCTATACTCACACTACCGAACAACGACGCCGATGCACCCGAATTCATCCTTGATACAGATGCTAGCGACTTCGCCATAGGTACAGTGGAACGGGAAAAAGTTGCCTTTATTTTGTTTAAATCAACATTTATTCTTTAAACTGACTTAACGTTTGCTTTTCTCTTTCCGGTGACAATTTCAAATTTGAGTGAGCGTGCGAGAAAGAGAGAACGACCGTGAGGCTGGTCAAAGAAGTTTTGGCAAGCAACATCAGGAAGTAGATAGAAGAGGAGGCAGTATCGACTGAAACTCTGCGAAAACAATACCGCAGAATTTACTACAGTTTTTATGCCTGATTAACTGCTACGATAACTTTAATAGACGATTATTCCCCCATTCATCTGTTATCTTTTGGTGTGATTGTAATGACAAAATGACTTACGGGAATAAAGGAATCACGAGTGCTACTAGAGGGGAGAAGCAAGAGGAAAAACAGGCTGTTCCCGTTGTAGAAGGAGAAATCGACCAATAGGATCTTAGTGCTATCGTCCGAGGAGCCACTACAGTGGTGGCAGCGGTGGGATATGAACCCACGCCCTTTCGAATTCATGGGTGTTCTTTTGTCTGATACATCAGACGAATCTTTAAGTCTGCAAAAGCTTGTTTTGAAGATATTCTATCGTTACACTGAATACTACTTGCCAACAGATTCTATTAATGAGTAGTGGGTTACGCATTGGCACACTCTCTTGCGTTCTATCCTGGAAAACTTCAATGGCGCTAATGATGATGCTGACAGCGTATTTTGGAAGCGACAGAAGTGGGCAGCAAGAATATTGTATTGCTGGTTCACGCGGTACGGAAGTCCAGGAAACGTCCAAAAGAAATCTAACACTTTTGCCGACTGGTATTTGAAGGGTTTCACTCACCAAGTCCTTGCATCATACCTCAAAGTCTGTGATGCTTACCGCCAGCATATTTACGCTTCACCAAAAGTCCTTGCAGAAACTCTTTCCTATTTCTTGGCCGCATTGAGTCACGCGTTCTCTTGGAAGTTCCTTCAGGCCACATTTCCAATTTGGCTGCAGGAAGTTATCCGCTTTCTCCTCTCTCACGATAAGGAAGCACAGGAAATGTGGGAGGACGATCCTATTGAATATATCAGATACAAAACATCCGTTTACGCTAGTCTCCACAACCCTGTTGATACGGCCTGCACCTTTATCAGCGATGCTTGTTCGAAGAGAAAGGGCATTTTAGACAAGTCAACGCAGTACTACATTCAAGTTCTGTCGTCGGATGCCAAGCCTGAAGCCAAGCCTGAAGCCAAAGATGGTGCTCTGAACCTAGTCGGAACCGTTTGTGACACGCTGCTTAAAAACAAGACCTACAAGAGCCAGCTTGAGTCCTTCCTCATAACCCACTTCCTACCATTATTCGAAGCACCAGAAGGTTACAGACGTGCGCGAGCCTGCTGGCTTCTCGGAAAGTTGTCGCGTGCCGAATTTGGCAATGCTGCCCTTTTATGTCAGGCAGCAGAGGCCACAAGGCGACTCACCTGTTTCGGCACGGACCTGCCTGTTCATGTCAGCGCCGCTTACGCCGTATTTGCATTAATCAGGGATCAAGAGGAGACTCGGAAGGTCATGCTGTCGCATCTTCTAGACCTCGTACTGCAACTTATCAAGCTCCTGCGTGAGACCGAATTCGATGATCTCAACTCGGTCCTTCGGGAAATAATGATCCATAACTCGACGGAAATCCAACCTGTTGCCATGCATATGCTTCAAGAGCTTTCGACGACATTTGTCAAACTGGTTGGCGTGGCCGACAACGGAGACGCCGGTGAGACCAACGCCGCTGGCGACGTCGAGTATAGCGAGGAGAAGGAGTACCAGTGCCTTGTTGCTACGGGTGTCATGGAGAACATTGAGACTCTGATGCAGGTGATGGAGAAGCAGGAGGAGCTCATCGCCAGCGCGGATCCCGTAATCATCCAGCTGGTGCAAAGCATCCTCAAACACAACGTCAATGACTTCTACGACGAGGCCTTCTCCTTTATCTGCTCTCTCCCCTGCACCAAGATCTCGTCGCTCATGTGGACAGTTTTTGACTGGCTCTACGAGGCCTACGAGAAGAATGCTGAAGACTGTTTCGCCAGCATGATGCCAACCCTGCACAACTACGTCACAGTGGATCCAAAGGGTTTCATCTCTGCTCCCCATCGCGTGGAAATGCTCTTTTCCATGTGCACCAAGAGCCTGGAGAGTGGTGATGAGGACGAGTCGAATGAGGCCTTCCACGCCGCAAAAATGCTGGAGGTTCTAATTATCAACTTCCGCGGACAGATGGATGCCGTCGTTCCCAAATTCATGGAGCTCGCGCTAACAAAACTGACTCAGTCCTCAACGAATGTCGCACTACGCATGATTTGCCTTCAGGTGGTCATTGCGGCAATCGTATCCTGTCTTGCGATCGTTCTACCCATTCTTTCCACCCACAATTGGCCGGGTACGGAGACCCCCATAAATGAAAACTTCCTGAAGATCTGGCTGGAAAATATCTCGCGGTTTACTGGTCTACATGACCGTCGTGTCTGTGTGCTGGGATTCTACACTCTCCTCTCTCTCCGTGCTGAAGAACAACCCCCAGCTGTGAACAAACTCAGCACCCAATACCTCTTCGCCCTCCTGCTTCTCCTGAATGGTCTGAAAGACGCCTTTGTCCTTAAGGCTCCGGAGGAGAATGAAGATGATGATGATGAAGATGATGATGATGACGAGGACGAGGACGATGAAGATGAAGATGAGGAAGACCAAGCGGAGGAGGCTCTTGAGAGTGACGAGGACGTCATTGACGAGGAAGGAGCTCCCTACTTGGAGTTACTGGAAGCAGTGGAGGCTGAAGCCAGTGACAGTGATGAGGACGACGACGACGACTTTGATGCGGACTCCGTTCTGCAGGAATGCGATACGGACCTGGACAAAGACGAGTGCAAGATGGACGAGTACGTCACCTTCTACCAGTTGATGACGGACATGGAGCAGACTCATCCTGGGTGGTATTCCCAACTGGTAGCCCCGCTCTCAGAAGCTCAAAAGACAGAGTTTAAAAACATCGCCGAGACAGCACTCAAGTGCATACAGCAGAAACAATCCAAAGAAATCGAGAAGGCCGGTGGCTATTCCTTCCGACAGACGGACGTCCCCGACAGTTTTGACTTCAGTGGAAATCCGCCTCCCGGTGTGTAACTCCATTTCCTGCGCGCAGGTGTGTCAATCTTGTGCACACCTATTCAGAGCCAAGCTATTCCCCCCTCCTTCCAGCCTTATGACGGCTCTGAAGACTTTGCCGAGTGGCCCCGTACACTTGACCATTTTGTAGCCGATGTTGCTGAAGGCGAACGCAGTCGGTTACTGCTCCGTCATTAAGGCCCTCGACAACTGAGGCAGGCCCTTAACTCCGGTGCCACAAACGATATGGAGTACACAGAACTCAGTGAACAGCTGCGTAACTGGTTTGCACCACAGCCCTGGATCGGGCAGCGAATCTCGAAGTTTCTCAACCGCCACCAACAACCGGGCGAGACACCGTGCCCATTCGCGGCTGACCTCCGTCGCCTGTGCTACGATGCATACCACTCACTCGAGCACAGCGACGCCGAGGATGTTACACTCTATCATTTCATCATTGGACTTTCTTCCAGAACACTGTCCGAGGACCTTATGCTACAGCCCCCTCTCTTACTAGAAGAGGCCTTGGAGCGCGCAGACCGCTTCCTCTCTCTAGAACGCAACAGGCCCCAGCCTCCGTTACAGTGGACACCTCGTCCCTACCGGCCGCCGTTCCGCAACTCCACTGGCGGGCCACAACGCCGTTTTGGGCCTCCTGTGCCATTCCGGCAACCATTACAGCCTGGGGGCAGCAACTTCCGTCCGCGCGGGTTTTCTACCCCACAACCAACAGCCAACTAGTGGCAATGTGGACATCGCCAGCTACCAGACAGTACAGAGCCTACGGTCATGCAACCGGGTAGCGTTACCATTTCTTCTTTCTCTTTACGCTGTTCGTTGCATTTATCCACATGCTGTCAAACTGATGCATCGTTTTTCGTCCTTGTTAAGATAGGGGTTCAGACGTTTAAGGCACTTATAGATACCGGCGCTATTCTGTCCTTAGTTAACAGACACGTCATTTCGGAAACCCTAGGCCCGCAGATACGTCAAAGTACGCTGTCCAATCCCTTAATTGCTGCCAATGGATCGCCCTTGGCATGTGCGGGTAGCATCCACTTGACATTGTGATTCGAGGGCTTTACTCGAACACACGACTTTCTCGTTGTGCCAGGACTCACTTTGGATGAAGTCTTAGGAATCAATTTTCTGACGAAGGTTGACTGTCTTATTGATGTGAAGAATCGGTCTGTTAGTTTCCGTAAAAAAAACCTGCCTGTTACGCCTTCCGACGGCAACTGCCGACAACCTTCCGATGTGGCCTCCACACCTCGTTCCGGACCTCGGCGCCGAACTTGACGTCGGTTGCGCTACCACCGAGCCATCAGCGGCCCTGGGGACAGGACCGCGTTCCGAGGGGGGGGGGTATTGTAACGAAAGAAAGTTGCCTTTATTTTGTTTAAATCAACATTTATTCTTTAAACTGACTTAACGTTTGTTTTTCTGTTCCCGGTGACAATTTCAATTTCGAGTGAGCGTGCGGGAAAGAGAGAATGACCGTGCGGCTGGTCAGAGAAGTTTTGGCAAGCAACATCAGGAAGTGGATAGAAGAGGAGGCAGTATCAACTGAAACTCTGCGAAAACAATACCGCAGAATTTACTACAGTTTTTATTCCTGATTAACTGCTACGATAAATTTAATAGACGATTATTCCCCCATTCATCTGTTATCTTTTGGTGTGATTGTAATGACAAAATGACTTCCGGGAATGAAGGAATCACGAGTGCTACTAGAGGGGAGAAGCAATAGGACAAACAGGCTGTTCCCGTTGTAGAAGGAGAAATCGACCAACAGGATCCTAGTGCTATCGTCTGAGGAGCCACTACAGCAGTAATATCTCAGGCCGGTTCTAGTGGAAATTAGCGGTTAATATGCTTCGCCAGTAGGACGTTGTCGGGAATAGAACATTACTATTTCGTTCATCTTCGCGAGCTATTGGCTCTCATAACTTATGCGAAACGGTTCTGGGCATTCTTGATTTGTCAACCTTTCCTCACCTGAATGGCTCACAAAGCTTTACGATGGTTACAAACTAGAAGGGCAGTATGCCAGGTGGCAGTAATCGCTTCAACAATTTACGTTTAAATGCCAATACCGACCAGGGCCTAAACACACTGACGCTGATACGTTGTCCCGACGCTCTACCGAGATATCTGATGACAACCAGATACTGAATACTACTGTTAATTTGATTCACATAAGCGAACCCCACCCGGTACCATTGGGCTGTAGCACAGAGCACCGATCCGGACACGGCTCTGATTTACGATCAGCTACTTAAGGGTCGACACCGACCGACGGTAGATGACCCCAAAGAATCATCAGAAGCCGCACAGGCCGTGCGCAACCAGTGGCCGCACCGTACATGGATAATGAGTTGCTGTTCATCAAGGATCCCATTAGTTCTCCACCTCGCATTGGGGTACCAGGAAGTATGGTAATCCCGGTCTTAACGGATCTACACCAGGAGCTAGGACATGTAGAGCAGAAGAAGACAGAAATAGCAGCTCGACAGAGATTCTGGTGGCCCAAACTACGTCAACAAGTTATTACATTTTGCAACACATTTACTACTTGTGAATCTTTTAAGTCACCACCTCAACGGTTCCGTGCACCCTTACAGTTCATGCCGACTGGTAATCAATTCCATAGAGTTGGCGTGGACAAAGTTGAACTACTGTTTTCCATCTCGGGATATAAGTACGTATTAGTCATGGTTGACTACTTCACAAAATGGGTCGAAGCCATACCTCTCGGACGACAAGATGCAGTATCCGTGGCTTCGGCTATCATGAGCGAGTGGATCTGCCGCTTCGGACCCCACCCTATCCCTACATTCAGATTGCGGGGCTAACTTCGACAGCCAACTCGTTCAGGACGTGTGTGACCAATTAGAGATCCATAAAACCCGAACGATATCGTACCACCCGGAGGGTAACGGACAAGTAGAACGTACCAACCGGACATAAAGCAACCTATAAAAGGCACTTGCCGACAACCGACCACTCAATTGGGACATAAGGCTTCCTTATGCCCTGATGGCTTACCAAGTCACCGTTCATTCATCCACCGGCTACTCACCATTCTGCATGGTAACTAGACGAAGTTTCCGCCTCACAATTGATTCCCACCTACCCATCGCGGAAGCTCAAATCTACTCTCCCGGTTCATACGCGTTAGAATTACAGGAACTCTTGGGACTTACCCATTATCTAGCGCGCGAGCACTTAGGTGCAGTGTACCTTAACAAAAAAGAAAATTTTGACTCCCGCGTATATGGCACTCCACACCAAGAAGGTGATCTGGTTTTGCGTAAACGACCTATACCGCCCCTCGGCACACCCGCGAAGTTAAACCACCCGTAGAAAGGCCCTTTTCGCATCCTCCGCATCATCCTACTTTCTACATATATCATTTAGGACGTCAGACTGTCCAATGGTCCCTCAAATACGGCAAATTTTGACAAATTGAAGCTATTCCGCGGATGGGTACCTTCCGCGTCGGATAACCACCTTACCATTTTTCCCGAACACCTACTCCCGGAAATGTCTCATGAGGTAATTGTTCCGACGCAACCCTCCAGGTACAACTGGACCCCGAGGACAGGGTCCCGTCTTAATAGGGGGGAGTGCAATACAGCTGAAATGAATTGGCACAACCGTTTTCCTGTGTTTTAATAAAGTGGTCTGGATCCGGTTTTCAGAAAGTCGTACAGTGTGCTTTTTATTGTGGTTCTTTTGTAGAATCAACTGTGGCTAACATTATCCCAACTCCCGTAGCAGCCTCCAGCTCTACATTCCCTTTGGACTGTCAGCCTACGATTCCGGACCGTATTGTCCGTGAGATTCCCCCTTAACCACTTTCCAGCACTGTATACCCCGGTCCCCTTTCTCCGTCTGTATAGACAATAAACCATTCCTATCACTCTCACTGCTTCATTCCTCATCAGAAGAATGGGTGATATTTAAGTGAATTACGCTGAAAAACTCCAACGTGAGCCTTTTAGCTCTGATATTATACTGAAGACGCACGAAGGAACTCTTGCTTCAACAGCAGAACCTACCCTACAAGTGGAGGGCGCTACAGCCGGCTCCGCCAAGTGCATTTGATATTTTTGAGTAGCTCGGAAGGAATATCAAATTTTCATTCTTGATGAGGTAAAACAACCATAGTTGGCATCGTTTTAAGCAATATTCGAATTCCTAACTGAATAAAATATCCTCCACTTACATAAAGGTCTAAAGTATTTAACGAATAACAGACAGGCGCTTTGATCGATTGTTACAAAGTGTTTTACTTATATAAACAGGTTATTCATTGAGAATTACGGGCATTAACGTTTGACGAACCCAATTCATTTACAGTCAGTATTAAATTGTAATTGCACATCTGACATAAAATATATCCATGTGAACAGTGTAAAGGATCATTTAACTGCAAATATGTAGTGATGTGCTGCATACAATTTGAAAATCATGTAGTTAATTTCACGGTTGGTGGAATATAATCCTGTTGTGAGAGCCGTTGCTTATCAAAAATTAAGTAATCCACCTGCCTTGTGAGCACAACAATTGTTTCTGACGTCACTATTTCGCTTGGAAGTGAGTACTACGATCGATACACCCGCTGGTTAAAGGAAAGCATACGTGTATCTAGGCGCTCATATTCACGTTTTACCTTGTATGGATGGCCACATTAAGGAGTCATGCTTACTAACATATTTAAATCTTCCGATTTTAGCGAACAAAAATATCCATGAATGAAACAGCATATCCATAGCCATGTTTGTAGGGCATGGGAAGCAAGCTATGACAGAGTTCTAAGAAAGTTCACAAATTTTGTTGCCGGTCGTTGTACACGCTCAGTGGTATAACCGTCTTTCTTCATCCACGTCATCCAAGCTGGCATTGTGAAGTATAAATGCGTTATAACGAAAGTGCTGGTTGCCTGCGCAAAAAATTCAGGCGGGAAAATGATACAAGCCCGCCTGATCCAATGCATAAATCTCATCGCCATTTAGACGGCCCTTTTAGAATATTCAGACGGCAGTTAGTTTGAACCTGTCCAAAAACCTACAACTAAATGCGTGTCCACTTCTTATAGTGAAGTTCTATTCAGACAGTACTGGTGTTTGGACAGATGTCTCCACCCAGATTCTAAACGTAGGACTACAAATTTGCATAGATCAAGTATCAGTTGCCCATTGCTGGACCACGTAGCCACTTTGTCCTGGCTTCCCTGTAGTTCTTGTGCTCTGCCAATAGAGCTAAGGGTCTTTCAAAGTTTGATAGCATCTGCAAACATAATGTTATCCTAGTCCAGATTATCAGTGCAGTCGTTTATTTAGAGGAACAGAAGAGGGCCTAAGACTGATCCCTGTAGAACACCACTTTCGACTGGTACCCATTTAAATTCTGTGCTCCCAGCAAGTACTTTTGCAGCATGTGTGACAGGAAGTTTTGATTCAGTTGAAAATGATACCTTGGATACCATGCTGCCAGACTTTGTATAAGAGCCATTGATGAAGTACGCTGCCAAACGCCTTCTCTGAGTCCAAAAAATTCCGTGAACTGGATAAGCCTGTTCTGTTGATTTTTATCAAGTTTCCTGCGTGAAAGACCACTCGTAGTGCATGAGTGCCCACGGCGAAAACCATACCAAGCAACAGATAATATGTTCATCTACTGCAGAGCCGTCAGTACCTGTCTCTTAATAAGCCCTGCCATGAACTTGTACAAAATGCATATTAAACTATTCGCACGGTAAGCTTCCGGTTCCAGTATGGACCTTCCTTTACGGATCGGGGAGATAAGGGAAGTTTTCCATTATAGTCACAGTTCATCTTCTTCCATTAACTTTTGAAATGTCATCAGTACCGGCTCACACAGTATGCTGGCCAGTTCTCTAAGAGCATGCGGATGAATCCTATCTGAACTGGGTGATTTGGTGGGTTTTATGTGGAGTAATTCTGTCTTTCTCGATGCAGGTGAGAAGTCTAAGGCATTTTTCCCTGCAAAGATTACCAAATTTTGGTGTTGGTCTGAGTGGAGAAGTGGAGGGGGGATTTTTCCACAAGTGAATGCCGACTGAAAGATGTCATCCGTCTCCAGTACTCCGTTTTGGGACCACAATGCTGGGATCTGGTCACGATTTCTTCAGTTGTTGCGTATGCATCCGTATAAGATTTTAGGATGTTCGAACAAGTTCTGCAGTGTGGTAGCCTCATAGATCCTATGGAATCTATTTGCCTCTCGCTTACAGATACCCCGTTGTCGTTTATATTCTGCAACTGTTGGACGCTTCCGGTTATTCTTAAACACTTCCAGATTTTATTTCTTCTTTTAAAAGAGATCTTGAGTTCATGGTTGATTACGGTTGCTTATTTTCTTTCGTTTTAATGGACAATTCAAATTGATAATTCTTCTAACCAACGTTGTCCAGTGTCAGGGGGACTGCTAATGGAGTTTGATGCTAATGTCCGATTGAGCCATCAATCTATACAGATCGTCAGAGGTAAGAGGATATAATACAAAGTCACTTTGGTTTGCCGTTAATTAGACCAAAGTGACAAGATGGCCTATGAATCGTTGATACAGTATAATGGCGGACCCATTAGTGCTTGGTTGGATTGTACTCATCCTACATCTGCACAGCACAAAGTTTTTTTTTAACTCGGACTCGATATTTGAAATGACCAAACTGCAATTGTGTGTTTTGCTATCAACACGGAGGGCAGGCATCCTTTATTTATCATCAGCGTACCGTTTGTTTCAACAGTTGAAAGTATACCAAGCTACAGGTAAGCTACATGAATTTAAATTTGTGTTCTCTGATTAAGTTATATTTTTGTATCTTTAAAAGTAAGAAGTTTTGCCTTTCAAGACCCCACTTGTAAACCATGTTCACAATGAATACGTTGCTGTACGGTTTTCAAAAACATGCATGCTTTTACTATTATTATAGCCGTGTGAACTGAAATCCGGGACCATTAAAGAAGTGTCGAAGCAAATGTGCAATGACACAAGCCCACGTTAACATAAAGTACGCATTAAACATTGTTGAAATCTATGAGCGTCTTCCTATTTGTTTTAGTGTATTATGCAAGTAAACATACATCCAGTTTCTGTTTGCCTGCCTTTGTTACGTGCGCAATCACTACATACACGGACACAGTCCAGAATGCTCCTCACCTTATTGGCCTTCAGAAACGTTCAGGTCATTGGAGCAAGCTTAGGCGTGCACATCTGAACTCCTTATTTTTTTGCTGGCAACGGAAATATACCAAAGACGTTTCTTCGTTGACACCAGAGCTCATCTGAGTGTCATTTCTACTTCAGCAGCTCACCGTCGGTCCCTTAATCCCAGCATTTTCCTTTAGGTCGTTGACACTTCGTTAGCTGCAACCTTTGTTACATGCTCCCCCTCACTGAATATCGGCCTCCGGCGTCTCATCCCTTGGTTGTTTATCGTTGCTGACATGCCCTCTGCCAAACTTGGTACAGACTTTCTTGCTTCTTTCGATTTTACGGTCGACTGTCTTTACTGTATTTTGCGAGACCAGACCAATTAGCCATCCGTCTGATGCATTTCTTCAGCTGAAGTGTCCTGCAAGCTCTCCGTCTTCAACCCTGATTCAGAGAACCTATTTCGGCAGCTTCTCACCAAGTACCCTGCCTTTATTTGCCCAAACTTCGGCGCATCTACACCGCATCTGCATCATATCCAAAGTACTGGCCCTCGGGTTTTTTCTCGACCCCACCGTCTTGCGCCTGCAAGGCTCGCACTCGCCAAGGCCGACTCTGAGCACATGTTTAAAATGGGCATCGTCCGTCAATCTGACAGCTCATAGGGATGCTTTCTAAGACCATTGCTGGTGACTTGTGTTGGGATTATTCCTAACAGGCAGCCCGAGCGAACTGTCGGGTCACGTCATCGGCCCCCTCCCTACAGATAAGGAACAAAGGACGAAGACCACGCAAGCCGGCGGGTAAAAGCCATGCGCGCACCCCTGCGAGGTCACCCAATGCAGCCAGGGCCTACGCGCGCGTGAGATGACCAATCAAGCCCCTATGCGAATAAGGCACAATCTGATTGGTCGCTTCTATAGATTTCATTCCATATAGTTCCCGTTTAGGGAGGCAATAAACGACTTTCTTTCCCTTACGACCTTGTTCGTTGTTCTCTCGGCTGAACTGACACAAAGAGACTGGCGGCACTAAATAGCCTGGGAACCCATTACAACAACTAGCACCCTTGTGGTGACTACAGGGCTTTGGACAATGTCACCACCCCTCTTTTTCTCTTTGAGTTCCTGCGGATGTGTTTTAGACTACACAGCGCCTCAAAACCTTTCAGAGCTTCGTCGATAATGGTGCTCCGTGACCTACCAGTTGCCTTTGCCTCCATTTATGACTTCTTGGTGGCAAGCTCTGCCGCAGATGAACACATGGAACATCTCCCAACGGTGTTTAACCACCTTCAACAGATTGCTGTTGTCCTCAACCCGTCCAAGAGTGTTTTCGATGTGTCTTTCCTCGAGATTTTTGGGCACCTGGTTGACACTAATAGCATTCATCCTCTGCCTGCCAGGGTAAGACTCATTCTTGACTCCACCCATCCCTCTCCTGAGTGTCAGCTTCAGCGTTATCTGGGCATAATGAACTTCGATCGCGGTATTTTTCAATATTTTGCTGACATCATTCTACCGCTCACGAATCTTTTCTCAACATCAAAGCGTTCGTTTGAGCTACCCATAAATGCCGTCGCAGCTTTTGACAAGGTGAAGATTGACCTTGCCGATGCTACGCTCTTGACGTACTATTTCCTCGATGCACCTATCTCCTCATGGTTGAAACCTCCAATGTTGCAATTGGTGCGGTTCTGTAACAACACGTCACAAGTCAGTCCCACCCAATAGCTTTCTTTTTCAAGAAGCAAGCACCTACCAAAGCGCAATACAACACATTTAGACGGTAGCTCTTGGTTGTCTACCATGCCGTGAAACACTTCCGGCATTTCCTCGAGGGCAAATACGTAATCGTCCTCTCCTACTATAAATCTATTCCTTACGTCCTGAAGTCCCATTCTGATAAATTGGACACGCGGTAGCTTCAAAAATTGAACTTTATTTCCCAGTTTACCTCGGACATACGCCACATCGGTGTGTCACACTCTCCAGACTCTTTGTTGCAACTCACTCCCGCGATCGGCATGACTGCAGTGGCCGCAGAACAACACAGTGTTGGTTTACCCTGTAACGAGGACGTTTTTGGGCTCCAAATCCAGGAGCTGCCACTGACTACTGAAAACGGCACCCTTCTCTGTGACGGCTACACCCCTTCTTACCGTCAACTTGTGCCCGCATCCCTTCGCCGCATTATTTTCTCCTCCCTGCACATTCTATCGTACCCTGGGATTCGAGCAACTGAAGATTCGTCTCTGGTCGCTTCATCCGGTATGGGATACACAAGGACTTCAAAGCTTGGACACGGGCTTGCCTTATCTATCAAAGAAGAAAGGTTCACCGGCACAACGAGGCACCCATTGGCACCTTCTCGAGCCCCGGTGCAGGGTTCCCTCAGGTCCACCTGGACATCGTAGGCCCCATGTCTCTGTCCAGCTGTTGTTCCTACATTCTCACCTGCATGGATTGATTCACCCAGAGGTTATCACTCTGCCTAATGTCGAAGCTTCCACGGTGGTCAAGGCTTTCCTCAAAAGTTGGCTTGCCATCCTCAGCGCTCCGTCAATAATAATGACTGACTGCTGTGTTCAGTTTGTAGTTAACCTTGTCCAGTGTTAAGAATGTACTCGCATCCACACTACGACCTATCACCCCACGGCCAATGGGATGCCTCCCTACGCACCACGGCCAATCCGTAGAAATGTACGGACCATCTCTCCCAGTCCTGTTGGGTGTCTGCTCTTCACTTAAGTCGGCCTTTGATTGCTCCGCAACTGAACTGGTGTTTGGGGTAACCGCTTGACCTCCTGGTGCGATGATGTCACCAGCCCCTCAAGGTGTGGTCGAGGATCTCACAAAACTCCCTGTATCGGCACCGGCAGTTCTTGCGGACGCCACCTCCGGTTTCGGCCAGGCCCTCTGTCTCCGGGTCTTATATCGAGAAATAATTGGCGCCAAGTTGTCACATCTTTCTGTCAGGTGATTGAGTGCAGCGGCCCTTGTAACCACTCTACGAGGGACCCTTCCGCGTTATCTCGCGAAAAACGAAATCCTACCGCATCAAGCTTGGCACTCACGAGAAAGTCATGAGCGTTGACCGATTGAAAGCTGTTGTCTCGGATACTTCGCTAGACGAGCCCTCTTGTCTTTCGCATTCTATTTCCCCTCTTCCCCAGCCCGCTATCCCACTGTTCTGGATATTGGCTCGTCCCACTTATCCACAACCTCAAACTCTCACTGCACCCAACTCCAACACCGCTGCCGCATAAAAAACACCAACTTCTACGCTCAGCCCCTTTTATATACAGGCCGGAATGGACGTCAAGTTCACTTTCCTGACCGTTTAGTTACTGGCGCTCTAAGACATAACCCGTGCCGTTGGCCTCGCTATACGCCACCAGATGTCTCGCGGTTTGACAATTAGTCTCGCAAACTTGACGCCAGCTACTGCTCACGTTTTCCTGATTGGCTGAGGCAAAAAAGGATTGGTCACAGAAATGCCTCTACTCCAGCGCATGCAAGTGCACACCCACATTTTGGTACGCTAACTCACCTAGACTGAGGCAGCCCTTGCTATTGCTTAACACAGACTGTGGTTAGGCTCCTTTCGGGCAGTAAAGTTCGTCTTACCAACTTAATCTCTAAGTGGGTTTTTTAAGGGAGGATGGCTTTGGCCCTTGAGCTCCCTATTCATGTACAAAAATCACGATGTGTGGGCCAGTTGCAAACTGCCGCTAGTGGCACATTAGACAAATATAGTGTCAGAAGCGGCAGTTTGCAACTGGCTCACACATCGCTGATGTAAACTTTACATTTGTATTATGTACTATTGTTTACGTTCAACTATTTTGCGCTTTTTGGATATGAATTGGTAGTTGAAGGACGAAAGCCTTCTTCCCTTAATAATGTAATTTAAAGTGACTCATGACGTCAACCTTACCATCTGCATCCAGTGCGCGAATCTGCTGTTGGGTTTTAGGATAGTTGCGGTAATTTAGTAGAAAATGACTACAGTCAGTGAAATGAAATCAGCCTAAAACGGAGCATATCTGGAACAAGTGCAGCGAGTGTTTACTGTCTCGGAACCTTTCCACAGATCCGGGATTCTCTACCAGATATGGCTGCATGAGTGAGCAATGGCCATTTGTCGCCTGAATAATGTAACGGCTGTGACCTGCAGAGTAAGCACAATTTGCCTCGAGGTGAGAACAGCCCTTAAGGCAGGGACCAGGAATACATCACCACAGAAGATGAATTTGGTAGCATAGGCACCCAACCTTTCTGAAATCTGTGCAAAGTGCAGAAAGCTAGTAAACACTTGTTTCAACAAAAAAATGCGTTCGAAAAAAGTGTTGTTCTAGCATTAAAAGAAAAGGAATTATGAGGCCTAAAACTGCATGCCAGAATAAGAAATACAACGATATCGTGTTGACCGTCGTATCGGGACGGCTACCGATTGAACGGAGTTGAAGGTACAACTGTTTTAAAGTTTAAAGGATGTTTTACCTCATGTAAGGGCAATTGAACTCTACAGTTAAATGTATATAGTACTGCCAGTCCGTAGCAGGCATTTTCCGAAGATATCTGCTAACTCTGAGCGGGCCATAGTGATACTGGGTAACCAATAGAATCAAGGTGTGTTGTGTACAGTCGTTACCTGTTTGCGTGTTTGGGTTGTTTACTCAATTTCCCGCGAGTGTGCAATTCGTTAAATATAATATTGGATTTTAAGGATGAATTCTTTGATGTCCGAACTTCTAAATGAATCGGTAATTTTGTCATTGCATACTTTTTGTTAGACCAAGCAAACTCCTGATCCCGTCGACAGAGCTCTTATTGTTCCCACAGCCGGTTTCTGTGTTAAATTCAAAGATACTAAGGGGCTGAAAGTGTTCGCGAATATTTGCACGTCTGATAAGGTAGTTTTCGCATATTTTAATGTTAGCGTAGGTGCCTGTGCCAGATGAATTGTCCGAAGAGGCCCTCGTACAAATGCTAGAAAAAACGGACGAGGCCCCTCCTTACAGAATACCTCTCAGTATCGGAGAAGGACAGACTGTGATTGATAATGGCAAGTTTGAGCATGTTCATCCATTATGCATTGAAATTTCGGTTCGCAGCAATGTTTCATCATACAAATAGTCTTTTAAGCAGTTTTCCAAAGCGCTTCAATTGACGTCGAGACTTTGGTTGACCGAAGTTCAAACATAAGATTGGGGCAAAACTCTCTAGAGTCCAACGTGTGCTGGTGGCTTTATGCCACGATTTGCCAACTGTACCGGGGCCTGACCACAGTTAACATGCCCCCAATCCAGGATTGCAGCCTTATCCTTTCCAAAATAAACCACGTTCTTGGTATTTTTCTATTAATCCAATGACTGTATTTTTGGATTGTGGAATTGGATACGTAATTCGGTTTAATTCCATGATCTCGGCTGGTTTTTTGAATTCACTTATCCGTTCATAAATGAATAAACAAATTTTGTTTCCGCTTTGTCTCACCGGTTTTCACAGCAGCGTCCTTCGTGTTAGGTGTGTAAACATTTCGACTTTTCACCTACCTTCTTTACAAACGGTGGATTTATATGATAAATTGAAAATTTTGAGTGCAATCAGGTCAAGATTTTCATGCACTGCCAATGTAAGGGTTGAACAAGCGATCTAAGTTGTCTTTTACCGCATCTTTCCGCTGTTTTTGTGGACGTAAATTAACTATGTCAAGTTAAGTGCTTAAATTCTGGTACCTGTGCTGTACTGGTCAAAAGGTAGATTTTGATAACGTTAATTGAGGAAAAATGAAAACGAAAGACTCCTTCGATTTTCATGATGTATAAAGTCTGACTAGATTTGTGAAGCAGAACACGTCTCACTACCGCTATGAAAATATACCGGCAGTTATTTATGTAGCACCAAAACGAAAAAATTCAAAAGCCAACCTTAAAAAATAGAGCAGAAATGTAAGTATAATATAAAAAGTTATTTAGAGATTTTCGTGTACTTTAGTCATGTTGAAATATTGGAAGAATTTCGGTATTACAAGCAACTAATAAGACAAAATATATCGTATTACCTAGTGCATGAGAATGCCAAAAATAAATTTTATTTATTTATCTAACATCTTTTTAAATTTTCTGCACGCACAAATAACGAAAAAAAGCTGTGTAACGTAGGAAAGTTCGAAATATCCACTGCAGAATGTTAAATAAAATTTCTAAATAAAATTCCTCTATCGTGGAAGAGTCTATTTTGAATAGTGTCCTTTGCATATGCTAATTGGCTTTTCGGTCAGTTTGGATCGTGAAGGGAAGCTTGTGGCAAGCTCGTACACCAAGTGCTTATCAACCGTCTGAAGTTAAAATTAACTACTTAACATATCAGGAAGAGTGAATTTCAGGTCTGTACAAAAGCCTAATCCCGCATTCTCTCATATTTTTTAAAAGCAAGGTTTCTTGGGGTCTATTTGCCTTGTGATTATAACGCGGACAGCCTAATTTATTTGGCATGGCAAGACTTCGTTGCGTTTTTGTCAGTTGGTGACAAGGTTATGTTTGTGACAAATTTCAGGTCTGGGCCGTTTGAAAAAATTAACTTTGTTGAGGTACTTTCGTCTGTCATAGCCGTTTTTAGCTGGAAATGCCTCTGAATGCCTCGATAGAGCAATGAAGTAGAGTATTATTGTACAAAATTATGGGATCCCTTTGGAATCGGTGAGTGTTTTATGTCAAAACATCTTTCGTGATTTCGATGGACATCTTGCTGATAATGACCTCTGCACAAAATTGATAACCAGCCAAGTCATCAAATGCGAACAATTTTTGGAAGTTTTATCTGTGCCTTGTGATTTATTGATAATTTTTTCAGTAACTTACCAGCTGGGCACCTCTTTAGACTTAATCAAAAATAAAACCGAATTTTTTTAAAGAAGGTAATTTTCCAGAATGTCGATCGGCCATCAACATGCTTCCCTTTCGTCGTGGCATTGCGCAGGTGGGGATTTGATTCCTCAATTCTTCCTATATTTATGTTCACACAAACTTTGAGGAGATTTTAGTTGTGTTTTGTGTTTCTCGGTTCGTAATACTGCTTAGTGTCCCGCGAGTTAACTCAACATCCTGCTTATATTTTGGCCATTTTGGTCCACAATGTTTTTACAGACACCGTTACCTCACTAGTAATTCTTATCAGCACATTTTACTAATATTTAAAATTACTTCTACTGATCAATGGCCTCGTCTCTGCACCAAATTTGTTGATTGTCGTCCTAGATATCCTGCATTTGTTTAATAAGTTAGCTTTATAGACTAGGAGAATACCGAAGAAGACAAAAGAGACTGGGGTGGCCATTTCTGGCTTATTGATAGTAGTCACTTAGCCGTACCCAGAAACAGATCTGCACGACCTGAGTCTGTAAGCGCTCTAGATGGGGTCCGAAGGCATAACAAAACGGGCGTATCCCCTAACCTGATCGATAAAAGCACTTCTGACCTCAGATATTGTGCTGCAAACAAATCCTTTTATGCATCGACCCAACTAAGTGAAAGTGCCTATATCCTGTATAGGCTCTGCTAATCTTCCGGATTTCGGGCTCAACTTTTCGTTAGATTCGCCACATACTGAAAATAAAAGCCTTACTGTTTGGGTTGCCGTCAACGATATTGATGCTTCATAAGCTTCTCGTTTTTAGGTGTGATAATGCAACTACTCTGGGCATTTTAATTACCTACTTTTACACCTAAGGAACATCTCATGCAGACAATATTTATCAATGCCTCTGAACGTTGACCTTCCAAAAATTCTCGTTTTTCCCTGGCGGATAGATAACTCTGCCTCAAAAGCTTGTCTTTTCCGGTGAGCGTAGACCAAAATTCAGGACTTTTCTCATTGCTCAATACATAGTTCTTTGCCGTACTATGAAATTAAGTTCTCTCCTTCCTCCGAAGGTGGCCTCGTTTTATGTCTTGTATATCATGTTCGTCTAGCGCTAGTTACTGTCGACTTGTACTTGCATCTTGCTCAATCGCTATGGCAACACATTTGCGAGCCCGCCGCACTTACCTGTTGTTTCTAGCTGCTAATTACTCAGCGTGTCCATGAGTAGCGGGTAGTGTTGTGACCTTCAACAAAAGGCTTTCTACCAAGTAAACAGGTCCCCGAGTCTGGTGAGTAAACTGCCGTGTACTAGCAACGAAAACTATACTTGGGCACAAAAGACGGAGGTCTGGCCGGGGCACGGTGACTGAAAATTGACATTTAATAAGTTTATTTGACATCGCTACCAAAGGGTTGGCTTTTTGAGCTAAAGTACTAGAGGCAATTACCCCGACTGTACTCGCAGTTCCCAAGACGCTTCAGAATATCCGATTCGAGTACTGCCATCCGAGATATGGCGTCCGTAGAAACCAACATGTCCTCAGTATTACGAGCAAATAATGTACCAGCTGGACTGTCTAATCGGTAACGAACTCTTGGTATTAGATGCTGGAATATCTGAATGCTCCTGGACCCTAATACGCAAAGTTTAATCTCGCATATCGTAATCTTTCGTTGCTTGAAACCTCGGTTCTGGTGTTCGGAGAATAAAGATTCTGGGACCGACTCCTATTCCACCCCATACCACAACGACCAAAAGCGGCTCCACCCTCACTGAACATACTCATCATGCATTGTTAACGTGAAAACCAGTCATTGATCAGTTAGTTGACGTACTGCTGCGAAAAAGGCACTCTACCAACATTTCTGTCTTGTCTATGAGCGCGCTGATTGCGTGATAAAGAAACTTACTAGCAGCTGAAAAAGTTATTAAAAAAACTATTCTCCGTGATCTACTACTTGTTGCTCGAGGCTAGAACACTCAAATTAGGCCAAGAGACTCTTTAACCAAACACTTTATCGACCGCTTGACACTTTTTCTTTGGTGTAACAATGGCAACAGGACTAAGCTACGCTGACCGTGGCTGGTTTTTTGTCCCCGGCACGTACTTCCAGCGTCGCCTGCAAACATTAGCTAGTTCGCAACTCTATCGGCGGTTGTGAGGGCAGCCAGATTGACTGCATTAAAGTCAGTCAGAGGATTACTCAGTCAATTCGACATAACAGATCAATATGTGGCTCGGAATAGGACACCGCCTATTAGTCAGACTATGTTCTCCTTCGCACATGCCTGGAGGCTCAGCTCCTGATCCGCATCCAAAATTTGTCACAGAAGACACCTTGATGTGGCAAAATCCTAACAATTAATCACAGACGAGGTTCAACGGACAAAACTTTGGTGAATTTTGTATCTCGGGTCGGATTAGGTGGCATCATCTGCCAGTATGACAGCTTCGAGGATTCTCAGGCCCAATTAACGGTGCCAGTATGACTGTATACTCCAAGAACTTTACAGTTTTAAACAGATCCCACAACGAGCCTTCGTTATCTCCGGAGAATGGCGGTAAATTCGTCTAGAGATAAGCGCGAAAAGTTTTAGGTCAAAAGTGGTCTGTGTGGAGCGGGCCTCAAACCTCATTTATATTTGGAAACTCTTCTAATCATCCGCCAAATTAGTGGCAAGCCCTTCTTTGTCAAGGTAGGTTCGCGGGGTGCTTGACTGACGACTTCAATCACCTTTTCTTTCATTAGCTGAGCGATCCGTCATTCCCTCGATCTCCTTCCTACAGTTGATTTTTAGCTTCTTCTAGTCTGAACATTACATATGATCTCCCTGCTCAGGGAGAGATCGCCGATGTAATGAGGAGACCTTGCAACCACAGAGGCCGAATTTCCCATTAAGATCAGCAGGTTTTCTGTCAACATCGGAGCGTGTGGAGATTAGCTCGTTCCTGATGTCCGTGATTCAGCCATCCTCTTGTCTGTCTTCAAGGGGATTTAAAAGCAAGTGCGAGGTCTACTGTGGCGTGACCTCATTGAGATTACTCCAAAGGTCTATTCAATTATCATTTTTAGGCCAATGCATAACCAGCTATTCACACTGGTGCGTTGGTAAATCATGCCACGATTACCGGCAACCGATGACCCTGCTGTCTAATTGCCCCTGCAGTAACGCTCAGTTTCGTTTATTGTGAAACCTTTTGATTGGTCATGGAACAAGACAGTATGCTGTCGATAATCCATGTTGATTTCTGTGTCTTGTGCTGCTTCCCCAAGGCTCAAGTTCTAGTTCATAACAATTACTTCAACCTTTCGATATCTGGTCTGGCCGATGGCAAGATTTCATTCTGTGGACCAGCGCGTTTAAGTATACTATTAACCGAGAAGAATTTCACACAGTTTTGACATTGCTAAATTTCCCACGCGGAAGCTAGTTGCTTGATCTTGATTACGCTCACGATATCGTCCCGCTAGCATCAAGCGTTAGTGGTCTGTGGATTGAGCCGTCGTGAGTGAATTAATTTGCTTAATTAGTTCTGGGAGTTGGCAGGATCAGAGTGTTTTAGAGCTGCATTTCTGACCATGAATGGGTGCCCTGGGTACTAAAAATTGTTCAATAACTTGGAGCTATGTTGATGATGGGGCAAGGATGGCATCGTCTCCAAAACCGATGCTTCGGGCAGCATTTTAAGAATATTTAAGAAGTGTCTGTAGATCCGACGGGCTATCTTTATTACCTGAAAGTTCCGTCTGTTCTGCGATAGTAAATGTTTGGTTGCGCACACGGAATATGTAAAAACTGGGCGTGTTTGACTGCCTTGTTTTAAAACTGTCCTTTAAGTGAAGAACCTAGACTTTATCTTCACTGAGACAATTCCCACTTGCTTCGGCTACCTCATAAGAGTAATTCGGGCCCTCCGAGGCGGACGGCTGAAATGGTTTTGGTATCTTCCTTGTTTATTACCCATGATGTCAGTGTTACTGCCCTCGATCCGGTGAAGATGCTCATAAAGAGACATCGAAGGGCAGGTGACGTGAAAGGATGAATATGCACAACATCCACTGTTAAAATGCGTACATGTGTATATGCTACTCTCTATTTTATAATTTTGACTATATTTGCACAGTAGTCGCCGGCTATTAAGCCCATCTCGGGCCCAGACCAAATTGGGCTTAAAAAGCGGCGGATGCGTGCAATAACCGGAGAGTTCTAGTTCTTGATTAGCAAACGCTAGATAGGCACTATACATTACATACTTACTGTATTATGTTTAGAGCTTGGTTATGTACAATAAAAGAATGCGGTTTATCTGTATTTTAGGTAATAACAAAAGCAAAAAAATGATTTGTGACACGTTTAAAAAAAGCGGTCTAGTTTCAGTTGTTTTGGTGGAAACTTCACTCGCAATTGCTCTTTGATGTCCTTTCCCAGGTACCAGAAATCGTCGAATTTTGTGAAATCTGATGCCTGTAGTCCGCGTTGCGCACGCAGAGAGATGATAATTTCACTCTATCCTGTTGGCAAACTGGGCTTTGTAGCCGGCGACTGGGCTTATTAGCCGGCGGATTTTGCTGTGTAAAATTCCGTCCCGAGCCGATTTAGGCTTAATAGGCGGCCGGGCCTATTAACCGTGGGCTTAATAACCACCGGCTACTTTATACAGATTTCAAAAGGTCTTTAAAGGCACTGCTTACTTCTCTCAATATACTGCACATCCTCAAGTCTGTAGTTAGGAAAGTTCATATTTCACCCTTCGCCGTACTCCAGTCGAACATTAAATAACACATTTTTGGAGCACGTATTTTGGTTTTGGCTGGTTTTCAGTTCATTAAAACACAGCTGCGTGATTTCACGTGAACGTTTCTAGGCCAGCTCTTCTTCTGATATTTGAAAGTATCCAGGAAATCTGAAAAAAAGTTGTATACCCAGCAGGTAGCAGCAATCGTATGCAATGATATTGAATTGCAAGCTCATGCGAATTCCTTTCAAAAAAGCCTCACACATATTTTAGTCGTATTCCTAACTTCTCTTCAAATTTTACCTCCTTTTAATTTTCAGCTGGAGTCCCATGTACCGCCTACGACATCATCATCCATCCGGAATTCCTCAAAAAAATCCAGAAGTCGGAAGTTTTCAAGGCTTTTTTGCTGACAGTCATCATAGAGGGCCTTGAAAACAAATTCAAAATCCAACTTAATAGAGGTGAACGCTACTTTATGGTCATTTATCTCGTTACCTCCTAGATTGGATTGTTTTAAAAAACAAAAAATGCATGGGAACCCCACAGGAGCAGTGTATTCGAACCAAAGCTCGACCGGCCATAATAGAATTAGATCCCAGTGATGGGTATGTATTTGCAAGTCGCGTATTAAAGTTGTCTGTGTGATTTCAGCGAGCCCGTTTTGTCTACCCCGTCTGGCGGTGTGCCGAAGGAACCAATCAAGTTGGCTGCGGCTTGCGGTTAAACTCCTTATTCTTCTAGACCAAAGACCACAACGCCGTCTATGAACTTAAAAGCTGTTCCGAACCCAGAATCTCCAGAGTTTCTCGTTGCCGAAATAAAACTGCCAGAATTAGTAAGATGATATCTTTTTTATGAGATTTTAATTTTTACTTCATCAGCGCTTAGCTTGCTTACAGAGAAAACGGATTGATTTTACTGCTCGATGATTGACGCCGTCAACTGAACGCGAATGTCAGCCTTGTGTATAAAGGCACTGCTTGCTAAAAAATTCCCAGGTGAAAACAAAAAGGGAACTTTCGCTTATTATTAGTCCTTACATTGTAGCTGGTCTAGTACTGTTGTAAGTAAATAAGAGGTAGTTTGGGTATCCTCTGGAGTAGTTGATTTGGAGACCTACTGTAAGCAAATTATAATAAAAGTACTTATATGGTGAACGGGGTAAAAGACAAAAAAGCTAGGATGGATCGTGCGGCATCGATAATCTCCTAGTTATTTTGTTGGTCGAGATACTTAATATCCTAGCGGATAAGAAGGGCTAGACTGAGCACTTTGGGCTTTTTTGTACCCGCAAATCAATAATATTCTTACCCCCTGACCAGAATACTTTACGTTCGAACCAATTAGGTAATTATGTATCTAGTTGGATGGTCTACAACTGGTGGCGGTATGGCCTGTTTGAAGGATAGAATACAAATTGTCCTTTTTATCTTACTGGTTTGCTTTAGGGTCCTCCCAGGAGGTCGCATAACAGGGTCTGAATATTTTTCTGTGTAGATAAAGGAGACTTGAATGACAACTTCCGGTCTCTCTGTCGTTTTTGATCAGCCATACCCTTTATTTGACTCTGATAATTTTGCTAACTTTTGTCTTACATCTGAAGTCACAGTTCACCAGTGTTCATTTCATTTTTATATCGTGCAGGCTTCCTCTCGCGGTCTGAATCTTGAGGTCGGCCAACAAACCATCTCACTGCAAACTCGCAGTAACGTTTACGAGTTGGCTGCGGAACTTCGGTGGCCTGTTAATAAAGACGCGACTGTGGCCGAGTTCAACAAGGACACCAAGGTGATTTTAGGTTTTGTGATCGTAGACCTTTCAAAGTTGTTGCTCTGATCCTGGGTAAATCCCAATATTAGCAATAAAGTGACACGTTTTAATCACTATGCTTATGGACAATGTCTTGTCACTCAGACCAGTAATAACCACAATAAGGTTGTTACTGACAAATATCAGTAGCTATTATAAAATAAGTAAACATCTTGAATTTATATTGCGCTGTCCCGCGACAGGATTTGGGTGTTAATGTTCGGCAACACAGCATTCCTGACAGGAACTTTGCCTATGTCTAGGAGTTAAACAGGGCTTTTGTTACCTCATACAGCTGCCCTTCACAGTACGCTACCAGCACACACAACGTTAGCTCCATAAGGATTTGCACACTCGCTTTTCTGTTTTTAAACGAATCGACCCTTTTTACCTTATACGTTTACCTGGAATATTTTAAAAACGCATGTAGAAGATTAGTATATCTGCCCATTTTATGACCTAAAACCAGCTCAAAAGCCTATTCTTTTTCCTTTCATTAGTTTAAAAACGAATTTAGAAGAATTTTGGGCCAGATCAATGCTTTTTAATATATTTGGCTGCAGTTGAGGAACCTTGAGCCCGTGACTCCACTTGGGGAGCTTCTGGATTATTAAACAGTCTGAATTGTATTTAAATGATAGGTCTGTCCGTTCAATGAGTTAAAAAGCGTCTGAAACAGCTATTCCGCTTTCCCTGACCCTTTTCAGTGTTGTTTCCCGAGCACTGAGTGCTATGCCTGCCATTAACAGGTGAAGACCAACGGTCCAAGGGGAAATTTAATCCTTGTGTTCTATCTTGTAATCAACATTTATTTTCGCGGGCCACTACCATGTGCTATATGCCTAATCTGTTGTCCCTCTCACCTGAGATTCTCCATCAATTTTCAGACAGCCCTAGTGCCTAAAAATTTTCGTTAGCAAATGTAGTCTACTGATGTGATCGTACTCCAGAATTCTATATGTCTTGCGTGCTCGGGGACAGCAGCATAGAGTAGCAAGTGTCCACGTTCGCCTTTGTGGTTTACGTCAAAACTTGACGCCATAGTAGGGAAACGATCCAAAAGCCAGAGGGTGCCCTCTTTTATATCAAACCATTTTTCTATCCCAGTACTATTCAAGCTCAGTGGCCGAGTTGCCTTGATATTCCTCCCCCCCCTCTACGACTTTGTCATATCTACCGGAGTTGGGTCCCACTTATGTCTTATGCCAACGTTAACAGGTGACATAGCACGTGTGCGTGTAGGTGTGTGAGAGGGCTTTTCCGTTTGTCCCCAGTGCCAGTGAAGTCGCCGGATTATGAACCGGACGTCCTTATAAGGAGCGTGCCCTGAAAAGCGTCGCTTCCGCGCGTAAATGCGCCTGTCTTTTTGAGCTCCGACGTTGGAAATACTGGTTTTGTTGTTGCACGCGTTGCTATGCCGACGGAGGGAGAAACAACGCTTGTTTGCGCATGCGAGTAATCCTCTGACCAGGTCATGCGTGCACGCATGTACGCACTTACTCACCTGACTACCTGCTCTCCCAGCGTCGTAATCCTGTTTCCCTGCCTTCCTCCCCCCCTACCGCCGCCGCCATCCGTCGGGTGAATGCCTATCCTGTTCTCTCTTCCTTCACCCACGCCTCCTCCTCCTCCTCCTCCTCCTCCTCCTCCTCCTCCTCCTGCCTTTCTGCCCCAGCGATGCGTCAGCTGCTGCGGCTACCAGTGTGCAACCAGTCGTCATTCATTTTGAATAGATGATGGGGGTTGACTTCATCGCCCGCGCTCCTGTGTAATCACCAGCCCTTTCTCGTCGGGGCTGCTTGCAGTAATGACTCATCCGGGCCGTATTGTTTTTGCCTATTTTTAATGGGGGGGGGGGGAATACGTCTCTGTCTAACGGTTACTTTGCGGCACTACAGTCTCCTCCTGGACAATGTGGATAACCGTAGTCGTCGGTTTGCCAAACTGACTGCTTTGGGTGGCAAAAGGGGAGGTTTATGATGTGTTCAGGACTTGACAGCGAAATGCTCTATCTGCTCCTTTTTACCTTCCACATCCTTGCGTCTGGGAGCAGCGTCTGGTTTTGCAAGTAGCAGTAATTTGACAGAGAGCACAATTACCCTCCGATTTTCATAGCTTATCCATTATTCTTCCCGTCTATTCGGACGTTTTGTTGCCGCAACTCGAAATCTCTTTCGATTTCTGCTTCACACCGCCTATTCCAGTGGCTATTTAAAGCTTTCATAGTTCAGAAAATTAATTGGCGATAAATTCTCGTCAGGCCTTTACATTTATATGGTGAGAAAGTAAATAAACTATGCGGGTTGGTAGAAAAATTAGTATGGTTGTGAGGAGAGGGGGAAGGAATCGGGGTCAAAATCTGATCAGCGTTAGGGGGACTGGTAGTCGGCCGAAGTGATAAGCTGCTAGCTGTTCGATTAGCGACTTTTGACCATGGTAACTGCGTCGCCGCGGTGACGTTCTTTTGGGCACACAGCACCGGTCGGCGTGGCCTGATGGCGGCCGCTTCTGCCGTAGACAACAGACGCTGTCCAATAAATTTGGAATAGCTTGAGGGTACCTTGTAGATTACTCGGAAGACCTCTTTGGCATCCACGCGATGGTCTGAGTCTACCAGATGCGCTAGAATGGAATTGTTTATATTCTTTAGTTGGCCCTTTTCTAGCCATGCCGGAATGTGTTCTCTTACACTTTTGGACAAAGGTCGGCTCGTGCGACCAATATATCCTGCCCCACAGGAGCAGGCAAATAAATATATGCACGTGGAGGAGGTCTGGACTGAAAGTTTGTCCTTGATCTCTCCGTATAGGATGGGAGCAGTCGAGAACAGTACATGAGCCTTGGCTGCTGGAAAGGTGGTTGCTACAGCTTGAATCATAGTTCCAGTTATCCATAATTAGTAGTTGCTGCTCCTGGTCGTCTTATTTACTTCTATTTTGTTCCCCTTCGGTTTTTGACCTCCCGACTACATTTCTTCATACACCCAGACCAGATAGCTGCATGCCATTCGCACATGACCGATCGCAGTCGACAAAACTTGACCTATTAACTCAAGTAGGAAAACGTTCAGTTGCACGACTAGCTGATCACAGATTTGAATATCGAGTCTCCCTGGCTTGAGGCTGGTTGAGATCGACAGATAATACATGAGTGATCATTCCAGTCTCTCTCTCGCTCTTGCTCTCATCTTTTGGCTAATGTTTCTCGGACAGTCACGCCACCGTGTACTAAGACCCTTGTCTGTAACTCCAATGCATGATGGGAAGTTTGTGATTCATCTCGTTGTCAACCCAGATCATGAAAACCACCCCCACGTGACTTATATTCCATTGTTTAAGAGGTTTATGATTCTTTTTTAATTTCTCTACAGTTTTTAAGCCCTCGAGGATCCCTAGGGCTGCTGCCTTAAAGCCCCTACATTTATTGAATGTGAGTAGAAAAGTGTACATAAGCAATGCAACTGAAAGTAGTCAAACCCTTTTAAGGGCTTGCGGAACAGCCCTAGACTTGAACACATCATCCGATCTTTTTTGATGATTGCACTCACTCAAGTGATGGCTTAGGAAATCCTGCCTCGGCAGTCAGCTTACTGGATCCATAATGGTGGATTCCATACAAGCAGTGGACTGGGCGGATAATTCGACCCAACTGTGCTGAAATTCAAAGCTTCGGTGTGCCTTCGTAGCTCAAGGGTAGAACGTTGGCTTCGCAAAAGCCTTCGCTGCTGTGTGGGTTCAAATCCCACCGAGGCCACGAACTTTTCATAATTGGGTCAACTAATTGAGCGGTTTCGTATGAGTGACATTCAATTGTAGAGGTGTACGTGCCTCAGAGAACACTTTTTTAATGCTACTGCTAGCCCGAGTACAGGAAGACGTGTCTTACAGTCAAGTAACATGAAGTGCTGTCAGTTTTATGTAAGTTATCGAGCTCCCCAATCACCAGTGGATGAGTATCGTTTTTGTATTACCATTATTAATGCATATTATCCACTTCTGTTCCCTCACAGGAGGCAAAACTGTCACCACAGGGTCATACTGCTAATATTTTGAATAAACAGGCAAGAAATTGCCAATACAAGCGAACATCCGTGTCCCAGGAAGCAATTGAGAAGAAGAAGACTCGATCGCTGGGACAATATGTTTATTCGCCTGTTGTTTCGATATCTGTTTCTGCTATCCATGTCTCTGATGACGAATCCGCGACGGATATCGTAACGTCAGGCGAATAAACATATCGTCCCAGCGATCGAGGCAAGAAATTGTCCAGTTCTTTTCAGTCCCACGTTTACGATGACTTATTACAATCTCCTTGCAACGCGCTCCGAATACGGTCTCATCGGCCGTACTCTCCCTTGGCCTGTCGCCAATCTAAAAGTCATTAAATAAAGGAACGGACGGAAAGCGTGCTCGGGGGGGATTTTGTGATTCCAGGTTGTCTGGTTTTTCCGCCGATAGCCCTAAAAAGACGTAAAAATAACACATCCAACATGAATAACGGCTCTGCTAGCTTCAAAGAACGCAAATCAAAGTTTTTTTTGCAAAAAGGCACAGTGTAGTCCAGAGTGTAGTCGTGTCGTCGTTCGGCCCTAACTTGTTATTTGGCGGACTCACTGCCGACGCAGGGGGTGGACTGTCAGCGAGACAAGGAGGAGTGGCTGAGTGAGAAGGGGGGGGGGGGGTGGGAGGGTGGAGATCGGAACACGAGTAAGTGCCCGTTATTAATTCCTGTCAATAGTGGAGGCACATCTAATCGACCCGCGGTAGCAGGAGGGGGGCGGGGGCTGAAGGAACTTGCTATCGTCTAGATCGAAATCAAGAAAACCTGGCTTTGACAATGAAATCACACCAGTGACCTCCGTCTTGCCGAATGGAATGTCGGAACTGTGCGACAACTCTGCAATTTAGTTTTGATTGAAATTGCCAGGAATATATCGACTGTGTAGGGCGGTCGCCTTCAGCGGGACGCTATTGTGTAGCACCTCAAACCTGGACTGGCTTCTGACAGCCAGTAACAATTGTTAGGGCGCTCTCCTTGGGCCTGCTTCCGAATATCTTCATAGAGGTGAAACGACAGGATTGCGTCCCCAACACTAGTTTTGAAAGTGAACGCTCATGTGAAGGGAGCGCTTACGATGCTGAGTCAGTTTCGGTTTCACTGGAGGCCAAAGCAATGTCCTCAAACCGATCGTTCTAAGCAGATGGGCCTACAGCGACTCACAGTCCAAGTGGTGATTAGCGACGCTACCGGACCGCGCCAATGAGTTCCAGTACTCGCGTGACCATTAGCCACACCCTTCTAAATTTATTGTCACTGTCTTCTTGCAGCTGTGGCTCGAATTTGTTCAGTTCGCCGCCTTCGCATCCCTCAAGATGTACCCAGCAGTATCACTTATCGCAAAAACCGACGATGACATCTCGACCGTCGTTAACAACGGGGGGGGGGCTCACCGACAGTGACTTGTGCGTGGGTTAGTTTATAGTAATAGTAGACTTGTGCTTCATCTACCACTCTCTCGCTCGCCCGCCCGCCTGGGCCCGCTGTCATCGCCAAGCCAGAAAGACTGGAGCCAACTCAGTGAATGGCAGGTTCAAATCAGACATTCCGCACTCGCTGTGACAAGATCGCAAGGATATCTTCGGCTATCCAAGAAAGACGAATAAGGTGGTTTGGGCTCGCTCTCCGTCGTTCGCCTCACGAGCTTGACCACTCTGCCTCCGATCCTGCACTGCAACCCACCTGGAGGCGCCGACGAGGTGGGCAACTCAAGACTTGGCTCGAAACCGTTCATCAAGACGTGGAAGCGGTTATCGGGACTTTGATTTTCGGTATTCGTCGCTGAAGAAGAGAATGGTTGGAGCTTTTGGGCTCCGCTGTAGCCAATTGTCACGCGTGGAGAGGTATCGTCCGTGATATCATTGAGGCAGGCGAGATCAGGCATGATCACAGCCAAAATAAGTTCTAGTATGGCAAGCACTATTCAGAATGTGGGTCTATAACATAGGCCACACACGGCTAGATGTAGGCGCACGCCACGCCAGCCACCTGCGCCCGATCTCGCCACCGGTCTTCTTGCCTTGGCCATGACACCAGACTCAAGAGGGCGAAGGAAGAGAGAGAGAAAGAGAGAGAGTGCGATAGACGCAGAACAAGTGAGACCCAACTCTCGATTGTTGTGAGCCCCTAAACCTAACGATTTCGGAGCCATTGATGAGACAAACCCCTCGCAACTGCGTCGCGCAGCAGCACAAGCTTGGCAAAACACGCGTGTCTGGGCTCTTAGCTAGTTCTTGTGCTGTCAGTGTGGTGAAGTAGATCGCCTAACTAGTGAGATATGAAGATCGAAATGTGAGGGGGCGGTTTAACACACGTTTGGAATTGTTTATTTTTTTCATTGAATTGATCTGAGGCGCAAAATGCTGTTGTCTGGGTAAGAGTTCCGTTTACTGTGTAAGGGCCTTCAGAGGATTTGTTTCCTAGAGCTCATTAGTTTTGTCAAAATCCATACCTTGTTTGTGTTGCTTCCTTTTGCTGTCCACCCATTAAGGTTTTGCAGAAAAGAATTCTAAACTATTTGGCCCACCTAAAACTGTTATGCAGTTAATCAGTCGCTATATTTAGTCGTTTCTTAGTCAATCTGTGGTTGGAATGATCTTCCTTCGCCGACTTCGTCTGACGTTATCTGTCCGCCGAAGTTCAAGAATTACCACGCTTTCCAGTTCCGCAGGGTTTTTTGTGCTAATCTTGAATTAGGGCGCGGTTGATGTAGGATTCTAAAGAGGGCTAGGTTGCTGTCAAAAGAGGGGGCGTTACCATTCCCCACCGTTACACCAGGTAGATAGTTAAATTGCGGAAACTTGAAGGCACGCACTTCCTGCGTCCTACCTGCTCATATCTATGAATCGTCGGTCTTGACTTTGTACGCAGAAAAGATAAACGGAAGTGGTTGTCATTCGCTCCTGATCGCTCATCGATCGATAACAGAACTCGATCGTCTCGTTCTGCCATGAGGCTTACTCTGGAACGCTGCCCGAAGCCGCACAGCGGCTAGTAGTCTTAAGCAGGCATTATTGCCGGCAAAGACAAGGGAGATTGGAATGGCCATTTCTGGCTTATTAGCCCTCATCAGCCAGCCATACCCAACCCCAGGTGGTGCACCGCCTGAGGCTCGAACCCAACCTTGCACTTTTAAACGGACATCATCCTGAAAACACTGAAGAGGTTCGTCAATGCAAATGCTGGCAGCTGATACATGCTGATCGTTGATTTCCGGCCAGCATTTACCCGATCGATTCTTTTATATCAGTGGGGGCCTAACTCACCGTCACCTGCTCGGTGAATGGAAATTTATTCGGAAAGGCGATTCAGTCTTAACGAAAACAACTTTTGTCCAGCAGGTTGTAATGCAGTATGTCTTAGAAAGCCAACTCAACATTTTTGACACACGGTTTAGTTAAAATCTGATAGACACACATCCGTCCCATTTCAACTATTTGCAATGTCATGGGGTGTTTTCAAGCATACTGCTTTTTCGAGTCCCTCTCTGAGAAGGCAGTTTATGTCCCAGTTACTTTCTACCCTCACCCCCCTTTTTTTCGCTCAGGCCTGTTTCTGCCAATAAAGTCTTACCGGACAACAGGAGAAATTGACAGTTACACCTTTGCTTAGCTTTTCTGTTGTCGAAGTACCGATGCCTTAGACTACTGCCACGTTCCCACTATTTTGGGTTTGGGATGACTACTGTCCGAGCAGAGAGATAGAACGAGACAGTAAACGAAACAGCACACCTGCACTTGCAGTCCTTACTCTCGGTCCACGTGTCGTGTTTAAAATGTTCGTCTCAACCACTCCCTGCCCCCCCCCTCTCCCACTTGCTCAAATTTCTTGCCACTTTGCCCGACGCCTCTGCATACGTGGTAATAAACCAAAACAGTGCCCGGTCGGGCCCGCAACTACCACGCGGGCTGCAGGGCTCGTCTGCGCACACGACCAAAATGCGCACGTCACATAGACGCCGTGACTGGTCGGGTGGCTATAGTCACCGGTTTTAGTACCCGGCTGCATTTGTGCGCGGTCGAGTTACAACGTCCCTTCCCTCCGAAGTGAGATGCGCTGTTGTGTAAGTCCTGCCAGAGGACCACCCGTGCGGGTACCACGTGTTTGGCAGACGCCATTACCACTTGGCTTGATTTTTTATCAGTAGGAATTTGGGGCGTAGTCCGAGATGACTCGGCCTAGCAATACTCTCTCTCTCTCATTGATGAACGTTCACCTGACCGCCAACGGAACTCATCTGTCCCACTCTGCCTTGGGCCTCGACAGAGACCCTGACAACCGTAATAGCTGGCAGTAGGCTCTACTTTTGTCTGGGTATGACTGGCTGACGATGGCTAGTAAGCCAGTCTCCCTTGTCTTTGCCGGCAATAATATCTGCTTAATAACAGCTGTTACGGCTGTCAGGGTCTCGGCACAGCGGGATGGATGAGTTCCGTTAGCGTTCACGTGAACGTTCATCAACGAGTGTCCATATCTCTGACCTAAACCGGCAAAACAACGAGCTCGTGGTTCAATGGTTAGGGCGTTTGACTCTAATCAAAAGGTCTCGATTTCAAGCCTCGGGTGGTGCATCACTTGGGGCTGATTATGGCTAGCTGATGAGAGCTAATAAGCCAGAAATGGCCATTCCAGTCTCCCTTGTCTTTGCCGGCAATACGATCCTCTTTCTCGTGGCTGACTGCAAGTAAAGTCGTTGTCAACGGGTTCAGATCCCACATAAATGAGGGATATAATAGTGAGAGCAGAAGGAAGCAGCCACTACAGTCTCGCCCTTGTTCCAAAGAAAAACCCAGTTACCTCTTCAGCAGGGGCAACTCTTCAAGCCCCGGCTTTTAGTTACTAGCATTTGTTTTAGTAAGGAATGTGTGCGTGTGTCCTGACAAGGGATTACTCCCCAGTATCGATCTTAATTCCTCTTCCCTCATAGGCCCGGTCACTGTTTAGACCCGTTGGTAGACCGACGAAGACATCTGGCGCGGCTAATGACGTGAAAGGAGTCTCCGTCTAGGTCGTGACATAGTTATTTGTGATAGTAATTATGATCTCGTGCAAATTCAACACAGCACACGAAATGTACAGTAGTCGCCACAGGCCATGCAATTTTCATAACTTTGTATAAGTTTGATCATTACTCGAATTCCAATGTGAATGTATTAAGGACGATTTAGAAATAATGATGAACTGCATCAGGCATATTAGGTACTTAAAAGAACTATAGGAATTACTAAGTGTTTGTAAAGAACAATAAAATTTTCTCCATAATCCCGTAACTTCGGAGACGTGAAAAAGAGCCATAAATTAGATCAATAAATTTAGATCTTGTGTTAAATTGAAAACTTGAAGCAACCACTTTCTAGATATAGAAAAAACTTTTCTTCAGTCAAGATATTCTGTTAACTTAAGTCTTACTGGATAAGTATTTATTGAATTTCCTCAACAAAATTATATCATAATTTTCCTTGTTTTTACTATCTTCTTCGATAAATTTATCCATTCTGCATTTGTTCGACGTTTACACCAAAACCTTTTAAATAAAATAGATACAGAGACCATTTACCGAAATAAAGTGTTATCCGACATTAGTTTTAATGAAGATGGCAACGTTTTTTTGATACACAGAAATGCCTTAAAACAGCAAAACACATTATCGAGGGTAAATCTTGTCCGCACTGAAGTTGTGAAACTACTATTCCTAAGATTAATAAAAAAAACTTTCTTTAAAAGGTTACCTCTTAGAAATTGCTTTGATTAGATATTCGGCTGACGAACTTCTGTGTATGTTAACTTTTTCCAATGTAATGTCACGATGAAATTTGAGAATTTTGAGAATTTCTGAAGATGAACGATTCAATTTGACTGGAAATAAAAGAACATTCTTTTCTCTTTATAATGATTTACCTTCCGCATGAGCAGATTAATTCCACATTCAGTTATAAACTGGCGAATTCAAAAAAACTGGCCATATACATTGCCATTTTTTGAACTACTTATTATTCTTTCGTCTCTTACGTTTCTAAATAAATCAAAAGTAAAGTATACAAAGTATACAAAAAACTATATTTCTTCGCGTATTATATCCAATAAGGGCTTCATTGTCTTAAATTAGCGAGAACATGTTAGGCATTTGGTTTTTATTGAAGGAAATTCGAGGTTCATTGGTGCATTCAAACAAATACTCTTCTGTTATTGCATTTTGTCCAAAAAAACTTCACAGATTAGCTAAACATAATTTTTTTAAATGCAAACCGTCAATGTTACTGCAAGCAAATTTGGTTCCTTTAACTTGGCTTCACTTCAATCTGAACAAGAAGTTCTGAAAGGGACATCTTCTGTACCTATTTTATTTATTTTGGAGTTCCTTCTTAGTATTATCAACTTAAACGTGCGGTTTGGTTCGCTCTTTCGTAATAGCATAGGAAATTCCTTCCATATGCGACTACTCCCAATTTCCCCAAAACTTATGGCCATTTCTCTTAATAAACCTAACTAAAATGACGATTTAACTAATTAAAAGGTTTTCGCAGCATTCAATAAACTGAATGAATCAAAATAGTGTTACTAAATGTACGCTAAATCACCAGGTCAAATTTCATTATGAACGTTGCATGGTCATTGGCGACTACGTTATACCATGATCGAAAGTGACCCCCAACAGCAAATTAATTAGTTCTGAGACAAGCTGGTCACCCGGCATACATCGAAGTCATGTTTCTACCTCCGATAGAGCCTCTTGCATTTGGCGCTGCATAGACGGTAGGCTGCCGAAGGAACTTGTGCCTTACATTTCACTGCCCTTCAGAATTTTTTAATTCCCACCGTAATCCTAACCAAGTATTCTTGTTGTGAAGGGCTGTGATATGAAGCGTAACTCACTTCTACTCTCATTATCTGGCATAGTTTTGTCTTCTTCGTAATTAGCAGTCGTCTTTTTGGCCTTGCATATAAATCTATGGATAAAAATGACAACTTCAGTAGTATGCTTTTTTACCAACTAAAATATGTATTATAGGAAATACAATCACAAGGTTTTTTGTACGTATTTGATAGCGAATCACGTTTTCTTCAAATTCTTTGCTAAAAGGAGGGGTTTGTTTAGGTTTTGCAACGTTTTTCAATTTCCGAATAACTTTGAGCCCGATGTACCGTCGCATTTGTGTTGAAGGTTTTCAGCCTGCAGGCTGTATCCCTTGCGCTGAGGGAATATCATAAACTGCTGTATCTCATTTAGAAGATAACATGCAGTGCTCATGCAATCTGTACACTAGATGTGGATTTTACCTTATACTTCACGATGCCTACTAAGAAACGAACTGATACGATCCGATTTGAATGGACACCGTACAGTCTTAAAACATTTCAAAATTATACACTTTCTAAAACTGAAATATAGGCTTTATTCAAGTGAAGGGTTTGAAGAAGACGTGGTTTGAAATCAAATCGGTAGAAGAAAGAGTGTTTTCGTCTCTGGTTCTATAAACGATATTTGAGTTTAATAGGGCGTCCAAAATCTGCAGAAAAATCTACACTCCTTAAGTAGTCATTGTTTCATCGGGTGAAGTTTCTTCAGCAGACTCAAACGCCGACTGTTCGAAAGCCGGCATACAGACGTGTCTGGACTATCTGGAGATTATGCAATAATTACAATTCCGCTCAAGCAATCACTATCAATATACAACGCATTTTAAAATTTTCGTTAACGTTGCATCAGAGCAGTCATTAATAGTGCGTCTTCTTCCGATTTTACACTCGAAGAAAGGGTACCTTACCGTTTTTAAAAGTTTCTAATCATGAGATTTTTTAGTCCCATGAAATTTCCCTTCACGGAGCATCGTATGCGTCTATTAATTAATTTTGCTTCTGAACTATAAACATGGGTCACCTTTATTGCAAGGTTTTATGAAGATTGTATGACGTCCTTCTAGTAGCGTAGAGAAGTTTGAGATTTTCATTGAGTGGAATTTACATAACACGTAGGTTGAAATTTTTTCGGGAATTGAGACTTTTTTAAACAGAATGATATCCTATCTTCGAGTATTATACTTTACAGAGACGTAATTTTCTACCAAATGAGTGTAAGAAAGAATATTTTTGTGTTTAATTTCTTTATTATAGAACAGGACACCGAAAATCAGTCGAAACGTAAATACTACTTAAGTAGGTACTTGTTGTGCAGTGGGCCTTTGATAGGAGGCCGGAACGCATTTCTTTCAGTAGGCGGCATTCTTATGGGACTGACATATCTTGAGGTTATGCTTGAGCAGAAAACGCTTCAGAATTTTGGCGAGCATTTCAAGCGATAGCACATCTCTACAGCCGTATACATTTGGGACTGTCATCTATGTTAATTCACATCCTTGTCCCGCCAGTCCGCAGTTTCCCTTGCTCATACACCTTGATGGCCTGATACCGACTTTTCCGATGCACTGCATCTGATTAAGGAATCTGTTTATTCTCTCTGTCATCCCCCTAGATGGTTATTTAATTCTTCTCTAATTAGCCTGCACATATCTCTACCAGCGTCCAGCTTTTTCTTTATCAACGGAGCGGCTGTGCACATCCTCGCGCTCACGCCTGCCTACTCTTATCCCTGCCTCTCCCTGCAACCAATACGCACTTGCCCAGCGCGCGCGTGTGTATTTTGGCCCATTTAAGCACACACACACACTCACCAGCGCTCACCCCACAATAGTGCCTACCCTACGCTCGTAATAGCTCTGCACACTCACGCAACCGTCCCATCCGGTGCGGGAGCTGTAGATTCGTCGACGCGGTGATGGTGGTGGTGGTGGCGGCGGTAGTGCCGGTCACCCCATTGCGGAAACTCGACCTGTTGCACTGCCAGCCGGCGTCGACGCGTAGATCCGGGCTGGTTGATGAGTAATACTCTCGCACACACAGAAACTTCCCCTATCCCTCTCTTTCTAGAGCCCTGGCTACGTTTCGCCGTTCAGGAACAGCCAGGAATGCGCGCGCGCGCGTGCCCGCGCGCACGTGCCTCTGGGAGGGGCCGTCGCTTTTGCCATGAGTCATCACAGTTGCACAATTGTTATTTTCCTCCCGCCCCCCCCCCCTCCACACCACTCAAGGGGACATATAACAACAGTCTAGGAGGAGGACAGGGGAGGCCTCCAGTGAGGTCAACCAAGGCGCACAAATCCCGTCCCGTCCCGTCTCGCGTTGGGAACTGTCAATCTCAGAGCTCGCCATACGGGACACTCCATGTCCTGACGAGCACACCAAAACACTCGGGCCCACCTTGTAGAGGGCTTGTTTTCTCCTCTTCCCTTTGCACGCTATCCATTCAAACTAGTTCTAGACACATCTGGTGAAAAATGCCCCCATGCCTATTTGGGAACGTAGCGTTTGGGCATCATCTGTTCCAAGTATATCTAACTAGATTTAAACAGCGTCATTGGCCTCATTTATTGCACTTAGAGAAAGGTTAGCAATCTTGAGAGAACTCTTTGTTGAAAAGTGTATCGGAAAAGGAGCAAAAACAATGTCAGACGGTAGAAGGTTGGTCTTTTGCCGATTCTTGGTGTGCCTTCGTTGAATTTATTATTACTTCAATACAGTGTGTGACTACTCTTCTAGGAGGTCGCCGAAAAGACGCGACGCCGTAGGAGGTGACTAAACTTAGTCTTGTTCCCCTATGAAAGTTTCATTGAGACAGCTTACCTCCAGGACACGGTGAGGAGGCAGCTTGCGCGTCAAATTCAGCACTGACTACCCCTACCCTGAAATGACCGTCTGTGCGCGGAATTGTGTATCACCGGCAAGACTTAGCCGATGTGGTGAAGTAAATTGACCATGCACATGGGCAACGAAAGGATTGGTATTCGTTGATGAACGTCCACCTGACCGCTAACGGGACCCATCTGTCCTGCTCTGTCTTGAGCCCCGCCAGAAGCCCTAACAGGCGTTGTATAGGCAGATAGTATTGCCGGCAAAGACACGGGAGCCTGGACTGGCCATTTATGGCTTATTAGCCGTCGTGGCTCAAAGGTTAGGGCGTTAGACTCTGATGCGAGTTTGAGGCAAGGGTGGTGCACCACTTGGGTCTAGGTATGACTAGCTGACGACGGCTTATAGGCCAGAAATGGCCATTCCGTTCTCCTTCGTCTTCGCCGGCAGTACTATCTGCCTAAATGGCTGGTCCTTCTCCGGTGATCGAATGGAATGTGTGTCTTCACCAATCACCGAGGGGGTGACCCTTACACGGACCGCGTAGTAGACGCGCCGGACCAATGCGGGGGACAGGTCAGGGCACGGCGGGCGTTATCCGCGTTGCGCTCCCATGACACATACCTTACATAGACGAGCATTGATGGTATGCGTAGGCAGGCAGGCAAGTAGCCCTTGTTGGATCCGGAACCCCAACGGGTGGGCCTCAATCCCGGCGGCGAGGAGGAGGAATCGGAGCAGCATAGTCAGGAGGGGCTGCTCTGTCATAAAAAACAGATGGAGAGGAGAAGAGATGGATCCATCATAAGGAGGTTTGGTGTAGCAGACCTTGGCCGCTCTGAGGGCGGGTGGGAACGCGGTCGAAGATGCGTCTGCTGTGGTTCCCTGCGTAGGTGCGGGCTCAGGCACCAGCCACCCTTAGAAAGGCATTGGACTACTGTTCAACAGGCCACCAGTTGAAGTCTCACGGGTTGGAAAACCCAGGGTTGCGAATAGCTGGCTGATGACGGCTGGCACGGCCAAAATTATCATTCCAGTCCCCCTTACCTTTGTTGGTAATATTATAGGTTGGGTTTGCTTATATATCTACCTTTGTTGCCAAAATAGCGCCTGTTGCGCTGAGCCAAAAGTGGCCAGTACTGGCTCAAAAGCTGTGCGGGCCAAACGTGATTCCTTGTTTCTTGCCGTGTGTGGCGTGTATAGACGGAGCGTTTGACGCCATTCCCGGCCTTTTGTCCAACCCATTGTCTCATCACTAGTACATAGTGTAAGGAAGAGCAATACTGATCCGCTAATGCCTTCAATTATACAGGGACTACTGTTTAACTAACGAATACCTTATAGGGTAGCGATGAGTGGAAGCATGCAAATATCAACAAAATGCCAGTTCTACGATTGACTAGGAGAATTTGAAATAAACGTTGGTTTTTGTAAGCTACTTTTCTCTTCCTACTTTCAGGCGATGCACTGTGAAAACCCCATGAAATTTGAAGCTGTAGATGTCACAGAGATACCGAAAGATGGCATTAACTTTTCTATAGTTTCAAGGGATACAAACTAAGGGAAATTATTCGACCCCAAATAGTCCACCTTATAGGCGATCTGTAGGATTATTTTAGGGGGAAGAGTGGACAAGCTATTCATACATGAGTATAACTGAATTTTCAAAAATCAGAGTCAGTTTTAAAGGACACTATTTAAGAGGAATTTGGGTGCAGCGTTTGGTTGTCGCTTGTTCCATTGTTGTCGGTATTTTTACACACGCATGCTCAAAGTTTTCCTGTGATGAATATCCGCTGTGTGGACGCCCATGTGACGTGTTCCTTAATTGCTTCCTGGCGCGAAATGTTTCCCCTTGCTCCGTTAAATTTCCTTCCTTCCAACTCACCCAAACTTGTATCGATAACTCCTCCGAGCTATCAAAATACACTTGTTTAACACTCCTCCTCCTATCGGTCGAATTAGTGTTGGCAGCATCCGAAGGCTGATTCGTCGATATAATTTTGTAAGGTAGAACTACCGTCCAGAATCGGGGAAAATTTTCGCAAATATTTTTTTATACGGAAGACGTTTAACTGTCTACGTTCCCTCGTTTCTCACCTCTCTCCCCCTGCCCGGGCTTTTCACCTTCGTGAAAGAACGGTGTACTCATTTTGGTCTGTTCGTGCGAAAAAAAGATACTGGACAGGGCAGACAACTTGGACACATCGTCGCGCTCTTCTCAAACTGCAACGACTAACACGCGAGAGGGAAAATAAATTCGGGTTTCCCAGTGCCTTGGTGTGAAATTCATTCATTCTTGGTTATATTATAATGCGCCCATGGACACTATGTACACCATCCGCATTACTAGTAGCCAGATTCGCGTGAAATTAAACTTGTTTCGGCCGTCATTGTGTGCGGTTCAGCACCCCGGATGATTCACTGACCTCATGGCCTCGTTTATCGTACACGTTCCTTTTTTAAAGACCCAGAAGACCGTCACTTCATCGTGGACTAAGTGCTGGTGATTTCTTGATCTTTGTCCAGCGTGGTGAAGGACATGAGAACGATGAGGTTGGGGGTCCAAGTACATAATCCTGTTTCATCGTCTTTTTCCTCGCAAATGCTTCCGAGGTTGTCTCGGTGTCCATGGCGCGCGCTATCACTCAGTCATATTTCTTCCAGATTTAATCCCGGCTCATTTTGTCAAATGCTTTTCTTAGATCTACGAAGGCGTTGTAAGGGCTAGCTTGCATTTCTTGACACTTTCTTTGCAGGTAGCGGGGCTCAAAATTTATGTCCGTGGTTGTTTCTGGGGGGAGAGAGAGGAGTCCCTTTTCCAGATGTGTGCTAAGGTGAGTACATAGTATGTATGCACATATCTTACCAACAGTACTAATAGCATATATTCCATGGTGATTGTCGTTTGGCGCAGGTGAACAATAGATGCGTCATTGAAGTCTTGTGGATTTCGTTTTCCCACCGCACCCTCTGAAACAACGAAGTATATTGCAGAGAAAGCGATCAGCAACTCTGTCCTTTGTTGGAAGTCACTTGATGACTTTTTTGCCCACTGTGAATTTTGATTGGGGATACACTTAAATCGCGCCACCTAGCGCTCCAGGATCTGTGGCTTCTCCGAAAGTAGGATCGAATCGTCCTGACTGGGCAGTGACGCGGTTTCCTTGGCTTAAGGACCATAGCTGCGAATAGCTTTTTGTTTTACCGCGGTCGGCCTAGCCTTTGATTCATTCTGCCTTGCGAGTCAACTCCTCGTTCTGCATCTTCCTCACCTTATACTGCAGTAGATTTAGGCATCGGGACAATGCGGATTTTTTTGGCGGCAGCTCTGTTGTTGGTACAGGTTGTGTGCAGACTTGCTTTGAGCCTATAAAGCCTAGTTCCGATTGATTTACTCGAATTTCCTAGAAGCTCAAAAGCGAGTTCCCTCATTCTGTTTGTACTAGTAGCTGCTGTGTGGCTGTCAACGGGACTCTGGATCTAGCCGAAAGTCACAACGGAGTGCGTATGACCCGTAATGCGACCGATGAGCGCCCTCCCAGCATAGTGTCAGTTTTCACTGTCTTCGTCGTTAAACCAGTTCCGCTGTTGTCAGTTTGTGTAACTGAAGGCTTCCAGAGCGATTGCTTACATGACTTTCCGCAATCTACTTAATTGGTTTTCAACGGTAGTGGTTTCTTTTATATTTGCACCATTTCCAGATTGTGTTTGGCGTTCAATCATGTCCACTAATGCAGTATTTAACTTGGATTATTCCTGCTTACGCGGACTTTTGAAATTGAGCCGTCATGTTTTATTCTTCCCTCCATTCGCGTGTAAAGTTTCTCATATATAAACATCGGTTGGTCAAGTACGTCCATTAGAAACCGACCTTAATCTCTCACTTATTATCTGAACTACAACGATAAGGTCATTAGCGCACGACGCTAGGGATGGTTTGAAGGAAGTTCAATTTGGCCTGCATTTTGTAAAATTTTCAAGGACACGATGTCGACAATTGCGGTTTCTGTGCCTTATTTTATTCATGGTGAATGGGGGACGTTTTTTGCTGAAAATTTTGAAATGATATTTTAAAAGTAAAGTGGCTATCTTCCTCTGCCTGGGATTGGAGTTGCAGATTCACCTTGAAAATTACGAGGCCGTCCGTCCGTCCAGCAGTCTGCACCACATATCACATCTTCACTAGCATAACGCTCTGGCTGCTTATCATCAAGATAAATCCGTCCAGAGGCTGTCGCTGATGCGAGCTAGCGAGGGGGTATCTAAGCTGCCCTCGCCCGCATCGGAAGGCGGCGAAATGAGCTGATCGGGGGGGGGGGGGGGGAGAAGATTTTGTTCTGTGTGAGCCAGCAGCGGCAGGAGTAGGCGGAGGGCCTATCGTTACTTCCGGGTGGTTACCGAACTCCACTCGGGGTCACGATTTTCTAACAGTGGGGAGGATGACCCGGATTAGCCTGGGTCGCGCCTATTATGGATCGCATGTCTACCAATCTCCGCGTAGGACTGTTTGGTGTGGGAGGCAATGGTGATAATTGCAAAAGCTATTACAGTAGTCGCAGGCTATTAAGCCCACCTCGGACCCAGACCAAATAGGGCTTAGTAAGCGGCGGGCCCATTAAGCGGAGAGTCCTAGTTCTTGATTGGCAAACGCAGGATAGGCACTATACATACGTACTGTATTATGTTTAGAGCTTCGTTATTTACAAGAAAAGAATGCTGTTTGTCTGTATTTTACGTAGTAACAAAAGCAAAAAATGGTTTGCGACACGTTTAAAAAAGCGGTCTTGTGTCATTTGTTTTTGGAGGAAACTTCACTCGCAAGTGCTCTTTGATGTCCTTCTCCAGGCACCAGAAATCGTCGAATTTTGTGAAATCTGATGCCTGTTGTCCGCGTTGCAGAGTGTAGAGTGCAGCTCTCATCTGTGCAGCAGTGGGAACTGGCTCTTAGTCCTCCTCCTCCTCCTCCTCCTCCTTATCATCATCATCATCACCATCATCATCATCATCATCATCATCATCAACAACAACTTCCTTATTTGCTTCTCCTCCATTCTTCACTTCGTCCTTCTGAATGATTTCATTGACCAAGTTCTGCCCAAAATCTTCCTCGCTTGTTTCATCAGCGACTTCAACATCTGCATCGATGTCCACTCACTTAAGAAAATCTTCCTCATCGATTCCTGGCGGAGGAGGCACCACATCGGCAGCACTAACATCAGGAGCAATTACAACATTAAGGGTTTTAAAACGGCCTTTTCGCCAGCAGTTTTCTATTGTGCTCTTTTTCACCTGCTTCCATGCATCTCCCAACATGTCCAGTGCTTGGAGCAAAGTGATCTTCTTTGCAACCTCAGGGCCAGTTGCTTGCTCGTTTTCATCAATTGCATCGACAATAGTCTGGCGAATGGAATGTCGAAAATAAGCTTTTAGCGTCCGGATTATGTCCTGATCGCACGGTTGTAGGACGGACTTCGTGTTTGCAGGCAAAAAATTGACAATGGTGAATCTCACGGGAATCTCACTCTATCCTCTTGGCAAACTGGGCTTTGTAGCCGGCGACTGGGCTTATTAGCCAGCGGATTTTGCTATGTAAGCTCCAAGCTGATTTTGGCTTAATACGTGGCTGGGCTTAATAACCGGCGACTACTGTATTGCATGTGGAGGCATACAGCCTCTAAATACCCTCATCAGGTTTTTGTCACTGTGCAAGCATATTTACTTGGCTGGGGCTGCCGTGCTGTGAGCACAAGGTCGTAGGGCGGCAATCCAACTGCAGTGACAGGCCGAAATTGACCGTACAGCCGCAATCCGAGTAGATAAAACTTTACACTACCGTTGTACCTAATTGGCGTTGTTATTAGACCTGGTGATGTGTTGAGTAGTTCGGTTACGCGACGTTAACTGTCGATAACTTATATTCGGTAGATTTCTTTTAGTTACTGCACGAAGAAAATCTATTTAGTTTCATCCAAAACTGTAAGTGCAGCCTTCTATTTGTTACTGAGCTTTTAACGTAGTTGGAACCGCACATGTCTTCCGGACAGTTGCCACCAGTAGTCTCCATTCAAAAACATTGCATTATCTAACGAGGGGAATGTTCTTGCTAGACCCAACTGCACTAACCTATCATTAATAAAAGACTAGATTCGCTCTACCTTACCTCGTCGTCTGTTAGTAAGTTTGTAACTGAAGGCAAGGCTATATCCTCTAGTCCACTCCTGCCGGATCTTTTTTTGAAGCTCAACGTCATGGTTGGGTGCAGGGGGTGGTGAATTGTTTGGGGAGGTCGCGCTACTTAGTTGTTTGTGCGGACAGATGTCCCGGTCCACGGCCATCTTTGTCCCCTTGTCAACACACAGCGCTTGACGGTCACCTCCTAGTCCCCTTCTTTCGTTGTCTGTTCTTCTTGACCACCCGTAGTCTTTCAGTGCCGTTTGTTCTCTATGTGGCACAATTTCCTCTATCCTCGTCGTTGACATTACCTCGTTTAAGTCCACCTGGTGGGTAGACTACTATTTCCCCCTTTTCAGTTTTCCACTGAGCATTCTCCCGAACTGTACTTTGTGTTATCCTATGCGTGGAGCGGGTGGGGGGAGGAGATGTAGGTTAGAGCCTGCAGGTCCCACGA
>JAYGXS010000003.1:63991584-64003291 GCA_036362985.1 Ligula intestinalis | reverse complement strand
TGTTTTGTCTATCCTCTGCTCTCTCTGTGTGTGTTTGTGTGATGAGATGGAAAACAAACAGAAGGAAGAAGGGGTAGCATGGGGAGAGGGAGAATATATAACAACGGAAACAGCAGCAACCGTGTTAGTATCGGTCAACCAAAAAAACAAGCTTGAATAGTAGGTCCCTGGATTCACGGAGTCACGAAACGCTCAGTATCCTTCATTGGGGGGGGGGGGACGCTCCACTTATTTTACGAAGGAGGTGGAGGAAGTAGGTCGTTGTAGTACTCTCGTCCTACGGAAAGTTCTGCATCATCATTTTGCAAAACACGTAGTCCTCCAGGTAGTCTCCAAGCTGCCAGCAGTTTATTTTGCGCGTATTTCTTTTGAGAAGAAACGGCGCATGGCCAAGGAAGCTTCACTTACCGACTTTTAAGCATGAAACAAAACTGGCTAAATGTCCTTGAGAATAAAGAGTTCCAGGCATTTTGTTAGCCTGACGCTTCAGAAAACCTCCCGACGTTGTCCACCACGCGCATCAGCAAGCCAAAGCAGCGCGATGACTGGGGATAGATAACACTGGAAGTAGACTCGGCGAACTCGACGGACGGCCACAATGCCTGTCCCCCCTTTCGTTGTCCAAGTTCCGCTGCCCCAAAATCATGCGTCGTCACGAGCAACTGTTCCAATGCTTTCTTTCACTGGCGCCCCGTCCCCCGAGGCTTGACCTCGTAGCTGTTTCTGGCTCACCGATAACGGCTGCTCCAGCGTCCCCTGTCCTTCGGCTTTCCGGCGACCCCCCACAGTTGACCTCAGCTTACTTAGTCACGTACATACGTACGCACACACCCGAGCATACAGGCGCGTCCAAATAAGAACGCCCGCCTAAGAACCACTTACCACGCCACCTCTGGCCAACGCAGCAGGGGCCTTTGCAGGCGACATCCCCTCGGGCAATCGCAACACACCAATAACAGAACACTTGAACCTGCTCCGCAACCCTATTTAACTAGCTGTCACCACTGTCTTTCGCTCTCTCAGGCCTGGCTGGACGCAGTCAACACTACCCCTGGCTTCGCCAGTAGCCACTGCCGAATGAGACACCAATTGGGAGTTCTGTACACAATAAATCTCTCTAGCAGGTGCCTTTACCTTTAACCTGGGGATTTGGCCTCATGATTGTAGTGGTCCAAGTACCACCAATACTTTGACCGCCACACTCTCACAACTCCCACACCGGACCCGGTGTCAAGACAGAGTCGAGAAAACCGTCGATGAGGGAGGGCGCAGGCGGCTGGCGCGACCAACACTCAACACGCGTACCGCCAGCACGCCTGGCTAGGTAGGTTCCCGCGTGCGCCATAAAAACCGCATAAAAAAGGAGAAATTGAGCCTGACTTTCAGCCCGCAGTTAGCCACTCCACACAAGACACACACACACACGACAGTTCCCCTGTCGATTTCGACGATGGGCACCACGCGCTCCAACAGGCCGCAGCAAACGCTGAAGCAAGCCGCAACTGACACAAAGGCGAGCTGGGCAAGCAATACGTAAGCGACAGCAAGCAGGAGCAACGCAGAGAACTTGTGCGAGAGAAAACAGGAGTTTAGGCAGACTTGCACAGAATCTACCCACTCGCTCGCCACTCCCACCTCCATATCCGGTGTAATGCCAAAGTCAATAAGACCGAGGATGAGGGAGGGTGTAGACGGCTGGCGCGATAAACACTCAGCATGCACACACTTGACACAGCCATCTCGCTAGGTATGCTCCCGACTGCGCGGGAGCGCCATAAAGGCCACATTAAGAGGGAGCCATTGCAGCCTGACTCTCAGTCCTCCCTCTCCTCCCGTACGCACACACAGACACACGCGTACAGAAGGAGCAGCTACGTAGGGGGTCCGAGTTTTATCGTCAGTTGGCAGACCCTCCAAGCCACGGCTTTTAGCGCACCGTGATAGATTCAGACGCATTCAGATTTATTATAGTGAGGGAAGAAACGTGCCGAGGTCGACCTCACTCTCTCCCCCACCGCATAGTGACCGCCTAGCTTTTCGGGCACCCGCAGTGGGGCCTGAAACCCAGTGGGAGCGCGAGCGCAGTCACCAACAGGGAATCAGAAGTGAGAGAAAGTGCCAGCGCCTTCCAGGCCGCAGGGACCGTGGTTGGCTGAAGACTGGCATTGCATGTGCATACAGACCATTGGATCTCAGAAGGGTGAGAGCAGCCCTGCATGACGCCTGGGCCAACACCCTCCTGAGGGGAGTACATACACACACACTCACACACACTGGGCCGACTGCGGTGTCCAAGTTATCCCGTCAGTTGGCACCCTTCCAAGCCACGGCTTTTAGTGCACCGAGGTAGTTCAAGCACATCAGGTTGTTTATAGTCAGGAAAGAAACCCTCCCACAAGTATCATCAGAGGCAACAAAGAGAGGTAGCGGATATGCATGACCATTTGGCTCCCCCCAGTACTAACCTTCAAAGCGGTCTTCATCCGCGCACTCTCAGTGGGGTTAGTTACTCCGCCCAGACAACGTCTTAGCTCCAAACAGATTAGAGGGAAGAGAATGCCGTTCACTGATGGTCTGCGAACTGGAGAGCCGGGAATCAGGCTGCTCGCAACTCATGGAGCTGTTGCTACTCGTGGAAATTTCGGTCACATCCAACCAATGCCTCCCTATAATGATGGAGTCTCCTTTTTCACAACTAGTCACTACGACTCATCCATCGCATGTATGGGTGTTGCATATATTTGCCGCCAACTGGCAGCTGCGTTTACTGTTACATGGCCCTGAAGATTGAATCTGCGAGCCTGCGTGAGCTGCTTTTGCAAATACTTTCGGTGGTCTTGCCCTGATTCTGCGCAATACACAGGTTTATAAGAAATGTTTTCCGTTAATATTTTGTAAGTTTATTCATGTAAGTAACAAACATGCACAAACCGATGGATAGGACGTCTGTTAGCTAATGTTTGAACGAGATGATATAGTCTCTTAGATTCTGCTAGGGTAACACTGATGGGATTATAGCGTCTAAGTAGTGGCTGCACTCGGATCACTGCAATCATCAGGCCGAATCCCGGGTTGTAGGTCACCAGAGTGAGGAATTTAGTTTTCACAGACAGAACCCTGCGTTGTTGTCTCGGGCAGCCGTGGCCACTGGCGAAGCCAGGGCTAGTGTTGACTGCGTCCTGTCGTGTCCGAGAGTGATTGCGAGTGTGTTGTGTTGTGTGAGGTGTGATGATGGCCATTGCGTTTACAAGAAGTTGGAACGAGTTTAAGTGGTTTGCTATTGGTGTATTGTAATTGCCCAAAGGGGCTGTCGACTGTGGAGGCTCTCTGCTGCGTGGCCGCGTGATGACATGTTGAAGTGGCCCTTGAGAAACTGCAACTAGTTGGGCACGCGTGTGCATGCATCTATGGGCAAGTGAAAGTCAGTTGAGCGTTTTAAGGCCAGTGCCTGACTTTAGGGCAGTGAGCATTAGAGAACGAAGGGGGAGGGGAAAGGCTTTGTGGTCATTCGCCACAGGATAGAGCTATGAGTGTTAACTCTTTTCCCAGATATCATCAAACCACAGTCTGACTTTTACTCAGATATTTTTTGTCATGAGGTCGTGTCTATGGTTTGAGTGGAGGCCCTTCTTGGTAGTTACATAGGAAGGCGTCCGAGGCTGGGATGTTACTTTTGCTGTTGTGCAAAAAGTCTATTACTGTGGCTGGTCTAGGTCCAAATGGGTAGTCCAGGTGTCAACTCGTATTAAACTACGAATGGAATTCAGTGTCATGCATGGTGTGAATGTTTCCAGGTTTCGCAGCCCCTACACCTTTAGTGCAGGTAACTCGTTAGTAATGAAGACAAGGACGAGACGGTTTGGTGTTGGTGGCGTTGTTCGTCACTGGTCCAATTCTGCGTTCTTACACGTTCTCCGTAAATTTATTTTTTCGATTGTCTTCGAGGGCCGTTGATCCCGTCTGTCCGAAATTTCGCCATGCCTATCGACCCTTTGCGAACTTTCTGGAGGTACTGATTGATGGCTAGGGGGGGGGGCGAAGCCTTCAAGGTGTCTTCTTTGCGTTGTGTCCGTCCTTGTCTATGGAGGCATCTGTATCCACATCTCCCTAGAAAAGTCGCGTTGGAAGGCACTCTTCTCACACCATCACAGCGTGAATGGTTCAACCCCAATCTCAGCCACTATACACTTGCATGTCTACTTAGTAGCGATAGTACGTCAATACGACCGGAGATGAGATAGGGCACGGTGACCGACCTGACATGATGCCGAATGCGGGTATAAGCGGAAAAAACAGAGTTCCAGGGAAGAGACGCGCGATCGATGGAGCAAGCATTTTATTCCTCCCTCTTACGCTTACAGTAACGCAGCTGACTCCTCTCAATTCACTGGACAAAAAAACTACACTTAGGCAATTTTATCGAGTGGGTAGACATACATACTATTATAGTTTATTTTTCTTCTGCCAGTCGAAACGGTAACTAGGGTGTGGCCACCGTGCTGAGCCGATTACTAATCACACATCGTTGAAACTGTGTCTTGTGCATGCACAGCTCTCTTTTTTCTTTTCTTTAAAGTGGTCCTTCTTCTGTTCTATCGGCCTTTTATAATCGCAGGGGTTTTATGGCGAAAAAAGTTCACTGTAAGGCTATTTCTCCCTTCCTCCTCAACGCTGTGCGTGGTGTTTCAACCAACCCCGTGTTTAAAATCGTCGAACTTAGGGCAGAAAAGAAATCAGTCCTTGTCGCAGCATACTGATTATTGTCGCCCGCCCGCCAATAACCAAACTTGCAACCTTAACAGCCACCTTCCCACAGCATCTTCTCTAAAGGAAAACTTAAGAATTTTGGCGGTAGGCGTTTTTTGCCTCCTTCGATATTTTTTCCACGCCCAACCCCCTCACCTCTCTCTCTCTCTCTCTCTCTCTCTCTCTCTCTCTCTCTCTCTCTCTCTCTCTCTCTCTCTCTGACAGTAGATGCACATCAGTATACCAGTTGTTTCGCTCAGTAAATCAACCTTCTGATTGAACGTGTTTGTCAAGCCTTTGGAGTTTCAATTCAAAAGGTCATTTCATTTTACAGTATGATATTGTGAATTCACTTTGTAAGCGGTACGGTACAAGAAGAACGCAAGCTGATAATCCTAGGTAGGCAGTCTGTTGATTGAATATGACCGCTAAATCTAAGTTACCTCTACGTGGTTTATAAGAAAATTTTATTTTAGTTCGGATCAATCATTCTGCTGGAAATGTAAGGCGTATTTTCTAGGCGTGAAAGTACAAGTGCATTTCTTACTACTTAATACGGTCGATTGATGGAAGTGTCGCCTATCCGTTTTTGGATGAAAAGGAACATGAAAAAATCAGAGCTGCTGGATATTCCCTAGTAGATCATTAGTCGTTAAGCTCAGCTTACGGTTAAATTAAGAATGCGACTAGACCCATATTTTCACAGAGTGATTCCATCATGTCCTACGTTATTTGGCGATTAAAAGGCGCTGTCCGGAGCGGTATTCCTTTTATTGCTTTCATTAATGGCAGCAAATAATACATGAATTATAACGTTGTATGGGAAATGCGGCAGGTTTTGCTATTAATTTATGAGGTAATGAAAGGATCAAAATTAAAGTAATAAAAGAAGATCGGCAAATGATAATCCACATAATCAGCGGGCAAGGCTAGAAGTAAAAATGACGAGTATGCTAACTGGCCAATAAGCATATATGATCGGACTGGTCCAATTGCGACACAACTGTAAGTATCGGAGTAGATCTCCACTCACCCGAGTTAAACACTCCGATCGGAAACCCTTCAATTTTTTTTCGAATTTCAGCGAATTTACTCACCCAACCTACGTAAAGGTACGTCTTTAAGACCAGTAAAGCCGGCATTCCGCACCACGGATACGGACAGGTCAGGCATGAGGGTCCTTAAGCGCTCGTGGCAGGAAATAGGAGACATTTGTGTAATTACATAAATCTAACTGGAATAAACAGGATCCCACCAATAAAAAAATAAATCACACTGCTGCATACCCGCCAATGAAGCGGGCGAACAAGCGGGTATTCGCGCTCCGAAACGCAGCCACATACACACTGAGATTCCCTTCGCCATGACCTCTGTGGAATTACTTCCCGAGTGGTGGCTTCTACTTGCGCAAGGAACCATCTATTCAGGAAAGTCTCGAAGCTGACTGTTGTTATATGGAATAGTTCAACCATATAATACAGGCGGTGGACGCAAATATTAGGGGAAGGTATATCTGGTACTAGATGCAGCTATAGTATCACACCCTCTCCTAAACAGACACGTCCTAACTGCTTACAGTAGATTCATACAAGTCTTGACTACAAGATGATTCTCAATTCACTAACATAGTACCGATATTTATTAGATTACTACAGGGTTCCCCACGAAAAACCCCTAAATTTATGATAATTTTTATGCTGTTATAAAAATAAAAATTATTGATTACAATTATAACTAACAACTTCATTGTGTAATTAACGAACTGTTACCTAATAAAAAGTTACAGATACCGCTCAAAATGCTGTCCATTAACTGCAGAACAGCGACGTAAGCGATCCATCCAGCTCTGAGCTGCTCGACGAATGACATCAAGAGGGATGTTGTTCCATGTGTCCATCAACACGTTTTATTGACTCAATATCAGTGATTCCTATTCTTCGTCTCTGAACCTCCTGTAAGAGTACACTCCAAATGCAAAAGTCCATTACATTCAGGTCAGGGCTCTTGGATGGCCATTGCTGGGGTGTGATGAAATCTGGAGTGTTAACTCGGAGCCAGGCGACAGTGTCATTCGCAGTGTGTGGCTTTGCACCATCTTGCTGCCACGTCCAGGGTTCTCCCTGCATTACTTGATCAATATCTGTAAACATCTGCGGGCACATCTCCTCTCTGTAAACAACTTGATTTACAGTTTTTTTCGTTCTCCGACTCGGTGCAACACCTTCCTGCCCAGCAGCATCTCCTTCAATAAAATAGAGGTCTGTTTTGCCTTGCCAGGAAACAGCGTCATACCACATGATAGATTTTTGCTGCTTGTCTATCTCCACCAGCAAATCTTCATCAGGAATATCAGTTTTGACTTCCACTGCACGATATATGCGTTCATTTTGCCTATTCAGTGGTGCAGACAAGCAGAATGATGATTCATCTGAGAACCACACTTGTTTCCATTTTTCTTCTTCACCGAAGCGCTGAAGCATGGCATCACACTTTATCTTTCGAGCTTGCTGGTGTGCTTCAGTTAAAACATGGCATTGAATACGTCGAAAACATTTTAAATTGGATTTTACAATTGTTCTGTACACATACCCTTTTGAAAATCCCAGTTCTTTACAAATTTCACGTTGACTTGAATGTCTTGTGATGATCTGGTGGAGTTACGGCAAGATCCAAGACTGCTCGCCTTGTTGGGGAATCGTGCCTGCAAGAAGTGCCACTACCAGGCTTACTCACCTTTGCTACAGGTGATCCACCTTGTTTGAATGCAGCCGCGACACCTCTAAACTGGTCAGTTGTAATGGCACCAAAAAATTGAGGCAAAATGTTCCGACATTTCTGCAACCCCCATGTTGGATGTTCGTTCCGGAATAGGACGATGACCTCGCGCTGGAAATTGCTTAGCTGTGGCATGGGTCTACATGTCTTTCCAGAATATTCCTGGCATATGGTGCGCAGGTGGGCATTTTAGAACCTTCTCCTCTGCGACCACCGCCCACGTTGTGTGGGTGCTCATCACCATTGAGCGGAACATGGCGTGGGCGACATGAATGCGGGTGCGAACCAACGGGAGCGGCTTCACTTCGGATGTGGCCCAGGTGTTCTGTTTTCTCCGCCATCGATCGTGACGGCATGGGCGGTCCGGCCGCCGTAACAATCACAAACTTAGGGGTTGTTTGTGGGGCACCCTGTATATACTGCAGTTTAGGCAGGCACTCTTATGATCAGAGGCATCAGACGACAAATCTTCACGGCAGGCAGGACCTCGTTAGAAGCTTACTGTAAGTATGCACAGACCCTCACTCATCGGCCACTTTTCTGTACCTACCACCAGTGGCTAATGAGTGGAATGGGAGTCAGGGGGTGGGTGCTGGCCCATTCTTACCTCCCTTATTATTTTAATCCTTGTGTAAGTGCGTGTCAAGGGGACCAAGTCGTGCTGTGGCGCCCGCCCATGACTTTGCCAACCCTGTCATCCACTGCGTCCATCTCACTTCAGGCGACTGATCAGCTAAGCGGTGGGGGAGAGAGAGTGAGGTCGATCGTCAGCACATTTCATTCCTCACTATAAACAATATGATGCCCTTGAAGTTATCACGGTGGGCTTAAAGCCGTAGCTTGGAGGATTGCCAACTGACGGCATAACTCGGACCGCGCAGTCAGTCCAGTCTGTGTATCTTGTTGAGTGGAGTGGCTGACTGATAGTCAGACTACAATAGCTCCTTCTTCCTGTGGCCTTTATGGCAAGACCGCGCACGCGGGGGAGTCTGCCTAGCATGGTGTGCTGTTGGGACGCATATCAGAACTTCAGCCGCCTGTGCACACTCCCCCATCTCCGGTCTTCTCGACTTTTGGCTTGACACCGGGCACAGGTGTGGGAATAGTGAGAGAGTGGGGTGGATCCTGCGCGAGTCTTCTCCCACTGTAATCCAGCTTGCGCCACCGTATTTGTCTTCAGCCTGCTGAAGGTCGCAGTGGACTTCATCGAAAATGACGGTCAAACTGTCTTATCCATCAGTTAGGTTACAGGGTACGCAGAAGAATTATGCCCTTCCTCCCAAGCGAGTTAAGTGCGTGCACTGAACAGAACCCGAAAGATAATCGAGGTATGCCGACAACGACACGATGAGAACGGAAACAACAAGCGCTTGGACATGCCCTCCTCCTCCGTTCGTCCGTCAGCCAAACTTCGACCAACTCTCTCAAGACGAAACCTCAATGTCAGCCTCTCAAAAGGCAGATAAATCTCCAAGTACTAAAGGATGGCCTGGACCACGTCTCAACATGGCCGACAGCAAATGGCCTTCTACTTAACGAGCGGAAGTCAGTCCATTGCATTTTTCGACTGCGATCCTCTCCCACTCCAGAAACTATTGACATTCTGCCCAACGAGGTATCCTCTTTCCGATACCCTGGTGTTACTCTGGCATCTAACCTTACATAGAAGGCTGTTTAATAAAAATCCGTTAACTTTTGTATTTTATCCGCCGCTTGCATTCATATCGCACACAGCAAGCCCTTATCTGGCGATTTATAGATGTCTGCATTCTCCCCTCATGCTTTACTGCTCTGCAATTATTTTTCCAGCTTTACCCAAAAAAGACCTGGTCATCTTTAAACGTATCCTTTTTATGCTTTCTTCAACTGCCGTTGTTTCCTATGTTTTTAGCTGACATTATAAAACAGCAACATTTTAAAACGGCAAAGCAATTCGCGGATCGCATCCTTAGTGAGGTCGCTTACCCTCTTCACTCTGAACTAATGGCTGCGATGTCTACCCGTACTATGCGCCGAAGCTTCCGTCATATGACTTGGCGTACATCGGCATATCAGCACTCTGTACTTCCATCCCCAGCACGCTACCTCAAGTGTGAATAAGCGGAAATTGAAGAGTTGAAAGCCGACCTGTCTTCATAGTAGATGTGGATACCATGTAGACCTTTAACTTTGAGCATTCTACGACCTTTTTCCTTCCACCTTTTCCATGACCTCTTATTTACATTATCCCTTGCTCTCCGTGAATGAAGCCATTTTTTGTGGAAAGTGTTTGGGTATCCCCTTCAAAAATAAAGCATTTTCTCTCTCTAACTGTGCAGATGATTAACAAGCAAGGTCTAATTAATAAACCGGCGGCGCCGGTGAACCAGCGTTCCAACATTGCTTCCCATTAAGCGGTCTGTGTCCGGCACACTGGACACTTTATGCGTACACAGGATGGCTTGATGAGCCAATGCCAGTGATACAGTGCCCGTGGCTACAAAAGCTCCCCTGATCTCGTCTAGGAGAAAAATGCATAACGCTTTATTTCCGCAAATATGCCAAAGAACAGTGAGGAATGGTGGTAGGAATGATCACAGGCAGGGATGTTTGGGAAGCGGGCCCACAATTCGACAAGGGGAATTCCGAATCTTTCTTCTGTAACTTCCCTCATGTAGTTGGTTCCGATCAGGCCACAATGGGCATCGTTACGAAAAGAGTCTAAAATGCAAAGAGAACTATACTCAGACAAAACGGCATTACAGTTCAAGAAAAATTACAGGAAAAAGACAAACGAGGCGGAATTAATTTGAACTAGCAACTGGAACCGAGCAGAAGGAAACCGAAGGTGACAGCGAGCCAGAACGAGTCAAATCCCGATACAGGAATGATGCAGAAACAAAGCAAATTTTATCGGAGAGATCACATCTTTTTCATTACCCCCTCCCCTTTCTAGCTGAATGTCAGACCGTATCTGTATGCAGCCAGCTACTAACAACAGAGTCTAAACAAATCTGTAGACAGAGCCCGTGACCAGCTGGGTTTTTCTTATCTTTTGGTCATGGAAAAACAAGTGTCTGACATTTTGACGAATTCAAAGTCAGAATAGCAAATGAAGGTAAGGATATCTTATAAACAACATCGTTTTTTACTATAAATAACTAACTTTGTTTCGCCGTGATTTATTACTTACTATGGCTTTAGATTAGTTATTTTTTAGTTTAGTAAAGTTTAGTTGAGTCTAGTTTTTAGTTTAGATTTTTTAGATTTATTTTCTTTCTCTCAGATATGTCCCATCCACAAAGCCCCTATTGCCCTCAGTCCCATAGTACACAAACCTGGATTTTTTAATACTGTGGCTTATAAGGAACCCCTGCCGAAATGAACTTTGATCAATTAATAAGTTCATGCGGAACTCGAGAAGGCGCTTGAAAGGGCAGTTAAAAATGACGGCAATCACGTTGAATTATGATACCCAAAAGGATAATAGAGTAAAAGTTCATGAGTTGCTATTTAATAATAACGCTTTCACCCCTTATTTCCATGTGACTTCAGAAGACTAGTTTGGCGAGTACACGTATACTTGCAACAAATTCTCGTCAGGCCTTACATTTACATGGAAACTGGGTGCAAGTTCAAACGTGTTCGTCTTTTTGGACAAGTCGTGGGGATGGGGGTGGGGTCTATAAGCGAAGGCTGGTTGTGAGGGTAGGGTTGATGGCCTGACGAGAATTTGTCGAAGGTATACCTGTACTCGCAAAACTAGTCTTCTGAATTCTTTGATGGGAATTCAAGCAATTCCATGTGATGTGTTGAAGTTTAGCACACCCTGTACAAAGCCACTTTGATTAGGTGTCATCAAAATACACCTCAAAGGAAGTGAAGAGCTAAACCGACTTCGGTTTGAAGGAAACACCGCATGAGCTAACAAAAAAGGAAGTAGCTCTGCCCTGCGCAGTCTCCACGACGACAGTGGTCAGCTTGTTAGGCAGCTCATGCTCGTTGGCGTTCAAGCAATGTGTTGCGGAGACCTCGAGGGCAGCAGCCCCAGCTGGCCGAGACCGCTGCGGCACACGAAAAGAAGGCAGGCAGGCAGAGATGGGGCCTAGGAGACTTTTCCCTTCGCATTAAGAGGACCAAAGGATGAAAGTGGTGGTAACGAATTTCGGATAGAAAGGTGACAAAGTGCGCTGGAGGGGGGGGGGGG
>JAYGXS010000003.1:63939140-63981584 GCA_036362985.1 Ligula intestinalis | reverse complement strand
TTAAAGAAAGGGTAGATTTCGTATTTAAAAAGGTACTAATTATGAGCTTTTTACAATTGTGAGGTGTTCATTCATAAGGCATCATATCCGTCAGTTTATTAATGCTGTCTTTACTTCGTAAAATATATGTTCCACATCTATTTTAATATTTTATGACAACTATGTGACTTCTTCCTCAAACTGTAGGCGAAAACGTAGTTTTCTTTAAACAGGATATACCCAGTGCGCAGATTTTAAACATTGAATTCGAGTGTAGCAGTAACCAGGTTAGAAAATTTTTCGGTAATCGAGCAACTCTTTTAAAACCAAAAAGTCCCCTTTCTTTGAGTACAAAATTTAAAGAAGGCGTAATTTGCTACCATACAAGTACAAGAAATATTTTTTTCATTTGCGTTTTTCATAAACTATATCTGAATTCATAAAGGCAGGAAAAATAAATTATATAAAGGCATGCTACTTAAGTAGCCAGTTTTTACAATACATACGTTTTGCTAGTGGTCAGATCGAAGCTTGTTAAAAAGCCCACATCCTAGCATGACTGAAATAACTTCAGAATAGGCTACACAATAATCACTATGACAACGTGAATCAATGCCGTTTAGCGAAAGCGTATCAATCTTTCCCATATGTCGACATGTTGCATGATCTTTGGCGTCTACATCTAACGTACGCTCTCTTCCCCTGCACTCCCCCGGGCCCGGTGTCACGTCCAAGCCAGGAAGCGTGCCGCTACACCTGCTTCGGATCCCAGCTGAATGAGAGTGCCATAAAGGCCACATTGCAGCCTAACTCCTAGTCCGCCAGCTGGTCACTCCGCACACAAGCGTAGACTGGGACGACTGTGCATTCCAAGTTATCCCGTCAGTTAGCACGGGTTTCAGCGCATCGTGATAGCTCCAAACACGTCAGGTTGTTCATAATGAGGAAAGTACACTGAGCCGTCAACTTCCCTTCCTAGACCACAGCCACCATCCGAGCCAGTCAATGGAGCTGTAGGGATCTAATTATTAGTTTAAATCGGATCATTCCAGTCATCAAATCTAGTCCCAGGTTATTAGCAAAGAGGCAGAAGGCACCAGAATGAAGAATGTATTGTGCACAAAACGCTGCATTCTTGTCTCAGGTAGTAAAGCCACTGGCGAAGCCAGGGCTACTGTTGACCCCGTCCACTCGTGCCTGAGACTGACTGTGCATTGCGTTGTGTTGTGCGAGATGTGATGATGAAAACTGCTTTTACAGGATTGTAAATCGAGTTCGAGTGGTTTGCTATTGGTGTGTTACATTGCCCGAAGGAGGTGTCGAGTAGTGAGCCCCCTGCTGCATTGGCCGAAGGGCAACGCATTCAAGTGGCCCTTGAGAGACCACGACTAGTTGGACACGCGCATGTGCGCGCCTATGTGCGCGAATGGAAGTCGGTCAAGTGGTCTTCAAGTCAGCAAGGCGCAAAAGAACCGTCTATGAAGACACATGACGTTGACGCAGCGAGCATTGGCCGTCTGCCACAGAGCCCCACAAAGAATGAGACGCGGGCGCTCGCTCAGAGCTTTGACCCCGCTACAGCACTCACCTTGCTGACAGCAGTCTGCTTAAATTGCGCAGAACACATTTTCTGTCTTTTACCTCCCTCTGTTTGTGATTTTTTGTCGGATATGTCTCAGTTGTCACCAACCATTAGTATGCCTACATCGTCACAAGATCATCGCTCGCTATCAAAGGACCGTCTTCCATTTTAGCTTTGTTATCCTTTTTTCTATAACGTTTCAACAGAACACTTTCGGGCTGTGCAGCATTTATCCATCCCGGTTGTCTCTCAACTCGGTCGAAGAGACTTTACTTATCGTCCAATAGAAACGTAGCTTGGAGTAGTTCACGACTGATTTTACCCGTTGGTTTTCAGGTATGTTCGATGATTCGCGCCGTTGGTGTTATCATCTTCCATATTCGAACGACAGAATACAGAAAACACAGTCGAGAAGTCGGCGGTTCGACATAGGTTGTAGCTCAATGTTGTCTGGTTTTGAAAATTTGGCTTTTCACACAGATCGACTATGCGAATTCACTCCGTTACTTTTCCTCAGGAAAACAGAGTTTCAAGAGGTCTTAGTTTTCCTTGGAGTAAAAAACCTTCAGAATAATGCAGGCATATGTCACTGGGTGGCCAGAGGGCTTCAAAATTGGCAAACAAACAACTTGCGTGCGTGATTGCATTCCGTTCTCTGCAGTCGCAAGAAAAATGTAATAATTCAAAGGACGGGGAACCAAAGTTCATGAAATATGTAACCACGGCGCTTTACAATTTACCGACCACTAGGTTCGCTTATTTGTAATACTAGCAAAATAGGATCGAAATAGACAGTCGTTGTGTAGAAACAAAAAATACCTGCTTATTTCATGGCAAATAAGCAACGCGAAATAAAAATTGTGGTTAACTAACCCCTAAGGAAATCCTACAAGATGCAAATATGCAAATACGTCAGTTTTTGCTCTGGCTGTTGAAAGTGCTATCAAGCTGCCGTCAGTCAATTTTTTCGTTTTCTGGGCCGGCCATTTATTAGAATTACGTTTATCTAACAGGCAACATTATTTTCTAAATCGTTTGGAATGAACCAAATTTAATGGAGCACTTTCCTCCGAAATTACTGAACAAAACTGTGGCCATAACAGTTACAGGACGCGTGGTCGATGCGCTGGAGGCTGATTCAGGGCAAGGCGAGCGTTATGCTGGTTGCGCTTCCATACCAAATGCCTATAGGCCTCTCGTGTGAGCCCGCCTAACAAAAATAGGCTTCCCTGAGTAACCAATAGGCTAGTTAGTGGTCGAAGGGGCTGCATTACTAGTTTCCGTGGAATATATATGATTATTTAATTAACCAATAGGGTTGCTGTAATAGTTTTTGGATTTGCAGGCTTCCTTTTCACCTGCGATTTTATTTACGTAAAGTAATCACCCGTGACTTTAATTTATTTTCTACTGTGCACTTACCACGTATTAACCGCGTGTTACTTGTTTATTAATCAGACAGTAAACCTTTAGTCACTAATTCCGTAAAATAAATGCCGAAATTAGGGCGGTGGAGGGGTGTGCTGGCCCGCGTATGGCAGACTCATGCCACACCGGTCATCTACACGTGATCACCGCTCGACCAGGGCATGGTAGGCTATCCTTCTCTGTGTAATACTGGTGTCTCATCCCACCCCGGTCTTTTTGACTCTATCCTGCCATCGGATAGAGGTGGGCGAGGGAAGAGAATGAGTATGGCAGATGCAGTGTAAGTCTACTGGCACTCAAAACGAATCCACACGCAAGTCATCGTCAATGCACCAGCGTCCTGTGGGTTACATGCTAGAACTCATCGGGCTACGACGATCGAACTACAGAGTAGTTAACGAACATGATAGCGTCTAGTTGTCACTTGAAAGAAAGATAGTTTGGCCCCTAGTATCAAATGGTAAGATGACGGCAACACTTTCAACAGTTGGTAGGACATTTTCATATTCTTAAGAAAAACTTTCCCCTTTTTAGTCCTGATAGTGTGTCAATTTACAGTGGAATAAAAATATTTAATGCAGGAGTTTTTCTGACGGAGAACGAAGCGTTCATCTCTTCAGAAGGCAAGATGCCCTCGAACAATTTTCAAGACTTCCACATGAGGGTTATTGAGTTGTTTTTGGTGTTTTTTTTCCCCAGATTCGCTGATGCTCATTCCGTGATGTATGCTAGTCATCTTTTTTAAAATTGTGTAGTCAGTCAGTCAGTATATTTGAGGGAAAAATAGGCTTGCGCCTTTGAACTTCCTATTTGTCACATCAAAATCTCAAGAACTATAAAAATTTTTAAGAAGCTTTCAGTCAGAAAAATATAAACCATCACATGGTGCAGTGGTGTTTCAAGGTTAATTTGTCACATAGTTCACGTTGTGTTGTAGCACGTGTATATCAAGTCGGTGTTTGAATGTCTCCACAGATTGGGACATAACAATCGCTCGGGAAGGTTATTCCACGGGTCCACGACTCGATTAGAGAAAAAATTCTTCCTGACATCCAATCGTCCTTGGGGCACATACAGTTTGAAGGGATGCCCCCGGAGATTAGTTTTAGTGACGAGTTGAAAAAAGCCACACATGAAAACGCAGTCCAGGCCACGCACGATACGGAAGGCTTGTATCAAATCTCCGCGTAACTGCCATACACTGAGTAGGTTAAATACCGTGTACGATGAATAAAAATGATCGGAAAGTGTTCGAGCTATCGGTATATTCCGTAATGGTTGATTCCATACAAGCAGTAGGTTGGGCGGATAAATGTACACAATTTTGATTAAATTCACGGCTCTCGGCATGCCTTCGTAACTCAACTGGCAGAGCGTTGGCTGCGCAAAAGCCTCCCCCGCTGTGTTCTCGACTCCCACCGAGGCCGCGAATTTTTCGCTATTGGGTCAACTGAACTATTCAAATCTGCCAAGCCTAGCTAATAATTAAGTGAGCCTTTTAGTCATTCTGGCGGATGCTAGATGACAGCTTAGGAAATCTCGCCTGGGCAATTAGCTTACCGTATCTGTAATGGTCGACTCCATACGGGCAGTAGGTTGAGCGGATACATCGACCAAAGTGTGTTTTAATTCAAGGCTCACAATGGGCCTCGTTGGCTGTGCAAAAGCCTTCCCGGCTGTGTGGGTTTGAGTCTCACCGAGGCCGCGAATTTTTCCAAATTGGGTCAATTGAATTATTCAAATCTGCCAAACCCTCCTAATAGCTATCATATATATTTTGCACTCTCTTCGTTCCATTTCATCTTGCCATAGCCGCGTTACCCGTCGTCTGTGGTCATGACCAGCATTTTCTTCCTTTCGGTGGTATCAGCATGTGCTAGGATTTCTCAGTTACCTTATTTCTACTAGGACTTCGAGAACATCAGTACAGTACGGCTCCTTTACAATGCAAAAGAAACCTGACATCCGCCTTGCCACCCGGCTACTAGGCCGGATCGTTCAATGTCACTCCAATAGGACTGAGTATGATCGATCTTCCTTGGTGCGTAAAATCCAACCCCACCTCCAAGCTGGTGCGCGCCGGAAACTTGCTTTTGCTTGGCTAACGGGGCTCTGGTAGGGGAGCAAGACCGGGGACCTAGCGCCAATCCCCTTTTCTCCACGAAACACGGAATTGACTTTCTTGACTTTCTACACTTTCATGAATCACAACTATACGCAACATACGATCTCTGCTACGGCGTCCGCGGGAACCGACGCGCCCCATCCTCTTGGCATCGCGGGACGGGTGTTAAATCTGCGAGCTGATGCCGGATTGCGAATTGCAGGCTGGAATGTTCAAACTTTGAGGGATGACGGCGCCCAACTGTTAACAGCCAAATCCCTTTCTGAATACTGTGTTGGTGTGGCGTGTCTCTCTGAGGTCCGCCTACCTGGCACTGGCCACAAACTGCTGCAAGTACCAAGAACTGACTCTGCGTACCATCTCTACCACAGTGGTGTGTCCGACAACTCTGGACTGTATGGTGTCGCTATAGCTTTGGCCGATGAATTTCACTCGAGTCTGCTATAGTGGGAGGCTATCTCACCGCGGATCGCTTGGGTCCGTTTGAAAAGTGCCCCAGTCAACGTTTCCATCATCTCGGTATATGCGCCTACTCTGGCTGCTGATGACAGCATAAAAGATGACTTCTACGGTGACCTCCAGCGAACAGTTGACCGCATCACAAGAAGCGATCTACTCGTCATTGCCGGTGACTGGAACGCCCGACCAGGTGTGTGTGACGCTGGAACCCGTCATGTGCTAGGCAAATTTGCTGTCGGAGCGCAGTGTGCCAGCGGTGAGCGTCTTGTCAACTTCGCATCGTCTAACCGCCTCGTTTTTTCAACCACCCGTTTTGATCAGCCGCGCCACCACCTTGTCACGTGGTACTCAAATGACGGGCATACCGAGGCCCAAATAGATCACATCCTTGTCCGAGCACGCTGGGCCAGCTCGGTCTTGGATTGTCGAGCCTACCGCGGTGCTGGTACAGGAAACGCTCATGCATCGGACCATGTCCTACAGCGGGCAACCCTTCGCTTGCGTCTGAGAGCTATTCACAGACCCTCCCGACCACAGCGGATCGATGTTGCAAAGCTGAAGTCCTTTGCTGGCGACGCTTTCCACTTAGCACTCCAGAACCATTTCGACGGCCTGTACCCTGACGCCCGAGCGGACCCAGAGCCCGCGTGGCAGTCCCTGAAGGCCGCGATGTCAGAGCTGGCATACACCCATCTGGGCAAAACCCGACGGCGACATCGCGACTGGATCACTAGACCCACGCTTGAGTTAGCTGAGGAGGCCGGCCGAGCCAGACTCACTGGCTCCCCCACTTACAGAGAGCTGCGGCGCCAAACGACAAGGGCCATCCGAGCCGATAGGAACGCCTACTGGAGCGACTTTGCCACGGAAACGGAGCGAGCAGCTACCAGAGGTGATACCCACAAGCTCTACCGACTCTTAAAGCAGGTCAGCAGAGGTTCGGGGAACACCACCGAGACTTTACTGGATCGCAACGGTGCTGTAATCACTAAGATCGATGACCGGTTAGAGAGATGGCGCGAGCATTTCTGTGACCACCTTAACCATGATCCCCCTGTGATGTCTGACCTGTCGCCCAATGCGGACGATCCCCACCATCTGTATGAGTGCAACACAGAGCCACCCAGTGTAGAGGAAGTTGTCTCCATTCTCTTGAGGCTACGCAACAACAAGGCACCTGGTGAGGATGACCTCCCGCCGGAGCTCTTTAAATGTGCATCCGAGGTTATTGGGCCCTGGCTACAACAAATATTTGCCAAGATATGGGACAGCGAATTTGTGCCCTCTGACTGGAGAAAAGCAGTGATCCTCCCCTTGCTTAAAAAAGGCGACAGACGAGCGTGCAGAAATTACAGAGGCATTAGCCTTATCGATGTAGCGGCGAAAACATTCACGTCTCTTCTTCTCAAACGTTTCCAAACTGCGAGAGACCAGCGCACCCGCCCAAACCAGAGTGGATTTCGACCAGGTCGTGGCTGCACCGACCAGATCTTCAATCTCCGCCGTGTACTGGAACTGAGATGGGGTCACCAACAACCCACTGTTCTATGCTTCATGGACTTTGCTGCCGCATTTGACTCTGTTGATCGCAGTTCGCTGTGGAACATAATGAGGACGGACGGCCTACCACCTAAGCTTCTCAATCTCATGCAGGCATACTATCGTGGCACTTCCACACGGGTGAGGACGCAGAACGGTGACACGGAAGCCTTTAGCGTCAGGACGGGCGTCCGCCAAGGTTGTGCCCTATCACCAACCCTGTTCAACTATGCGGTGGACTGGATCATGACCAAAGCACTGGATGACTTCCCGGGAGTGCAGTTTGATCGCTCGAAATGGGTGACTGACTTGGCGTATGCTGATGACGTCGTCCTCTTTGGCGACAACTGTAATGCAGTTCAACAGGCGTTGGACAAGGTTAATGAGCGTGCCCGATCCATCGGATTACGCCTAAACGCGACTAAGACCCAAGTCATGCTCTTCTGTGTGCCCCCTACATCTGTCACTCTTATTGTTCTCGACGGCGCTCCTCTCGAAAAGGTCGACTCGTTTAGATACTTAGGCTCTTTGGTCACGGAAACGGGTCAAGGTGCCGACGAGGTTGTATCACGCGTCAACCGTGCCCGATCTGCCTTCTACCGACTGTGCGCTCCTCTATGGAATAGAAGGGAAATATCACTACGCACAAAGTCCCGTGTTTACCAAGCAGTGGTTCGATCTATCCTGCTCTATGGCGGAGAGACATGGCCTATGCGTGTTGAGGACATGAGGCGCCTTGAGGTGTTTGACAATGACTGCCTACGCCGCATCCTTCGTCACCGACGCGTCGACCGAATTCGCTGCTCCGATCTCCGCCGACGCTGTCACCTGGACGCTCTCCCTCCACTCCTGCTTCAGAGACGACTTCGGTGGTTCGGGCATGCGTCCCGGCGTGATGATGGTGAGCTGATTCGTGACCTGCTTGTGGCGACGCCTCCCCCCACCTGGCGCAAACGTCGCGGCGGGCAGCTGAAAACTTGGACAGCAACGGTCAAGCAGGATCTGTCGTCAGTTTCCGGCCCATGCGTCTACGGCCTACGCCAGTGGAACCGTGAATGGATGGTGCTCTCGTGTGAACAGGCGCAAGATCGAAGCGCCTGGACAGCTGTGATTCATGATGCAGTCAACGTCAAAACTGATGCCGGCTCAACCCGCCCGAGGTGAATGCCGTTACAAGTACAAGTAAGTAGATATTCCTTGTCATGAAAGGGAAACATAGCTCAGATAATATAGCGCATTGAAACGTAAAACAATGATTCATGAAAAACTGACACGGGTGTACTTTCCTCGTCTGCTCAGCTTGGAATTTGACTGCGGTGGTCTGAGTACGTAAAATGAGCCTGAAACGACAATTTGAATCTCCTTCGCTTTTCTTTTTAAGGTTTTTCGACAGTGCAGATATTTTTATGGAATATTAACTGCACTGTAGCTACGAGAGAGGTTATGTAACTTTCTGACCAACTTCTACGAAATGTTAGACGGTCAAAAGGCTTTGGATTGTTCGAAAAGATCCGATAGTGCAAAGTAATCGGAAAATATCCATTTTCAGTAAGACGTAAGTTCCGGTTTAAGCAATTCCATAGTGGTATGGAGGTTCACATTGACTAAAAGAGAGTGATCCCAAACGATTTTACCGCAAGGTCGTGGTGATGTGTGGCTTGATATTCACCACAATGATTTCACTCACATGTTCTCGGTAAAAAAACGATGAAATCAAATCCGGTAAACACAGAGGATTCTTAATCACTTGCAAGTAGTGGTTTTGCAATGAATTTTTTGGAATAATATTCATGGAAAACTCATGGTGATAACTAGTGAAGCTGAGTAGTGAACCTGGACATCTAACGCTTTAAATACACAAACTTTGAAAAATCATTGATGTGGACTAAACCGTAACCTTGAATTAGCCAACCGACTTAAGCATAAAATTGCAAATCGCTTTCAGAGGACAATGCTATGGTTATTTGGAAACACATAATTCGTGAAGGTTTACGGTTTTAACGTGCGTCAAAATGGATAGCAAAAAACATGACAGATTTCTGAAAATATTTAAGACTTTTGAATACTTTACTCTCCAGCGTAACAGAATCGCATAATTTTTCTTGATAGAAAAAGTAAAGAAACACAAAACTGATAAGAATATTATTCCAATAAGTTAAAAGTAAGATATTTGTGGGCAGAGTACGATCAATAGCACACAGATACTGCTTCCGTCCTCTTCCCTTTATGGCTTTGGACCGCCCGAAAAAATATGTTTGTACCGCGGCGTTCGGCGCTGACGACTTCAAAATCTGAATAATGTACTAACTATGGAAAACACTATCAGAAGACGAAGATGCGATCAGTGGATCAAGAGTTTTATTTGCCTGAAGTTTCGGATTCCGTCGGGAGTCCTTAGTCATAGGTAATCGTAAACAGGTCTGAGACATGCGCAGATAAGGGGTGATACATGCACAGATTGCACGGTAATTATAGTTCACAGCGGTCACCCGCATGCATACTATAATACGGTGTACTGAGACATTTCCTGGGCAAGAGAATCAGTCACGTGGGAAGGACTGGGTGCAACAACAACTCCGACGACAGTGGGCATAATTGTCGCGCAATTACCAAACCCGCATCCGACGCGGACTAGAACGCTGTGGCAATTAATGAGCAATCACCGCACCAATTAAGACCTCAAGCGGTGACTACAAGAACTGACAATTATAGTACGCATGCGGGTGACCGCTGTGAACTATAAATACCGTGCAATCTGTGAATGTATCACCCCTTATCTATGACTAAGGATCTCTGACGGAATCCGAAACGTCAGGCAAATAAAACTTTTGTTCCAGTGATCGCATCTTCGTCTTCTGAACTGCTTCCTGGGACTCGAATATTCGCTACTATTGGGAATACGCTATGTAGTTCAACATTATGATAACTTTTACACCTCTCCCCCTTGTTAATACTGATTGGTTTGCCTAAAACTGTCGTTAACTCTACCCTCCCTTATTGCCTGATGATGAATTAATCGAAAACGTTCGTTCGCTTAACTTGACTTCCATTATGATAACTGGCTATCTGGAGCCTGATAAGAGGCTTTGCGACAGTTGGATTGACAAAGCATTTATGCCTATTTTTAAATTGCACTTAATGACAAGCTTGAGTGAACTGTAGAAAGTTTTGGGGAGCCGTCCGGTATGGCTGCAACTGTATGATAAGCGTATTTTTTCAAACGCGCCAAAATGCCTATACAATGTTGCAATTATGTAGCTCAAAGTCAACTGTCTACTACATAATTGACGGTTGGAACATATTTTCAGCCAACAAAGTGTCTTCTTGCTTTTCTAATAGATTTTCTGTAACAAACGTTTTTTGGCACCGCTATTTTTCGACCCCTCGAAAACTTAACTGAGATCTATATGGAAGTTTTAGTGTGGTCTTCTTTCACTCCTGAAATTGTAACTTACCCTATTAACAGTCTAGGTACTAGCTGAAAGGCCCAACCACGTGCTTCGTCGGTACCCTACTACTACTTGACACAACCGCGCGGGGTCTGGCTTATCAGTGGATCCCCCAGCTTTTCCTGATTGCTTTTTGGGTAATATATCTGATTTGAACGTTCAGCTTTTTCATTTCCTAAGTGGAGTGATTAAAATCCACTTGGGTGCGGCTGCAATTCAAATTGCACAAATTTTACTCTTAGCAGAATGTTCGTAGGGAACAGTAAGGTGACTTCCAAATTTGAATTGATTTTTTACTTGTGCGTCACCAAAATTTATATTTTTTATGTGGGACGAAGACATAATCCATACTCAGTGTTCTTCCTCAAAACCGAATTCGATACTTTTTCACTTTACAGTCTTCATCCAGGAATAAAATGTGTTATGGAGACTTTTCAGATAGACTGTCTAATTCTGTTAAATATTCCCTGAGGGAATTTCAGACTAGGCACTCATAACCTACGATCGGAGAGGTTTCATTTGCAGACTTCAACGTCTTTCAAAAGTTCCCTTTACTTACTTACTTGTACTTGATCCCAGTAGCTCCTGTTGTTGGATGAATCGGCTTCAAGGTTATCCGTGACATCCGTGAAGCCGATTCATCCAACAACAGGAGCTTATCGAATCAAGTACAAGGAATTAAATACAGAAGTTCCCTTTCAACCATTTTGAATACCTTATGCCGCAACAGGTGGAGCTTGCAACAAATATGTCATGGGCTTCATACTAAGGGCGATGTAGGACATTAATACCATCCATTGCGACAGCCAATATGAAGTATAACCCTGTCAATGACGATCGGGAAATCTTAGCGTGTACTGAAACCGGAACATGCACGCCTAGTATTTTGAAGCTCACACAGCTCGAGACGAGCCAGACAAAATGAGTCGTGTGGAAGCTCGCGGCCTCGCCACCCCCTACCCAAGGCACAGCAAACCAGAGCTGAAGGTCCTACCACCTCCAACTTTGACGTACTGACCTCTGCCACGCTCAGGCATGGACGACCGCTAATTCCACCGTCTGTAGGCCCATGAATTCGCCATTCCCGTTCCTCTTCACCACAGAGAGTCACGACAGTTCTTTCTCCACCCCGTCCTCCCTAGTTTTACCGCACCTTTGTGTCGTCCCCCTCTAACACAAAACCTACCTGTCCATCAGTCTATCCTGTCACTTCAACCAGTCTAGACTGACCACTGTTTACTTCGTCCGACGCGGAGTTGGTGGCATCAACTAGAAAACTCGTGAGCACAAGACGAATTTCCGAAGAGCGTTTTCCCTTTCCCTATAACATCTTGGAATGCACACCAGATCAGTTATTCAAAAGAAGTTGCCTCTAGACAGTGTCTCACAGAGTCCATGTCTGGCGCATCTTAACCAGAAAAAAATGTTTTTTTTTTGGCGGCATACTGCCTGACCTTCCAAAGGGGCTATATTTATTTCAAGTGCCTATTGCATTTGAGAGAATAATCGTTCCTGATGTCTGCTGTATGTACCAGACTGCCCGCATATGAGAGGCGTCCGGTAACTAGTCCAGTACCCAACGCTGGTGTTTTACGCAGAGCGCCTGAGATAGCATACCCTTTTCCCTTCATTCCCTCAAAATATATATACCGACAATAGAAAATATTTCACACCTTCTGTGATCTTACTGAGCTAGAGCTTAACACAGTGCACTGAAAAGACGGAGCAAATGTGTATTGAAGTTTAGATTTAATTTTATTGTTGCACTATTCATTTTTGGATAATATGTATTCCAAAAATGTTAAATATTCCTTATATCTGGATCAATGAACTTCCTAAGCCACACTTTTTTTTCAAATCATTCGATCATCATCCGAATTTGCATCCCTCTACCTCCTTCGTTTATATGAGTGATAGCCTGTTTATCTGCGTGGTACTCACTGGTAGTGCAAACATTTTCGGTTTCTTAAATGTTTTGTCTCAAGACAAGAAGCCTTGGTAATTGATGCTCATTGTAGCCAGCACTTCACATGTCTGTAGTCAGATGCCTTACGTGGGGATCCACAGCGTACTACTGTATTGTGCTGCAATGCGGAAGGAAGTCACATGACCTTGTCTACGTCGTAAACGTGATAAACTTTTTAAACAAAGCCTTCTATCAGTTTTCTTGTCTTCAACCAAGATGAAACTATGTTTTAATGTTACAGCTCTTTTTTCATGTCCAACATTTGGACTGTCAATCAAAAATTACTCTGTGCAACTTCCGTCAAGCCAGCAAATCAATTATCTTGTTATGCAGGTAACGGTAACAGAAGCACCAAGTTTGCTGCGTTATGTGTGGAAATATGCACATATCAATCGATGTAACACTTTCGGTGGCATTCACTGGCATAGAAAATGTCAGAATAAACCGGAGGCCATTCTTTATTCATCTAAGCCAGTTTTTAAATATTATACGGCTTGTTTAGGAGTCGGGTTCAGGACAGGAAGGGCATGACGTGAGAACAACCAATTGTGTAATCACCTAGCCCTAATTAGAGCCGCCATTTTAATTTTGCTCGAGTTACCTAATCAACCTACCACACCATGTAAACTGCGCAAATTTAGTGCAGTAATTTGACGCTCTATGCAGGACTAATTCGGTTAATTGCGCTTGAAAGACTATCGGTTTTTGCTCGATAGGCATAAGTAAACTCACTTAACAGCCATAGTTTCGGTAGTTGATCAAAATGATCGAATTTCAAATTTTCCTATCTTGGAACCTCGGACGTTAATTCATTTTACTTATGGGCTTAAAATGTTTTGCAGTCTTCTTCTTACACAGCTCAAGTCTCTCTATCCTGCTGTTTTAGAAGAAGAAGAAGAAGAAGAAGAAGAAGAAGAAGAAAGGAAAAACTATAAACAGAAGAACTCCTGCTTTAGACTGAGGCGATTTCCAGCAGTAACAACTAACCTGAGTCACGTGCATTTCTAACGTAGGGTATTAGTAAAAAGGATTTGCTTTACGGAAAACCTATATAACACCTCAAAGTCGTGTTGCTCTTTCTGTATGACTCTAAGTATCTTTTAGAAAATTCCGGTTCATAAAGTTTTACCGTTAAACAACGTATTACGCGGTTTTTCCACCAAAATAAAAGCCTCCGTTGTACAGCACCCGTATTTTTCGATTCATATGCAGACTTTAAGAGCAATCACGAAAAAGCCCACCAATAAGTGACTGATTTCATTGTTGCGTTGTATCTAGATATTTTTGTGCGATGTTTTTTTACGGTTAACATTTGATTTATTAACATACCAATATTGAGGCGAATATTCACATCCCGGGTGTGTGTGTTTAGGAAAAGAAAAAGAATGCATTTCGATCACCAGAATCATGGTTTCATTTATCTGAGTTTTCGAACTCTTACTGGAGTCCACCGTCAAAGTTAAAATTGTCAACGTAAAACAAGCACGAAACAAGCAACGAAAAACAAGCCTCAACCAAAACAAGGACTCAACCAGAACCAGCCTGTGCGATATGACATGTGCTGTCATACATCAAGGATGTGTCGGCAGCGACCGAGCGTAGTGCTGCGGCACTTGGCGTCGGAAATGCACACCATTTCAAAGCTACCCTGCGCAGCCAAGTGATAAAAAATCAAGGAGCGATTAGATTCCAATGAGCGGTCGGGTGTAGTGTATCGCATACCACACCTAAAATATCTTCAAACTTACACAGGACAGACTTGGTTCACGCATACACAAACATACGATTTGGTGACGCATTATCGCAAGTGGCTGCCCATACCTACGAGAAGGGTTACGAGTTAATTTCGCAGCCATGAAAATCATCACCCACGCCGGCAGCAAGACAGGTCGAGAATTGATTGAAGCTTGGGCCTCTAACGAGAACTCAGTCAACAGATTCATAGATCTGGCGCCGGCATACATCGCCTTGTGCAGGCACCTCTGGGTCAACATCATGGGTGGTTGATTAGCCCCGGCCCTCTCCATATAACCGTTGTTTGTTTATCGTTGACGCTTTTATCTCTGACGGTGGACTCTGGTAAGTGTCCGAAAGCTCAGATGAAGAAAACCATGATTCCGGTGATTGCTATGTCTTCTTCTTTTCTACACAACGATATGACGTAAGCTAATTGAAAAACGTCCTTATCTTGAAGAAATTATCAGTCGAATTTTGTGGCGCGGTCGCTCAACTATTAGAATTACTACTGATCGATGATCAAAGGACGTGTGTTTGAGTCTCAAATGCAATCAAGCCTGGTTTTGGTAAGTCTGGTTAAAAATGGCTAACAGGCCAGAAACTATCACCCAATCCGAAAGGTCCCGTAATCCGATCATTAAGCGCACGTTGAACATCGCCATTATGTCTACTCGACGTTGTTACCTCGAACACGAATGTTCTCATTCCAGGTGTGTTTATGCAAATATATAATAAAAGAAGAATGAGGCTGTTCGACCGTCGGAACCAAATCTTTCTTCATCAGGCCTTTCGAACTCTTACTAGTGTCCATCTTCAGAAATAAAAGCGTCAACGACAAAAGCAACAGTTATAGGGAGAGAGTAGGGGGCCAATCAAGCACTAGTGATGTCAGCCAGAAGGTAACTTAACGGGGCTTTGTATAACGGCACCAGATCGATAAACCTATAGGCTGAGTTTTCGTCAGAAGCTCAGGCTTCAAGTAATTCTTGGTCTGCTTTTCTGCCGGGGTGGGCGATTAACTTTGTGGCTGCGGAGTTAAACTCGGACCTCCTTTCATAGGCGTGGCCAGCTTCTTGTGATAATGTGTCGACCAGTCTTACAGCCAGTTTGTGCGTTCACCAAGCATGAATCCAGTCCGTCCAGTCTAGGTTGTTCTCTACTGCAAATTTAATTTACTGGTTTGACACGACTATCTGCATTTTCGTAATTTTCGCTGTTTAATTAAATCCTTATTTTTAACCAGCTTCCTTTTGCTTTCTATACTGTTTTTGCGTTTTCATTTGTCGGAGGGTTGTTACTGTTCAAATAATTTATTTTATAGACTTTTGGTTGTCTATGGTTGTACGTGAATTCATGCGTATTTCATAGGTTGGATCATTGCCCCTAGTTTTTTTTAAAGACATTGGCTCACTGAAAAAGTAAATTGTGATAAACACCGCAGCCAGCCTCGTGCATAAAAGAATGCATTTTAAGCGTTTTAGCCTTATAGAAAGATTTCTTCCTCTGAAGGTTAACCCTAGATTAAACTTTATTTTCTCCAGGGACATTCTGTCAACTTGCTGATTTTGAAAAGTTGCCGCTCAAAAGTGGCAACTTTGCAGATATCTTACTACTTGATTAAGGCAGAGTTTTAGCAAGAAGCGCATTAGGAAGATTTCATAGCTCACCGTTTTCGAAAAGTACATAAAGTGGATCTTTCTATTTAATTGCAAGATATGTTTTCGATGAAAATTCTCGCGATGTAAATTTGCGATCTCTGTTTCCTTATTTTTCAATGTTTTTAGATATCTGAAAATATATCCCAAATCCCATATTCAACGTCAGGTGCTTCCCTTTCAAACTGAGCTGCCATTTAGTAAATAAAAATATACAAATAAAAAATTGATTAAATTACTGCTATGGCTAAGCAGAATAATAGGCCTTCGGGAAGGTACTCGTGTGAAGGCATATTACTAACTGAGTCAATACCACGATATTAGATAATTTACTTCCACATAATGAGATGCTGCGCAGGTTATTCTACGACGCTTTGAATTTGTAAGTCAAGACCCAATTTTGACACACTTGGGGGATGTTTACCTGAAGAATAGTAGGTAAAAAACCCTCCACGTACTTTTTAGGGATATTACGGCTAGACTCTGTGTTAGGGTCAAGATGACGGCCAAAGTTTGGGTTAGGACACGCAACTGGACACCCTTCCCGAGACTTTGCTCAAGACAACTCATATTACTTCATGTCCTATTCAAGGGTCTGTCCAAAAACCGTGTTGGGGGAAGCGTTTGATCCCCATATTAAGCGCCTTAAGAAGCACACTGCTGACTCACGGAGGTAAATTAGAATCCCTGTATAATAGCTTTTTTTCTAGTTTTATGGTGGCTGTCTTTGGCTCTCAAAGAGTGCGCTTTTAGACTATGTTTATTCATCGTCAAAAAGTAAGCCCCCAATTGTGCGTAATATGACTAATTTACACTCTGTTATGAGCGAAGAGAATGTTCATACCGTTAGCAAGCATGCACTACGAATCGAGATCGAACTGGTGGCCTCCAGGCTTTGTGCCGGTACCCCGTCTCCGAGCTCAAAATTGCTTGAGAAGTTCTCCTGCGTTTTGGTAACGAATGGTTTCTGGTTGTGCGAGTTTTCTTACTGCCTAGAGTCTGTTGCCACTATGGGTTATTCATGCTCATTGTTGGAATTTACGGGAAATTACGATACAGGGAAGCAACTCATTTTCTTTGATAATATTTCAATTTATGTTCTCAAACAACATCCTTCTGTAATGCAGGATAGGTGTTAATCAAGGTTAAATGAGTGCGGATGATAAGGGAAAAGAAAATAATGATAAAAATACAGACTGCATAAATGAAGAAAATAATTAAAAAAATATTTAAATAACCAAATAATCGGATATTTGCGCGCGATAATTAAAATGGTTCAATAGTACCCAATTGGACACATTTTTTTGACTCTATACAATTTCTTGATAATCTCTTTATCAGCACTGCATGCTCTCAGCTGCTCTAGGCGTGATATAGAGTCGACAATTGGGCACTATTGAGCCATTTTAATTATCGCATGCAAATATCTTGTTATCTAGATGAGCTGCTATCGAGCGTTAATTGAACTGTTACCTTTTCTTTGCTTTTGGCATGGCAAACTGTAGATAGGAGTGTACAAAACTTTCTGTCCAGAATTCCAGTTAGGGCGAGTGCCAACCTCACCTTGGTCCAGTTTCTCTTACAACGGAGTCTGTATCCGGCCAAAACTGCAAGACCAAGTTTTACTGTATGGAGGCTCATCAGACCTTTGATATGACCCTTGCTTCTGAAAACATTAGCTTTCGAAAGAGCAGTACGTTTCAGGAAGTTTATAAATTCACAATACTCCCCCGATATTTGCTTCTAGATTGCTGTTTTGACGTCCTGTTGATACTTACACGGTCATCGGATGAGAAGACACTCAATGACAGGGCAGACAGTTTTGTAAGTCCCCTTTCTGGACACCGGACACACGGGACAAACAATCCAAAACTTCCTTGATGCTCTTGAGGGAAAAACAACGGCCGCTGGCTGTGGCCTAGCACAGATATGTAGGGAGCAAGGACACGACATGGGCCGTTAGGCCTTTCATTTGAAAACAAAATCCCACTTAGAGGGGGGAAGGGCAAGGAGGGAAACTTCCGTCCGGAAACCAGGTAGAAAATAAGAAAAATACTTTAAACGAGAGAGGTGGCATGGTTTGCTTAGACGAAGATCGTGTAACTATTCTATACAGTTCATACATGCGAAGAAGGACCTACTTAGTGTTTTGACAGCATCTCATCTTTGCGTAAGTTGTTAAGTAGTGTAGGGTGGGTTGGGTTGGGTTGGGGAGAATCCTGGTTCACACAGACGTTTGATGGACCTTGAAAAGGTGTAGTAAGGAAATGAAGTATTATTTATGGATAGACCACAGAAAGCCGAAGAATGTGCAGGGATGGTGTTGTGGAAACTGTACGGCAAACCTGTATAGTTTTCAGGATTTTAGAGTTTACAGTTATTCTTGGACAGTCGGATTTTCGACTAAAACAAAAAATAAGGCGTTTCAGACGACAACTTCTCGATTTACTGTCTTATCGGAAATGCACTGTCTGCATTTTCTACCGAAATTCATAAAGTATTGTCACGATCGTTTCAAGGCGCCCTTAACTGGTGGTTTAAAGTATAACCGCAAGTAGCTTCATACATGTCACATTTGCACTTGTGGTTAACCCTCCTTCCAGATACCTATGCAAATTATGTCGAAAAATGCCATTTAAATAGGGAATTTCTAGGTTATTTTCTAGGTTAACATTCATTTGCTTATATTTTTCGCGGAAGCATGTATACTATTTTGTTTCCGTTACTCCCTTCTGGGTTGTCATGCCTTAGGTCATTTTTGTACTTGCAGAAAGTTGTTTTGGTTTCTAAAGCGCTTGTAACCATGCAAACAGATACCTATCTGCCTCGAAATATTTAAAGAGCATAAGCGGATCTTCTCATCTAACTGTGAGGATCTGCATAAATTTGCAGTATAGTAAATTAACTAAGATATGTGTTGTAGCATCAATTATATTTTAAAAATATTCGGAAGTGGGAATACTTCATAAGGTAAGTGGAAGAGCTTTTCTCAAACACATCCCTTTAAACGAACTAATTCACTGTCTACTCCAACTTTCAATTCATGCCAGAGAAAATGCGTCACAGATGTTTTGAACTACCATTTGGAAGACAGTTAATTAAGGCAATAAAAACGGGGAAAACTGTGACAAATGCATATCACCTAACCAGATATTTTTTCTACCTTGAAAATATTGTCGCCGTTAGGTCCGTATGCTTCTAGAATTAAACAAATTTGCAGTTATCTTTCTAGATAATCATTATGATAAGGGACGCTTATACGCTTCCTATCCTTCCCCCTAAAAGACACGGAAGCAGGAGAAGCTCGTAAGGCTTGCTGTACTTTTATGACGATATCCAACAACTTTTTAGTCCTCTGTGAAAATATGCCTTTATACTCTGAAAGAATCCAGGTAAGTCTCGTTTGTTTTTTCAGAAGCGGAATTCACTTTCCGGTATGGCCGTCCACTAAAGTAAACTGGCTTATCAGCATACTGTTTAAGACCAAGCCTAACGTTCAAAATAAAGGAAGCTATTGAAGTACTTTGAGGGTATTTTTTGCAGGCCCAGTCGACAAAAAAGCTGTCTACTTTATGATTTGTAAGAGCTAAAATATTTACAATACGAAGCATATTTCCTGTAGTATTTGGAACCCTGCCCCCAACTGCATCCAACAGTATGCATCTGACAATAGACCCATCTTCCGCCAACCAGAGGTGCGGAGGAGCATAAATAAAGGCTGGTTAAATTTTAACGACTACGCATCACCTTTGTCTTAGACTATATTTTTGGCTTTTCTTCTTCTCGAAACTTTTTACTTCACCGGAATTTGTGTTGGAGAAAGAGATAAAAGATCATAACTTATGGTTTACCAACAGGTTCAGATGGGTACCGTAAAAGCCTCGTACAACGTGGTCAAACAAGGTATCCATGCCGCAAAGCAGTACTTAAAAGGGGGATTGATTTTCCTATCAAAAACTCTACAATATTTGAAAGAATCGGGAAATAGACTTAAGGAGATAATTAGGAAGCTTTGGACGTAAAAAGAAGAAAGGCCGCGTTTTCATTTTTTGACTGTGTTTCCTTCCTCCACTGAAGCAGTGAACAGTATGCTAATGTACGCAGAAAATGCATTAAAGTGGCGAAAGATGTAGAAAGCATTTATTTTAACAACAACGCCAAAGACTAACTTTGCAGAATACTTTCTGTATTCAGTAAAAACAGTTTGCTTTATTGATGTCAACAAATAGTCACAAGGATAAGATGTTTGAGAATTCGGGATTAAAAATTTCGGCAGGCCAGAGATTCCTTACTTGAAGTCCTTGACCATGGATCCATAACCTATAATATTGGAATCCATCCCAGTTAAAAAGTGTTTAATGATGTCCTGTCTGTCCAAGGTGATTGACAAGACTGTATTTATAAGGGATTTGGTAGGCTTTAATAATATATTGAGACGAATTTGTTAAACATTCCGCAGCCTTGGTGGGATTCGAACTCATTATATCAAGAGGGAGGATTTAGTACAACCAACGCTCTAACTCCCTGAGCTATAAGGCTTCACTAGGAACCGTGAATTTAGCCACACTTGGGTCAACTTATCTCCCCCCGTGTACCTCAACCTACGAATCCGTAAATGCTCATACACTAAGCTAATTGTCTAAGCAGGCGCAGTAAATTATAGGTGAGGATATAGACAAAAAATAAGAAGCCTTAAATTATCATCAGGAGGAATATTGCAGGATAGGGAGCTATCCCGAGGCTAAAAAAACATAAGATCACAAAATTATGATGCAGTTGCCGGAGACTTGGGTACAAAACACCTGGGAAGGAATCCTCTCTAATTGCATGACATAACCTCTGAAAATGATGACTATTAGCACACACTGTTAATATAAAATCTAAATTCTCTCGCAAAATTTCAGATCAAAAATTAACCTTGAATAGCAAACTGGTATGCAGAAGAATGACCACTGAGCGTTTTGCACTTTACTGACCTATACTGGCCGTCGTCTTCAATTTTATAAATGATATCAGAGACCAACCTGGACAAAAATTTCAATTTTTTGCCATTCAAAGTTACGTGGGACGAAAGGCGTCAAGTTGGACCGGTTACTAGATGACATCTGGAGAGTGCGATTTCGCTATGCGACCTGCAGACCGGAACTCCACGGAGAAATTGAACAACTGTATGCTGTCTACCAGTCATGCCAGATTGTCCAAATAGCCCAAATGACAAGGTATGCTCCAATGGCACTACCTATGAGCGCCTGGCTCAGAGAGTAAAGAGGTCCGGGTTCAGAATGAGAGCGGAATGTGCTTTAATTTAAAATTTTCATCAGTAAAAATGACTCTAGTAACTGAAATCAGAGCAGAAATCAATAAACTACACAAAAATAAGGGGTTTGCATAAAATTAACATCTATTAGAAAGACAATTCTGGTATCAGTTTCTGTGTTTCAGTCTGTTTACATGTGAGGTAGCGTGCTAGAAATGGCAAAAACAGAACTTGATATGTCAGTGTACGGCAAGAGATATTTCGAAAGCAGTGGTGCATAAGACGGAAAGACCTCAAGTTTATAAGGTTAACATCTTCAAGAATTCGATCAACGAATTGCTTGACCGTTGTGAAGTATCTTTGTTTTATAGCACCAAATAAATATATATGAAAAACATGGGTAGTGGAAGACAGCATCTGCAGGATACACCCAAAAATTCGAAGATATTTTTTACAGAAAAGCAGAAAAATTACAGTAAAACAATGTACAGTGGCGAGAGAATGCAGACATCTATAAATCGCCAGATGATAAATTAAGGTGTGTAATAGAAACATCAGTGATTAATGAATTTAAAAAGTTTATGAATTTTAAGTAAAAACGCTTAATTGTGAAAGGAGAATGTAAGATTGGAAGGTACCAAAAAGCGGATACTTGGTTGAAAAGAACATTTAAGGCTTCAGCAATGGGAGAGGGTCGCAATCAGAAAAGACGCTAGACTGATTTCTAACTATTCAGGAGAAGACCATTTGCCAAGGACCTTGCTGATATGGGGTCGAGGCCACCCTTCACAACCTAAGGATGTGTCTGACTTTTAAAAAGATAACCAACAACTTGATCATCAGCATATTTAACATACAAAAAGCCATTTGGCAACCTCAAGTCATCGGTATAGAGCGAAAAGAGGTAAGGGCATAAGCCTAAACCCTGAAGAATCTCCTACTTCAAGGTTTAAATAAATTAGCCTCAACAACGACTGGCTGACGACGCCAAACAGCCTGAAAGGTCCCACTTATTCTAGACTTTTAACATTGAAAATGCTCTTTGGATAGTATTATTTGCGTTTTTCTACCTACTTTCCTCCTGCATGATAATATATGCCCATGACATCAAACTTCTGGATTAAAGGTATAGTTCATACACAGTGATAAATTCATTTTGCTGGGAAATGGACGTTTCAAAAGAACAACGTTGTCAGCCACATTGGAATAGTTTTTCCAGGATTTTGATAGTAAATTTGGTTTTTGTGTGTTTGTGTGTGTTAATTCGACCATCGCAAGCGAAAATGACCACCATTTGCCCGAGAGCAGGGACGGTGACTGTGGTCAGGTATAGTGAAAGCAGACGCGCCGCCATCTATCCCATTCTTAACCGTCTCAACTGCATCAAACGGTGACAAGACAAGGTCGAGATGGCCGAGCAGGGAGAAGGCGTAGGCTGCAGCTAGAAACACCGCCTAACTTAGTATTTAGTGACTGTAGACTTTGCGTGTGTACTACTGTATTGTCTAACCTTACTCACATATAGAAGCTGTCTAGCCAGAGTCTAGTCAGCCAGGACTGGTACTGCTAATACCACTTCTGCTATTTATAATATTACTAACTAGGGTGTAGATGGGTGATAGTCTTTGCTGGTATTTTTACTGACAGTGTTGTAAGTCAGAAGTGACACTGATTAAAGTCAGCACTGGGCTCATATCCCTTCAATCTCTAAGAGAAGTGTATTAGTACTAATACTAGCACTGACGCTACCATTTGTCAGAAATGACGCTGACTAAGCCAAATCTAGGGGCTCATATTTCCTTGGGCTCAACAAGGAATGTTAATCTGGATTTAAAAATTTCGGGTAAGTACATACCTAGGGTCCTGAGCAAAGCTGCGTTTGCCTTGGATGCCGCAATCTCAAATCGATCCACTGAGCTGTACGGACTGATGCTGATATAGCTACTTGCCTATGCTAGAAGTGCTATTTCTAGTAATCATGCTTACTAAGGTCAGTACTTAGTATACTATAAGTACTGCCTGTGTATACTTTTTAAGGAGTCGCAATGTATGCTCGCCCAATCTGTGTGAGGTAATAGTGATTAGCATTTGGATATTAATAGAGCCTTTGTAGAGTAGTTCACAAGTCTTACCATGCCCTTTTGTCGAGCATTTTGCCGTCTATAGACTACATGGAAGCCTAATACAGTGCATATTTTTAATAGCACAACGATAGAGTATCAGGTAGGTATAGTAGGACAGTATAAGTCAGTGTTACAGGAATATGGGAAATTTCACTGATGCTGGTAGCATTAGTAATAATAGGGATACTAGCACATTAGGACTCTCCTTGCTTTCTGCCCTCCCAACTCTATCCATCAGGCTGTAGCATCTTATTGGTTGACTCAAAGTTATTAAGAAATAGCTTAAGTTTTACCATGTCTTTATGTCACATGGTGCCATTTAGCGTTCCAAGGCTAATCTTTTGCAGTATCTAAACTCCATCTTGAGGTTTCAGGAGAGATCTCCTGTGTAAGAGTGGGGCAGTCTGCCCCATAATCAACTAATATTGCTAAATGCTATTACTGTGTCAGTAGCTCAGTAATAAGCAATAAGCTTGACAGATGTGAATATGAGCTTGCCAAATTTCTCATTTTTACATGGTAATTCTGTAGGACACTTGGAATTTCCTGCGAGCATGCGTTCTCTTTGTAGGGGGTTGGAGATCAGCAGGTACAGGCAGATTACGCCGGACTACACGACAGGTTCGGGGTTCTCATGAGTGATAGGGGACGCTTGAATGACTACAGAAACGGACACAGGAACCGTGCGTAATATAGGCTGCTTTGGACAAAACCTCAAAAAAGTGTGCTCCACTCAGAAATACACTCGGAACTCCAATGCGTTAAACGTTTGTACTTTCGCGCTTTCTCGCTCTTATCTTTAAAGTCATAACGTTTTAAGTTTTAGTTGCATAAGTCAGCAGTCAATAAATCTTCTTCTTTTCGATTTCTCATAAACGGTATGCTCGGAGCTAGTTTCTCCCCTTCTCCCTCTATGTAATACCCCGACATCTCACACACCTTTATACGTTACTTTCTTACCCCCGAGGATATTTGGTAGAAAATATTGATCCTCCTTACTGCCAGGCTTGAAAGCCTATTTTCATGGGTTTATCCGAAATGGAACTCGGCAGTTTCAAATATCAGTACATGGTCATATTTGTATCTGCTGTGTTGGCGACTGTTCGTGTTGACAATGCTCAAATGGACTATTCAGTGAATTTACTATCTTATGCAGTGTTAACCAAAATTCTAGAGTGTGTTTTTGATCATAAAAGATTAAATAGGTATGGTTTTAATGGTAATTATGGTGCTGCATCATCGAAAAATATTTTAGTCACGTCAGGATGCCGTCTTTTGAACGGGCGTCTTTCACTTTGCCTGCAAAAAGTCAGTTTCGGGTAAAATGACTAGTTATGTGGTCTGAATTTTCTTCCGTGACTGCCGATGTCTCTAAAAAGTAAAACTTATTTTTAAGGAAAAGATGCTTGAGGATAGTATTTATGCTTTGCTTTTGGTTACAAAGTGCATTCTATTTTTTCGGTTTAAAAAATCTATTTTACTTCCTGAACTACTTTGTACCTGAGCTACTGTTACGCTTTAATCCACGGTCTTCAAACTGCAAGCAACACACCTTCCGTCTTAGTAGAAACACATATTAGGAAGATGTCACATGGTGCTCATAAAGTTTTGCAATGAATGTGGAGCATGTTGCGTACTTTAGAAGCATCCGTAATTAATAGATAGGTAAGATACCTCACGGGTGGACATTTCACTGCCTTAAGAAATCTTGTAATTAGACACTGTTTAAAATCAAAAGATAATTCCTTCTTCAAATGCAACATTTATAGAAGACGTAAGTCGCTACCACATGAGTACATGAAGAAATAGTTTTGTTCATATTGTCTATACAATATATATATTTAAATTTCTAAGGGCATCGAAAGTCAAGGAGGGCAAGCCATACCACTTCCGCAGTAATTTTTCTCAGAGTGTACTTTTCGCAGATAGGTAAAAAGGGAGTTCGTTCAAAAGCCGACATGCTGAGTTACCTGATATACCTTAGTATTAAGCTGCAAAATAATCAATATACCAACTCCATTCAAGTAATCTTCACAGATGGAAAATGCGCTTGAGAATTTCGGCTAAGATAGTACATCTCCTGTAGACATAGGCCTCCTATGATCCAGTTGTCGGTGGGCTAAGCAGACCACAACGTCTGGCAGGAAACCCAAGTAAATTGTAAAGATTTGCTCTAAAGCACTCAAACGCCAGAGCCGGTACTGTCATTTTTTCTGAGAATTTCGAAATTATATTTTCTATATTGAGCCTATCTCTCGCTCGCATGCACACCTACTGACACACAGTTCAGCTGTCCCGCACTCAAGGCCTGCACGTGTTCGTGCCTGAGTCGCAGGCCGGTACGACATTGCAGCATCCAGGCAGACAGTAACTTGGACTTCACTGCTGACGCGTTCACTTCGCAGCGTGTCACGTGGCCGGCGGACCCTTAGCTGCTGCTGCTGCTGTCTTCGAGCTGAAGCAAAGTGGGCCCTGTAAACGCGGTTCGAGCCACCAACCGAGACCTGACGGACTGGCCTGTGAATCGCACGCACACATATGGCTGGCTGCTGTTGCCGTTGCGGGAAACCTGTAGGAACACGCAGTCGCAGTAAAGCCTGGCAATTCGCCGTGAAAAACAGACTGTCTGCAGTACGTGCTCACACACAGTCCAGGGTGACTGACTATAGTAGAGGACCCCGCTGCTTGGCACTGAGCTCCGCACGCTTGTAGTGCACGTGCAAGCCAGCTGGCCAAACGTTTGGTCCGTGCAAACGCTGTCATATGTTGGTCTGATGCTGCTGTCGGGTCTTCAAACTGGCTCTCATCATGGTCCTTCATATCCGCCAGGCACCGAAACTAGTCTGTTCATAGCCTATCTGCCGTGGTGAGCGCTCAGTTTCCGAAAGAATCGAAGCAGGCCTTCAGTCCTGTGCATTTGTAAACAGTGACGTTAAATCTTGTGAATAAACAGGCAGCAAGCAATGATTGCCATCCTCGGTCGACAGTATCTAACATTTATCTGGCGCAAAGTCTCCTGCGCACACGGAGGCATGCACTCGTCCGCACTCTGATTGTCTCCCTTGGGGAAAGGGGGCCATAGGCAGGCTCCACCAAACCCTGCCCTCAAAACTAGCCTTCTCTTATCGACCCCCCCCCCGCCCCCCTATTCCCACGATTCACTTTAAATTGTACCCCGTTCCCATATAAATGTACTGGCCCGACGAGAATTTATCGAAGACCTACGTATGCTCACCAACTACTCTTCTGAAGTCTTTGATGGGCATTTTTTCAACGTTAAAACATTCCGAAGGTCCAATTGTTAGAAAAATAACTGTTTCAGACTTGCGAAGGTGGAGGTTCGGGGCTGAGAGCTGACACACTTGAAGGTACTCACTTGAGCAGATTTGCATTATTGCTGATGTTTTGAAGACCCTGGTCAGTTCTTCCTTGTGAGAGCATTTACTGCCAAATAGCCACCATAATTTTTGAATGGCTGGCCAAACGAGCCGATTCTCAACTGATCGACTTTCTTCTTTTGTGCTGTTTCGGCCTTCGTGCGGATGTTTGGGTGGCTTGACGAACGCTGTTGTTGTACATCTTCCCCTCAACGGAGGATGCTTGAAAGCCCCTCGCCTTTGCCGGTGAGGTTCCTCGCAGGACTGTCTCCGTCCATCTATCTTAGGTTCGAAGTAACCATATTTTCCTGGGTTTTATGCATGTACATCAATCAACCAGAGTTCTGGGCTCTTTGTGATGATGAAACTTTTGTCATTGGCAAAACATTTGACATTGAGTCATCAAAGAATTAATGGACTCAGTTGACTTCAATATTCCACCCACAATGGAAGCTGAAAGAAGCAACCAACTTCCCTTCCCCCGTTCCCTTCTGCACCGGTTTGTAACGGAACTACTGCAAATCACATTATTCAAGAAAGCCACAAGCAACAAGCAAGTACCACACAACAACCACCCTCTGTTTCACAAACGCAGTTGCGTCCGGACTCTTTTCCAGAGAGTTGAGACACATTGTAGCACATCAGCTGAAAAAAAGCAGAAAGCCAATATCTTCATAACCTATTCCGAGCTAATGAATATCCAAGCTATTTTATCAAACAAAGCAGGTACTGAGTAAACAGAGTACAGCCAAAAAAGCAGCATCCCAAAGTCCGGAGACCCATCCCCTGCGTAAAAGGGGTCTTCGAGGCACTCTCTCAAATGTTAAAACCCACCGGAATAGGCATAACGTATAGACCCCAGCCAACGATTCTTCACTGTACTGAAAACCCTACAGTTATCTAACAAGCATGAGAGATGCAACTTCCTGGGGGAAACTGAACGAGCAATGTAAATCTGCCGGCTCGGAAGCTGGATCCCAACTCAAAACTTGCAGTTTTCACTGGAAAAACTGGCCATATTTGACATCCAGGGAGCTAACATCTTAGACTGAATCACCTCAAAAGCGGAACGACTGACGCTTGAGGCCTGGTATTCTGATCCCAACAGCATCAACAGACATCTAAACCTTCTTGTAGCCTATAAAGTTCTGCGTCAATGCAGACGTAAAGACCAAGACAAGATAGTCAAATCGACCTTCAGAAATGTGAATGAAGAAAGCTCCGCGAAGAACCCAATGGAAGAAGAGGCAGGCTTACAAGCATCCTCCATCAAAGTAAAGATGCGCCAGTGGCCATCAAACCATACGAACATTCCTACGAAGGCCGAGACAACGAAAGAGAAGAAAATCAATAATTCCAAGGTGAACAAGTTTGGACAGTCCTTCAAAAATTCTAATCGATAGTTGACAGTAAAGGCCTATGAGAATGTACTCTGTTCAGGCTCGTTGAAACGTCAGCGAGGCTACAAATATGTTCCACGGAGGAAATTCAAGTTCTCATTACTTCATTGGACGGATGTTTCTAGTTACTGCCTGACCCTATATCTTTAGGAGGAGCGGGTCGAATGAGTTCCGTTAGCGGTCGGTGAACGTTCATCAATGAGTATTAATAGCTCCCGACCTAAACCGGCAGCGCAACGAGCTCTTTCCTCAATGGTTAAAGCGTTAGATTCTGATCAGAAGGTCGTGAGTTCGAGCCCCGATTGGTGCACCACTTAGGGCTAGGTATGGCTGGTTGACGACGCCTAATAAGCCAGGAATTGCCGTTCCAATCTCCCTTGTCTTTGCCGGCAATAGCATCTACATATCCATAGGGTACCAGATTCAGGTAGTGAACGCGCCGCTGGAGCATTACTATAGAGTTTATTTGCTCTTGGGTCAAAAAAAGACATAATTAGCTGGTCGCGCACTAATCGAGGTTATCTGCCAATGGAAAGTAACAGTAATTAAGCTCTTCGTCAGATAAGGCGGCCTCCTTCATCTCATGTTCTTAGCAGAATGTGTCCTTTGCTGAACACTCACATACATTTGGTTAGAGGTTCGGCTTGTAACGCTGGAAAATCTGATTCGAGTGTCTGTTTAGAAAATAATTTCTTACTGTGACTAATGAAAACGTATGGCCTGAGTGTATTCACACTGTGACAATGCAAATGTTAATATTTCTTTAGTATATGTAGAAGCGAAATCATACTTCATTTTTTCGGATTATTTAGTAGCCAAAATGACCTCTTTAAAAATAAGTTATCCAAATTCCCTAAATTCTAAATGGGTTAAAAAAACCGATCGGTATTGAAAAAAACTTTATGGTCAATGTCATTGTTAACTGGTTTCAACAGGACTAGAGGCAGAGGTCGGCTCTGATGGTTACTTCTTATTAAGGCCTTTAGGGTCCTCTGTTTTCCCAGGAGCCAAGTGATAAAGAGAGAACAAAAAGAAGGAATCCTGCTTGGGCAGGCAGTTAACTGTACCAGATTTGGTGGATTCCATAGCTTTCAAAGGGCTGGGCAGATAAAGTGATCCGAGTGTAATTTAACTCCACGACTGCTGTGGGGTGCCTCTTAGCTTAGTCGGCTAGAGCGTTAGCCGTATAAAGGACTTCCCTTCGCTGGCGTAGTTTCGAATTCCACCGAGACTGCCGAGTGTTTCACAATTGGACCGAATGAATTATTCAAATTTGCCAACGCCTCTCCCCACTAATAAGAAGAGGATTTTACTTCCGAAGTACGTATATTTGTCTGACGTTTTAAGTCATCTAAATGGCAATAGAAGTCCAAGCCACAAGATTGTCGTAAGCAGGTGCCATTAAGTGAACGCCTACTGAGTTCTTTTTTTACTTGGATGGCCAACAGATAATTTCGGAGCCGCTTAAAATTGCTCCTATGCTACGAGAAAGACCACTCAGGTTTAAATTGGACTCTGCAAAGCTATTCGCAAGAACCAGGATCGGTGGCCTGGACGAAAGGCCCAGCAATAAATGATCCGCATTTTGATTCACACTTCTATAGTGCTTGGTCATGACTGGATAATGACGGAAGATTAACTCCAAATTACAATCCTAGTTGCTCTTATCTTTGCCGATTAGTAATTTTTCGAGTCAGTTTTTTTATTAAAATGTTAAAATTAGATTTTCCCCTTATTTGATTAAATTCTCCTATTTTATCTGTTTCCTTCAGTTCCACGCCAATGCATTTTACTGGATAATTGCATTCACATATCTGGTTGCATCGATTTTCAAGGCCAAATTACATAAACATTTAACTTTGGAACACATACGGTCTTTATTGCCCAGTTCCTTACCAAACACGCAACGTTTAAAATTTGAAAAGGGTCCTTTTGGTATTTGAGACTCTTCCCTTGATAGTAAATTTGTTTCAGAATATGTTTACATTATCCGCTACAGAGTCAGTCATCGTCCCCTCCTCGTTTCAAGCATAATTTCCAAATGTTGACAGCTCTTCTCCGTTCTGGAACCATGACAATGGTCTTCGCGGTCTCTGTTGATGATCGCCGCAGGTTCTTCTGTTTTCGTCAGCTACTTGTTGGACTCTGTAGTCCGCAAGGTCGCACCTCCGGCATTCCTCCTGTCTAACCCCCATGATACTATATGAGTTCTCCCGTGACAAGGCGAATTCCAAATCCTCACATGTTCTCATCAACATCAGAATGCCATTTAACTGTATGACAGAAGCGCAGTTTTTTCTCCTGTATCTTTATAAATCAGTTTTTCGCTAAACTGTCTCACAGTTCTCTACTAGGCATTTTTTCTCCACTTTTTTTAATTTTACCATATTTACCAAATATTTTTAAATATTCTTTTATTTGCATAAACTTTGCCAAACCTCCTTATAATATTCCTTTAAATTACTGTCCGTTGTGAATCGGACGTGACTTAATGTGTATAAAATGCTACGCATTTCTGTTGTTTATACAGTTGCACGTACGTAGCTGGGGTTAAAAACCTTATATTTATTTTTATCACAGTGCTAGTTTTGTAATTACTTGACCCCCTGGGCCTTATGTATACAATTAACTTCTAGCATGCAAGTTCTAACTGACTCTAACGGCTCTCATTTATGCAATATCTTGCACGAATCTGTACAGAGTTCCTCGTGTACCACGCTACTAACACCAGAAATCATTTGTGCATTAGGAAACAGTCCTGTTGTAGTTTTCTGAAGTGGCCATTTAACCTCGATCGACAAGGCCGCTGTCTAATATGCCTAAAAATTTTCCCCTCGATAGTTGAAAAACTTAAAGGCTTAGGCAGAAGAAAGAACAGAGACTGGAGATCGAAAACATGGTTGGAAATTAAACACAGAAAATGGTACATTGTAGATTAATAACTGCGTCTAAGAGGCCGCTGTCTCCTGACGAATGCTTGATTGACGAGTGCTAACGGAATCCATCTTGCATTTCATTGCAGCATTTCTCCTTCTCTTCTCTTCTCCGAGCCTATCTGGCTGACGTTTTGTTGAGAGAGAGAAGCAGATAGATATCTGAAAGTCAGCGCAGTTTACACAGCCTGGTTTGAATAGAAAAATGTCAAAAGGAAAGCAATCAAAAGCGCTCTTCGTAGTACATCACTCTCGCTGTCGCTGTGGCCATTGAAGGTACCGCAGTCAGCGTCACAGCCGAAGTGAACTTGGTTGACATGACGATTTTTATAAGAGTCTCAGGACGGAATTAGAGATGGGGAAGCAGTGTGGGCTACAGAACAGACTGGGCTGTGTGTGTACCCCTTTGGTGGTACCCTGTCCAAACTGATCAGTCGTGGCGGGGGTAGGAGGAGGCGGATAAGAACTACATACTAAGAAAAACATAAGGCGTGCTGTTAGATGAACCGTGGTGGTTTGTGAGAAAAAGAAAAGGAACAAAAATCGGAAACAGAACAACTTCCTTGGTGTATAAATAGTTAAAAATTTGCACAATTCCTCAACCTCAGAGTGGTTGACGGGGGCAGGGGGAGTGGGGACGGAGGGTAGGTAGTGCACAGCCAGGAGAGCGTAGAGCTTGATATGTTGGGCAGGTGGGTGTGTATTCAATCGCCGAGGTCATTAAGGGCGCTTGCGAAGCATGGTGAAACAGGGGTTGTTTTCCGAGCCCCATGCTTCTTCGCTCCCCTGAGGACACTTGTCCGAGGCAGGCACCAGCTGCGGCAGTAAAAGGCAGACGTCAAATTTCGGTTCAATCCACTGCACCAAATGAATGCAAGTAGATGGGTCTGGGTAAATGCTCGTCCCATCTATCTATATATATATATATATATATATATATATATATATATGACTGATCATACGCAGGAGGTTTGCGTGTGCGTATGAGTGTCTGTGTGCACCAGCTTTCTAGGATAGGACGCGCCGGGACGCTTAGAGGTCAGTCCTTCACAAACATGCCAAAAGTTGCGCACGTAAGTCGGGTCCAGTGAGTGGGTAGAAATTGACGACTGCTAACAAAGAAAAGCGTATCCACAACCACTATTGTTTGCAATGCATTAAGTTTATACAGGCGCGATGGAAATAAGGTAGCTGTTATGGCTGGCACACGGTTGCTCACTGGTGACGGAAGCACCAACACAGGCCTGACGGGCAGCTAAAAGGCAGCAGACCAGGCAATGCGCGTGTGAGGAAGAAGAGTAGCAGGCGGAGGACACTGAATGCTTGTGTAGCTCCGTAACGTAGTGTAGCGTAGATATTTGCAGCACACGCACACAAAGCGCAATCCTGTTACAGAGCAGACCGGTGCTTTTTCATGTGCAGCGTCAGGTGGTCACTGCGCGCGAAGGCACGCTGACAGACGCGGCACTGGAACGGCCTGTCTCCGGTGTGTTTCCGGTAGTGACGTGTCAGTTCATCGGAGCGCGCGAACCGCCAGTTGCAGCCAACCCAATCACAGGGGAAGGGCTTTTCACCCGTGTGCACCCGCATGTGCGCCTTCAGGTGGGAGGACTTGGAGTAGGCCTTGGCGCAGGTGCCGAAGGGGCACACATGGATCAACGAGAGGGCTTTCTTGGCACGCAGGGCACATCCTCCGCCGCTTGCGCTACCACCACCACCACTGTTGGAACCTCCGCGACCCTTCCGTCTACCCGTCATCAGGGACTCGTGGCCCTTGGTGTCACTGCCAGTTGCTGCGTCCGCTGGGTGGTTGTTGTTGTTGATTGCTCCGCCGGTCGGAGGAGTAGCGGGCGGGGTAAGGGCGTTTACGATGGTGTGGTGGTGGTGGTGGTTGTGGTGGCTGTTTGAAAGGCCTGGTTGTTGAGGATACAACTCTTTGTGCGGCAGCTCAGAAAGGAGGTTGGCCTTGCCACCGCCACCGCCGCCTCCGTTGGTGAGGAGCTGGGGGCCGGAAGCAGAGGAATTGGTGGAATTGAAGACGAAGGAGCCTGCCTCGAGTGTCAGGGGGTTTCGGTGGTAGGCTGCCGCATCACCCACGGACTGGAAGTTACTCAGATTGTACTGATTGATCAGTTGTTCCGTTTGTGTCTGGCTCACGGCTTGGCGTGGATGATGATTACCCAGGAAGAGCGAACTGCTACGGAGGGGTGAGGGTGGCGGTGAAATGAGGTCACCCTTGCTGGTGCTCTTGAAGGCCGAATGTGCATCCATGACGCTGCTAGCGCTCCAGGTGGGTGGATTGGTGACGCAAAGGTAGAAATTGGAACTGGCCGCATCCCAGGGCATTGGCATGCCCACTTCCTGTGAGGACGCTGGTGTTGGGGGTACTGCCACCGCCGGGACTATCGAGCCCTGTCGCGGCAGCAAGCTGGTGTAGTGTAAGGAGCTGGCGGTCTCGTAGGTGGGCTCCGTCTTTACAATGAAAGAAGCGCCGGAGTTGTTCATAGTCGAGGAGGGAGTGAAGCCAAGACCAGGCTGGTGAGCGACTGCTCTCGAGCTGGAGAGTGTGAGGTAAGAAGGGCAAGCTGCCTGCTTCGGAGGTAGATAGATGAGGGCACCGTCCGTGCAAGAGGTGGTGTACTGGGATTGCGTGGACGGCGGTAAGAGGCAATCGGCAACTGCTGTCGAAACCTGAATATCCACCCCTCTTTGCTGCTGTTGCTGTTGTTGCTGTTGATGATGACTCTGCGGTTGGGTTGTTGGTTGCTGTTGCTGCTGCTGTTGTTGTTGTTGTTGCGATTGTTGTTGTGATGTCGTCTGTTGTGGTTGCTGATCCGCTTGACCACTATTTTCGAGGATAAAGTCAATGTCTAGAAGATCCTCATAGTCGGGGATGCGGGGTGCTGACTCATGTTGAACCACCTGAACTGATTGCACCGAAGCGACCTCATTGCAGTAGTATCCGTCGAACGTTTGAGCTGAGGAGTCCTCTGAAGGAATGCGTGGCTACAATTTAAGAAAAAGACGAAAAAAATTTGACTTGGTCCAATTTACATTGAGGCACTCAAACATTCTGAAAATACTGTAATGGAATAGAGCACGAGTACGTTTAGATGGGTCTCAAAAATGGGGTCAACTTCTCGATCTTAGCAAACAGTTTCTGCGTACGATGAAAGAATCAGTGTTTTAAACCAAGTTTCCGTTGCTTGCTAATCGTTATTTTTTAGACTCCGCAGACTTCTCACATTTAAAAAAGTCAGCATTCCGCGATAAGAATTAGAGTTCATATTCTGTTCACCGGAATAAATTTGGAAGTTTGCTGACGTTTCGGGCAGCTGGACCGGCTGTTCTTTGTCGAAGCGAATGCTGACTTTGAGTTGACGCAAGTGTTAAAAACTCTAGGCGTTTGGCCTAGAGGTTTTCACACTTGGGTCAACTCAAATTAAGCAAATCTGCCAAACCAACTTAATAATACTGACTTTATCGATCAGCAAGTTTGAAATTGGGCTTTACTTGCTGGCCAAATCCACACGAAGTACCAGAGAGCGAACGGAGGAAAATCGATCAGTCCAAGGCCAACAAATAAAGTCTCAACCTTAAACTTGCTGATCGATAAAATTTGTATTTGCTTCGACAAAGGACAGCCGGTCCAGCTGCCCAAAACGTCAGCAAACCTACAAATTTATTCCGGTGAGCAGAAGGTGGACTCTAATCCTCAGACTTCGCGCTTTTCTAGGAATATGAAGTACTTTAGCTGAAAGAACTGATTAGAAGTTTCTAAAAACCCTACAGTTTATTAAGCCCTCAGCCTTTATAGTGTGTGGCGTGTTGATCTGTGCTGAGCAGCATATGGTTTGCCGACAGAAGGGGTTGTAAGGAGGACGATATAATGCCCTGTTTATACGGACGTTTTCAGAGGACTGCCTCCATCTCGTAGATTATAGGTCGAAATTCCACTGGATAAGTAAACATCTGTATTTCTCTGGCATTCTTCTTAAACGGTTTTATTCCGTTCAAGATGAAAAAAAGTAAGCTGTTAATCCGGCAAAAATTCGTTTAAAAGGAAACAGAGTCCGGTCAACCAACCGACAAGTTCGGACTCTTATAAACAAAGCAAAACTAGTTCTCTTCTCGGTTTTTCCTCATTTCTGCGATGTCCTTAGGTACCTTTCTCACCTCAAGAACTCACCCAAACAGTCCGGCAATGCGGCCACAGCCCCGTCCCTTGTCGGTTATGGCATACATCTTCACGTAGTCCCTTCAGGCAGGCCTACATGTTTATTCTGTTTCCTACCCATAACAACTGGGATGCTACACTCTAAAGTTCGTATTTATTCGTACCCATAACAGTCCTAATAAACCTCATCAATATCGGTCACATTTGGCCTTTGTGGTCGCATGACTTGGGCGTGTTTTTTCGCTTCCCCCGGGGATAGGGATGAAAACTCCGACTGCAACCACCGTGAACGCGCGTTTTCGACCGCAGTCCAAACAACTGTCGAATGTGACACCCACCTGTCCCCCACCCCCACCCCTCTGCTCCTCTTGCTCTCTCGACAACCCCACTTGCTTTTAAGACCAGCCAACCGAGGAGCAGAGGAAACATCGGAGTGCGCAAGGTAAGTGGAAAACAGACTCACACAGAGAGAGAGAGAGGCTTGGACGCGTGCTGTGCTAGTTTATAAGCGTACACACCTGAGTGAGCGTTTGCACACGCGTGAGAGTACCACGTCAAAGACGACGAAAATTTTACTCTTTTTCTTCTCTACTGAGTCTAATTACTGGCCTGTCAAGTTACAAGCAGGCGGCAAGGAAGGGCATATGAGGTAGTGGACTGAAACTGCACAGAAGCTCGTGGGTTTGCTGCATTAGGAGGCGCTCGGCGCATCCACGCAGACAGCAGAGATCATGAATAGACTGAGAAGGAGGACGAGGGGGAGGAGTAGGCCGGTGCAAGTGGCAGAAAGACGAGAAGGTGTTCCTCATATGGAACACCGTAGTAACAAGGAGCTGCAAGCTTATATCTTATGGTTAGGATGAGGGTAAGCGTTAGGGTAAGAGTCAGGGTTAGGTTTAGTGTAAGGGTTAGAGTTTCAGTAAAGATTAGGGTTATTAGAGTTCATCTTTTGCTCACCGGAAACGTCCGTTCCAGTCTCCCTTGTCTTTGCCGGTAATATTACATAACACTTATCAAATATGAATTCCGAGATAAGAATAAGAGTTTATCTTCTGCTCACCGGAATAAATTTTTAGGTTTGTTGACGTTTCGGCTGTCAGTAAACCTGCAAATTTATTCCCGTGAGCAGAAGATGAACTCTAACTCTTATCCCTGAATTCTGCATTTTTCAAATTTGATTAGGGTTATGTAGTATTGCTGGCAAAGACAAGGGGGACTAGAATGACCATTTCTGGCTTATTAGCCGCCATCAGCCAGTCATACCCAGACTCAAGTGATGTCCAACTCGAGCATTGAACTCGCAACCTTTTTGATCAGAGTCTAGCCGAGCTCGTTGGTTCGCCGGTTTAGATCAGGGGATATTGACACTCATTGACGTTCACCTGACCACTAAAGGGACGGTTTTGCATAAAGAAATAAATAGGTAGTTATGTATAGTAAACTATAAAGTATTCCATATAAGGAATCGTTGCCGAATATTCTTGAGTAGGAGCAGACGAAGAAGAAAGTGGAAAATTCTCCAGTCTAGATGTTAGGGTCATCTCGTCCGTATATAAGCCTAAACAAGACTTTATCACATTCTGTAATCGTTAATTGTTCGGCGCTCCTCTTTCTCCTTTACCCTCCCTTGCACGCAAACTTCACATGCACAATGCTTGAGTCTTCCTATGTGGCCATTCGAATGGTTGGTTCCACTGTTTCCATATCCTCCTAATTCACTAATTAATTCAAGGTTTTTCTTTGGACTTGTTTCGCCCTCCCGACTGGTTGCGAGGAAGGAGTTCAATGCACTCGCATATCATCCACTGGCAACGTTAGTTAGCCCAGTCAATATTTGTACGCTATGTATGAAAGCCAACTGAGTGGGCGAATCAAATATTCAGGAGACGTTTTTGGTGGTGGTGGTGGTGGTGGTGGTGTTGGTGGTGGTGGTGGAGGTGGTGGTGGTGGTGGTGGTGGTGGTGGTGGTAAAGTGGGTCTTCAGTGGACTGGATTTATAGCTCCGCGCAACGAGGACTTTGGCTCGGCCTGAGTTTCATCATACAACTTAGAGGTGTCTTACGCACAGGCGAAGTAACTGAAGACTATGAGACTGGTTTAGCTACCTCACCGGCCAGTGGTGTTCTTTGATGGGGCTACAATAGCCGGATTTTTTGGGTCGAATTAGCTTGTCGGAGATGAAAGCGTTTGTAGGCAGACAATGTGTGCAGATCAGGTCAATGCTATATGAATGCTACAATTTTTGCCTCCATGCGTGAAGTAAAGTCTACACCAGTCTGACTTTAAATGTACGAAGTGAACTGCTGAAAGAAATTTGATTGGTTTTATTTATTGATAAGCGATGCTCACATTGAATTATTATTTAAAACACTGTCCTGAAAAAGACTATTCTGGCTACGTTGTGTCAGCAGTAGCCATTAGATCTGCGATGAACTTCCTTAAATAAAATGGAGGAAGCCGAAAGTGTAGTATTCCTATCAATGTAAGAAAACCGCACAGATAAGTAGAGGTGAGTAAGATCTGTTTACTAGTTGCGCTTCTTAAATGTAAAAACTGAAGATTAAGCATTATTAGTAATGTGCAGTGCCATGAATCGTGTACTTGGGAAGGCTAGGAATATGAGATTTCGTTCATGCACATAATCTTTTATGATGACCAGGCTCTACCCAATGAAAGACTCCTTTATATTTTTACAAGAAAAAGTACAAAAACATTTACTTGCGGCTGATAGGACTCCAAGTAAGGACTGAAGTATGTGTGGGTAATTATTAGTTTCTAAAGGTTTTATGGCAGTGACATACGTACTATGTTTCAAGATAGGATGGTTCAAAGTGCAGGTACGTTTCATGAAACACCTAGCGAGGTTGTCCTGATGAAGCATTTGCCTCCTTATCGTCCAAAAACATTGTCTCTTGGGGCCACGCAGTACAGTAGTTCCATATAAGTAATCCTTACCGAGTTATCTTATTGTCTGATGGTAATCGGACCAAAGACGGTCATCGATTGATGGTACCCAGATGGCAGGGTCGTAAGAGGGCAAAAGAGAAAATAAGAATGAGACGCAAATAGGGGACCAAAATGGCGACGAATACTCTGTATGGGAAGGTCGAATGGAAGGCATAATAGTCCTAGGGTCTCATCAACGACCACCTGAATGATTTCTGTCAACGGTGGTCTAGTGTGTTTGCTGAAACCAATTGGAATAAAAAACGTTACGAAGGACTTATATGGCCCTCCAAACAGAATGTGGGAGCAGGACCCCCTGACCCAAGTAATAAAGATGACCCTGTAGTGAAAGTTTAATTTTGAAGCAAGCCAAAATAGCAGAATTTATTTGCGCAAATAAATTTCGAAAGCGCTTATCAGCTGCTTCCGCTCTATGCATGAATAATTTTGTGTCCCAAACAGCTGATTTTACTAACTAAAAATTTGCGCGCTATGATTAAAATGGCCAAATAGAGCCCAATTGGACACAATTGGTTGATGGAGTCGATGATTGTACTATTGGGTCATTTTGATTATCGTGCGCAAATATTGGGTTATCCGGTTATTTAAGAAATTATTCCTGCTATTTTTATTTTATTCCCTGTTCTTTTTAAATTATTTTTTTATCTCCAGATATGTCCCAGCTATTTAATCCTTATTACCGTAAGGTGATAAGGATGGGGTTTTCGCGTGCCGTTTGAGGATCCTAAATTGCACTTTTACCGACCCCGCATGTGAGTCCACGGACCGTACATATTCCTGTGTCCCAACTATAACACTAGCCCTACTAAAGCTCTAAACCGTAGCCCTAATCTTAACCCTTATCCTAACAATACAGTTGACAGTACTCCCAACCTAAGCACTAACTTACTTTAAGGTCAACCTCAATCCTGACCTTGAAGCTGAAGTAAATTTCCCTAGCGTTTGGTGCAAAGACACTTGTCGTGCCGATGGTTCCTATTCTCCTGTCATATTTAGGGAGCCATATAACTCCTTCTTACCTAAATAAGTAAGAGGAACAACATTACACTGTAGTGCAAACGGCAGCCCTGATATTCTTCGATCCAAACAGTTCCTGCCTTTTTGTCGATTATCAATAGCCCATTCTTTTTTACTCATTATGGCTTAATAGAGCCCCTTGCTATTTGAAGTTCTTCCTCTCGATTCTTGCGCAGGTTAAAAATATCTACTTGTAAGTATTGGATTGAAAAAGCTCAAACAATAACGTAGCAAAAAAGTACAGGCCAGCTCCTTAATGAGCTGCGATGAGTGACCTTTGCAATTCAAAAAATGAATGAACACCTGATTCCCTAAATATTTTATTTTCACTTGATAGCTCAATGGGCTTGCAAAGCTTATCGGCAGGATCTTTTTGTTATTTTATTCAGTTGCCCGCTACTACTTTTTTTTTCCTTTAAGCTTCCGGAAAGTGTTTCATCTCGACGAGGACAAAGAAAAACGTTGGCCACCTTTTTCGGCTCGTTATGCAGGACAACCTTATTTTCAGCCTTTCATTGCAGAAGTTGGAAGGCTGTACCAAAGGCCGTACCAAAAGGCGCAATATACTCCTGAGATTTCTCCGTGAATTCTGTAAATTTACCACTTTGTAAAACTTGCCAGTACGTAGGCAACTTTCCGAAGTTGCAAAATTTCTAGGAATCAGGCTATTCTGGACGCCCGCGGATTTTCCGTGAGAAGACGCTTCATATTCTCAAGATTCCACCCATGTTAGTTATCCCACACGCTTACCAGCTCAGTCTTTTCTAGATACAGGGCGTGAACAGGGACTGTTGATTGGTGACAGTCAGCAAAAGGCATCACTGACCAGAGGCGTAGTAATACATAATTCGGACAGATTTACACAGCATACTTTTTTGGCTTTCCCTACCTTCACGCAGACCAATCAAAATCCACCGGAAAACTAGCCAAAGAAGCATACGCTTAGATTAGACTGCCAAAACCTATGTCATGCCCATTTTTTAGGAAAAAACAATCCACATAGAGTCAGAGGAAGGATGTCTGCGAAATGTTTGTTCCTCCGTGTGAATTGTAAAAGAGCCTCCTAGATGTGGTGATAAAGGTTTGCTGTTTCCCATCTCCCAGGAGGTCCACTCGGAGAAGGTTGACGATAGTAGTCAGAAGGACGACCGAAAATCGAATTCCTGGCCTGCGCTGCGACTACACATCCTCTATGAGTTCCAGTGAACTTCAAGGAGAATTACTCCAATGCAAGCCAACATGCGAGTCCCAACCTGTGCCGGAGACGACCATAAGACGTCAAATAATGAAGCCGAAAGACCTACTGCCATGGCAAGAAACATTTGAAGTCGTCTACAGGACCTGGTGCAATTATGGGCAAAGCAAATATATCGGAGAAACTTATAGACTTCTCAAGACAAGAATTGCCGAACACGCGGCAGCAGTGTGAAAAAATAATGCCAATTCTCAAGTTGCGGCTCATTTGACGACACCAGGCCACACATTCAAATTTGCTGAGGCCGAAATTCCCGCAAGAGGTGACAATCGAGTGAGCCCCCAATCCATAAACAAGCGCAACGATTTGCCCAATCTATATTCGGTGCTCAGACTCAATGTGGCCAAAGCAATTCGCCCCATGGGGAACGGACGAGCGACCGAGCCAACACCGGAGGGCCAGATGGCCGAGCAATCACCACGCCCCAGTCCACCGCGCGTGATGAAAGTTCAGCAGGTCAGAGCCCGCATGCCGTTCAACAGCCTATCAACACACAAGAAGGCAATTACAGTTAATTGTTTTTGTATGTTTTCAGTAATCACTGTATCCTATAAATCCTGTCAAATCCTGTGCATACGCTACCCGTAGCTGCTACTGCTCTCTGATTTTGTCTCTGATGATTAACCAACGACAGATCTCAAAAAGTCAGGCGAATAAAGTATTGTCTTAGCGATAGAGTCGTCTTTTTTCTAGACGTTTTGCAGCTGCCCATTTAGCGGTGACGTGTATACTTATTAACTTTCGGTCAGAACGACGGCGACATATACGCACACACACACGGATATGTACTTAGTCACGCAAGATCCCCACATGCGGCAGCAGACGCTCACCGTCCATGGTTCTGTCCTTCAATGAAGACTGAAATGGTCGTTGCCTTTTTTCCAACAGCTTACGTAACTTTATTGTGTGCAGATTGATCCGGACAACGGCCTTCCGTCCGAAACAAAAGAAAAAAGGCAGAATTAGTGCGCGCGCGCTCACGCTCACGCGCGGGGGGATAGGGGTTTGCTACTGCCGCCGTACTGGCAGTACTGGCAATTTGACGGAGACGCAACACTTGACGACAACGGCTACGCTACCTGCTCAAATATTTATCAAATGTGCCTAGGCCACGCAGCGGGCAAGCAGGCAGGCACGTGCGTCCGTCGGGTTGGGGGCAAGACTGCGCTTAGCGCAGCCTAAAACATGCTTGCACTTCGCTTACTTTTGGTTATGAATGCGTTTAAAGTTATGATTACGATAAGCGTCAGGCCTTCGGTACGGTTAAAGGCTGGCTGTAGGGCTGAGCTTAGGGCAATGCTAAGGCTGACTTTATAATGATAAGTATAGTTATAGCTTAACAGTTGCAGATAAAGCCGGGGTTGACGGGGAAGAAGTCCGACATTTCGTGGCGCAAAATCAGTCTAGTCGGGTTGTGCATAACTCTTATCTGCCTATAGGGCATAAGGAAAATCTAAACAGGCCCCGCTGTTGTTTTTAACAACCGGTTTTCACACTTTAGTTAACACGATTAAGTCTCTTTTTTGAAAGGACCATTCCAAGCAGGGTACCTTTTTGTAGGATTCTGCTGTGAAAAGATGAACCAAGTGGTTTGAGGTTATTAATCAGTTTCAAACTGGGTGAAATGGAGCAAATCCCATCAGTTCGGCGAAGATGTCAAATGTGTCTGAAAAGCCATTTCTGTGAAGGCAGTCGGTCCTAACATAGTGTAACTCATTGCAATTTAATGATTATTCCCGACTGAATAAAAATAACATCATTTACTTCCAAAGTAGAAGATGCAGCTTTCACACATTTCACGAGTCTCCTTGGTCATATCAAACACTGGATACAAAAGAGAACGGGGCTGGACCCCTCGCTGGTGCGTAAAGCTCCCGTATTCCATCAACCCAGCTGTGTGCGTTTGTGCTTAAAAAGCGAGCACTGGCCTTTTCTGATCGGACCATAAGTGAACAATTGCCGTTAGAAAAGTGGGTAGGAATGACTCGTATAACTGAGACTACCAGCCGCTATGGTTGC
>JAYGXS010000003.1:63920158-63939130 GCA_036362985.1 Ligula intestinalis | reverse complement strand
ACCGATTTTCTCATTCAAACCTGTGGTTTAGAGCTAAATTCTACCTCGGTTAAGGTATCCGACCTGCTGCCAGAAATCCCCCGTGTAGCCTCCTTGTGAACGCCGTAGGACGATTTGAGTCACAGTCTGTATGAAGAAAAGGTAGATAGTGAGTGAGAAAAGTGAGTTTTAAATGACCATTTCTGGCTTATTGGCCGTCGTCAGACAGTCATACCCAGGCCCAAGTGGTGCTCGATCCGAGGCTCGAACTCGTGACCTCTTTGATCAGCGTCTAGCACCGTAACCATTGAGCCACGAGCTCGTTGTCTTGCTAGTTTAGGTCGAGAGATGATGACACTCGTTGACGAACGTTCACCGACCGTTAACTCACTCCTCCGCTCGGCCTTTGCCTTGGGCCTCATTTCTCGGGCCTTGGCAGTAGTCATGGCAGCTAGAAGTATGGACAAATAGTATTACCAGCAAAGACCTTGAGTGGTGCACCTCTTAGGGCTAGGTATTACTGGCTGACGACGGCTTATAAGCCAGAAATGGCCATCCCGGTCTCCCTTGTCTTTGCCGGCAATACTGTCTGTTTAAGACTACTAGCCGCTACGGTTGCTGTCACAGCCCGAGAAATGAGGCTAAAGGTAGAGCGGGACAAGCGATTTCCGTTAGCGGTGGGTGAACGTTCATCAACGATGACTCGCATGGCCGCCTAAACGGGACATTGGAACAGGAGCTCCCCGCAATACACATGTAGCTTTGTGCCACATTCCGGGAACATTAGGTTTAGGGTTAGAATGACTGTCGGAGTTAAATTTAGGGCTCATTTTAAGGTTGGGGTTGAGGTCAAAGTTGGCATTAGAGCCTGCATTATGTTAAGGGTTAAAGTTAGGGCTATTATTAAGAATGCAATTTATTTTATGCTAGGTTTCGTGTTAAGGTAAAGACATGGAAATATTTATCCTTCCTGAAATCTATCGCAAGGCCACCTCTTTTAAGTCGACGGGGTGGTTTCTGTTCCCCTAACCAGTTGAGGCGACCATAAAAGTCCTCCTCACCGAAAAAGTGATATAATAAAATTCAAATTAACCCATAAAAATGTTCGACTAGAGACTAAAGCCGTTATAGCACAGTTCGGGAGGAGAAAACGTTATTTTCTGGGGGAGCTTTATACAAGCGTCGGTTTATTTTCAGATCGAAGGAATTTCAACTACAACGCTTCAAGATCCAAGTTAATTAACAGACATAGCTGTGACACGAAAACCCATCTTGTATCAGCGTATTTAGAGTATCTCAGTTGTTATCAACCGGTCTTCCATTCAGCATAATAGTATTTTTTTCCAAACGATTGAACTTAAAAATGTGAAGGGGGATTATAAAAATAAGAAAAGTACGAGGAAGAACTTGACTGAGAACATCTAGTCAGCAATGATAAAAAGTAATCCAGATGCAGTCTGTACTATGTTGAAGAACAATACGGCCTCTCGGCAACGGACATACAATTTTATTCGCATAGACCTTACTGGTTTTTGAATATCCTGATTCATAGTTATTTTTTCCTTGTTTCCTACTGTCAATGTCGCTCCTACTAGAAAACAATACGTAATTGATGAAATGAAGTTTTCGCAACCATCATTAGAAAACCTCCCAACAGGATTCCGGAAAGAAACAATCTCATCATGAGTGGCTTATCTGCAAAGTGTCTCTGAACAAAGCTATGTAGGCTCTTCAAAAATTTTCACCTCTAACATACTAATAAACAGTTGCCATTAAATCATTTTCATTACATTTTTTTACGTACAGTGCAGCTTATGAACGAGTAGACAGTGCTAGTAGCTGTCTTCATCAAATTCACTTGTGAGCCAGTTGAAACGAGTCACTATGAGGAGCGAAGGGATTGCTGCCCCTTTTGGTGCATGAATAACTGGTTCTTAGCCGTGCCTAAGCAACGACCCTTTCCACTGCATGAAACACCTGTGGGTTTTGTTCGGTAGTTAAACAGAGGGCCACCGCGACCCTACGCTTCACTATTCAGTGTTAATGGACAAGTTATATAGACAAGGGGATACTGAATAAAAATCGAAATCAGTTTCTGACGCTAAATGGCTCGGTTAACTGCGTCTGTTTATGCTACTGTTTATTCTAATGTCCCTAACGAAGAATCCGCGGCGGAATTCGAAACGTTCGGCAAATAAAAGTCTTGTCCCGGCGATCGTATCTTCTTCTTATTCTCAATCCATGCTTGTCCACCATTGCAGTTTTGGGTGCCGACATGGGACAATAACCCCATGCGTAGGCTGATGTAAAGGCAAAAGGGTAGTTTAATCGACGTAGGCGACTAAGTTAACCATGTATATGTGTCAGAGGAGGGGTGTGGGTCAGTTACTTGCACGTGAACAAGAGACATGTGCAGCATCTGTTACCTTCCCTTATCAAAACGGGTGTTTTTCGACAGGTCTATGACAGAAGCAAACTAGAACTAACTTTGCCTCTCATGCCGACCACATGAACAGTGAAAGTGTGTGTGTTGCTATTGTAAAAGGAGCAGGGTAACTGATCCATTCCGAAGCTAGCTCTGAGTGAATAGTATCACAAAATGGAGCGGATAAATACTGGAAATGAAAGCTTTATTTTTAGTCCCTGTCTTACTCGGGCAGGATATATTCTTTCCAGCTAGCTTCGAGGGACACTACAATCCAATGAACTCCTGTTGGAGTAAAGACTTAAAGCATCCATAGGTCTGAAAGCAGGTTTTTAGAGGTTGGCAGTGCCGGAGTCCGTCAGGTGGTTAATACAGCAATGGACCACCTCCGTTGCGCTTGGAAATAAGTGGTTTTCTGTGAATTTAAAGTCAGATGGGATCCTATCCGACGTATTCGACATCACGCATGCAGTCATAATTTTTGTTCCACTAATTTGACATCGTTTTATCCAGCAAAACAGACCAGCCGGCGCTCAGCATGGAACACCTGCTTAGTTAAGTTGAGACATTTTGTCAAAGCAACAAGCGCATACTATTTGAAGAGAAGTAGCTTGATGAAACTGTCTTGATGATATGACGGTGTGCCTGCTGATATTACCCAATCTGCAATGGGTTCAGTAAAGGCAACTAGAAGCATTATGAGAGAAACCTGCGTTATAATTAGGTGTCTAGACGAACCCTCGGAAACCATAAATGTCCATGGTTTCGGTTTACCCGTAACCCCCATAACATTGAGATTACCTAGAAAGGCAGCCACTTTCTTTCAAAAATCCCCAAACTGCCGTTGGGAGACACTTGAAAAAGCCTGGTGGTTATCAATAGGGGTCAAATTCAGAGTTCGAACTTGTATAGACAGAAGGCCAGTCGAAATTTGATCATCAAGCGATGGTGAGCAAGTTGATCTCACATAGGCCTTTGTTCGCTCAAATTTCTCTGGGCTGGGGGTTTAGTCTCCTCCCAGCCCCGAACGTCGGAGGTCGCTACTCCATCCTCAGAGCCCAGTGGGATTTGTTGCATTAACTTTGTTCTCCCCGCCCACGGGAAATGAATTATATTTTCTAAGTAAATTCGGGTCATCATGGCACGTTGGCAGCTATTATACTGGTTGTTGATGGCATCTTCGACAATAACTCACCAAAACGACGGTATTTTTCGCTTACTGGGGGATGGTTTTCGATTCACAAATGACCGTTTCGGGAGAGTTGAGTTCGTATTAGATGACATTGTGACAAGCGTAATACGATTTTCCCTATTTCTTGGAACTATCGCATAATAACGACAGAAACGCTGCATGTCTATAAAAGCAAGTCGATAGCTGGTACGACGCGGGCTGCGTTGGTTCGAGCACGTCATGACCTGTGCGGACAATGTTTGCGCTCTTGTCGGCCAAGGAATTTACCAGTACTAAGGTCTACATGGTTTTAATCTGGATCCACGTTTAATTACCATGGTTAAGTGTCAATGGCTTATGATGGTTTATAAATCGCTACTTCCACATTGTAAACAAAAAACAACTTACGTCTACATTAGGGGGGGTCGAGCAGTTCTAATTTAGAAAAGTTTATTGCTGTAAAGAACCGGCCACTACCTTCTATTTAGTTCTCTCTGAGCTGAGGTTTAAGCTAGGGAGACGTAAGGCTGTAGAGTGAAAAGCATTATTACATTCATAACATTACCTCTGCCTGCGCCTAACAACCACTGCCCATTTTAAATTCCTTGGCCTATCTGTAGTAGAAATGTGCAGCGAACACTGAAAAATGCCTACAGATGCTCGTAATAAGAGAGGTTACGGTACTGATAACTAGGAATGATAATCTCATGTTATCTTACATGTTTGTTTGGCCTTTTTGCAAAGAAATGGTGCATTTGCCCTTTGCGATCTCATTCTATAACAAATCCTTAGTCTACTTGTATAAACTTTTTACACTGATGCTCGTTTCCTGCGTGAATTTAGATGACACTCCTATAAAACGCACAGAGGTTGGTATTTCCTCTGGTCATTTTCGTGGAGCTATGTTGTTCTGGAAGTTCGACTTTCGAATAAAAAAACACATTTGCCGTTTAAGAAAACCTTCATTTAGAAATTTTACTGTCGCTAAATACTCTGGATATGTATGTGGCACAAGCCATTTGTTCCGGATTTATTTCAGCAGTTTCTCCCTGTCAGGACATCTTCTCGCAGCGATATGGCAAATAAAAGTAATTACACTCAGAAGACATGCTCACTGCCTACTTTGAACCTTCCAAACGCCTATAATATTCAGTAGAGGTTTTAAAAAATCAATGAATTAGGAACTTATTTGAAAACAGGAAAGACAACATTTCAACTAACTACTTTTCAAGGGAATAGTACTTTCTACAAAACTATCATTATAAGAAAACATTGACTTGGCAGAGACCCCGAGAAGGGATTAAATAAAATGAACCACTTTGGTAGGGATTTTGATAGCGCATGAGATAGACGCGGACGGGTGGCTTGAATCCCAGTCACAGGCAGTAGGCAGGATTATTTAACTCGTTATCATTTTCCATGCTGATCAATACTTCAAGTGTACTCAAGTTGTCCTTTCTGGTTTGAAGCGTGTTTAAGCATAATATTTAGCCAGCGTCGTGTTTTTGTGAATATTGCACATATTAGGTGTTAACAGCATGAACTGAAGTGAAACTACGACGACAAGAACTATCAAATCCATAAGACGGGGAGAGATAAACTGAATGTTCCTCTTGATTGCGTTCATTTATGGATGCATGATAAATAACGCTACAGCCATTCCTGTTAGCTAGGTGTAATATACGGATGTATCGGGCGTAAGAGCCTTCCAGACAAAAACTCCACTAGCGCCACCAATCCTTCCTCCCGCGCGTGCAAAGTGGACATAAATTTTATTGCTTCATAAGCCTGACTCCATATAACCTTTTAATCACGTGACAGTGGCGTGTACTGGTCTCTTCTGATTGGAGGACTGAAATAAGCGCTTTCGTTTAGTTTCGGAACTGATGGTCCTTAGGAAAAGGCAGGCGGTCACAAAACGACAAGTAGTCGATATAAGAGAAGTGCACATTGAGGCTACATGATACACCATACTGGCAAAAGGGTACTACCTGAGAGGTGTGTCGAGTAACCTCCATATCCTCCTGTCCTCAGACTTGGTGTCCGAGTCAGGTGTGGTGGCACGCTTACGGACGGCTCAGGCTGCGCCAGCCCTCTGTGCCCCCTCCTGCCTCTTGACTCTGTCAGGCGGGAAGGGAGTGTGATAGCTGCAGAACAAGTCTACTCCCTCACTCTATAATATACTTCGCGTGCAAGCCACGGCTGCACAGAATGAACCTAATCGAAACCACCCGACCAGCTGTTATATACTACTGACTGCCTGTTGATAGGTTCATGAATATCATGCAGGTATCCCGCTCTGATGCCTAAAGCTTAATTTAGACTGGTTTACTCCAAGTTCGCCATTAAGGAAATAAAAAAGGTGACAATTGAGGACACCGGAGGGTGGTTGCTTCTGGCTTCTCTGCTCTCGAGCCCATCCGGTATGACACCGGCCGCGGTATGACGCTCAATCCGAATCTCGGCTGTACAGACTGAGGCTAGGGTATCGCTGCCCAACAGGTCATAAATAGCGCCCAAAGTGCTCGCGTTCTCGTCAGAAGAAGAAAAACTAAACCTCAGGGCTGTAGAACAGGTTTGCTAATAAAAACAGGGTCGAGGTCCTGGAAAACAGCATTTGGTTCAGGTGACGAAGGCGACGCAAGTGCCTCGCTGGGCCAAACTCTAGCTCAGAGGAAAAATACCCACAGAATGAAAAACGTACGAGCAAATTTAAGGCAGCCTTCTCGGGCTGAATCAGGGTCTTCCCCTCTGCTTCTGTTAGTGGTAGTTACGTGGTTTTAATGTAGGAAGCCTGATAGGCGTTCAACTGCAACTGAGTATATTCTTAGTCCCCTTCTGCTGATTAATGTGCATCGTCTGCCAGCAAGACCACACGCTTTAAAGCAAAGCAAGCCATCGCCTTAACTACAACAATAATGAAGCCTACAGGTTTCGTTTGCGCTGTTAAGTCGTGTTCAGATATCTTTTTTTGAACATTTATTCTTTGCTTTTGGACACCGTTTTTTTCAGACAGTGTGCTCTGTAAATGTGGACCTTAGTTCACATCTTACCGAGCACGTGACCAAGCATTGTCTACAAGTGTACGACCGACTGTAAGCAGTGGTTAAAAAGAACAATGAATAGTGGCGAATATGCAAGTCCCCAGTTCTCGTTGTAAAGCCTACGAACGTGAGAACATTGGAGTGGAAAATATGTTTGCCTGAGCTTTCGGCATCCGGATTCTGAGAAGAGTTCTGGTTGGGACGATTCTTCTTCTAGTCCATAAACAGAGATAGAAAGAGAGAGAGAGAACGTATTCTCATTCATTCTGCTATTGTAACTAACATCTCACTGCATCGACTTGGTATAGCAGCTAAAGTATAGCACCTAAACGCCACAGCAGACAAGACCATTACCAAGAGCACTCCTTTCGGAAACTGCAGTTGCGTGAAATATCTTTCATTCATCCAACTATAATCATGGCCATAACTGTTTCTGCTGTCTAGAGAGGTTACCGAGACTGAGTTAGGTTTCACTCACTGTAATAACATATGGATACACTTATTTGCAAATTCGAGCGCAAACGTTCAGTTAATGAAATAAAATTCGAAAATGCAGAATAAAAGTGGGGGTTATACCAGCCAGTACTAAACGAAACTAACGATTGCAACTTGGCAATAAAGACAATAATAATCCTAGTAGTAGTAGTAGTGGTAGTATCGGCAGTGCCGGAGAAACTCTACTGGGAGAGAGCCTCTAATGAGTGATCTGTGAGTACAGGCCTTGTTTCTCTTTTGCTCTCAATCCGACTCAACTGCAGCATTTTGGCTGAACAAAAAAGAACGCGAGAACGACGGTGACTGTTTTCTTTTAGCTCCCAAAATTGCCAAAGTACGTGTTTTATAAACTGCTCTATAAAAGTCCAATTTCACAAAATAGGAAACACAGCCACCCGCCTCAGCGGGATTGATAAAAGAGAAAACAGTATGTGCGTACCTTGAACTCATATTGGTCTTGCACCAGATAGTGTGAGAATGTGTCAGGCATGCTTGTATAGCTAACAGCCATGGTGCCCAACATAAGTGAGGGGAAGTGAGGAGATACTGCTGCCTTGGGGGAGGGATCGAGTTTGACTGTCACAGACTGGCCTCCACAGGAGTGGATCTAGTCGCGGCAGGAGGGGAGTTTGCACGATGAATACCCCGGGTTAACTGTTTCAGCTGCCGCCGAGCTGCACGAGGGACAGAAGGAGCGTGAACAAGGGGGAGGAGGAGGAGGGCGAGAACGAGGGAGAGACTGGCAGCGAACCGAGGGGCAGCGAACGCGGAACGGAACTGAACTGAACTGAGCGGAACGAAGCGTAAGCGCGCACGCCGGCGAGGGACAGAGAGAGAGAGGGAGAGAGTGAGCGCGAGACAGAAGGCGCAAGAGAGCGAGCGGCAGCTGATGGGGGCAGGAGACTGCGATGAGAATCCGCCGGCCAAGAGTCGGTAAATGAACGCGAACGCGAGAGCGATTCGTGCGCGTGCACACACACACGGACTGTGTCTGAACCTATTCCCAAGTTTTCGGCGGTCGGTAACGTGAGCGAACGGCAAGCGTGTTGTGCTCTCTACTTCTGCTCGTCTTAGAGCAGCGCCCAGACTCAAGATTCGGGTGCACGCATGCACGCACGCACACACCTCTGTCAGCAAATCCGCGCGGCCGAACTGCTCAACGCGCTGATTGGTCGAAGCAGCGTCGTGATTTCACCGGCTACACGTGGATTGGGCGGTGTGTAACTCACGGCGCGACTGTCCACGAGTCGTGCAATCAATAGATTTTCGCGCGTGATTCGTGTGTGTGTATGCGTGTGTGTGGGGCAAGCAGGCGGGAGAAAGGATGTGCGCACGTGCGTGCGCTTGCGCGCTCATGAAGGACAAGAGTAGTAGTAGCAACTGGCGATTGTAATGGGCCCTGCTCACGTAGCCGATTGGCGTAGTTTAGTGGTCGTTGCTCAACAACCACTGCCAGCGAGCGGACTCAAAAGACGAAAGGCAGAGGGAAGGCAGAACAAAAAGCCTTTTGACTCATCTTTTGCCCTAAACGCTTGGTCAACGCGCGTGGCCTGCTAATGCCAACGTGCTGCGTTCTACCGCAGTTGGTCGCCACAACAGTACAGGCACTACAAGTGTGCCTGTGTCTTCCCCCACGGTACGTATGAGTACGAACGGTATTCGGCGTGGGATGAACGTGGTGCGGAGGTCCGTGCGGGTACACGACGAGGAGGACGGAGACGAACAAGGGCGGCACCATTCAATGATATTACTCCAACCTCTACCTCGAATGGCCAGTCATCATGGGGACTGGTCTGCACTGCCGTTGGTGTTGAAAAAGGTCATATATGTACGCGGACGTTCAACTTTCTTTCTCCTCTTCTTTTTCTCACAAGACACGTGTCTATGCGAAGGTGCGAGTGGATTTAATTACTCACGACATATCGTGAGCCCCAGTTAGTGGCCATTTCGAAATCTACAAAACACCTGACCTATAAAGTCAGGCCGGGGGGTGGAGGATTGACTCGGTCACGTTGCTGTCACTTTAAAGTCGAACAAAAGTGGCGTTGCCGTTTTAAGAGGTCTGGAATACACTTTTTACCCAGAAAAAGGCCATAAAGAATTGTGAGATTAACAGTCCTTTACTGAACAAAAGTCCCCAGCTATTTTTTGTCTTCCGAACTCCAATTTACCGCGTTGCTTTGCAATGGACGTGCGTTCCGTGCGTAGAGTGACAAAAGTTCAGAAATCCAGTCAACGGCGACTCATAAAGAGAGAGCATTATGATTTCAAGAGTTAAGATTCTAGAAAGGAGTCAGAGAGGGGGGAAGGGAGGAGGGGCCCGACAAGTAAATAATGTCGTTGCTAAGCGGTAGGTGGGAAAACACATATATAGCGCAATTTTGGTTCAAATGGTTGACAGCAGTCAGAGAGTGGGCATCAAGCAAGATTTCCGCGTAATTTAAAAAGTGCGGACAAAAAACTCCAAGTTTCTGCGTCAGCAGATCCTTGTGACGACAGGGCAGTCGCCATACGGCTAACTTACCCGATTTGGTGCGCGCAGAAGGTGTTTATGCCAGCATTAGGACTCCCCTGGCCGAGGACTAACTCCGCATGCGTCTTCACACCTCCCACCACGTCGCGCTACATCGACGATGCAGCGAAATAAATCTTTGGACCCTCCCCCCCTCTGACCATGTGATTTATGGGCGCCCTCTTCCTCTTATTTACTGTTAATTGGATGTTTGAATTGTTGTCGCTTTACTCTCCCTAATATATTTATGTAATTTGTCTAATGATTAAGAAAAGAAAACATACGTTTGACAAAATTTATTTCTTGAAACCTTCTGTAAATAAAAGTTTCTTCATCTTTCGTGTAGAATCACCCATTTCTTCTTCTTCTTCTTCTTCTTCTTCTTCTTGTAATACTCGTTAACTCAGTTCTACGACCCAATGAAATATTAATTCTTTAAATACCAAGTGGGTTAGGTGTTTGACCCACTCTACGCCAACTGTCCGATGTAGCGATGTTTGCGACTGTTAATCTACGCGGCAAAAATAGCTTATGTAGGCCCACTCATATACTCCTATTCGCAGTCTTTTGTCCCGCAAAAACGGTGGTTATAGAGTTTTAGAGGGTGGGGAAATAGGATAGGTAGAGAAGGAAGTTTTTAGAAGTTAGTGCAAAGTGAAAAAAATTTAGTCGATGTTGCTTCCCACGGCCGCTAGGAAAACATTGTTCCGCATGTAAATTGAAGATGTGTGCAGCGCTTCGCGCTGTGGACTATACTCACCTAATTCCAGAACGGTAAGTCGGACCTTAGGTAAGCTGAAGTAGACAACCTTCTTACCACCATTTACATTTTTCTAGGAATTGAGGAAACCTGTAATTTGGTAATGGGGTTTCCCCGCAATAAGGTAAACGATAATACAGATTAGGAAAATCTCCAGATATAAGTCAACAACACTTCTAAATACACTAAAATAAAAATGTATTAAGCATTTATTAAAGTAAATTCCAATGCCTGTCCTAATTTCCCACCCATAAAACCTTATAACCACCGTTTTCGTAGGAAAACATGCAGGAAGTAGTGAATAATGAGTGGGCCTACATAAGCTTCTGTTGCCGTCTACGCATCGAATTTATGCCCTGCCCTCTTAGCTGGACATGCGCCGAGACTACAAAGAACGCATCTTAAGAGTCAATAACCGGAAATAGCGATAAATCGACGTAGCTAGTGGAAGTGGCTATTGCAGATGACAAACTGATCTCTCGGCCAGCATTTAGGCACCGGGCAGATGGCTTAGCTGCGCTGCAAGTGCCTTCTGGTTCTGTAGACTCCAGGATTTGGCTAGTAACCCAAAAGTATGTTTTAATCCATCTTGAATACGTACTTACCCCCTTTCTTATTACAGTCGTGCAAAGAAATTCAGGAAGCCCTAATATCATTCACAACGGTACTGCAAAAGTCCTGAAAGTTTTAAAATTCTGTTTCAGTAGAACTTTACTGTCAAGTGGGTGGTGACTTGCATCAAGCTATCACGATGGTGGGACAGGATTGGGCACCCCGGTTCATCTAGCTTAATGTCTCCCGCAGCGACAACGTAGGTACGCTCGATCGGTAGGGAGAAATTATTACCTATATGGATAAGGAAACGGTAATTATCATTTTTCAAATATTTTTCACAAATTGGTTATTGTGCCTACGCCCCAGAAGGCCTCCGTGATAAGAAAAGAGCGCGAATTACACTAATACCGTACGCGCCAGAATTCGTGCAACATGCCGACATATGAGAACGATTAATACACTTTCGCTAATCAGCATTGACTCAGGTTGGGATACTGATGATCGTGTAGTCTACTCTGAAGTTAGTTTAGTCATGATAGGATGCGAACTTTTTAATGGGCTTCGTTCTACCCACTAAAAAAACCTGTGTACTGTAAAAAGTAACTAATTAAATAGTATGTTATTTATCACTGATTTTGACTGCCCTTTTAATTCAAATATATTTTATGGAAAACGTCAACGAAAAAACTATATCTTGCACTCGTTTGCTAGCAAATTAAGCCTTCTTTAAATGTTATACTTAAAAAAAGAGTATCTTTCGGTTTTAAAAAAGTTTCTTAATTGCTGAATAATTTTAAACTTACTGACTGCTACACCCGAATTCACGGTTTACAAACTGCGCACTGCGTACATCCTGTTTAAGGAAAAGTACGTTTTCGCCTATAGTGTCAGGAAGAAGTCACATACTTCTCATAAAATTTTGCAATAGCTGTGGAACATGCTTAATACAGTAAAGGCAACATTAATAATTTGACGAAGCTGATGTTTTATGCATTTACACCTCACAATCGTAAAAAAACTGATGATTTGAAAATTTTTAAAACCGAAAAATACCCTTTCTTTAAGCATAAAATTTAAAGAAGGCTGACTTAGCTACCAAATGAGTGCAATATATAATTTTTTCGTCTAAGTTTTCCATAAAATATATTTGAATTTATAAAGGCAGTCAAAATCAGTGATAAATATGCATACTATTTCAGTATTTACATTTGACAGTACACAGGTTTCGGTAGTGGTCAGAACGAAGCCCATTATAAAGCTCGCATCCTATCATGACTGAAATAACTTCAGAATCGACTACATGAGAATCAGTATCACAACCTGAGTCAATGCTGTTTAGCGAAAGTGTATTAATCTTTCTCATATGTCGGCATGTTGCACGAATTTCGGCGCGTACTGTAAGTAAAAATCCCCACAATTTGAGTGAAGCATCCAAAGAAGCATATTTAAAGTCTGTCCGGTTTTGGGGAAGACCCTCTATTTTCTTACAGGTTTTGTCCAGAGCCGACTAATGACAGGGCGTAAACTAATTATAATAATCACACACTCCCTCCTCATTTTTACTAGCTTTCATAGATTACTGAAATAAATGTAACTCATTCTACCTTTAACAACACTGCTTATTTGTTTATGCCAAAGCCTCGACAGGAGGCCAACACTCTTTATCTTAAATCAAGTAACTGCTCGTCGCCATCTAGGGCTTGGGGAAGTTTTTCTCGCAAATAAAATCATATGGGCTCCCAGACTTTTCGCCTGAAAATGACTGGATATTTACTCTCACTCACAGTAGAGTACTTTTCAGCTACGATGCATTCACTTTGTTAATTGATTAGTTTTTTGAATATTAGGCAGGGCGTTTTCCAGGGCATGTTCAAACGGTGTATAACTTGAGAACACATGCAGAATGTGGAATAGCCACCACTTTCTGTTTTCTGCGTCCTGTGTGTTCGTACACTTCGGCCACTTCATTTTTTCCCTCTGGGTTCTCGTTCTTGGGTCTCCAAAAGAGGAGGGGCCTATTCCTAGCCTATTTCGGTTTCTTGTGCAGATAAGTTCCATAACAGTGGGCCAAACAGGGGGCTGGGCTTGAGTCGTTTGGGTAGAGAATTCCACTTGTGTGTGACAGAAGTAGAGTGAACCCGAAAAGAATTAAAACTTAGGACATCAATTCGTACCGCATTATTGGATAAATCTGTAACAAAATGGTATTTTCCTTCAGCAGGCTTGCTTAAAGCCGACTGCACAGCTGGGAATTCGGAGACTTCTGTCATCGGTGGCTAAAACTTTTACGCAATACTGACAGTCCCCTCCCCTTATTTTATCATAGGTTATATTGTTTTGAAGAACGTACTGTGGGACATTGTTGACCACTTCACAATCTCCGTCACATTCACCTTAGTTCACACCTTTTAGTGACAGATAAGACAGAAAACTCCGTGATCCCTATTGGTCTATTCAAACCGTAGAGTGGATATTCTGCGCTCTAGAATAAGGAGATGCGACCACTGGAACAAGAGCTTTATTGTCCTGACGTTTCGGATTCCGTCGGCAAGCCTTCACCATAGGTAATGGTAGGTTGGTCTGAGTCATGCGCAGATAGGAAAAAAAACGTGCACAGATTGCATGGTATTTATAGTTTGTAACGATCATTTGCGTGCGTACTGTAATTATCCACTCCTGTAGCCACCGCTTGAGCCATAATTTGTGCGGTGATGGCGGTGTGCGGTGATCTGTGCATGTATCACCCCTTATCTGCGCATGTCTCAGACCTGCTTACGATTACCTATGACTAAGGATTCCCGACGGAATCCGGAACGTCAGGAAAATAAAGTCCTTGTTCCAGTGATCGCATCTTCTTCTTCTTCGGAACTGCTGCCTGGAACTCGTATATTCTCTTCTATTGGCGATGGCTTGACACTTTGTGGACGACTCATTAATTGCCGCGATTTCCTTGTCCGTGTCGGATGCGGGCACTAAAACTCTTGTTCCAGTGGTCGCATCTCCTTCTGAACTGCTTCCTGGAACTGTCATATTCACCTCTGATCAACTGTTAATTTTAATCACCTGAACTATCGAAATGAATAAAATATTGTCGTTTAAAGGCCTTCGTATGTTCCTCGGCGCTTCATGACTAAAGATACATTTCGAAGGGAGGAAGTTTTCTTCACCAGTCTGGTTGCTTGCGCGGGAAAGTTCGATTACAGCGGGCTGAATAGCAGACTGTAATCGAGCCTTCGAGTTGTGAGTGAACTTCAACCATTAGTGCGCCAGGCGTGACAACTCTACCGGATTAACGGTAGAAGCAAATGTGCATGCTCCAGGTTCTTGTTTTACAGACGAAAAAAGACGCGATCAGCTGGGTCAGCAACTGTATCATTCTGAGCCTTCCGCATCACACAAGAGGCCCTCATTCGAGAAAACCGTAAGCGGCGGCGGCTTCTGTACAAGATTTATGGTGTCCGAGGCTGCATGTAGGGATGAGAATAACAGCTCCGCGACTGCCGTTACTAAATTTCACGCCATGCCGTGAGACAGGTCATGTAACGCGAGCGAGCAGTCAACCACCAGTGCCATCAGTCCGGAGATGCCTGCGCAGCGCGATTTATGTCGGCGCCAGATCGATAAATCAATTGCCCGAGTTCTCACCCGAGGCCCAGGCTTCAATCAATTCGCCGCCTGTTTTTTGCCGACGTGCGCGATTACCCTCGCAGCTACGAAATTAAACTTGTGACCGGTCTCGTAGGTTTGGGAGGCTACTTGCGATAATGCGTCACCCCATCGTACCGCCGGCTTATTTTCGTGTATGCACGAACCAAGCATACGTTCTGTCTGTCCTTCGTAGTTTTGGGGACAATTTAGACATGGTATGCGATACACCACGCCCGACTGCTCACTGGGATTTAAACGGTCCTTGATTCGCATAATCCGGCTGCGCATGATAACCTTGGGACGGTGCGCAATTCAGACGCCTAGTCCCGCAGCACTGCGTTCGGTCGCTTCCGATACATCCTTGATGTATAGCAGCGCGTGCTATATCGTATGGGTTGGTCCTGGTTGGGTCCTCGGAGGGCAAGCACGTAGGCATCGGCTTCTGAAAGCCTTCGGATAGCCATTCCGCATAAATTGGTCGCGGAGATATCGAGCCTCACGTGCCTTTTTCTTCCGATTACTGCAATGAGTCTGGATTCTTTTGAAGAGTGTTTTTACGCAGCTTATATTGTGAGCCACCGAATGGTTGCTGTGAAAATTGAGCAGCTGTGTTGTGTTCGCCACCTTCCTGTAGACCGTTGTTTCGATTTTGCTGTCGGAAGTTCTCATGCCGAGTACATCGAGAAAGGGGAGCTGTTGATCCCTTTCTTCTTCCCCCGTGAACCTTATGGCTGGGTAGAGGGAGTTGAGAAGTTCATGCAAATTCTGCAGCATGTCCCTTTGACGATACACACATACCTGGGATGCGAACATTTGCCTCAAGTCGTAATAAATTATATGTTTAAGGCCCAAGGTGCCCTTTACTTATATCACAAATTCAAATTGGGACGCATCCCGTCTTCTAAAAGCTATTTTGCAGTACTCCGGAGTGCGCCCAGCTACGCAAATTTAACCATTTTTTGCTTCTTTGGTGCCAAGTTTCCTTCATGCCTCTTTCTTCCCTGCCTATTCAAAGAGTTATGGGAAAAAATAGCCCCCGGGTACGTCGGTTGTCAATATGATCGAGGCTGCAATCGAGTCGTAGGGTGGGTGAACTTCAAACGTCAGAGCGCCAGGCGTGACAACTCTACAAGATTGATAGTGTCAGAAGCTGCATGTAGGAATGACAGTAAAAGCTCTGCGACTGCGTCACTAAATTTCACGCCTCGCCAGGAGGCAGGAGATGGAACGCGAGCGAAGGAGAGAGGACGGCTTACCGTGGACGGGGGCGGGGGAGGGGTGGAACGGAACTGGACGGTGCGCGCACATGTCAGCGCAGGCTGCGACGGAGGCCGGAGGTGACGCTGAAGAACGAGGGACACTAGGCGGCTAGGAGTTCACGCAAAGAAATCAGACTACAGCGGGCGTCCGCCAACCGGAGTGAACGAACGGCTGAGCCGATGCTCGTGTGTGTGTGCACAGGAGGGTGTCCGCGCCACGCAGCAGTAACTGCCACGCTCTCATGGTGGGAGGGAGGGAGGGGAAGGGGGCGGCACGATTCGGGGAAGGCTGAGGGAGGCAGGCCGGCGCGACATCTGCCACAATCACTTCGACCATCACAATCATTTTCAGCCAATGGCAAGGGGCCGTGTACACGAATGCAAATGGTTGATCTAGACCAGAAGCACCACCTTCGCGTGATATGTATGCACGTGATATGTATGCACGAATTATAAGAAAAAGAACGAAAACCCACATCGAGAAGAGTTGTCGTGGGGACCAGATAAAAAGAGGTAATTGCAGTCGGATTTAGCATATTGAGAATAGTGCTGATTCGCCATGGCGAGGGAGTTCTATCCAGTGTCCGCCTCCCTAACCCGCCGTTGCTCCGATTGTAAGCGGTGGCTGACGGGAAGTGCCAGTCTCCGTCTCAGGCCCGCCAAACACCGGCATTACTGTTGGTGCATATGGCTGTTGTGGGCGAGAATGCAACTCGAAGTATTACGATGACTGACGTATGCTCGGTGCGGTTGACTGGCCGTTACGTAAAGATATCGCGGCGCAGGTACCTTAATCCAGGTACACGCGAAAGAAACATAGGCGACGTAATCTAGTTAAAAGAGAGCAGGAACATCCACAGACCAAGTCATTCTCTGTAAGCAATAAACCGACAGGCCTTACTGAATCCATCTTTGAATCCTACGGATACTTCTACTTTATTTCAAACCACTCAGCAGGGCGGCATCATCTCGGTAACCATTCTTGGCCGGTGGGCTAAACCATACAAAGTTATTCGACGCGATACAGCTTCATACCGGTGGCCCTCGAATTTAACGTCATCCTTCCTCCCCACCTAACAAACAAGGAGTCCTATAGTGAGAGTGACATGCAATCCTCTAGATGACTCAGACTACTCAGGGAGTCGTCCTCCCACTATAACAAAGGTTATTATTAACAGTGGACTTCGACAGTCGTCTGGGATGAGTTAGCAGTCCCATTTTTTGAAGCATGCTTTCTCCTTAGCGGAGGGGAGATAGCTAAAAATTCATGTTTTAAAATACTGGTAGAACGATGTCCTTGAAAAGCGACCGTGGCGTATGGGCGTAAAACTTGTGCTTGACGCATTATACAAATCAACAACCAATTTACATTCTCCACCCTTCAAAAAGACCGTCAGGAGGAAAATGCTTAATCAAGTAGTCTGCAGTGTTCATTCGCGTTTAGGTAATGCAATGGTTTATCCAAAAGGAAAGGGAAAGAAATCGCCACACGCATCGTTGCATGTGATGCCTCAAATGACCAACTACGAATACGCGATGTGAAGATTCCGCGACTACCTGCAAGCCCTCCGCGCAGTTATGTGGAAACCACACCAACCGATTTTTCTCAGCGATTTCAGCAGTTGCGTCGTTGCAGATGAGGCAAACTGGTGAGAAATATTGACATCACCTGGGGATATGCAGATGCGAAAAAAAGTTCACTGGACACGGACCTGGACTCTACGAAACCTTCTACTGACCGATAAATTACTCCGTTCACAGAGATGAGGAAATCCAAGGAAATGCTGACTACCGTGAAATGTAAAAGTTCTTTGTCGTCATCTAAGGCACAGTCTACACCACACTCTTGGACCTAAAGAATGCCTTCGATACTATTAATTGCGATGTGATATGAAGAATCATGCCGAAATTCAGACATTGAGACGAGACACATGAGGAGTCACTTGATTTAAGTGTAATTAAACTCAGGACTCCCGCTAAGGGCCTCGTAGTGCAGAAGGCTGGAGGATTTGCTGTACTCAAACTCACCCTTTCTCTTCCTCTCCCATTGAGGTCGCCGAATTTATCGCAATAAGGTAAAGAAAACATCGGAAAATCCCTATTCTTATCTCTAGTAAATACGGATGAATACAAGCTACGCCTGCGTGAGCTCAAGTACTACTAAAAGCCGGAAAACAGAATAAGAATCGATGACTCTTACCCTGAGCCTAAGTGACCAACTATAACTAGCGATGCTTGCAAGCCAAATCGAATAAATTAGTTCCCCGAGTACCCGGTCTGTGGTTCCCTGTATGCAGAGAAGAGTTATCATGAAGTGTCCCCTAGGCAATATTAGATATCAATTTCGAAGACTTAGTACAATTCAGGTAATTCATTTATTTTACCTGAAAAAATGTTACCTAACGTGAATCGCTTCTATCTAAAGAAGGTCGTTACACACCTGTTCATTTTCATTCCTTTTATATGGCATCATTTTTCCGTCGGCTACCTTAATATTTTTATAGAAAAAAAAACACCATCGTTTTGTACATACATAGACACTGTGCTTAAGAGTATCAAGTATATCTTAATTTGGTTTTTGCTTTTGTGTCATTTATAATGTATACGGGCACGGAAGAAACGGCTTGTAATCGAAAGTTCCTAAGTCCACTTTTAAGAAAGAAATAAACCTGATCGCTTAGAAAAATTAGAATTCCCTTAGATTTCATATTACCCTGAATATTACGATGGCTTTAAGCTGTATGGTGATTCAGGTAGCCCGCTTTATGTTACTACGAGAGAAATAATCTTAGAATACATTGAATTTCGTTAGGTTAGAAGAAGTTTGGACGTATTATAAAAGAAACTGGTTTGCATGGGAAAGTAAGTTGATTAAAGCCTCATAAATCAAATGTTATCTTTTTATTGTGCAGGTTATATACTATTCATGCAAGTTATTAGGATGGTAGTTTGACTGCGGAACCAGATTCTGTCGTCCGACAAACTTCAAAGTGGCGTGCAAGCTATCCATTAGACTCTCAAAACTTGGATGCATAATTTACAGCTGTGATCTAACAAGAAATTCAAGAGACACATTGCCTAAGCCTTTTCTGACTCATAACAACTGGCTGGAGAACTTGCATTC
>JAYGXS010000003.1:63849499-63903977 GCA_036362985.1 Ligula intestinalis | reverse complement strand
TCCGTCGCAGCCTGCGCTGACATGTGCGCGCACCGTCCAGTTCCGTTCCACCCCTCCCCCGTCCACGGTTAGCCGTCCTCTCTCCTTCGCTCGCGTTCCATCTCCTGCCTCCTGGCGAGGCGTGAAATTTAGTGACGCAGTCGCAGAGCTTTTACTGTCATTCCTACATGCAGCTTCTGACACTATCAATCTTATAGAGTTGTCACGCCTGGCGCTCTGACGTTTGAAGTTCACCCACCCTACGACTCGATTGCAGTCTCGATCATATTGACAACCGACGTACCGGGGGCTATTTTTTCCCATAACTCTTTGAATAGGCAGGGAAGAAAGAGGCATGAAGGAAACTTGGCACCAAAGAAGCAAAAAATGGTTAAATTTGCGTAGCTGGGCGCACTCCGGAGTACTGCAAAATAGCTTTTAGAAGACGGGATGCGTCCCAATTTGAATTTGTGATATAAGTAAAGGGCGCCTTGGGCCTTAAACATATAATTTATTTATTCGGTTCACTTTAACCGAACATATCCGTGCAACCACCTGGACTAATGAAGGGGACCTCCACCCCTCTGGGTCACCCCGGAGTTTTCTTTTCAGATCCAAAGATGCAGACCTGGATCGCAAGTTGATTTTTTAAAAACCCGGATGACCAAAAACATGCAATGATTTTATGTGAATGGACACTAAACTGACCAGGTACACGGTGTAATTGGTCTATAGTCAGATTCTATCAAATGTGTCAAAGGCACTTGCTGCAAGCAAACAGTCCGTTGCTGTCTCAGCGGCAGTCAATGTTCTCTCTGTCGCTGTAGATCAGGAATGCGGGACTAGGCGAACACTAACGCAAACAGCCTCGTAATGCCTGGAAACCTAGCGGATAGAATTCGCTCAATGCAGGATTGCAGAGGGTGTGCCTCCAGACGCGCGACAGATTGATACGACCCTGTTTCGGATCCTTACTGCAGATAATTGCATATGTACTTTACTTCAGGTATTTCTACTTTTCATAGTATGAGCATTGTTGGGTCATTTGGCAGAAATTGATTGTCTTCGACTCGATTATTCGTGCAAGTCTTGTGACTAGCCCCAGGTACTTTCACCTCGAGCAACTTACTTCGAACTCTTGTTTTAATCATTTGTGAAATTTTATTAGCTTAATATTCATGCCTGAATCTTATTAGCAGAAAGTACGTTGAAAAATTTTGTGATCTCTCATTTTCTATTCATAATAAATGACCAATTAATGTCATATCGAGGGGTATTAAGGCTATTAAGGTTAACCCAAATGGCTGCGATCTTCCGGACCCGGTTCTTCAGGAGAATATAGAAGTCATGGAGGGCAGAGGGGTAGAAATAATGTATTCTGTACAGAAAAGTTGAAAAATAGGTTGTAGGAGGTTTGACACTCGGATTGGCAGGCATCCGACCATGAGGGCGCAGGGTCATCAAAGGCGCCGACAACGCTGCCTCCAGCCGCTCCCTGGGGGGAGGATTCCGGAGTGATGTCTAGCGGCAGACAACACGTTGAGGTCTCTGTCCAAACGGGTTAAGTTTAACCTACTAATGAAGCCAGTCTACTAACACGGGCATCTCACTGGAAGGATTGAGGCCGAAAAACTGAGAAGCAAGGTGCGCGCGTTTGCGCCCTGTTCCAGAAGCACGACATCAGCAGTAGTGGGGCGCGATAAGTCAGCGTGTGGCGGAAATTCACGTGCGGTTGATCATGGATTCCAATTAGCACTAGCGGCCAATACAATCCCATGCTTTGGAGCCGTTCTCACGCCTGGCTAGTTTTTGCTATGATCATATATGCAGTTTTGTTCACCCACTTGGCCTTGTTCAAATCGTATTTATGCTCGAACACTGTTGCGTCTTTGCCATCAGACCGAATCTGTAAAAATTGTCCTGCGGACCTCCTTGTAGTAGAGCTCTATGCTTTGCGGCGACACCATCAATACACTTTGGTTGCTTCCGATTGTTGGATCAGACGAATTGCTGAGGTGACTCATTTTCAATTGACTTTTACTGCCACTAGTTGAATCGCAATATAACGATGCTTGAGTCCAAAAGTCATTGCCATGGTGATTTTAAAAGTGCATATTATCTTTCTACATACAATCTAGATGGCAATAATGTGTACTCTCGGTAGTAAGTTCCAGAATATATTTCCTGATAAGCGCTTAACATTTCGCTACTCCGGTAGTAGCAGAATAACTACAAGCATTACCCAAATTTGTACCGGATACTGAGGGACAAATCGTGTCAATTGTTTGATTGGTCATCTACATTGAACTAAGCATCCTAAACGCCATTCTGGTCTCCACAGCCGGGGGGAGTAGCAAATGCTTATCACAAATCTACCAACTGACGTAGGTTATTGGTGAACAAGAGTGTTTATTGAGAATATATTACTGAAGCTTAGTTCAGGCTCAGCGATTTTCTTATATTTCCGGTAAGCATGCTCGAGCCTATTATATCCACCTTCCCACATGATGCCCGGCAAATCTTTCATGACTTTCTGATATATTTTTGGAAAGCAGGCTACAAATATGATCAGTTTTACCTGCCAAAATTCGTAGGAGGATTCCCGGAATAGTTTGAAGGTTTTGAACTTGCCACGCATCTGAAAACTGCAACTAACTGATAGATCACTTATTGATTATTCCTATATCCAGCTAATTTACCTACAAATAATCACGACTCCCTTGCCATATAAATTCTCCTGAATTTATACCATACGATTCCAATAATTTTTTTTAAACATGAGGCTCTTCGACACTCGTGATTTTTTATGATGCTGCTTGTTGACATTGAACAGTTCCATCGATTTCTGACATACGTCGGATTATAATTATGGTAAGGCATACAGGTAAATCTATTTGAAAAGACGTTTTAAGCTGTGTAGTTGAATCGCTTTCCAAACTACCAGAAAACAATTTAGAGTTAATTTCCTTCGCCTAGACCTTAATCTGTATGCCCTCAGTATCACCTTAGGGGTTATAAGTAATATCCATATCTAGTACCTGTTAAGGCGTGCCTAATCTTTTGAGGACATACTTTAGAAAAAGAATAAGCAAGCTGAAGTTGAACTTTTAAACGGGCAACCTTCGCAGTTGTGTGTAGCTTAAGCGGTCATGTGCTCTTCCTCTTGATAAGGTTGGCCAGGAAACGGTTTAGACTTGGTGAACCATTAAAAGGCACAATGTCGGCCTCCATCAGGTTGCATGTTTGTCGTAATCTTCCTAGTCAACCAATGGTGTCATCTCAACGCTGATTTTGTTCCCAAATTGAAATGTTTCCACTTCGCGTCCTAAAAGGTTACCTAGTAACCTGCTGAAGAGATTACACTGGCGAAACAATTTATGTTACTTGATCTTCTTCGTTTGTCTTAGAAAATGGATTAAGAAAGGGTGAAGGGCAAAAAAATTTTTCATAACTCGGCTCCCAATGAATGACTCCATCTGTAGGTATTGGCGATGATGGATTTACCTTACATACTCTTTAGACCTGAATCTAAAACCCCAATAGCAAAAAGGAGCTCGCTAATCCGAAAAATAATCTCGTAACGAGCTCGCGTTATCGCACTTTCAGCTCGAAAAATCGAATTTCATTTTTCATCTGGACAGGGGATACCTCCTGTCCTGCGAAAACTCCCAATTTTTTCGAAACGCAGTGAAATATTACTTCTCTGAAGACTGTTTGTTTGGTAAAATGTCCATTAATCTAAAAAGTGGGCTTAAAAATATGATGGTTCCAAATCAAAAAAAGTTTCTTTGGCCGCTTTTTCCTGGTTACCTGAACGCAGCTCTGTGGAGTTCATGAACTGCCGGAATCCAGAAATGTGCATATCAGTGGATAGGCAAACCTACAGTAGGTTGCCAAACTCATGCAATCCTACGATTTTTACAAGTAACTCCCTCTTACTCAAACGCAGCACAAGCTGTGGCCCCCAAAGTCTTACAGCAATAAAGTTATGATCGTTCTTCACAATAGGGCATATTAAGATTTATGAAGGAATATAATGTTTTATAGAAACACCAGCTTTTTTAACAAAGTGGAAAATTCCGAAAAAGTGGAAATCGGGCGTACTAGGTAAACTTCAGTTTTACATGTAGAGGAAGCCCGTTCGCGCAAAACCTCTGAGTAAATAGAGCACCACAAGTAAAATTACGTTGGAAAATAATCGTCTTGTCAAGTTTTCGAATAAATATGCTTCCATATTACGTGCACTATAGTGTATGGGTGTTACCGAACAGCCTAAATTTCGAGTATGTGTTCTAACACGTTTTCACGAGAACTGCAAGTTGTTACTTTCACCTATGCATCGCTTGACTTATGTTGGACTAAGGTTACCACGTTGTTGCTTGATATGCCCCAAAACCTTCAAAATAAGAGATATCCTAAAAGCTTTTACATAAATAATCAGCTTTTAAACATTTTTCTCATGCAGCTGTCTTTGTGTGTCATAGATTCAGAACCACCCAATCATGTGAACTCATTGCCAAAAAAATGAACGTCTGCTCAAAAAGTCGCGAATAAGTATGCTCAAGATTGATTCAGAAAAATTCTACAAAAAGTTTGCTCTTGAAAAAAAGCTCAACTTATATATTTTGGCGTCTGAGGTCTGCGTACTTTAATTTTTTGATGATAAAGTCAAGGTCAGAATATGAAATTTTGGCCAGTGAATTAATTTCCCTTACAATTAGGGATACCTGTTCTGTTATAAATGAAAGAGCTACCTCTTTTATCTAAAACGGAACAGTTTTCAGCATAATACAAAGTAGAGTGGCAATACTATCAACGGCGATTTTTGAAGAAACTGGTTCGCAATGTCCCGTGACAAATCTGTGAAATGTTTGTTATGTTAAGTGTCTCCAACTTCATATCGATTGTACAATTAATTTGGTTGCCATATACCAATCAAGTTCTCAAACACATTCCTTGCCTGTAACCCCTCAAATATAAAATACAAAATTTAATATGGAGTAATGCAAAGAACAACTTCAAAAGTTTATTACTCAATTTTATGGCACGAAATTTGGCAGATTTGAAAAATATAATTTTAAAACTTATTTCGCTCTTCCATTCCCAAAAGTAATGCACTATCTCCTAATTACACTAACCTCAATTTCATGGATGCAAAACGAAATTTTCCGTTCTGTGAACAGATATAATCAAAAAATGTCTGCTCTTCATTAATGTTCCGTTATAGTGCAACATGCACACACAAAAAGTTCTTTTCCGCACCGTTTAATAGCATAGGAAATTCCTGAGATATCAACAAACGTTGGATTTCGACCATTTTCGCCTCTTTTTTCTCCCAGTATTCTGATCTGACCGTAATTTAGGTCAGGTCAGGTCAGGTTTTATTGAGGGAAATATAGGTAAATACCTTTGAACTCCCTATTGGTACAGTTTTTTCAATGCATTTGATCTGTAGAACATTTCAGATCAGTGGCGTTGCCAAAAATTTGAGGGCCGACAGTGAAAAAACTCCTTAGGCATTGTTCAGAAGTCTAGGAGTTTGAATGCCATTTGAGAGATTTAAGGAGAAAAACTGTCGCCTGGGGGAGGGGGGGGGGGTGCAGAGTATATTCGAAGCGGATGGCCTGTGCTAAGAGTGTTTGAAGCATGTCAGGGAGAGTCCATCGCGATTTTCGCCATAATACCAAGGGTCCCACGAAGAGAAGGTTGCGGAGGTCACGCGAACCTCATCGAGTGTCGGCGATGCGCCCATCGCGCACCCTTGTTGGTTTAACGAGTCTGCCTGCTAATTGACAGAAGAAATATAATCGGTAGTTTTCTAAACAAACATATTACTGAAAATTAGCGAGTAGTATGTTTTTTTATAATGTGATTATTCCACAATTTGCATTCGGCAACTGGCAGTTTATTTTCGGGGGCTCAGTGGCTATTTGTTCTAACGTTATAGTGTCCTAAACATGCCTACAGATGCGTCTGACGTGTGCTCAGATGGCGACATAACAATGTCCGCGGGCAGAGCATTCCAGGCCTGAATTGGGAAAAGTTTTACAAATCCGCGTAGCCTCGGATCACAACGTTTGGTGGACTCGAAGCTTGCAATCCTTGTTAGTTCTTAACTAACATATTACTGAAAATCAGTGAGTAATATGTTTATATACATATATATAGAATTTCATTCTCGCCATATCCAATTTTAGTGGGCATTTCGGGTATGAAAATCTAAATTTCGCTTGAATGCATCCACAGATGGGGACATAACAATTTCCTCGGGGAGTGCATTCCAAGCTTCAACTACTCTATTACCAAAGAAGAACTTGCGTGTGTCTAGTCTGGCCCCTGTTATGCGTAGTTTGAAGAGATGCCCTCTTAAGTTGGTCGTTGTTGCTAACTCGAAGAAGTCGCCAGGTAGAAGACAGCAGTCCTGCCCGCGCATTATACGAAATGCTTGTATCAGATCACCACGTAGCTGTCTGTAACTTAACGGAAATAGATCGAGATTAGCTAAACGTCTTTCGTAGGGTAAAAAGCTCTGACCGGTAACCAGTTTGGTCGCGCGCCTTTGGACCTTTTCGAGGGAATTTAGGTCTTTCGCGGTCCAGGGTTTCCATGCTTGCATTGCGAACTCCAACTTCGGCCGCACAAATGTTCCAAAGACCTTAGCAAAGCAGTCTTTATCGAAGGCACAGAAAGCCCTTTTGACAAGATAGAGGACGGACATCGCAGACTTGGCTACTTTTGCGCAGTGCAGCGAGGGCTTAAGAGACGTAGAGATCCATACTCCCAAATCTTTCTGCGCGTCGACTTCTTGCAGTTGGATGCCATTTAGGCTGTAAACCATGGGGTTCTGAGAGCTGGGTCGGCCAACTCGTAGGACACTGCATTTGTTCTCGTTAAACGGCAAAAGCCAGTCTTGAGACCAAGTTTGAAGATGATTTAGGTTTAGCTGCAAATGTTCTTCGTCAGCTGAATTTCTGATGACGTTCCAAATCTTAATGTCATCAGCAAACATAGCCACATCGCAGTCCAGTTCACGGACGGAGTCATTGACGTATATAATGAACAGTATAGGGCCAAGGACAGAGCCTTGGGGGACACCGCTCTCGACTGCAACGTCTGCCGACTGCTGGTCACCAATATGGACAGTTTGAGAGCGACCAAGTAAGAAGCTTTGAATCCACTTCAGCAGATTTCCTCGAACACCTATTTGGCTGAGTTTGTGCAGAAGTCGTTGATGTGGGACGCTGTCAAAAGCCTTCTTGAAGTCGATGTAGATTACTTGAAGCGGATTTCCTCCATCAACTGCCCGAGTCCAGCGTTCCAAACAATGGAGCAGGTTCGTCACGCAGGACCTGCCTCTGCGGAACCCATGTTGCGCATCCGATAGAAGGTTATGCTGCTCTAAGAAACGCATCAGCTCTCGTTTTACTACTTTTTCCATAATCTTGCAACAGATCGAAGTGAGGCTGATTGGTCGATAACTGTTTGCAGCAACCTTTCTGCCGCCTTTATACAACGGTGTGATCCGTGCGGATTTCCAATCGGCGGGTAAACAACCTGCGTTAAACGAGGTACTGAAAAGCATAGAAAGCGGTTTGGCTAGCTCCCCAGCAAGTTCTTTCAGTAATTTAGGCGGGATGTCATCGGGACCGGATGATTTCGAGTCGTTTAGTGCCATTAACTCCTGAAGAACGGTTGCTTCGGCGAAGGCCACATTTTCAATCTTTGGACCGTCATCTAAGCCATAGTTTGGAGGAATGAATCCGATTTCAGTTGTAAAGTTCGATTTGAAAAATTGTGAAAGATGCTCAGCTTTTGCTCCATCCTCACTCATTTCTGTTCCATCGCTAGCCTTCAGAAGGGGAACTGGGTCCCGGTTTCGTGTGGTCTTTCTTAAGTAGCCATAAAATAGCTTCGGATTTTTAACTGCCCGGTTTAGTAAATCTTTTTCAAAGTCTTTGCGCGCTTTGAAGATAAGTCGCTTCACGAGGTTCCTCTGCGTTTTGTATGCATTTAGGGATACCGGATTTCTGTCTACTCTATACTTTCTAAACAATCTCCCCTTTTTATTTATCTCATTCTTTAGCTTTTGAGTTAGCCACTGAGGTTTGTTGTTTAGCTTCTTCCGTGTAATCGGACAGTGGTTTCTCAGGAGAGTATGCAATAACTCACTGAACCATCCCCAATCATCAGCTATATTGCCAGAAAAAACCAATTCCCAATTTACGTTGTTTATTTCGGCCTTCATTTGATCAAAGTCACCACGCCAAATATTCCTTCTAACCTTGGTGGGTTGTTCGGGTACCGAAAATATAGAATAGTCCCAATTTAGTATGATGTGATCACTTTTACCTAGAGGAGGTAGAGATTGCACCTCGTCGATGCTGTCCAGCGATTTCGTAAGTACCAGGTCTAGGCAGTTTGATTGCTGCCCCTCACGCACCCTGGTGGGAAATAGAACATGTTGACTGAGAGATGCATTAAGTGTCATAGCTAGTAAACGCCAGTCGAATGCTTGCTCTGGGCCTCGTGCGTATGATGAACCCCAATCGATAAGCGGGGCATTGAAGTCTCCCATAATCAAGACATCGGGCCGAGCAGCTAATCTCGCTAACTCTTCTAGTAGACCAGTGTCAGCCTCATGATCATATCTAGGCGGACGGTACACGGTCAGAACTTCCAGGCTGGGTGATTCCGGTACCTTTATAGTAAGCCAGATGGCCTCGGTGCTGCAATGAAACCGCTCTGTTTTTTCCGAGACTAGCAGTCCATGTTTGACGTAAGTTATAATTCCTCCTCCTTGGCGCCCTCTTCTATCTCTCCGGAACAGATTAAAGCCAGGTAGTGCCACTTCGCGGTCATCCACGTTTTCAGACAGCCAGGTTTCTGTCAGAGAGATAATGTCGGGAGAAAGGTCATATATCTGCACTTTTAGTTCATCTAACTTGGACAACAGACTCTGTGCGTTGGTGTAGAAGAATTTAAGTGACATATTTTTGACGAATTTTGTCTCGGTGGAATTTGAACTTTGCTTGACATCGGCTGTGTAAGCCACGCTCAGGCCATTGTTCGAAGTATTATCGGTTGGTTCAAGAACCTTATATTCCTGTGAATTATCTTCCCGTTCGAGATTACCAGGCTGGTCTCGCCATTTTTTCTTCTCGAAAGTAATTCTGCCACAAGTTCCCGACGTTTGAGCCGTTCCGCTAGAGAGTACTCCGGCTGAAAAAAAACTTCTTTGTGTGACTGGCGAAGGCTGGTCTTTTTTGATAAGATCAGTTTAACGTGTTCGGTATTTTGCATCACAATTTTTAGAGGTCGTGGTCGCGGTGTACCTGTGGCCTCGTCAGGTTTTTTTCCGATCCGAAACGATTTCAGAACTGGAAATTCTAAACCTGGCTCGAACAGATCGTTTAGAACACGGTTGAAGGATGCCATGTCCTCCGCGTTATGGTCTGAACTGACTGAAGTACATTCTTCTAGGCCCTGGACAATAATACAGTGCTGTCGTCCCTGTGGGTGTTGGAAAACTTTTTCTACAGTGTTTGTCATATTGGCCTCTGTGTGACTCGAGCTCGGGATGGCCGATGTAGATGGTTCCCCAGCATGGGCCTTGTTTCTGTTGCTATGTGTATTCGGGAAGCCAAACCCTTCGTTATTGCATGTCATTTCGGTGTTGGACACGGTCTCTAAGTTGGCCTCAGAATCCGTGTCTGCGATCTGGGAGCTTGGGCTGGCAGTGGGCCTCGAGCTCGGACTGGCTGGAGTCAATATTTCGCCAGTATTGACTTTGCTGTTTTCGCTAGGGGTGCTCGCGAGGTCAGGCACGGCAGCTTTAGGCACCTTCACGCTGGGTGTTGGCACAGTCTTGCAATTTTTTTTTGAGAGCCTTAGGTTTTGGTGGTGGCCCAGCCGTCCCTTTGTTGTCCACAGCGGGGGTGTTCGAATTTGCCTCCACTGTGGCTGCATGGTCAACTATGGGGGGCTGTACTTTAGGTATAGGTACACGCGTAGGTTTCTGAGGTGTTCTACACGTAAGCTCGGCAGCTGTCAGGTTTTCTGTTGACACGTGGGTCTGCTGGATAAAAGCTCTCATGCCCTTCATTTCTTCTTCGAGTTTTTCCTTTGAAACGAGGGTCTGCAGCATAAACTCCTGCATATTTTTTACCACGTCGACAAGTTTATCAAACTTAGAGGCTAGCACATCATATCCGTCGCAATAGTCTACTACTTGCGTCGGTCGCACCCAATTGGTAAGACTTTTGGATCTTATCTCACACCGTGCGTCAGTGGCGTAATGGTTAGAGACGCGGCCTCGTGAAGAAGCGGTTTCGAGTTCGAGCCCACCTCGCGTCAAATTTTGCATCTGGCTTCTGGTCTGCATAACTGCGTACAACAATTGTATTTTCAACACAAAAGGATAAGATATGCAGTTTTTGTCTTATATACGAGATAGAAAGCCTAAGGCTACGCTTTGCTGATACAATAATTGTGGTTAGAATTTAAGCAGCAGAGCTTTGACTGACTACTAGGTAACTGTCTGAACTTGTAAACTTAGTTCAGGGTTGATAAACAGGCGTAGCAACCGAGCTAGTTTAGTTTCTAAGTATGCAGTAGGTAAGTTTAATACTGGTATCAACAAATGTGATTTAATATAATGGAGCGACTCAGCCTTTGTCGTTTTCTCCGTGGATACTCCTCAGAAATCCTAACGAGATTGATTTGGACAGGTAGACTGTGTAATCCAAGCCAATAATTCCAGCAGGATGCTCGATTTGGAGAAATTTCCTGGTCGAACAGTGACAGTATGGCAGGGAATTGAACGAAGGATCGTTGCAAAACAGTGTGTTTTTTGATCCAATTTTTTGTCTTTCGACAATTTATTTCAGTGTAAAACTTGAATTTATTTCGCCTTCGTGTTGCTCGAAAATTCAAACCGCGCGGGTTCAGTTCAGTTCAGTTCTTTTTGATTCAAGTTAACAACATGTTGCGACCCAATTCAACTCAATGAACTAAATAAACAACCTAGAGTGTGCGTTAAATGCTCCAATTTCCAACCTTGCATCAGATATGCAATCTACTGTAAGTAAATATACAATGAAACTGCAAGCTTGCTAGCAAACGATATCATTCATTGATAAAAAAACTAACCTGTCCGCTAGTAGAGCTTATTTGTCCACCTCTGCCTCGGGTTACATATCTTGAGCCTTGACAGTCGTACCAGCTGGTATTAGGCAGACAGTAATGCCGGCAGACACGGGAAACTGGAATGGCCATTTCTGGCTTATTAGCCATTGTCAGATAGTCATACCCAGACGTAAGTGGTTTCCCACCCGAGCCTGGAACTCGCGATCTTTTTGACCAGAATTAAACGCCCTAACCATTGAGCCACGGGCTCGATGACTCACCAGTTTAGTTCAGGAGATATTGACACTCGTTGATGACACTTGGATGCGGTTATGACTGGCTGACGACGGCTAATAAGCCAGAAATGGCCATTTCAATCTCCTGTTTGGTCTTTGTAAAATACCTCTCCTTATTTTGTTTCACCAATTCACTATTTTCTACTTTATCAATCGTCTGCGCAAAGACAGCTATTCACAGGACAGAAACAAATCTTTGATCTCCCATGGCAAATCCATATGCTACATAACTAATACGTCGTCGCACGAAAATTCGATCTCGAACAAATTTACCTTCTCCCATATTTCTAGACTGGCATGGGTATGTAATAGCGCCTCGCATAACTGCTGTGTATCATAGCAGCCGATAACTGAAATATTTGAAATGTCTGCTAGAGGTTGTCTATCTTAAACAAAAGAGTGAGAAAAACATTATTACTTTTCGAGCATAGTATTCGAAACTGAATTTTATTTTCCCGGCCACAGAAATAATTTCTGTATTTCTGCACGGATATAGTAAAATAAAATACGGTAATTGTTAAATTGTCCTTGGGTGTTATACAACTATACTTAAATGACTACTATATACATTTTAGTAGGCGTAGTTATACTTACTAGTGCACCCTTTAACACGGAAATCTTGAAATTGCTGTGGTTACTTTTACTTTTAGTAAGTTTTAGTTTACTTTTTAATTCAACTTCATTTTTAAGCGATTTGCGGTTGCGTTTTGGATTATCGTGCAAAAATATCTGTCAAAATACATTAGAAGCTATTTTGAAGTTTAGAAAGCGGGAGAATTACCTTTCATTCATGGTTTTATTTTAATTTCTAAATATCGGTATAAAGTCGGTATTGCTGTGTAGCCTATTCGCACGTTCTTTTGCGTTTCCTGGTGGCTATATTTGAATTTTTTATTATCATTTGTTAATTTTTGGTTATTTAAATAATTATCTCCTATTATTTTTCGCTTTCGTACACTCTACTTTTAATTCATTTTTTCCTTTTCTGTGATATGAAACATCCATAAAACTCCTATAAACACCGTTCCCCAAAACAGAATCCTGAGGCTAAGGACCTCGGTCAACTTAATTGTTGCCAAAAATACTAATTGATATGCCCAGAAATATGCACCACCGATTGATCTACAGCAGTCGCCGAAGAACACGCAACATGCCGACATATGCGAAAGATTGATACTATTTCGCTAATTGGCATTGACTTAATTTGTGAGACTGATTATCGTGTAGTCGATTCTGAAGTCATTTCAGTCATGATAGGATGCGAGCTTTTTAATGGGCTTCGTTCTGACCAATAAAAGAACACGTGTACTCTAAAAAGTAACTACTTAAATAGTATCCATATTTATCATTGATTTTGACTGCCTTTTCAAATTCAAATATATTTTATGGAAAACATGAACGGAAAGACAATTTCTCGTACTCGTCTTTTAGAAAATTAAGCTTTCTTTAAATTTTATACTGAAAGAAATGGTATCTTTCGGTTTTTAAATAAAGTTTATAAATTGTCGAATAATTTTGGACCCCACTGACTGCTACACTATAATTTAAGGTTTACAAACTACGCAATGTGTACATCCTGTTTAAAGAAAAGCACGTTTTCGCCTACAGTTTGAGGAAGAAGTCACATAGTAGTGATAAAATATTAAAATAAATTTGGAACATATTTTATGCAGTATAGGCAGCATTAATAAATTGACGGATACGATGTATTATGAATAAACACCTCACATTGCAAAAAAGGCTCATGAATAGCAACTTTTTTAAAACCGAAAAATACATTTTCTTTAATTATAAATTTAAATAAGGTATAATTTGCTATCAAACAAGTACAAGAAATAATTTTTTCATCAATGTTTTTCATAAAATATATTTGAATTTATAAAGGCAGTCAAAATAAAGGATAAAAAGGCATACTACTAAAGTAGCCAATTTTTACAATAGATATGTATTTCTAGTGGTCAGAACGAAGCTCGTTAGAAGCCACCTCCAAAGAAACTCTCGGATCAAACGGCTATCCATGCACGCACGATAATATGTACAACTGCAGCGGAACGGAGTCGGGGAGGTAAAGTAGTCAGAGAGGCTCCTAAATAAAAGGTAGTCCGGTTCCTCGAGGCCATCGAAGCGGGAGCCGCTCAACGGACTCAATCCCATAATGCAGTTCATTAGAATGTAACTAGTGGACAAAGCGCGTCAACTGCAGATGGGGGTGTGCCAGCACCAACTGACGCTAAAAAGCTGAAGTTTAAGCTGAGAGCAGCATCCCATGCATAATTTTTACAAATACGGGTAAGGTTGATGATGGTCTGACATGAAAGGCGAAATTGCTCAAAACAAAGGGATACACAGAGGGGAAAAAACACCACTGAAACGGACTCACGTCCGCTAAATGCTGGCCAGATGCAAGCACGGGACGAGCGCAACTCCCTCCTACTCAGGGTGAAGTACAGACATCTGGAGGTGTTTGTGGGTGCAATGGCTCAGAGTTCGATGGCCCTTCTGCGCATGCTACACACAATCTCATCCTTAAATCATCTCATATCAAATTTCAGCATTCTGGCTCCACTCTTACGCGACTCAATACTCTACTTAGTGTGGTGATAGCGGCTGAATTCCCCTTGTCAGTTGACGGCTTCCAACGCGATCGATATTTTTGGCTGCAATCGGACCTGGCCCAGGCGCACGCCCACACCTGGGGAAAACATCGAAATGTGATTTGCGGTGTGTTAGAATGCTTGCGGTCGTTGGATCCTGAGCCACTCGCACGCTGCCTACCACAATAAAGACTGTCCTACCAAATCCCTGGCTTGTTATTCGGGGAGCCCTTCGTTGTCGACAAACCACACTTGGGCCAGCATGTCATATAGGCCACACCGCGAAGGAACTGTTACAGCCTGACCCTCATCCCGATGTATAACTTGGTCATCACCCGTCTGGCAGCCTTCCGTGCCATTAAAATTAATGCATCATTATATGTTCGAAGCGAAATTGATTGATTAAAAGGAAGGACTAAATGACGGGTCGACCTCATCTTTACTTCCTTAATCAGTGGCTCGTTTGAATTAAACGGACTAGGGATTAGACTGTAGGCAATTACTGACCTAATGCCAAGTTTCTAGCTAACGCCTGCAATACACCAGTTCTGATCTCACACACGTTGGCGTAAGCACAAAGCCTGCAGCTAGAAGGCTGCGCTGCAGTCTGACCTATTGCCCAAGGAGGTACCGAGTTAGCCTGCCAGTCGGTTTTGGTGTGTCAGACTTACCATATTGATAAATGTACTACTTCATCATTGGTGGGGGTTTCCCGGGTCGTCCCTATCTCTTCACCTGTCCACGCGACAGTGATCTGTCAGAACGGTAGGACTTTCTTGTGAGGCAGCTTTTGTCTGTGATTTATGCTAAAAAATACTTTCATGCTTCAGTAGGCCGAAATTCCGCCTATCCAACCACTTGCTTGATTATGCCAACAATTAAGAGTTGTTTTACTATTTTTATTGGTATATAGACATCCTTTGCCGACCAATAAGCGTTTATGTTGGCCGATTTTATTCTTCCAGCACGCTTTTCACATAAACTTTTAGTTCAATAAAACAATTACAAGCCACTTTAATTCATTTTTTACTGTGCACTGAAATCTATGAGTCTTGTACTGACACGATGATGCCTTGGCTCCACGAAGTGGTTGGACAAGCATGGAGAGACGAGGCCGTCCGTGATGACTGGGGCTCAGGCGTCCTTGTGCCTGTCGGCAAGAAGACAAAATGTGAGAACTACCCGGCATAAGCCTCAGCGACACTATTGCGAAAATTTTAGCTATTCTCCTCAGGCGGTTCCAGGCTGTGTGCGACTCCAAGACGCGACCCAACCAGGCCGGATTTCGCGCGGGGCGTGGATGTGCGGATCAGATCCTTACATTGAGACAGATAATTCAATTCCGTCATAGCTACCAACAACCAACGGCCCTGCAGGAAAATGATGGAATTGAGCTTGCACTCGGGCGCCGGTTGACTGACCTCGACTATACTGATGATATCGCTTTACTAGCTGCAAGGTTTGGCAATCTGCAGTCTATGCTGTCACGGGTGAACGAGGTCGCGAAATTGGTCGGTTTGTCCATAAACGCTGAAAAGCCAAAGTGTTTTCATGGTCCATTCCTGCTCAAGCGAAGGCACCTCTTGAGATTGGTGGCTGTCAAATTGAAGAAGTCGACAGTTTCATATACCTTGGAGCGAGGTTGCTGCCGAATGGATAAAGATGACATTGTTTCCCGAATTGACGCAGCACGACGAGTTTTCTCCAGCCTTCGGACGAGCCTATGAACCCGACGTGGTATCTCTATCTCGCATGTACCATGCATCTGTACGGTCCGTTTTCCTATACGGATGCGAATGTTGGACTATGCACGTGGAAGTCTATGACTACCACTGCTTGAAGGCCATCCTTTGAATGAAGTACACCGACTTCGCCTCCAATGAGACAGTTCGCACTCGCTGCGACAAAATCGCAAGAATATCCCAGGCCATTCAATAAAGACGACTGAGGTGCTTTAGACAAGTTCTTCGTCGTCAACCTCAAGAGCTTAGTGCTACTGCCTCGACTTGAAACCGTTACCTAATTGGAAACATCGAAGAGGGGGTCAATTCAAAACCTGGCTCGACTCGGCCCGTCAGGACATGGAAGCGGTTCGTGAACCTTCGGTATTCGGTCTCCGGCGCTGGAGAAGAGACTGGGTAGAGCTCTCCAGATCCACTGCCGCTAATCGTAACGCATGGAGGTACCGTCCAGGCCGGCTAGATCAAAGTTGTAACAAGTGCACTTATTACGCATTAACTACGCCTTAAGTAAGCATTAAACTTTTAAGAAACTTGGGCGGCGGATCTTTTACCATTAGGCATCTTCACAAGAAAGCCTAGTTCAAATAGGGTGCAGTGCCTGGGATGGCTTAGCGAATCCACTTAACGCTTGTCACATGCATGCACGGAAGTATTAAAGAATTTCTGCTCGCAGTGAAACCCTAAAAACGCACTGAGACAATATACTGCCCCGTTCATTCTGGCACAATAGCAGCACAGTCCTTTCAGTGGTGGCGTGTTGAGGAAAGAGTTTATGCGACACAGTACCCATAGTGGATGCTAAAGATGCACCTAAGAAGTCAGTCTCCTGTCACAAATACTTCGGTTCTTGTTCTGTAATAGCAGCCATAAAGATGATATCGTGAAGCAGCAGAAGTAACCACAATGAATCCCAGTTCGCAGAATCAAGAGCATACAAAATCAATAGAAAAAAGTAAATTTCTACCATTGGTAGCAGTGGAATTATTCGAGAATTCGGCGAAAGGAATGCTGACTATGAAACTCGCTCAGGCGAAGAACTGAACAAAAACGCGATTGAAGAGGTTTCGTGGTATTTTCAAACATACATGTGTTACGGCAGGTCATATGTACTGTTTTATTGTTGGGAATGCACCTATTCCCCTGATTACTCATCTCATAGAAAGGCCCGCGAGCTCACCTTAGGCAGCTGTCATGAGAGCGCGACGTAAATATTGATTTTCCCTCAAATCTGATTGGCGCATTCAATCAGCCATGCCCCTCGCGTTCCCCTCTAAGTACATGCAGCCCTTGTATGAGAAGAACTTGCTGTAACGTGCTTGTCTGAGTAAACGCACCCTCTCTCTGGCCGAGTGGGCTTTTCTCCGTCTCTCTTACGGGCTCTTGGGAACCGTCGTGTTAATAAGAAGTACCAGGTGCGGGTCGTAACAGTTATCGCTCCTATTTAAGATTGACATGATGGCAGTCTCGCGTCAGTCGACGGAAATGGTCTTCGATTTCCGAACTTGGATCAGAGTTGAGGCCCGTCATCGCGTACACATGTACAGCAATAATAGACTTCCGTTGGAAGGCTGTCATAATCGAATGATTTATTATAATTCAATATTGCAACCACCCGGAGATCTTTTTTGGCGGAAAGTGGTTGCGTTCAGAGAAATACGCGGGTACAGGGCTGTCTTTAAGTTCGGCGACAGTCGAGTCATTTAGACTCAAAAGCTTAACGAAATGCCGTCTTTTGGGTGCATGTGGTCTGAATAATACTGCCAATGCACAGAAGCTATTTAATCACGGTAGCAAACGGACTAGAACTGACTCATGCGAAAACCGACACAGCCTCTTCGCATTTTCATTAACTAAGGCGTATTCGCCTTGCACAATCGTGCAATGGAAAGCACTTATTCGCACGACTTAGGCGCTTGAATTTCGTAACTCAGATGAGCAAGGTGCATATACTATAAATTAAATAACAGAGTCACCTAAACAAGTAAGAAAGAATCCTGGGGCAAGGAGTTACTAAGGTGGTAGACCAAATTTATTGTTACTGTCTTTCCTAGACCCTTATAAGAGATTGTTCATGGCCATTTCCATTTTTGGCAGCATAATGCAACTTAGCGCTGACCTGGGCTGTTGTAGTTACACGCATATATTACACACGGTAGTTTTCATTTTAATTGTCACTTGAGGACAACGAAGGGGGATACCTCTGGGTACGGGAAACCAATATAACAAAAGAAGGAACGATTCAGTGCGAAGAGAATGACGAGAACCTTGAGAATCTCAGTGGTTTATCTGCGTGGCAGCCAAGTACTTGCATCGCAGATGTACCACCCAGCACCTCATTGGCAGTAAAAAACCGCAGCGACAAGAGCACACATCAAGACGAGCCCGAAAATGATCTGAGGTTCGCCCTAAGATAGCCTTCTTATGTGTATCATCTGAGCCTAGCATTAGAACAGAGAGCGCAGCAACTGTGACGCTAACAAACGTAGCATGAATACCTAGAAACGCAGTCGGTAGTTCTACTAGTGCATAAGTACAGTTTTGGCAAGATCGCATGGATACGAATGAGACACCATATCGAGCAAATTTGGCAGCGAGACCGATGTGACAAAGGTGGCGGCCTGCCTCGAAGTTTTCGAATTGAATTCTGTGTAGGCTTCGGGTAGGTAGGCGACGTACACACCATTGTGTTAAAGCCTGCTTGGCGAGGTAAAAAGAATGTTTACGTTCAGGCATATGATGCAGCATTCCTGGCTTCCTTCCAAAAAGGGTAGCACACAACTTCACAACTCGGTTCCACTAATTAAAATCCGGGAGCATCCATCCTCGCAACTTGTCATGACATGCAAGTTGAACATTGCGGAGGTTCTGAAATTTAGTCCAAGATAGGCTCATTAGTCCTTAGTCTTCGGATGTGGGTCCAGCCAACAGGGCAGCAGTCAAATAATGAAACTATTTAATATCGATTCACGTTCGCCACGCCGTAGCGCCACACAGCGCTCTGTGGTTTTCACTGCGTAGATCCCAAATTTCTTGCTAGCGCTGCCGGCCCACAATCGTAGGAATCGCAAAGTGCCAGCCTGTACGGCCCACAGGCGCCCAAGAACAGTCGGCACTTCATCGTTGGTCTACTGATCTTTTTGCGCACGGTCTTACACTAGGCTACTGCGGTGACCGCAAATTTGTGCACACAGGAAATACCAGAACCTCTTAATCATCGTAAAATGGCTATAAAATTACGAGGTAATGAAGCACTATTGCATTTCGTGATCCAGCTAACTAAATACAACCTGTTGTCTCATGTCCACTCGTGTCTCATGTCTCACTGCTTTCACACATTCACGGCGAAGCAGCTATTGCCCCGACCAATGTGCCTCTGCAAAACGCGTCTGTTTCTCGAAGCTTGGCATTCTGGTGCTCATGGTAATACACACCAGACTACGAAAGGATGTGTAACGATTTAATAAAAATAATACCTTTCAATATATAAGGCCCGATTATTTAAATAAATGGATATCTGTACACGAAAAGAAAAATGACACTAAAAGAGCGTTATCTGAAAAATGTGACAATGGGGATCAACAGGTTATGTTGTTCTGCTCAGAATTCTCAGAAGTGGTTAGCAATTACTGTGGGATGGCAGGAACGATGAAAGAAATAAGGTTTTAGTGGAAGAACACTTATTCACGACGGAACGCGCAGACGGCTATATAAAGCGCAGCATACAGGAAAACGCAACCTGTGAGTGTTAGACCACAAGCACCCCATTGGATCTAAAAGTAGAGGTAATTAGGTCATAATTATTACCTGAGCAGGAATTGGTGCGTGCGCTAGCACTATAGGTAGTGCAAACGTTGAAGTCATGAAGACGGTATGCAAGAACGCGAAAAAGCCTTTTGGACTTTCCGCATTATCATAATGGGTTACACAAAACAAGGGTAGTGCCGCAAAGAAGTACAATGGGACGATTAACAGTGGCAGCCAATTACTAAGAGATTAACAAAACAAGCAAATGACTTACTCATACACGTGAAGGGCGCATGCCGTTAGTACGAAGGTGAAGCCAACCGAACACAAGAACGCCAGGAGTATAATAGCTGGGAGGAATAAACCGTGTATAGGAAACATGGAAGACCGAACCTTTAAGTGACATTTCTCAGAAGGTAAAGTCGGGTTGCGGTTAATAAGGGTAGCAGTAAGTCAGTGAGGCAAGATTCTGATATATTTGTATTCAAATCGTGTATGCGTGCAACCAGTTGCTGATTAGTGATATCGTTTGACAAATCTGTCAGCAAAGATCACCTTCAGAACACTTAAAGTGCGTGCTTATCCGTACGTACCTGACGAAAGTTTAACTTCTTCGACGAAAGTACGAACTCTCCCGTGTTCACTTCTAGAGAAATAGATGGAATCATCCTGATTCAGATAGGAACATTCACGCGTCAAGTTTCCGAAATATTAAGAGGTAAATATGATGCCAACATTTATTATAAACAGGATGCAAGACGGACTCCCGAATTTAGAACATTTTTTCGCGATGGAGTATCCTGATAATAGTTGTATAAGACACGGATGTTGTTGACTGGGTGTCGATGGCTTAACGTTGCGCGGGGTGAGACGAGTGTGACTGTTGAAAATAGCACCAGGCGCATTCGCAAGAATATAATAGAAATTACGTGTAGGTATGAAAGCTGTATTACCGATTGGAAATCGAGCGATGGGTAGAAGCAGACAACAATGCGGGTGTGAGCGAATATTAAGCATAAAGATGAGCTGTCTTTAGGTTGGATTCATGATTAATGGGGAAGCAACCGGGTAATCTCATGAACTCATGTCAATACACACTGTTGTGGGACAAATTAACCCCTGCAAGGAACCATGATAATGTTAAATAATCTGTATAATTGGATAAACTATTCTAGCGTTTACTAAAAAAATACAGGAAAGTCACTTGTCAAAGTTCTGAGCCAATGCATTGCGGTGCCACCGAAATTATAGTCTGCGCTGAAAATGCCAATTAATGCGGTTTATCATCCTCAACAACGTGAAAAATAGCACCCACTGACTCTTACTTATTTAGTTGGCCAAATAATTTACTGACACCGTGTTAAGTTTGACACTAGGCTGATCAATTTTTCTCTGAATTTCCCGATTAAAAATGTATCGTGCGTAAGTCACGAAGGCGGACAAAGAAAGTAATTTTTCATATACATTCCTATATTCATCATGGCACTGAAGTTTATCAGAAAACCACTCTAATCTAAGCATACCAGCTGACTATATTTGCTTAAAGGTATGGTTGGCCAAACGACAAACCCGACTTTTGCGCCTTTTAAAACAGAACAACATTTTAAGCATAAATTGTTCACATCCTTTCAAGACTTAAATTGTTTCCTAAAGTCCTCAACATATTCAGTCAGTCAGTATATTTGAGTGGAAAAAGGCTTGCGCCTTTGAACTCCCTATTTGTCACATCAAAATCTCAAGAATTATAAACAATTTGAACAAGTTTTTAGTCAGGAAAATATAGACAATCACATGGTGCAGTGGTGTTTCAAGGTTAATTTGTCACATAGCTCACGTTGTGTTGTAGCATGTGTATATCAAGTCGGTGTTTGAATATCTCCACAGATTGGGACATAACAATCGCCTTGTGAATGTTATTCCATGGATCCACGACACGATTAGAGAAAAAATTCGTCCGTACATCCAATCGTCCTTGGGGCACATACAGTTTGAAGGGATGCCCCCGAAGATTAGTTGTAGTGGCGAGTTGGAAGAAGTCGTCACACATGAGAGCACAGTCAAAGCCACGCACGATACGGAAGGTTTGTATCAAATCTCCGCGTAACTGCCTATAACTCAAAGGATAGAGATTAAGGTTATTTAGGCGGATCTCATAAGGTAGTGAACATTGGCCTCTTACTAATATTGTTGCTCGCCGCTGCACCCTCTCAAGTACGTTATAATCCTGCCGCATCCACGGTCTCCAGGCTTGAATCGCGTATTCAAGATGTGGCCTTATGAAGGTACCGAAGATTTTCGAGAAACAGTCTTCATCAAAAACCGTGAATGCCCGCTTGATGGCGTACAACATTGAAGTTGCAGTTTTAGCCGCCTTACAACATTGTGTAGAAGGTTTGAGATTGTCTGTCATCAAGATGCCGAGATCCTACTGTATTTCTGTTTCTTGCAGAGGGATTCCGTTCAGATGGTAGGGTCGCGCATAAGGCACCGCATTTCGATTTCCCAGGCGCAGCAGAGTGCATTTGTTAGAATTGAAGGACAGCAGCCATCTATGCGACCACTCGTTTAATCGACAAAGATTTTCCTGGAAGTTATCTTCATCGGCAGCACACCTGATGACCCTCCATATTTTTACATCATCTGCAAACATGGCACACTCGCAGTTCAATTCATGTACACAATCATTAACGAACAAGAGAAAGAGGGTGGGTCCGAGTACTGAACCTTCAGGTACTCCACTCTCGATGGCTGTCGGCCTTGATTGTTGTCGTCCTACACACACCGTTTGGGAACGAACAGATAGGAAATTCTCAATCCACGTAAGAAGTCTGCCTCCGATACCCATCAGTCTCAACTTATGCAGGAGACGTTTGTGTGGAACACTGTCAAAGGCCTTCCGGAAATCAATGTAGGCTGCATGTATAGTTTCTTTAGCATCAATTGCCCTTGTCCAGCTTTGCATCGTATAAAGCAAGTTTGTTACACATGACCTTCCCCTACGGAATCCAAATTGCGCATTCGACAATATATTGTGAGTTTCACAATATATCATCAATTGCTTCTTGATGATCTTCTCCATTACTTTGCAGCATATGGAGGTCAGACTCACGGGTCTGTAGTTATTCGCAGATGCACGACCACCGCTTTTGTAAAGCGGTGTAATATGCGCTAATTTCAAGTCCGGAGGAAGTATTCTGGTATCAAACGATTTCTGGCACACTAGTGAAAGGGGTTTTAGCTAGCTCTCTAGCAAGTTCCTTGAGCAATTTGGCAGGACTTTCATCTGGACCCGGAGATTAACATTCCTTCAAGCTTTTTAGTTCTTTAAAATAGTCTCTTCTTCAAACAAAATATCCCCAATATTTGGTGCTTCCACGACCTCGTCAACAGTTGCGACGAAGGGAGGTTCTATGGTGAAGACAGACTGAAAGAACTCAGCAAAATGTTCTGCTTTGTTTTTACAGTCGGAGATTTCGTGACCATCATCAGTTTGCATAACAGGAATCGGGTTCCTGTTACGTGTGCTTTTCCGTAAATAACTGTATAGCAACTTTGGATTATTGACAGCTCGACGAATTAGATCGCTCTCGAAGTCCCGTCGTGCTCTTTTTATCTTGTTCCGCTGGATTTTGTACTGTTCAAAATCTTCGTTGCAGCTTGTGTTGCAAAACTTCTTCCAAAGCTTTCTTTTTTTATTGATCTCTCTTTTGATAGCTCTGTTCAGCCATGGAGGTCGGCTAGATACCTTGGGCACTGAAAGTGGACAATGACTGCGCATTAGCTGCAACAACCACTCCTTAAATGTATTCCAGTCCTCAGTGACATCCCCAGATAAAAGAAGACCCCAGTCTCTTTGCGATGCCCCTACTCTCATTTTTGAGAAGTCACCTCGCCATATATTCGGCCTTAGTTCGTATACTGTAGGGGGTAACGAGTAAAGACCATAATGCCACAAAAGTACGGCATGAGCACTTCGACCTAGTGGAGGTAGGTAGCATACCTCGTCTAAAGTGTCGGGATGCTTCGTGAATACTAGATCTAAACAACTAGCTTGTTGCCCTCCACGTGCTCTAGTTGAAACTAGGACGTGTTGTGTGAGAAGGGCCTCAAATGTTGTTTTTAGCAGATGGTTAACAAAGGCGTTTTTAGAACAATTGGCCCGCAAATTGTTCCAACATTTGCTGGGCGCATTGAAGTCACCCATGAGTACAACATCAGGTCGACTTCCCATCTCCTCTATGCACACCAGTAAACGCGCATCTGCATCACTGTTTGTCCGCGGTGGTCGGTAGACACTCACAGCTTCCAGGGGCTGCGACCCCCGTGCCTATATTGTCAGCCAAATAGCCTCTATACCATGAGTAATCCTTTCAGGCTTCTCGCACACACTTAATTCGTTCTTTACATACATAGCAACTCCTCCACCCTGGCGTTCAACTCGGTCTCGTCTAAATAGTTGGTATCCGCATAGCGCCACTTCTGAATCACTGATGCTCTGTGACAGCCAGGTTTCTGTAATTGCTATAATATCAGGGGACCCATCAGCTACCTGTATTCGAAGTTCATCAAACTTCGAGAATAAACTCTGGGCGTTAGTATATAGAAATTTCAGCCGGCAAGACTCCGCAGTGTCCAATGCGTTTAGGCGCGCGTTCGCCAGTACTACTGGACCGCAGCCGTCATCAGGACTGACTGCTTCCACAGCACTATGGTAGTTTTCTGTATTATTTTGTCCCTGAAGATAGCCAGATTGCTCTCTCCAGCTCTCTCTCTCCCGTAGTTCCGCCACCAATTCTCGGCGTTTCAGACGTTCTGCTGGAGAGTAGTCCGGCTGAAAAAACACCGTCTTAGGTGAGTGTAGGAGAGCTGTCTTCCGGGACAGAACCAAGTTCACCTGTTCTTCGTTATCCAAAACTATCCTGAAAGGTCGAGGTCGGACAGTTTCCGACTGTTCAGTAACCTGTTTGCCTATCCTGAAAGCTCCACAAACTCCTACTGTCTCTAGCTGTCTGAGAATGTCTTTTAGCAGGTCCCGAAACTTTTCGACGTCCGCATCCGTCCTTCCCTTCGGAGTAGTTCCGTCTGATTCAGGTAGGCCTTGAACGACCATGCAGTTTTGGTGGGCAAGGGAGACCCTTTATATCTTTCCAGCCCTACTGCCATCGGAAGACCCCGAGGTATCGATAGGAATAGCTTGTGACTTTGTGTTTTCCTTATCATCACCAGAGATAGACTTCTTTTGGAAGCCGGGATGGCTTTGTTCAGAGTTGTCTTCGTGCTGCCCCCCTTCCGCATTTGTGTTTTTTTTTTCAGTGATTTGTATGCAGCCTTAGCATACCCACTTACTTTTTTATGCTGGCTTTCTGTGCCCGAACCGACTTCTTAAGAAAGTGGAGTTGTACAATCTCCTTCTCTGATTGGAGCGTGTTGTTTGGTGGGTGTTTTGTTTCACGCAGTATCGAGAGGATTTGAGGTGGAAGCTACCAATTTCGCCGCTTGGGTTGCCGGTGTCTGTTCATCTTTCTCAGTGGATGCTCCGCCTCGGGATTCTGCAAATACTCTTCTCTGCTGGCTACTCTCAACTTCAGGTACGATAATGTTGTCCTTTTTAAGGGGGAAGTGAAGACATTTCTTCAATTACTCCATCTCCATTTTCAGATTATGGAGCTCCTCATCGTGGTCTGCAAATTTGTACAGAAGCGTAAGACAGGATGTGCAAGCCTCATCTTTATAATTTGCACCTCTTAAACTTCTGAAACTTTTCGTCCATTTGCTGGGAGGACTTTTCAATAAACTTCGAGACCGCTCTTCTTTAGTTGATAATCTAATTTGATCCTCACTACTGTACTCTTCTATAGCTCCATCGTCTAGCCATTCGACTTCCACCCGAGGCGTCCGCGGTTGGATTTCTGGCCCCACTGACAGTTAAGTAGAATTATCGAGGGTAATATTTGCTACTTCAATTTGCAAACGAAACGACTAAATTCAAAATGCGATTATGACGTAGCGTGTTGCTTGGTATTCAAAATAACGAAAATCTTCTGACGGTGTGTAAATTATTGCAAATATTTCTAGCAGACTGAGTAAACAATGCGCTTAATTACTTAGAAGCATTTTCAAATGTGTATAAACAATATGCAAGATGTTCAGGAACGACTCAGCCGTTTGTAGATCTTCGAGGTCGTGAATAACTGCTGATCTTGCTACTGGTGGTTTTTTCAGGCTGTTTTCACTTGCTTTGGTTGTAAGCTGCGAATTCAGTTCAATGACGTGAAGAACAAATTTCGATTTGATTACGTTTTCTGATGAAGTACTACACAATAACAAATTTTATGAGTTGCAAAAAGTACTTTTGCACATACAATTGAAGTGATAATATCCTAACCAGTAGCGGCGAAATGGTATCAGAATCCAAATAGTCTACGTTGAAGAGTAGAAATTAAGGTTGTGTCCAGTCAGACAAGCAAGTTTGCAGCCATGCAAAAAGTATTAATTGAAGGCTTAAGTTATGGATATTTAACTATCTATAGCAAACTCTAACACAATGCTTATCACAAAACCCTAGGCACAAAAACGATGAATAGTGTAGAGGCTATATCACTACAAATGTACAAAACGTCTTAGCAAAAACACAATGAAACGCTTTTTAGTGTAAGCTTACCTCTAATGAGTAATTTACCAGGCTATCCTAGCAGAAAAAAGGGTAAAAACGGTATAAAACGATAAAAATGAAGATACGAAATGATACGACTCACTTAGATCCTCCACGATTCTTGCCAGCAATAGCCAAGAAGTTGACTTGCGTGAAGACTGGGATCCAAGTTCATGGGTCGCAATCGCGAGATTTGACAGAAATCTCGTTAAATTGCTGTAGGATTCTTCGGAGCCCGGGAATTATGACCAGAGAAAGGAGTCATTGAAGGGCGGAAGAAACAGTGGCAGGTGAGGAGATAAATTGAGCTGTGGAGAGCTGTTGGCAAGAAAGTTGCTCGCGAAGAGCACGTAGTTAGACCGGAATGTGTTGTATTTCGAGTTCAAACGAAATTCGAAAATTGATAAATTCAAACCACACACAAGTTGAGCTAAGAGCCCTCATCACTCCCCCACCAGAGCGTTGGTAGGTTACAAACGCTCGACAAAAGAGGATGTACAAAAAGGTTGAACAATAAAGTCTCGCAAGTTGGTAGGGAACGAACATGTCTACCGAAACGAGTGGAAGGGGGGAAAGGGGTGGGAGGGGGGGGGGGGGAGGGGGGGGGGGGAGGGTTGGGGGGGGGAGGGTGGCGGTGGGCTGGTGGCAGCAGGTGGCAGCAGGTGAAGTGCAGGGTGAATGTGCCGTGGAAGTGGACGGACAAGGTGATGGTGGAGTGCATTCAACGTAGGCCGGATTCAGTCTGTCGATGGAGACCGTATCAGTAGCATCAGCCCTTTGAATGACGTAATATTTGTCATTCCGTTCAAGCGCTTTGAAGGGACCATCGTATGGTGGGCAAAGGGGCCTGCGAACTGCATCGTGCCGGACAAGCACGAATGGGGTTGTGTGCAAGTCGTCGTGCACGAAAACGCGTCGAGGTGTTGCGCGTGTGTGGGTTGGGCGCAGTGCGGCCATGCGTTGCTGCAGCTGTTGCGCGAAGTTGTTCGTGGCGTCAGGGGCGAAGAAGGAAGACTGCAAGAGCTCACCAGGTAAACGGAGGGATGTGCCGTAAACGAGATCGGTGGCAGTGCATTGAATGTCTTTCTTAACAGCCGAGTGAATACCGAGGAGGAGAAACGGCAGGTTGTCGCTCCAGTTGTGCGGGACGATTTGAGATATCAACGCGGACTTCAACTGACAGTGAAGGCGTTCCACGAGGCCATTTGATGCTGGGTGATAGGCAGTGATGGTGATGTGCGAGCACCCGAGCAGTTTGGTGAACTCACGGAAGAGTGCAGATGTAAACTGACTTCCACGGTCAGTGGTGAGTGTAGCTGGAACACCGAAGTTGGCTATCCAGTGTGTAAGGAAAACCATGGCAATATTCTCTGCCGAGGTATATACGAGATGGAAACGGCGATGGGCCATCGTGTGAAACGATCAACAGCGGTCAGAATGTGCGTTAAACCGCGAGATGGGGGTAACATTCCGACTAAGTCCATGTGGACGTGTTAAAAACCGGCTTCGGGAACCGCGAACGTGCTGGGAGGTGAAACGGTGTGTCGCTGGACCTTATTCTTACGACAAACTAAGCACTGGCTGGTCCAGGTAGCAATGTCGGTGCTCATCTTTGGCCTAACGAAACGGGCTGCGATGAGTTTGCAGCCGGCACGAACACCAGGGTTGGATAGCGAATGGAAGTGGTCGAAAACAACCTTCCGGTAGGATTGGGGTACTACAGGACGAGGGGTACCTGTAGAAAAATCCCACACGATAGAGCCTGGTGCCGCTGGGAGGGGAGCCTCACGCAGCTGATCACAGAAAACGCAAGCATTTCAATGATGGAGTCATCAAACGCCTGCGCTTCCGCAAGCTTCGCCAGGTCTAACGTGGTGGTGAGAGCTTTGACCTCTGGACGGGACAAGGCATCAGCAATGACATTCTCATCATCGTGGACATAGCGTATGTCTGAGGTGAATTGAGAGCTGTAGTCAAGGTGGCGTACTTCGCGCGGTGAATATCGATCCGGCTTAGCTTTGAGGGCGTAAGTGAGAGGTTTGTGATCCGTGTGGACCTGAAAATCTCTCTTCTCCAGCAGGTCGCGAAAATGTCGGATGGCTAAGTAAATGGTGAGAAGTTCACGCGAGAAAGTTCTTTAGCGAGGCTGTGCCGGCTGAAGCTTCTGGGAGAAGAAGGCTAGCGGTTGCAACTGTCCGTGGATCTGCTGCTGCAGGACAACGCCGACGGCAAAGTTTGAGGCATCGCTGGTCAGAATAAGCTGTGTATCAGCATCGGTGCTCAGGTGATGAATCAGGTTGACATCTGTGAGTACTTTCTTGGCTGCCTCGAATTATTCAAGAGCACTAGGCCAAAGTTCAAGCGAATTGACCTTTGACTTCAAAAGATCCGTCAAAGGTGCCAGGGTGGCGGCGCAATTTGGTATGAAACGCCGGTATTAGTTGATTAGTCCAATGAAACGGTGGAGTTGAGTAATGGACTTCTGGGCTGAAAAGGGCAACACGCTTTGCACCTTCTTTGGGAGAGGTGTGATCCCACGTTGGTCAAGATGATGGCCAATAAAATCCAGAGAAGTGACGCCAAAAAGACACTTATCGACGTTTAGCTGTAGACCATTTGGTTGAAAACGATCGAAAACTTGGCATAAGTGTTCAACGTGTTCCTCGGGTGATGAGTTTGTGACAAGGATGTCGTTGATGTACACGAACGTGAAGGAGAGACCGCGCAAAAAGTCATCGACAAAACGCTGAAAAGTTTGGGCTGCGTTCCGCAAACCGAAAGGCATGCGAAGGAATTCAAACAGGCAAATGGGGTCGTGACGGCAGTTTTAAGGATGTCCTCCTCCGTGACCGGTATTTGGTGATATGCTCGCACGAGGTCAATCTTGGAAAAATCTTCTTTCCAGCGAACATGTGGGAAAAGTCATGAATATGGGGAATCGGGTACCGGTCCGGGACTGTAGCTCGATCGAGAGCGTGATTATCACCGCATGGCCGCCAATCATCGGATGACTTATTGGGAACCATGTGCAGTGGTGAAGCCCATGGACTGGACGAAGGACGGATAATCCCCAAACTCAACATATGCTCGAATTCGTTCTTCGCGATTTGCAGCTTCTCAGGATGAAGCCTACGCAGATGAGCATGGACCGGTCTGCCGGTGGTAGTGATATGGTGGCAAACGGCGTGTTGAACCTGCTCCGTGAACTGTAAGAGCTTAGAGAGGGAAGGATAATCTCTCAAGATGTCAGAAAATGGCGGGCTTGGTACGGCCAAGTGGATGCCAGCGGAAGGCTCACGCGAAACTACCCCGACAATAAACAGCTGAGTGGTATGATCTTGCAACTTCTGATGTTTAAGGTCAACTGTGAGGATGAGGTGTAACAGAAAATCCGCTCCAATGATAGGCAACTGGACGTCGGCCTGGATGAAAAACCCATTGGAAGCGGCGAAGAAGCCCGAGGTCTAAAGTTAGGGACCGGTGACTGAACGTGGCGATCGAAGTGTTTTTCGCAGCCTGTAGTGTAAACTGCGATGGCTGGAGATGATGAAGACGAGGGGCGGTAAAACGCTCACCTCGGCACCTGTATCGATCAAGAAACGGAACCCTATGGACTTGTCGGTCACGTAAACAGGTGACTGTGCCGCGAATGGCCAGCAGAGTCGTCGCCAGTACTGGCTGGCGGCGCCGTTTCCCGAACGTGAACGTCTAGCGTTAGAACAAGGCGGGACGCATTTAATAGCATCCGGGCCGAATGTTTGGTGGTGCCAGCAGACTTCATCGTCTGCACGCTCTTTTGAGTTAGAGTAGTTGCGGCTTGCAGAGGGGCAAAGCTGGTTGAGTGTGGAACACATCGTGCTCACTTGAGAGCAAAATAACCTGACAGTATCTTTAAGATCCTGCAGGTCGTCATCTCTGTTGTCTTTAACGTCTCGAATCGGTTGAGAGGGTGAAGTAGAACGCGGGAATGAGGTACCAAGCGATTAAGTGGACTTTCGCTGTGTACGGCTGTCAGCTTTACGGTCGGATCGTGATGCCGAAACCTAGGAGATGGCATGCTGAGGTAATGAGGTCGAGGCTTGGTTTAAAGCGTACGAACTAGTACCGGGGTAGCATTGTTGGATGCGGTCTGCGTGATCCGCGAGTTTGGTCAGTGGAACATCGTCATCAAGCCGGGCGAGTACCTGTTGCATTGGATGGGGTAATTTATCCATCCAGTTGCGACGGAAAATAGAATAATCTAAGGTGCGATGAGCACGCAGGTGACGCATGTGGCGCATTAGAGCAGAGGGGGTTCGGTCGCCAAGCTCGACGTTGTTGAGGAGTTGGCGAAGCTTGCTGTCGGCAGATTGTGCCCTACATTCGAGAATAGCCTTTTTAAGCTAGAGTACGGCTTAACTTTGGGGATAGGATCAAGGAGATCCTGAACAGCGAAAGCGATGCCGAACGGTAAGTACTGCACGACGTACGCGTAACGCGTACGCTCGCCAGTAATCTGACGTGAGGCAAAAACAGCCTCGATCTGTTTGAACCAGACCGTCGGGTCACGCACTTCGTACGGTGGAAGCTTAATGGATATCTGAAAAGCCTGAGGCTCGTCCTGATCAGGTGGTGTACACGAGTTGTTAGAACCAACATCATATTCATCGCAATCTTGAAGTTGGTGGTATCCGTCACCCATGATGAAAAACATATGAACGGCAGAGTCAAACGGGAAAAGCAGGTGAATGGAATAAATAATAAGACGTGGCTAACAATAAAAACGGGGTCACCAAATTTGTTGAGGCTATATCACTACAAATGTACAAAACGTCTTAGCAACAACACAATGGAACACTTTCTAGTGCAAGCTAACCTCTAGTCAGTAATTTACCAGGCTATCCTAGCAGAAAAAAGGTAAAAAACGATATACAACGATGACTTCGTGAAGACTGGGATCCAAGTTCGTGGGTCGCAATCGCGAGATTTGAGAGAAATGTCGTTGATAAATTGCTGTAGGATTCTTCTGAGCCCGGGAATTATCACCAGAGAAAGGTGTTGTTGAAGGGCGAAAGAAACAGCGGCAGGTGAGGAGAGAAATTGAACTGTGTAGAGTTGTTAGCAAGAAAGTTGCTAGCGAAGAGCACGTGGTCAGACCGGAATGTGTTGTATTTCGAGTTCAAACGAAATTCGAAAATTGATAAATTTAAACAACACACAAGTTGAGCTAAGAGCCCACAATAGTTGCACGTATTGATATTGTCCACATTTTTATCAGAAATGTCTGTCGCGAGCATTATCTTTATACATTTCTACCTCAGTTGGCTGGCTAAAGTGTTCACTGGTGCTGTAAGATGGGAACAGGAGCAAAAATGATGCGTGGTCAATCGAGGCAAAGTCTTGTATGAGGGTTTGGATAAGAAAACGAAAGTTTAAAATCGTTAGTAATCCCCTTTTCCCCTACAGAAGAGGCTTTTGGATATATATGTCATTACAGCAAGGATGGGGAGCAAGCTTTACTAGTACAGGTTTTGTCTAAAATATGTCCGCTCAAATCCGAGCTACGAGTATCCCAATATATTTAACACATTTCATAATGAACTTTTCAATGAAGCCTTGAAGTAAGAAACTTTGGAGGCACTCGAAACTGGGTTGAATTCAAAATCTTTCATCGGAAGTATTGCGAAGCCTAACTATCCTCATTATGCCGAATTTAGAATACAGGAATTGCATAATATAAAGTATCCTTGAGCACAACCAAGGCATTGTTTCGGAAAAGATACACCCAGGTGGAACACCTGTAGTTCTGAGAACTAGTCTGTCGATTGTAATTGACGCTAAACTATGGCACGAACTACCTGAGAATGTCCAAAATGAGAGGTGCTTTGAACTATTTAACATTTTCTGTGTTGTTAAAACACAGCAGCCATTTACCATCAAATACTGACACCCTTATAGAGCCAGTATTCAAAATAGGTGAGAGTTCGGCAATCGATTTCGTCGCTATCTCGCAAATTACTTAAAGCATAGTGGTAGTAAACTTCAAAAGCATATATCGCATTATTTTTTCCTCTTCCACTTAGGCTCAATGTCACGACAGAGTCCATGCTATGGCACAAACGCGCACCTAGACGTGCCTCTACACGTCCCGGTCTACGCACAAAACTAGGTTTTCGCATATTATACTTCTGCACAATCCAGTTGCTGTCAGTTCTTATTGACGTGGAAAGTTTTGACCTAACTTGCTCTTAAAACTATACCGCATGTTCGTTCTCCCTATCCTAGAATACCGCTGTCCACTTTTTGGTCTTATGAACGCGACTGAACGTAGTAAGACTCAAAAGGTTCAGCTAGTTTTCACTCGTAAAAGTATTTTCCCTTTCTGGGTCCAGTATTTCTTAAACAGATAGATATCAGTTAGCAAACATTTAATTTTTGGGTAAAAAAAAGTCGAAGCTGGTATATGCTTTCTGTTTTGCGTTAACAATAGTCATAATTTACCACAAATTAGCTCTCTTATTGCGGTAAACCGACCTTACGCCACTCTTAACTCTTCCATGATAATTTCACCACCCCTTAGCTCCGCATCTATCCGTTCTCGTTTTTTTGCCTCCAAATATGCTTTTATTTGGGACAATCTTCCACTGGAAATTAAGTTGTCTTTTAAATTATCGATTTTTAAAGGCAAATTACGTAAGCATGTAAATTTGAGGGAAATAAAGTCGCATCTGTCTGTTTCCTTTCCAAATATGCAACTTGTAGATTTCAAAAAGGGTCCTCCTGACATTTGAAGCTCTTCCCAGGATAGTGAAATGGTTTCTTTAGATGTTAGCATTTTCCGCTGCAGAGTCAAGCATCACTTTCAAATACTGCAAACTCTTCTCCGTTTAGCAACATTGACGGTGGTCTTCGAGATCACTATTTGTGGTCATCGCGTGTCCTTACGCTGTCGCCAACTTGTCGGTGGACTCTGGAGTCTGGTGGGTGGCATTTTGGGGATGTTGCCTTGACTTCTACTGTCTTCTCCTCGATGGGATCCTACTGTCCCGGATGACCCCGTCTTAACTCACCACCACATTATTTTTCCCATGAAAACAAGAGTCCCGAACCCTCAACAACAGGATCCCATTTAACTGCACCATGTCGTACCATGCTACGCATTTAGGCAGTTTTTACTCCTGCATTTTTTTAGACACCGGTGGCTCGCTGAACTCAGCCATCGATGTAGGAGTTTTTTACTACCCAGGCCATTATTTTGTTAGGGAGTTCGTTGTTAATCGGATCTAACTTACCATCTTACCACGCGTAACATACAACTTATCCCAGTTGTCATACAGTTGCTTACACACAGATTTGATTACAAATTTTTTACGATAGCGCTAAGTTTTTAATGAAAGGGCCCCTTGGGCCTTAAGTATACAATTTATTATTATTTATATGTCTGGGTGTCGGTTATAAATGAAGAAAACAAACCTTGGCCAATAAAATTTTACACAATAACTAGATTTGGTATGAGATATGCAAACTATGCTCGTGAACAGTGCGATGGAGCCCAGATCATTTGAAAGTTTTATCCTTTAAATACGGGTAAAATAAATGTATTGTCTAGACTTGATAGCAGCTAACGATATATTTGTGACATTGCAAAACTAAGAAAAATAAAAGTTACCTGCCAACGCAAACTATTATTTTATAAAATCGTCTTATTTATGAAAGCAGTCAGTACAATAAATTTTAATTGGACTGTTGAATAACGAAGAATTGGCTATTTATGAACATTTACGGTAGGATACCACAAAAATATTTTCCGGTAAAGGCGCGGTCTCAATTTAAACCTTTAATTATAAGTTCTTCAACATTTTGGTAGTAATTGGGAGGTCCATCTGGCGAAAATGAGCAGAAGCACCGGCACCAGAACCTAAGCTTGAGAAACATCGCTTCACAAAAATAGCAATCTATACGTTAATTCTCGAAAGCATTCGCAGGAGAACACATGATTTAAAAAACAAATGAATCAATAGATTTCGCTTTCGAGTAAAAAAACAAAATATTTCAAATGGCTAAGTTAAAGTAGTCGGGATGAAAACCCTGAGGAAATCAAGAAACGGAACACCAACGACTTTCCTCGTTTTTGAACTTCCTGTTCAAACTCAACCTTGTGCTGAACAGATTTATCACATATCATCTTCCTTCAAGTAAACCATGTTGACTGGGAGTCACAAGTTGGTACCCATCAAACAGGTAGCACAGATGGTCATGGACGAATTTCGTCACATTTTCCACTTTATAATGAGGATTTGTCACCTTTGTTGTGCCAGATACCTACTATTACATCTCAAAATAACAAAAGAGGCAGAAACGTAGGTAGCCATTTGACTGTCCACGCAAGATGCCCCAGCGAATAGTGCGATAGGTGGATGCATATATTTAAAAGGTTAATAACGAAGCTTTTGATGACCTTATTGCTGTAAAATAAATGTTAACTTTATAATTAGCATACGATTGCAGACACTCAGAATGTGTTTGCCTCATAATAAAAATAATTTTAAATATAAAGTCGTTGCTCTCTGTGGCTTAGTTCCCCAGTAGCAATTAACATCTATTAAACGTCTGAGGAAGCTCTATTTACAGCGGTTCGAATGTCTATTTGATATTTATTTTGAACTATAAAATCAATATATATTGGAGACTTATTTATAGGGGTACCAGTTAGTTGGCGATAATGGTAGCTTTGGCTTGGCACAGGATCTCTTTCCTGAACGCGCGGTCCATTCGTTACATTTTATCCACATACGTTTGCAGTAAAGTTAACTCAGAAGCCATTTATTATTTAAAAAAAACTGGATTTAAAATGTAAAAATCCAAAAATGTATCGCTTTATACATAGGCGCTTATTTTTCGGCCACATTTTATTCCGTTCATGGTAGCGGACCCGAAAATGTTCACAAGCCTAAAGAAGTTTTAAGTAGACTAACCAGTCAGCATATTCGCATTTGCTGCCTTCTCAGCCGCTGGGAACAACTGTAAAGCAACACTTTAAGTCACCTTTAAACAGCATCCTCAAAGGCTGACCTCTTTTATTTGCCGTCTGCGTTCCCAGTTAGGAAAACCGCCAAATATTTACCGGCCAGTATGTAATCGGAGGCATATTCAGTATAATCTCGTAGAATTTGGAAGTGTGAAGGCCAACTTTGTTTTGCAGCCTTTAAATTTGATGTATCGGCTCATTTCGTCTTCAAAGACGGCCGAAACTTATCCAAGTATTTTTCGCCAAATCTTCAACGTACAGGCCTCTTTCGAAAATTGTCGTCGGGCAGCATGCTATTTAGCTGTCGCAAGTCAACTGCTGATCGCAGGGGCTCGATGATGGGAGTCCCTCGAAACTTGAAGCCGCCTCGGCGTTGACTTTCCGCTGCTAACGGATCAGCGCTTCCAGCTACCGCTGGCATCCAAGGCCCTGCTTTCCACTACTTCCAGTCGTTATAATAATAATAAGGTTTATTTGTAAAGCACATCTTTGGCGCCGTCAAAAACCCCGGAAGGCAGGAAAAAACCTAACCCAAACCCTTCTTTCGCAGTGACTATTGTATTTGTTTTGGTCTTTTGCTAGGTCAATCATGTGCGAAATCAGGAGTTTGTTTTAAGTGAAAAAACCTGACTTCTAGGGAACAAATCTAGAAAAAACATGAAATCAAAAAACTATACACTGTACGCGTTATGGTTTTATAGTAAGAATACTTGGGGTCTGGAAAAACTTTCATGTCCTGTAACTGCGGTATACTTAGCCGCGGTCAGTATGAAGGCTTGTAAGACGGCTTGTGATATCCTGGAAATCGTGACCGACGTCCTGACTGAAGTCCGCCAGGTGCCGACACATCAGCAGTAAAGTTCATTACGATTGGGTGGCTGTGGACTAACGCTGTCCTTAGATGATTATACGGGAGATATTGTGTGAAAAAGTACTAGTTACGTCAGCACTGCTGTTGTCGGGCACGTCCTCCGGCCGCGGCCCCTAAAAGTAGAAAGGTGTTAGTTGTGAAGACTTATTGATGATGAAGTGGCCTCACGTCCCAACGTATAAATGGCCTCGTCAACGGCGGGCCTCCGCGAGCGTTGAGCTTAACGTCGGGTGGCTTGGTCAGTCGAGCGCACAGGAAACCAAGGAGTTATTTAGCGATGTATGTGGATCCACGATGTGGACTATTAGCCATCTATCTTTCGCTATGACCACTTGTTCCCTGCAATGCTCACGAACTACTCACTATGGGGACTGCGTATTGTAGGGTTCAGAGCAGTGTTCGCAAATGCGTAGGAATAGTAAAAGGCTTCCTAGAGGCTATTTATTACTTCGACCAATGCATCGCTGTCCTCATATTGAAAACAAACTTAACAAAATTATGCGGTAATAGAGCGCACTGCAGTGTATCACTGACGGCTGCCTTATACAACTTCAGAATGGTGACTTCTTTGGGTAGTCTAACAAGTCAGACATATTTACAAATTCCATGAAAACTATTTTATGCAGCTGCCTTGCTCGACCAATATGTTTATAACGCAAAATCTCATTATCAAATCCAATGCATATATTGGACGGTGTAACGTCCATCCGAAAGCGTCATATCAACCGGCATTGGTACTGTTGGTTACCTTCCTGTCCAACTACTATGGGTCCGCCGTTGTGCGAATGAGTAAACTTTATTGAAGCCGTCCCTATGGGGCGTGTTTGTATCTCAGCCTCACTAAGTTATCTAGTAATTTGTTGTAGAGTTCGTGAAGGAATTTTAAAAAATACTTTAACCTATGTAGATAACTCTAAAATGGGATAAAGGTAAATTATCTAAGGACCATCTAAGGACCTCTGCAATGTGCAGAATGCTACGCATATTATAGACCGTATGTTCTTCATCCAAAAGAACACAAAACCTACGAGCAGACAGTTTTATTAAATGATTACGATAACCTACATTTCTACTACAAGTTACAGGAGAGGCTAGTAAAAGTAAAGCAGCAAATGGCATTCGAACAATTTAAAGTGATTACCTGGCAGGATGCCTGGGAGAACAAGGACGCCTCCGTACATTATGAATTGCCAAAACCCCGTTGCTTTCCTACAGTTGAAGTCACTTACAACGCTTCCTCACTGAGATGACTTCGTAGGGAGGTATCGAATGATCTTTCGCATTCGTTCAACATGCGTTGGCGTGTGTAAATAATTAATTAACCATTTAACTTTGGAAGATGTAAAGTCCTTATTATCCGTCTACTTCCCAAACACACAATATTTGGACTTTAAAAAGAGTCTTCCTTGTATTTGAAGCAGTTCCATTCATATTAAATTGTTTTCTATACATATCTACTTTATATTCTGTAGAGTGATCTTTGCAGCGGTATTTCGGCCCCTACTCTGCCCAACCATTATTCACAACTGTTGCCAAACTTCCGCTGTTCTCACTTTTAAAAAACAAACGATGGGATTGACGGTCTCTGGTGATTATCATGGAGAGTTCTTCTGTTTTCGCCAGCTTGTCAGTGGACTCTGCAGTCCGAAATATCGCATCTCCGGCTCATTGGTGATGATATCGTGACCTCTACTGTCCCCTCATCGTTTCAACTCTGTTGTCCGTGACGAGTTCCTCTTGTCTCACCTCTCTGATGGTTGATCCCGTAGCCTGTCGGACGGTGTTACGGTAGTGTACAGTAGCCTCTGCTGCTATATGATTACTCCAGCGACAAGAAGCGTTTCGATCTCTCGTACGTTCTCATCAACAGTCCTGTCTCACTGCATCGCAACAATCCTATCAACCAACTTTCTTGTTTTTATAAAAACAATTTTTTCTCCCAAGTTTTATTTTGATAAAGTGGGGGTCCGCTGAACTTTGCCCCCGCTTTCGTGGTAAGGTTTTATTCACTGCTTTCTCTTTAGTTCACCATACCTTTGAGAGCGCGTTGACTGTTATTTTAAAATGACGATGTGTTGGTGGATATGAAACCATCTGTCTACCATACTAAACACTTCCATTGCGTCGTTCGCAATTATGCACTTACATTTATTTTTACCACAGCCCTAAGTTTCCAATCACGAGGTCCTTCGGGCCTCAAATATAAATTTATGTATTTATGTTCATCAACAACAGCTACACTCGCTGGCTTCAATACGGCGCAGTACACTCCCACCGCTCCATGGGGCGACTGGTTACTTTCACTTTATAGCCCTTTACCCACAGCCTCACTAGCCTTTTTACCACCTCACGGTACATGACAAAAATGTAGAGACTCAAACTCTATGCTCGTGAAATACGGGCCCTAAGAGGTCCTCATCAATCCTATCTCTATCGTCTCTCTCCGTGTAAATGACTATCCCTTTATGCACACCTGCTACTGTAATCTTTTGCGTCCGTGGTAGACATTGAAATTCTTGATTTACTTCAAAAAAGCCCTAGCTGGCGCGTCACATCTTACAGCCTGCATGCGAACGGAGTTGTCTGCATGGCATCCTGGCTGAAAATTCCTCTATCTCACAGAAAAACTAAATTGTAGCGGTCACCGCCGGCCAACGCCCTCCACTGTTTTGTTCGGCGTCATTGTTCAAGGCCAGCTGCCTCAAGGTCATCCAATAGCTCAGTCAGCGCTTACAAATGCGCTGACTTGTAGAGACTTGACCTTATTCCACTCGGATATGCAAACGTGCGTCTAGGTTCTTTCGACTGCCCAAGCACCACTCGAACATGTCCCTTTTTCCCCACCCTCGGCCGCCAGACATCACTTCGGCTAACGCCGCCCCAGCGGAATGACGTGGGCTCCGAGGTCAAAACTCTTTTAATCTATTCTGTACACAATATACTGTTCCTAACACTCTGCACTTCCAAGACTTCTTCACTACTAAGTAACCATGGTCTGAAGATCACAGATGCCAGGGTTTAACTAACCTAAACCACTGCGATAAACTCACCCAGATATAACCTACAGAAGGCTTACTGCCTCCATAATAAACACCTACCTGAAAAAACATCACTGAGGAGGGGTCTCACTACCTTTCCTAAACTAAGTCACATTTGTGCATTCGATTTCTTCAAAACTGGCAGGCCCTCAATCTACAGTTGTACATCAACTTCGTTGGACACTAGATTTTTATGATTCCGTAGAACTTGACGCAGTCCTCGTTCCCAGGCTACGTGGACGTAATCACCAATACCCATGGGAGCTACCTATAAGTTGTACGATGCCCCTAACAACGTTCTTGGGTCGGTCGGTAGTTCAGGTATGCCTGACTGAATGATATCCAGCAGTTCACGCAAATGGGTGTGCGCTATGTTTTTTCGCAAGACCCATTCAAGCAACGACTGAACGTAGCATTTCGGTATCGATTGCAGGCTACCCGTTCCCATGGTTTCCTCCTCTTTTTCCTCCTCATATCCTATAAGAACACATTCGACATCACCTAGGATTGATGATAAATCCCAGTAATAATCATTTGATTCAGAAAACGTTGAGCTCCCCCTGCCCCGCACCTACCGTCAAATCCTTGGCTTGGCGTCTTCTCTTGATGGCCTCGACCACAGTCCGAAGTTCCTTGTCCACATACCGCCTAAAATAGCGTCTTCGTGTACCCTCTAATCCCCCCTTAAACATTGTTAGAAAAAGCAGTAGAATAAGGAATATTACAGGTAATAACAATCTATATATATATATATTCGATCGGTGTTCGCACATTCCTGAGTGAATATATACCCGATCAGCAGTGACAGCAAATGGCAGGTGGCGAGGCGCTGATGAACTGCGGTTCGATGAAATGCTTATGACCCATCTGATAGACACCAGTGGTGGACCAACTGCGCCGTCTGTAAGTGCGTTTGTTTGTGCTGTCCGACCAGCTGGTGTTCAGGGTTATGCTTGGCTGATGAAGGCTAATAAGCCCTAAACAGTTCTGTATCAAGTTACCCCCAGACGCTGTCATATCCCCCTTACTGCTATTATGACTTGGCCCGAATCGGCCTGGCAGGCGGTCACCCGTTGGGGACCTCTGACCACCACATGAACTTTGTTTAGTTCGGAAGCCTATTCGATCGGTGTTCGCACATTCCTGAGTGAATATATATATATATATATGGGGTATGACAGCATCTGGGGGTAACTTGATACAGAACTGTTTCGGGCTTATTAGCCTGAGTGAATATATATATATATATATATATTATGCGATATTAGGGAGTGAGTCAGGCAGCTCTTACGTATACCGTCGCACGCTGTGCACGTCAAATAATGGCGATTACGCGCGCGTGCAGGAATTGAAATGCGCTTAAAGTTTGCGAACCAATCAGTTGTCGAATCGCGTCATTGCGGTGGCCAGTTAAATTAAGATATTACGTATCTCGGAAATATCTATTAACCCTTATCTATTGGATATGATGTTGCATATTTACATAGTAGATACCGTTCATAAGCACAGGAAAGCACCTTTAATAGACTCGAAGTCTTTGGTCACACATACAGATAATAAAATTGTGCATGTACATATGGTACCTACTGTTTTTAGCAACATATTTTATGTTAGATATCTTATGTCAACTGTTTTTAATAGAGTCTTCAAAAGCATTGACTACCACCCTAAATATACTGAATTTTACTTAACTACTAGGGTTGAGAAGAAGTGTGTATCACGCAGTGTTTTGCGGGAGTAACCGTAAGTAACATGTCCTGAAGGGTGGTCCTTGTAAATAAATATTCACGCAAGTTTTATTATGAACACAAAATTTTATCAGTAGCCACAATCTTGCTTGGTAGCGATTGACGTCTTTGAATTACCAATTATCTGAAGAAACCTTTTCTGATGTGTAGTAACAGGCGCTCGCTTTTGATTTTATACTGAGGACCTCGTACGGGAGTTGGACCTGTAAATATAAAGAGGTCATCCGGTCTCAGTGAGTCACCATGGCCGCAGATAAGCCAGAACCTCGAGGGAATCCTATATATTATTCGTCCATAAACTAGAGAGCATAAGTCAAATTCTTCAAAGCTGTCATGGTAGCATATATGCTTAAACCAATCAACTATTTTCTTTGCCTCGCACTACATCTAGGTGAGGAGGTGAACTTTCGTACCTATCCATGTTGTCCAGACGGGTGTTCCGTATTCAAGATGAGGTGTGACGAGAACGCCGAAAATTTATCTGAAAAGTTCAGGGGAAAATATTTTAAACGCACATCTAAGTCAGTGCAAAATACCCGTGGTCTTCTGGATTACTCTCTTGCAGTGTTTTTATGACACCAAATTCACAACCATCGACGTACTCAGATCTCAGAATGTTGGCACATCATTTAATGCGGTCTAATTTATAAACTACTGAGTTTTGTGAGTGACTCTTCAGCCGAAGTTAAGTTTTGGGATTACGCAGTTAGACAAATTAAACGCTAGAACCCCTTGCTCGACTAAAGACCCAGTTCGTCAATGTTCGATTACCGCTTTCCATTTCGTCAGTAAAATCGACTTCATTCCATATATTTAAACCATCGGATAACATGGCTGGCATTGTAGCATGCTTCCCTGGTACCGTGCTTCATGTAAATTAGAAAGATTAGTAGACCTAAAACGGAATCCTGCGTGGTACATTTTCAATCTTTTACTTATTTCGAGGTGAAATTGTCAACAACGCTTTGTACTCCTGGAAGCAGGCCATTTTCGACTCACTTACATATTATCCCTCAAAATCTGATTTCATTAATCTTGTGTACAAGAAGTCGAAGACCTGAAAGTGAAGGAAAAAAGTGGCATTTACTGGGTAACTGCTGTCAGTGGCCTTGGCCCATTCTGATGCGAGTTAAGACAACTAGCGAGGCCAGAAAGCCAAGCTAGGCATCGCCTGTTTTTTTATCTTCAAGGTACTCCACTACATGTATTTTATAGTATGTTCTGTTATGTTACATTAGAACGGAATGCATGGAGTTTATTTGTGATTCTCATAGGGAAATGTGCTATCTTCGTCTCGTCGCCGCCTGGTGGTGGCAGGAAGCGTGTGGACGCTTGTTGAGTTGAGTTTTGGCCACGGAAAAATCTTAGCGCCTGCACAAAAGTGAGAGGGAAATGGACGGAGGACCACATGTTCCCACGCCCCAAGACAGAGACAAGATTTTAGGACGGCCTTAATAACAGCTTTAGCAAGAAGTTAACTTGTAAGCAAGTAGCCGCGCCTACAGTAGGCTATCGATCGGCCTACACGCGCGAGAACACATCGTGCAGTCAATCAATCGATAACTTAAAATTCAAACTACATTCAGCCGTTCAGTCACCAGCCAATCCCACCGGCGACTTTTTTAGAAGAGGAGCTGATTGGCTCAATAGACATCGTGGTACACAGTTTTTTGTCTTAAATACGTTATACCTATTACACTCAAAGACTTCTACTGTTGCACACTTCTTGTCGTGTTCTTCCTTTGGGGACTCACACAAGGCGTTATTGGGCGGTGATATCTCGGCTTGGGCTTCCGCTACAATACAAGGCAGCGACGGCACGCATCCCAAGATTGCCCAGGCCTTTGCAAGATCGTGGCACCTTGCGTCCTAACACTTCCCAACAAGACGCGCAACAGCTACGATGGGGCGACGTGAACTAATTGTTGGTGCCCACTTTTTCCCCTCCCCCTTTCTGGTCCCTATTTATTACAAGAATTTGACTCCTTTGATCACTTCACACCTCCCTCTCCCCTTAATTACTTCTGACTGGTTGCTGAAACTTTCGTTAACCATTCTCTACCTTATGTTGTTGTAATTGCCCAATGGTAAATAATCGAAAATGTTCGTTCAACTGACTTGACTTCTTGAAAGCTTTTATATGTTTGTAGGGCAAATTCAATTGGTGTCCAATTGGTGTGCTGCATTGCCTGATAGGGTGTCATGTACAGTAGCCCATGCCGTGCACACCGAGGGTGGTGTGTTCATATGGCCCTTAGGCAGCTGCAATTACCTGGTCGCCCATGTGTGCGTGAGTGATTGTTGGTCAAGGGTCTGTAGGTCGGCAAGCCCAAAAACCGTTCATTGTGAAGTTGCATGGCCAGGAACAAGAAGGCCGGACAGTAAGGTCGGCTATCCACCACAGCTACTCGCCAGATCCAGAACGAAGGGAATGTGTCGATTACGAGGCAGACGGTGAAAGGAGGATGACCCAGAGCACATGCCGGCTGGGAGGGCGTTGTCCGTGCGTGAAAGTAGTTGTGTGTGCCGGAGGAGAAGATGAGGTGTGCAACCAGTGTTGATGCGCAGTTGGTGCATCAGTCGGAGGCCATGCTGGCGTGATCTCCACCATGGGTGTCGGAGAATTGGCGCGTTGGTAGGAGAAAAGAGCATTTCGGATACAGGGCATATCGTTGAGAGTCGAGTCGGTCGAATGCGTCAATTAAGTATTTTCACTGTCGTCTAGCCAAAAGAAGGATGACGTTCGGTGTCGAAAGTTTGCGATTACATCTGTGCATGTGCGTTAGCATGTTGCGTGCACGAAGGAAACTCAGGGATGATGTTTCGTTGGTAATGGACAGAGGAATATCTCGTAGAAAGGAGATATGCGACCTGATAGCAACATATTTGGATGGTTGTCCTAAATAAAATGATTCACGTTTGACCTGGACCTTTACGGCTAAGTTGTGTTGAATACGTCGACCTCGATTCACGACATGGTGTCGGTAACCGCGTTTCCTTATCCATAGGCATGATGAGTGCCACAGACAACTAGTACAGTGAAGCCGAGCGGGAATTTAGTGAAGGGGTTGCCCAAACATTTCTGATAGTTGCATGGTTGGATGGCATCGGGGTCACCAATTTGTAGGGTCTTAGTTGTGATTGTACTCAGATCACTGCAACCACCAGACCAAATCCCGAGATGTAGATAAAAGACGGAAGGCACCGTAATCTGGGATTTATTGTGCATAGGACCCTGAGTTGCCGTCTGAGGCAGCAGTAGCCTCTGGCGAAGCCTGAGCAAAAGCTGACTGCGTGGTGGCAGCTGCCTTTGTATGCTTGTGGAGCAAATTAAAGTGGTTATCAATCGGTGTGTATGTTGCATAGCCTGTGGGTCTGCCATGATTTGGGGATGTGCCGTCGGGGTGCCGTAGAAAAGGACACTAGGGTGGCTGCCGCAGTCTTTTGTCAGACATAATATCTTGTATATCCCATTCTTTTCACCTAACAGACTTTCATGCTATTACGCAACTATCTACAATTGAAAGTATCCGGTAACTATTGAAACCTATTCGATATACCGGTATACTGTCTCATGAAGTGCTGTGCTTCCATCCCATTCCCACTGTTCCTGCTTTTCGTCGCATAGCTGCTGGAAAACTACCAAGCGAATTGATTACACATTGGCGTATTTCTGGCAGACGGATAATTGTCCGATCAATCCTTTGCGTATATCGTCAGGGAAACCTTCAACTCCTGACTACAGGTATTGCCGGCGCCAAGCCTGCAAACCATCAGGTGACTTCGCCTCTCTACCTCCTTCTGGGTCAGTCAATCACAGGTGCCGTAGACTGCTATTGGCCAAGCAGTTGATCAAGCGGCCAGTGACTCACTCTCACATTACCTTTACGCATTCATTTCAAGCTCACACCATGCCAACAGACAGACGTCCGCGCAGGGCCCGGGGCCTGCCACGCGTCAGGGCTTCAGACCACCACTGCCTTCCTGTACACAGTTAATAACGCCTTTTGGTCTCATCCGTCTTCTTCCTGTACGAAACTGGGCGTGATAATTGTAGCGCTCTGAGCAGATTCACAGCTTAGGTCCCTATTTAGGTCCTCCTCTCTGTAGATGACCGTGCACAGACCATGGAATTCAGTCTGGATCTACTCGTCTCCGATTTTGGATCAAACCTCAGCACCTCAAACAGGAGCACCAGCCAATTCAATTTTTTAAGTGTTCCGAATCCACACCAGCTGTCAGCAGCAGCCTTATCGCAGTAGCTTAAGTAATTAGGGAAAACTCTGGCCGCTTCCTACGTCCACATTCTGAACTCAACTAACTTTCTGCACATGCTGACCATCTAGAAACCGATCTGGCCACGATCGAACGAACATACGATTAGAGATACTACCAAGCGCACGCGGATGAGGCTTCTATATGTAAAATTAATTGCGATCAATCATGAGGAAGGTGGACTTCATGATGTGCCTCCAAATTAACCGCAGGAAATTACAAAGGCAAGCACAGGACGGGGATGTATGTACGCGAGTCACTTGCGAAACCAACTGGATGGAAGTCAGGGCGAAAGAACAAGTATGCAAGACTGGACTACCGCCGACCAACTTACTCATACACTCAACTAAACAAAGACGGCATGCATGGCTGGTGAACAGTACACGGAATTAGGCACGCCAAGCCTTCTTAAAAGCAGGTCAGTTTGCGCCAAATTTCAGTAGCAGTAAATTTTCCCGTGCATTAACCCTAACAAACTTAACTGTAACCTTGATCGTTGCCCTAACCTTACCCTGAACCTATACCCTACAGCTAACACGGACCCATACCTTGACCCTTATCCTTATCCCAACCCTTAGCTCAACTCTGAACTTGATTCCAACCTTAAACCGAAACCTAAGCTCAATCCTAAACCTCACTTTACGCTCGAAATTACTTTCATTGGAATTTGGCGCAAAGACATATTTGCCGCAGGTGGTTGATACTCCTGTGTCCTGTTTAGGCAGCCATACAGGTTCTCCTTACCCCTCTTCCACCCCCCCCCGAGCTGTTATTAATATATCCTCATCGTCAGTGCTAGTTCGGAGCTCAGTTGGACTTGCTGGAGACAACCGAGTCCACTGTGGTTGCAGGGCGATTGAATCACAGCCCGCAAAAAGAGTCGTCAAACAACCACCCCTCAACTCGGCTGGCCCTGATATGAATACTTTACAGCCACGAATTTGGCCACCACTAGGTTATAGAAAATAACTTCCAACAATACAGATGCACTGCCACCATTGCCTCATTTTGTACTCCCGCATCGGCCTGGTCTGGCATCTGCGAATCTGCTCCAATGTAATTTGAGAACTGGTAACTAGATCCCCGGCCAGCATACGTCACACAGTTCTCGCCTCTTTAAACCTGTGCAGTAAGCGACTGCACGGGTTCATTCGGCCATATGTGAGTACAAGACGGGAGGTTGCCAGATGGGTGGTGACCAAGTCCTACAGAAGGGATGAGGGCCGGGCTGTAACAGCGCCTTGACAGTGTGGTGTGCATGCAATTCTTCTCCACGTGTGATTGGTAGACGACGAGAAACTGTAATGGACTCTAGCAGCCACTTAGAACCAAAGATCAGCCGCTGACGCATGACGCCTTTGGCCTGCAAGGCCCGCGCGTGCAGGCCAACCTTCGCCCATCTCAAGGTCGCGCCCTTCCACTAATCTAGACATCAGTCGCGTGATTGGCTACTGTAACAAAGCATGCGCCGGTCATCCGGCTATTCCCGGCGCTGTCGTCACTCCAAAATTGACGCCCTGGCAGCCGGACTGCGGTCATCCGAGAGTCAAAACCTTTTACATCTATTTTCCTATCCTTCTGCAGAATACCCTATTCCTAACAATCTGGCTTTCCACCCGTCTTCTCTACTCACTTAAAGGAACTACGGGCCTGGAAGATCATAGCCGTTAGGGTTAAACTTCTGAGCCTTAATACCTGTCGATAAGGCTTCCCGAATAACATGGCAGGGAGTTTTTAGGACAGTTTTTATTGAGGTAGGGAGCATGCGAGCGGCTCAGGGTCCAGCGACCGCAAACATTCTAACACACCGCAAATCACATCTCGATGTTTTCCACTGACGCAAGGTGTGCGCCTAAGGCAGGTCTGGTTACGACCAATGATTGAAGCCAAGAATATCGATCGCTTTGGAAGCCGTCAACTGGCAAGTGGAATGCGTTCGCGGTCACCACACCGAGTAGGCTATTACACTCTGAGCTTCGTAAGATCCGATCTACAATAAGGCAGCTTGATATGCGTGGATTTAATGATAAGCTTGTGTGTAATACGCGCAGAAGGGCTATTGAACTCTAAGTGATTTCACGCACACAACTCCAGACGTCCGTACTCCACCCTGAGTGTGGAGAGAAAGCGGGAGCTGTGCTAATCCACTGTTTGCAATAGTTAATTCGGCATCTAGTCAGCAGTTAGCAGACACCAGTTCGTTTCAGTGGTTTCTTTTCCCCTCTCTATGGATCCCTTTGTCTAGAGTAATTTTGCCTTTTAGGTCGGACCATCATCTACCTTACCCGCATTTGTAACAATGATGCGTTGGAATCACAAAATTAATACTTCTTTATTCGGGACACAGAGTCATCATACGTGAAAAGACACCTGCAATCAATGATCAATGATGCAAGTCTGGAGGTTACTACGCGGGACTGTGTACGCAAGTGTAAAATTGATGCATCAATTAATCGAGTTTCCATTCGTGGACTAGGCCTTAATCGATTCTGGATTCGTCTTTTTTCTGACGTGGGCGATTACCTTGATGGCTGGGACATTGAACTCATGGTCAGTTTCGTAGATGTCGGCAGCGGCTCACGATAATTTTTAGGCCCGTTGCACAGGCAACTTATGCTTATGTATGCGCGAGCATGCATACGGTCTGACCGACATAGTTACAAGAACAGTTTATACATAAAACGCGATGTGTAAGTGCGTAACTAATCATACTCCTTTGATAGCAAAGCATGTTTTCTAAAACGAAAACATTTGAATCAAATGACTAATAGACTTCTCAAATAGGTATTCACACCTGTCTGTCTGTAACGAAAACTTGTTCCTGAGGCATTCAAAGGACAAGCCGTCTAGTTCGCTGGAAGCAAATCCGCGCACTTCTAAATGGGTCTGCAAAGCGGCGTGATGCTCTTTACGTACATTACTAACTATATCTATATATATATTGCTGATTGAAGCGAAAATGCGTGCCCCTGGACATCAATGAGAAGAAGAGGCGATCTCGGGAATAATGGGTACAATATCCTGACGCTTCGAAAGCGTACAGGCTTGCATCATCGGAGGTTGGTGTTTGTACACGCCTCACAGTCTTTTATAGGTGTTACAACTGACTTCTCATTCGCTCTCCACCTATTGACGCTAGATCCCCTGCGGGGGCGAGGCTGGAGCTCCATCATCGTCCTGCTGACCAGGGTTTCTCGCCGTCACCTCGTCGGAGGGGGAGGGTAGTGTTCGCATGCCAGCAGTCATTGCTCGCGTCTGCATCGATCGCGTCGGTGACGCACGTCCTGCTGGCTTCCCCCGTTAGCACTTTCCCGTGTTCGTCCCACCGGCAGAATATCGAACTCCACCATCAGTGTTTATGCAGAGACCGTTGTCATATGCAACTGCGTTCAAGCCCGACAGGAGGTCTTGTTGGTTCACGTTGCCCGCGGCGTCGCTGACGGCTGCATTGGTGCCTGGGGCAGGTTCCCGGACGCCTGTATTCTGGCCCGGTGTGGGGTTGCTAGTCGTCGCAGCCCGTCTGAATTTCTGCCGGCGATTTCGTTGATCGAGCCGCACGCGTAACGCCTGGTAAGCCGCCGGGAGAATCATACAGCGGATGATGGAATTTGGCGCGGTGTGCCATGCTTCAAGTGTTTCTCTGGTCCCGCGGGCCTGTAGACACCATGGCTTGCCCTCCGTTTGCGACTGCATCTGACGGTCGTGCACGCTCGTTTGTGCTGTTGGTTGGCGCGTCTGGTCGGCGTTCCTTTCCGTAGTCATGTTGCTTGTACTTAACCCGTAAAGCTTGGTAGTCCGCCGGCAGCATCACACAGCGGTTGATAGAATTGGATGTGGTGTGCCAGGCTTCGAGTCTCCCTAACTGTTTGGTCGCTTCCTCGCCCAGGACCTCCGCGTCTTAAAAAGGAACGTATGCCCTGTAGCTGCGCAATGTTCTGCCACTAGAGACCGTTCTTCCTGTCTGCGCACCGCTCCTTCGTGTTCGTACATACGGGTCTGCAATCGCTTGCCCGTTTCCCCGACATAGTTCACATTGCAGGAACTACATTTTATCCTGTGTACGACGTTGGCCGTTTCACCTTGGGACAGGGGAACCTTTGTTTTCATTGTCAATCGTCGGATCGTTGCTTCGGGTCTATGGGCGATGCCGATACCTAACGGCTGCAGGAGTTGAGCGGCTGCTTCAGACACGTTTGCAATATAAGGTAGCACCCGCCAAACTTTTCGTTGGTTAACCGTTGGCTTTCTTATTGGGTTGACCCGTCTACTGCGCTCTATGAAGCTCCGGGGGTATCCATTGGTAGTGAACATCTGCTGTAGATGGCGAAGTTCAGCCACTTTGTCGGCTATTTCACTGCAGTGAGTTTCAGCTCTTTTTTACAGACTACGAACACAGCTGCGTTTATGACACAACGAGTGGTTGCTTTGGTAATTCAGTATCTGTCGCATGCTGGTGGCTTTCCTGTAAACCGTCATCTTTAGGTTCCCGTCAGTCTTACAAAGAACCAATACGTTCACGAATGCCATCTGCCCGTCGTTCTCCGCCTCCATTGTAAATAGGATATCCGGAAAAATAGAGTTGAGGGGGGCATGGAAGTTTGTGACTGTTTCCCGTTTGAGGATGACAAAAGTGTCGTCTACATATCGCGCCCAAAACTTTGGCTTGTGGGTGGCGAACACTAGTGTTTCTTACTTCTGGAGGATCGCTTCGGCGATGAAACCGGATAGTGGTGATCCCATCGGTCTACCCTTGGTTTGCTCGTACACCGTCCCTTCGAAGGTAAAGTAGGTTTTGAGGCAGTACTCCACCAACTGCATGAGATGTCCGCGTTGAGGTGTTTTGGATGCCTCTGTATAGCGAGTGTCAAGTAGGTTGCTTACAGTTCCAATTTCCAGGCTCTGTGGGCTCGTGGTGAACAGTGAAGTGACGTCAAACGATATCATGATCTCATCTGCCTCGAGGTGTAACCCAGTGATTCGCTCCAAGAAATCCGTGGCTGGTCGGACTGTCTTATCAGAGCCCGAGGTAAGGGGATTCAAACGTCAAAACATCCATTTTTCCAGGTTAAATGTGGGTATGCCGCGCAATGACACGATCGGATGAAGTGGATTTCCCTCTTTGTGAACTTTTGGTAGCCCATCGAGTCTTGCCATCGCTGCATTGTTTGGTTTGATGGCCAATAGTTCAAATCTGGTCATCGCACCATTTTTCCGTAGCACACTGAGTGTTGAGTTAATTTGTGTTTCCAACTTTTTCATTGGGTCCCATCCGCAATTTTGGTATGCTTGGCGGTCCTCAAGTAGTGTGTTGGCCTTCTGCAGGTATTCAGCCTTGTCCAGTACAACCATAGAATGTCCTTTGTCTGCCGGTAGTATGACTATTGTGTTGTCAGCCTTCAGCGTCTTCAGGGCATCCTGTTCCGTTCTCGGGATAACCGGGCGGCGTTTGTGCGTCATAAGAAGGGAGGTGATCTGTTGCCGAATCAGGTTTTGCGTCTCTGCGGGCTCACGCGTGTGTTTAAGGACCGACTCGATGGCGGCCACCAGGTCAACCGAGTCGGCGTCCGTGGTATTGAAAACGGCACTATATTGCAGCACTCTGATCTGTTCTGGCTTCAGTTCTTTGGAGGACAGATTATGGACCAGTTGTTCGTTGTCTTATTCTGCAAAGGAACCTAGTTCGCGAAATTTCTCCATCAGCTCCCTATCCCGTGTGGATCTCAGTTCTCTGGCTCGTTGGCCAACCACTTCATGGAGTAGCTCTGTACCGTTTTCACCGATGATCTCTGAGCATTTTAACGATGATTGATCAATCGTCTGGCGGTATTTATGAAGTCTAAAAAGGCGGTCCTGGATAAGGATTCGAGTCATCCGCCTACCATGCTGCATCACCCATTGCCTCGCCAGTATTAAGTTCATCGGAGGTTTGTAGGACATGCTCTTCGGAAGCACTCCATTGTCGAGGCATCTGTGAAGAAATTCGATTTGCGCGTATGTGGAAGACACGCGAAGTGCAAATATTTCCCATCGTCGTGCTGACTGTAGCGCTTCGCGCCCGAATATGCTACTAATAGAAGCAAAAATGCGTGTTCCCGGACATCATTGAAAAGGTAAGGCGATCACGGGAACCAGAGGTTTATCGTCCTGACGTTTCGAAATCAAACATGAGTATCATATATGAATGCTTTCAAATATCTTTTGAGTGACCTTGCAGACCTGGCAATAGTTGACTACACGAATAATTATCCTGGCATCGCAAAAAATTCTCACAATTCCAATTTTAAAAACCCACACATTATCCTCAATTAGAAAAATAAATTGACGAGTATAGGATGTCTCATAAAATGAGCGTGATGAGTAATTATGGTAGAAAGGCGCGCGCTGATTAGCTTGTGGGAAGTCCTTATCCTATTGTGCTTTTGGGATCTCAATCTAGCGCCCGCGGGCAGTTGCACAGAAGATTACCGACGATGGATGTCTTCTAGGGAGTATTATTACATTTTTGCAGGTACCAAATTACAATTGAAAAAAATGTGCGCAATTGAGACGATAAATCGTTTTAGCTGCACTTTCCTGAGACAGCTCAAAAGACTTTCATTTAGACGCCATCACACCACCGTACGGTAATTCAGTTGGCGTGGTGTTCTTTTCTACTATGGTTTACAGTCTCGCCCAAGAAATCTTTTACGATTTAAAAAGTCTATATTGATTTCGGTGCATGCTTTTCAGTCAAGTTTAAGTAAATTTTTCGGCAGAACCCCGTTGGTCGTTGTGAACGATAAAAATAAAACAGCACATTTTCTTAGTTACGATTGCGCCAACTGTACAACATCATCCAGGCCACCGCCCTTTAGTACTCGGCCGCATATGTCAACACAAGGACTGGCTTGGTGACAACAGGCAATAAATCAGCAATAGAGAAATAGGCTACATGGGCCCTACATAAACCAACGGACCGACGCAAAAAGTGGACTTCTTTAGATGTTGCCGAATCGTGCAGGGACAGCTGTGGACGAGGAAAGACACAGGAATGTACCGAAAGGCCAAGGAGATTCAGGGTTACATGAATGCCAGTGAAAGGAAATTATGATCACCTCAACCAAGACGGTATATGGCCCCGCATCCAAAGAAATCGCTTCATTGATAAACTCAGACGAAACAGTACTTCTCACTGATAAATCGCAAATTCTGCTGCGTTGGGCCGAACATGTTGAAAATATCCTCCAAGATCTCCGATGCTGTCATTAACAAACCCCCAAGTGGAACCAAATGATGACGTGGACCTCCCAGTTGCCATCCCAGAGACGAACAAGGCCAAATACCAGATGTTCAGCAGGTAGGCATTAAGATCCGACGCACTCCTTGCCGAAGTTTATAAATATGGCAGCTTCGGGCCGATGGATGAGCTGATTTCGCACTTCCGTGAAATTTAATGACAAGGACAGCTTACTCAAGTCTCCAAAGACGCAACTATTATGCCTATATACCATCAACACCAGATACGAGGGAGCCCACACTTACATTGCAGGCCCCCATAGTTGATCAATCAGCCACCGCTGAGGCGAGTTTAAATAATCTCGCCGAAGACAACAAAAACACGATTGGTTCGCCCAGTAAAGTGCAGGCTGCCGCGGAGACAGCTACGAGGGAGCCCACACTTACATTGCAGGCCCCCACAGTTGATCAATCGACCACCGCTGAGGCGAGTTTAAACAATCGCGCAGAAGACAGCAAAAACACGATTGGTTTGCCCCGTAAAGTGCAGGCTGCCGCGGAGACAGATACGAGGGAGCCCACACTTACCTTGCAGGCCCCCACAGTTGATCAATCAGCCACCGCTGAGGCGAGTTTAAACAATCTCGCCTAGGCAACAAAAACACGATTGGTAAATTACAGGCTGCCATCAAAAAAGACACAAAGGAAAACAAGAAAGTGTTGCACCAGGAAGTGACCGACGGCGTAGAGGGGACGCAAAAAGTCACCGATAGGGGCAGAAGTTTCGTAATACAAGGGCTACCGGAATCCACAGCCAGTACTGCTATTAACCAGAAAGTGGGTACAGTCTCACAGGCCCGAGCCCGAAGCCCACAGTAGAAAACGAGGGCAGTACATCAACCATAGACTCCGGTCGCATACAAGAGTGTCATAATAGCAGCACAAGAGCTATTAACGGGCAAGCAAGCGACAGTGTCGCAGGCACGAAAAATGGCACTAAGAGAGAAGCCAGCATCATAATACAGGGATAAACGAAATCAACTGCAGCCACATCCATGGACCGGCATTCCGCAGATGTCCAGCTCTTCCATACACTTATGAACAAAATGCTGGGACCCAATGTACCATTAGAGTGCGAAAAGGCCTTCCGCCTTGGCAAACGGCCAGAGAGCCCAACTGGAACGGCACGTCCCAGACCTCTGAAAGTGGTCATGACAAGAAGCCAAGACGCCAACCTCATTCTATCTAGGCGTTTTAAAATAAAAGACTGACCTGGGAGTTTTTTCCAGCAGGAGATCTCAGTTGCAGAACGGAACAAACGCCGTCAACTTGTTTCCAAAAAGAGGGAGCGCGTCAGCAAGGGCGAACAAAACTGGGTTATTTACAACAACCAAGTGATCCAACGCCCATTGTTCTCACCTTGGACAGGTTCGTTCCGGATAACCACACAGTCGGCTCAGTAGGGGGAGGATTGAGCCCAATCAAAAAAATACAGAGGCAAAACGAAGGGGAAAAAGCATTTGGTTATTTACAACAAACAAGTGATCCAGCGTCCGCTGGTCTCCCCCGGGAAAGATCCTCCCTGGATGACCGCACAGTCGACCCGGTAAGGGGCGGGGAGAGCCTGACTGTACCGACTTCTCAAGCAAAAAGAAAGTTCACTTTCATGTACACAAATGCACAGAGTATGCTATCAAAGCTAGACGAGCTGAAGATTCATGCCTTTGAATTATCACCAGATATAGTTTCAATAACGGAAACTTGGCTGTCTGAACAGGTAGCCGACGGCGAGGTTTCCATGCCTGGCTATCAACTGTTCAGAAACAACAGAGAAGGTCGTCAAGGCGGTGGCGTATCGACGTACGTGAAAAATGGACTCACAGTTTTAGACAAAACGGATAAACTGGCGTGTACTTCCGAGGCCATCTGGCTGTCCATTAAAGTACCAGGTGCACCCAACCTCGATGTCCTGACACTCTACCGACCACCGAGAAGAGAGCCCGTAGTGGATGCCTCCTTGCTAGAGGAGCTGGAAAAAATTACTGCACGATCGGACATCCTGATTGTGGGGGACTTTAACGCACCTCACATCGACTGCGGTGCGGCCTGCGCACATAGCTCCGATCTAACCTTCGACAGCTGCCTTCTGAGCATGAATCTGAAGTAATTTTTCACGCAACACGTCACTTTTCC